>CM072157.1:11638008-12238008 GCA_036850595.1 Rhyacichthys aspro | reverse complement strand
GTAGTCTTATCTCGGGTTACAGGAAGGAAGTTCAACTCTCCAGGGAGGCGCTCCAATAACGAATGAATGTTCTGGATACTGACGCCAGAAAGTCAACCTTGCAGAATTGTAGGAATGACGAGAATGTGCCTTTCCTATTTGCGGCGAGCCTTGTTACCGTCGTAGACACTGTCCAGACGAGTTTAATTCGCTGGTGTCTGGCCATATTTGTAATGCAGAGCGGTAAAGTTCAGAGCCACAGTCAGGGTTATGTGTTTTTTACACTCGGGCTGTCATAAATTGAAAATGTTTTTAGCGCAGCGAGAGCCGGGATTCTCCGCCTGTGAAATCATAGTGTTTAAACATGTCACATTCATATTCAAAGCAATATATATAAGGAGTTATAACACATGTACTTTGATAACCCCACTTTCTCATGCTGTCAGGGTTGTCGGTACCTCTTCCATTTGCTCCCTTGTCTCATTTCTTTTGGGCACCCTGCCAAGCCGCTCGGTAACAGGTGGCGTATATGAATGTTATGAAGCGGACATCGGTGCTACTGTTACATGACCTCATCTATAAATACACGATAGTGACATGATTTACTGGCCTGCTTCCTGAGCTGGTGGCTCCAATTAGATAAGGTAAAGTATAGTACGGATAGAGTGAATCATTTCTGCCCACCTTAGAGGAAGGCAAGCCATCTGTCAGAGGCGACAGAGCCACTTTGATGCTAATGGACACACTCTGTCTTGTCACTGACCACTGTCACTGGCTGTAAAGACCGTGTGTGTGTGTGGAGTTGTTATTGTGCACATCACTATCACAGACTGGTCAGATGGGATTTGGTTGTCACTTTGTCCCTGTTTAGACTTCACGTTAAAATGTGTCTTGGGTGTTTCGGTCAATGACACAAAAGCACAGTTACATACTTTAATCTTGTGATAACATACTTGTTTTTATGCTGAATGCCTGCATTGTGCAGTACTCAATCACACCACAGACACCAGACAAGTTTATAGAGTTCACATAAATGTCAAGACAAGCAAGACACATTTAAAATTGGCTGTAGTTTAAACACAGTTCAGCTGGTTCCCTCTTTCTAGTAAATAGAGTGAGCTTTGAGGTGTAGTGTGTCTGTGCTTCGTCTGTGTTGTGAGCGTGTCTGTTTGGTGTGTGTTCTTTTATGTGTTTGATCGGCTGCTGTTAGCACCAGTCTCACAGCTGAAACCTCAAAAGATATGCACCATGTTGCTCATAACATTATCACACTCCCTCTGCAGCTTATGCAGTCCATGACCTAAGATGAATGTCTCTTTGGAGCCGACAAGTGTAGAGCTTTTAGCGCAGGAAGTGTTGATCACAGAGACTATAAAATGTTATTTTAAATCAAGTAGAATGGGCAGTGATTATTAATACAACTCCCTGTTTGTAGTTGTCCCTTTAAAAATGTCCAGGATTTTCATGTTGAATCAAATTAACACTCAAATATTGTAAATTCCTTCTATTCCACACTTTTGGCTGCTTCGACTATGAAGGTGAATGTATCTGTAGACCACCTTCTCTTTGCCTGAGTTCATTTTATTTTTTTAGTTTACATGCAATGGGTGTTGTTTCATGTGTAGCTCATTGCTCACAGAGGACAAATGAATAGCACAAAACTGTGTAAAGCTGGCTGGCCAGTTTGGTTTACAAATATCTACCTGGAAATCCTGCAAAGCCTGCTTTAAAACAACTGATAGTGGGCAATGAAGGTCAGAAACAGCGGGGTAGTCACTGTAAAAGTAATGGTAGAGCTGTGGAAGCAAATAGTACGACTTGAAAACAGAAGAAGAGACTATAAGGACTCTGTGGTGCCCATTGTCACAGAACAATTCAATGACATCCATGAGCTCCTATTCAGTCAGCCTCCAGCAAAGCCAGAGGTAAGGCTTCAGCTGGCAGCCCAGAGCATGGAGAGCTAAATATATACAACATCATTATAACCACAATATGTACTGATAGAGATAAAATGTTCAGCAGTGGTGTCAAAACCAATTTTAGTGAGGGCTGCAAAGAAGTGAAAAAATGTTCAATTACTCAGTTCGTGGCCTTTTTGTGCATTTTTACTTATTAACAAATGCTAATTCACAACAAGGCCCATTTATAGATTGTTTAACCAGACAAAAAATCCTAGAAATACTCCACGGCAGAGTATTTCTAGGATTTTTTGTCTAGAAATACTCTGCCGTGGAGCCACATTTTAAAAAAGAGGAATAGAAGTTTGATGTGCACATCGTAACTCATCCAGAAAGTCTCAAATCTGTAAAGTGCACATGAATTTTCCACTAGCGCAAATGTGGCATGCTCCAAGTTTTCAGACGTGTGATTATCCACCGTGTTACTTTGCCAAGAGTGATCCGGTAAAACACCAGCAAGGACTCTCGAGAAAAAAAAAACGTTAACTGTCATGTCAGTTATTCATCACGTTTTCAGTGAGAAACCACACCGCTCCGAGCCTTATCTCCAGGGAATTAAAAGCCAAGCGTTGCAGTCGTTTCCCGGTGGCTTCCGATAACCTAATATTTTCTTTTTAAGATAGGATCTAAGGAGCTCAAACAAGCGTCATGTGAAGGTGACAAATCAGATGGAGCCGAGATAGTGTTGAAGTTGATTCAAGGTGACACTACACAACACAATACGTACATGTGACGGATTAAGTAGAGATTTTAAATGTATTCATTATTTTTAATCTGAATTGACATGCAAAAAGGTTCATGTTGTACCATTTTTGATTTCCTCTGTCGTTAATTGGACTTGTCTGGAGCAAGTCAAAGCTGTAACGGCCTCAAACTGCACTTCACCTAAGAATTCTCTGCCCTTTTGTGCACAATTTAAACCGAATCCGACCAAATGAAGTGTGATAGATACAATGAGACGTAGTGACCCACTCCTATTGTCTCTTATTTAACCACACTGTTTTTTGTTGTTTTTTTTTTGTTACGAGGAGCTAAAAAGATTTTGGCCCAATTTAATGAGTGAATAAAAAAATCAATTTTGGCAACAGAAACTAATCAAGAGGAGAAGGGACAGTTAGGCTTATGGTGCTGCAGGCTGCCCTCGGAGCTGGTGGCACCGAGGACAGGTTCGGGACAAGTCATAAGAAAATACAGCCTAATGAGCACACAGCCTGTTGCTAAAAATGTGACAGTTTATGGTAAACTCAAGAATTAATAAAACATTAACAAATTCTAGTGGCGTTTTTTTTTTGTTTTTTGTTTTTTTTGCCCTCAGCATGTTCCCTGTTTTTCATTTGTCCTTATCTGCCTTTTCACATCAGATACATTGTGAACTTTTTTTTTTATTTATTTCATTGTGTTATTCTGTAAAGCTGGTGCTGGTGAATACAGATGTAGATGGAGCATTATCTGTGCAGCTCAGCCCACATGTACCGCTGCACTCTGCCTGAGCTGAAAATATCTTGATGAGAGTGAGCGTTGTGTTGCCGCCGTAGTGTTATCTGAAGCCGAATGTATGAAGATACAGAAGCGTACTGATGTGCTGTGGTCTGTGTTATATCTAGTCATCTTCTTGTGATCAGTGACACAAAAGCACTTTATAAATAAATGTTAATGGATGATTTACAAAATTCTTATCAAAACACCCGCCCCTACAAAGCTGCAAAAGAGCCGCTATGACGTTAATGTCTTCAGTCAGGAGTCGCCGCGATTGGCTCCAGCTCCAGTCTTGATGGCAATATCTCTCATCCAGCCAGCAGCTACTTGCACCAACCTAATGATACCATCCACAGTCGGTGCGGATAACAAGGATTGGTCATAAGCTACCCAGCCTTAAACTGTTTTAAGATCAGCTCACATACTGGAATATTTATTGTATGGGCACAGGTGTCAGGCACATCTCAAATTGACGGAATGGAGGAAATGTACTCAAAAATGAAACACAAATAAGTTGAAACAGCTTGAGGCGGATGAGGGAAATGGAATAGACAGGAGAAGCAGTAATACAAGCTAATGCATGAGTCAGACTTCACTTTAGATTTTCCCGTTCATATCCAGGACAAGTCAAAAAAAGCCATCAGAGCAAATATAGATATGCAAGTGTTGTATGTCTAGTGTTCTGACAAGCTTTGCAAGATATTTTTGTTTTTATATTATGTATGTTTTATGGCTGCATGTATCTACACAGTAGAAGCTGATATATAGTTAGTGATATCTGAAAATGTGGCAGACACTACCCAATGTGACCAAAAACAGAGCTGTCTCTTTTCAGAAGCCAACGCAATCCACTAAATCAGAAGCCACTGATATTTAAATAATTGCTTATTTGCATTTCAAATGCATTCATTTATTTTGCTTATTTTACATTTTTGTACATTTTCACATGAAATGGCATAGTGACTATATAAAATTTGTTTTTCTGCGCATAAAGAATAGCTGACTTGATTAAATTCATATTTTAATCCAGTTTTGCCCTAATCTTAACAATTCTATTTTCAAGAAAATGTCCATTGTTTTTGGTTAAATATACACTCTATGCTTCACAGAAGTCAAATGTAACCTAAATCCTGGGTTCTGTGAGTAATACCCCACTCTAACATGCTTATTAAAAAAAGAACTATATTCAACTCTATCCAATCCAACTGTGTACATGTGTTTTCCTTTCTTACTGATAATCCATGAAACTGAATCGCATTGTTGCACCAAAGCCCAAGCTGAAGGTTGATTTAAGATAAAAAGCAAAAAAAGAAACACAAAAAACAGAAAGATCCTTTAAGCCAATCCAGCCATATCACAGTTTCTCACTAACCCCTTCGTCATTGTGCTCAGGTTCCCAGTTAATCCATGGCATTACATTCTCATCTTTTTACAGCAAATATCACAGTGCCCTTACTCTGAAATCTGATATGAAATTGTCTAATAAAAGGCTGTAGAAAGTGAATGGTCAGGATACAGGAACGTGGCTTTTTCTTTCTTTTTGTATTTACTCACTTTACGGCCTGTGTTCAGAAATATGTAATCAATAAAATAATACAGAATAATTAAGTATCGGTAAATTGTTCATCTATGATTCCTTTAAAGACACAATTACAGGTTAATAATTCCCGACCCTGATTTGAGCAAATAATTTGGAAGCTAAAACTGGCTGGTAGGCAATCAGGAATGCAAGCAGAGTGTTTTTAAGCCAAATGAACAGCTACCAAGCCTCTTCACTGCCCATCAGTATCCACAACTATTCATTAGTCTCAGAAAAACACTTATGCCTATTGGATTTATACATTTTACAGTACGTCCTAATGGGCAAAATATTGGGATTCTAAAAAGAGTTAATAACATTGCCTCACTACTCCATTTTCTTCCTTTTCCAGCTGAATATTGTATAAATATCCTCACAAGGCTGGGGTTTTAACATTTTAAATTCTGCATTCATACTTCTCCCCTCTCTTTTGAGTTTCCTTGAACAGTCATGTGTTTTGGTGATAGCTTGAAGGGCACACAAGTTCATTCAAAGTTTACATTTTTGCAAAAAGAGCAGTTTGGCTTGAAGGCAAAAAAAAAAAAAAAACTTGCAAAGTTAAAGGTGACATTTTTTTTTTTTTTTTTTTAACCTAATCTAAATTCTTAAGCTATAAATGACCTATTTCAATAAAGAGCAGAGAAAGCATAATTGTTAAAGAGCTTGTGTTGGCAGTGAAATAAAAAAAGAGTTGTAAGCATCCCTATTGGTCTCATTAATTGGGCCCCAGCCAGCAGCAGATGAGACAAGCCTGACTCTTCGTTTGTTTTTCATTCGTTTCTCAATTCATCCAGTGCAAAACTTCTGCCCTGTGGAATATTATCCTCACACAAAAACACTGTTTCCCAGAAGGCTTGTGTTACTGACACGTCCACGACTCTGAAAAGCTTCTTGTTAACAACAGCTGTAAATTGAGCTTGTTCTCTTCTACGGCTCTTTCTCAAGTTTAATCTCCCTCATTTTTCCTCTTTGTGTTTTTCACATGCACAGGAACAGGATCCGTAATTAATTTACGGATAAAGACTTTGAAGTTAGAGACTTGGCCTCAGGGTTCCATTGTGTCATGGTGGCAATTTGTTGTCGTATCTGTGCAATTAATGATTCAGACAGCCAGTATTTGATGACAATCAGTGAATAAACTACAACTAAAATGTTATGTTGCATTTGTTGGTTTGGTCAAGACCAAACATAATGCAAAAAAAGAAATACCAGGAAACAGGACACAAGATTTATGATTGATCACAAAATACATGATATTTATGAACAAATCTGTGGCCATTCTTCATCTTGAATCATGTACATTTATTCCAAGATCTTTAAATAACCTAATACCCAGTTGGTCATGAGTACAGCTGAAAATCTATATCACACAAGAGTCTTCAGAAACAACACCCCATTTTTTCTCCCACAATCCTTCTGATTAATTTGTGCAGCTCTCTTGATAAAAAAAAAATATGTGTAAAGAAACATATGTGTAAAGAAACAGGACAGGAGACGACTTAGACCAAATGAATTCATACGAGGGGGGGCTGATCTAACCCGAGATGATGGGCTGTCGGCAGCTGCGGCAGTAACCATGCAGACAGAATAGGGACCGGACGAGATGACGTAGAGCCAGGGACGGCACAAAAAGCTGCATAAAAAACGACACAATACGAGGAAGGATTCACGCCACATCTAAAGTTCAATCTGTGAATGATATTACCTTGTGCCATTATTCCAGCACTGTGTCATCATTCGCCACAAAAAGCAATTCATCCCCCATTTCTTCTCATTTTTATCTGACTCTATTGTAACATGTCTATCTCTTATTCCTCCACACTATGGCTCAGCAATTGTCCAATTTGTATTCATTATTTTATTGAACAAATGTAATAACATCTCTTGATAAAAGTAAATATATTTCTGGAGCCACGGGCTTTCTTTCCAGTATCATCATTCATCCCACACTTGTCGTCACCCACTGTCACATCCTCAGCTCTGTTCGCTCTCACCGTATCCTCGTTTATTCCTCGTTCAGTCTTTTCTGGAGTCACTATCTTTGATGTTTGTTGTTCACTTTATAATGAGTTTGTTGTTGTTGACACTCACTCTGCTCCCTTTTTTTTCCCCTTCGTGTCTTTCTCTGCCCCTCACCCCGCCTGCTGGGCTGAAGGCACAGGAGCGCTAATGCAAGTGGCCAGTCACATTTAGGGCTCTACATCCGACCACAGCACTGTTTTATCTATAGCATGTCTTTAAACAAGAACACACACGTCTTCTGGGAGCCAGCTGTGTTCAGATATATTAATCATCGTCATCTCCAGCTTGCTAATTAATCACCCATCTGTCCCCTCGCACTGATGTTCCTCTTCAAACTCCCACCGCACACACGGAACGGATCACTCGTCCTCAAGTAGCGCAGCAACGGGGAGCTAAACTGAGCATATTCAGATTGTAGGTGGTACATTGTCAGTCAGATTAGCCAGGCTTGTCTCAGAGTGTGTGTGTGTGTGTTTGCGCATTTGCACTTTAACGTTGGGTGTTGTGTATTCGTAGGCTTATCAGGTGAGCCCGGGCAGAGTGTCAGATGCAGTAATGGAGGCTTCAAAGACAAGCGCTGCGGTGAGTTCCCTGGTTGCCTTTTAACCTCCTCTCCCCTCACCCATACGCCCACTAGTCAGACAGGAAGTTGGGGTAATCCAACTAAGTCTAAAAATGTATGAGTGACAGCTTTACCAACAAGAGCTACGGTCTGGTTCAGTCTGGTACGCCATGTTTTTATATCTATACTGTATCATTTCACCACTGAGACCCTTCTGTGGGTTAAGCTAAATATTCTGTGGATTGATGGACAAGTAATGGGCACTTAGTGCACGCTGTTAAACTTAAAATAAAATGATGATTTGTTGCTCTTGTTAAAAGAAACATAGTATAGTTATCATAATTTATTATATATTTTAAGTCAATACTAAATAGATTATTATATGTGTAAAATCTATGGTAAAACTTTTAATTTAAATGGTTTGTTTATATAATTTGAGTTAAAAACATACATTTTATGTGTTCATTGGTTGTATATTCTGATTTAAAAATATAAATTCATTATATGATTAAAATAACTTGTTAAATATTAAAAAGGTAAAGTTAAAATGAATTTACTTGGCCTTTGACCTTTGGTGAGTTTAATGCATTTATTGTCCATTGTTTATGTCTTTTATGTAACCAACTCATTCTACTACTTGTGCCTACTATTATTTCTCCTTCAACTACAAATGTGAACTGAAATCTGCTGAAATGAATCTGAAATCTCAAAATAACAACAAGAAATGGAAACAAATAAAATGAAAATAAACTGAGTGAGTTGTCCCAGCGTCCTTTTGTCTGAAGCCAGCCATTTCAAGTTTGGGCAGGAGCTGAACATAACTTGTAAAAACTTATGGAAGTATGGAATTATATTAAAAATATTCACTGTTTCAAACCATGCTGTACCACATTGAACCATACAGTACCACTTGATGGAAAAGAGACTCTAAGCTACGGTCACTGGCGTCCAGGTCCGGTTGCCCCCCCCAGCACCACTTCCCATTCACTTGCATGAGTAGAGCCACTTCAAACACCCGCCCGCCGCTCGTCTGCTGCTTTGTTCCCCTCTCTTCTCTGCAGCTGTGTTTTTGTTGTTGCTGTTTTGATGCCCGTCGTTACAGCCACTGTTGATTTGCTTCATATGAACGGCCCTTCTTTTTCTGACTCGCCGGTGTCTGTGCTTGTCCCTGCCTTTTTTATCTTTTTGTGATGTGTTCAAGTGAGTTTATTTATGTACATCTCTTTGTCCTTGGCTTCACATTTCACCGTTAGTACAGTAATGCTGTGTTTGATCATTACATTGTCAGTGGAGGTGAACTGGGTCACTTTTTGATGTAATTGTACTAATGGCCTGAATGTAGAACATGAGCAGGTGTGTTATTTAAATCTTTTTTTTTTTTTTATCCTAACACCACTACCCTGAATGCCACGTCTTGTATTCTTTCACTCTTACAATGTCTCACAGGAATACTTCTGAGTCCACTTTTACTGTCTCTCGTATGACTGATCACCGACCAAAAGCAGCAGTCACGCTTCACCACATTATTCAAAGAAACTCCGCTACATCCACAGCTTTACAGTCTTTTCGCAGAGATTTCACTTTGTTATACGTTGACCCCGAGGCCAGGACTAAAAGAATGAACTCAATCAGCCTTTAGTTTAAATCACAGAGCACAATGAAGAGGTGCGTAGGCTTCAATTGTTAATCACGCCGCACTGTCTCCAAAAGCATTAAAACACTTTAAATCAATCAATCGAAGTTCACAATGTGTCCTGGAGATGCAGCTTTAAAGGTGATGCCGGTTTGTGCCACTTACACTTTCATGGCATGTTTAATTATGAACGTAATAAGATTTGTTGATCACGCTCTGTGTTTTCCTCTTTTCGACAGCAAACACTGGAGAACAACCTGACCAATCTGGTGAAGAGGAACAGCGAACTGGAGAACCAAATGGCCAAGCTCATCCAAATCTGTCAACAAGTGGAGGTAGGCAGCGTCTTTCCAATAGGCGGATGTAGTGTCGTTATTTTTGCTTTAAATGACTGAGCTTCTCGTGTTTTTCGATTGACCTCGGTAACAGACCTGCGCAGAGAGCAGCATGAGACATTTATTATGATCTCTGCAACCTCTTGTACTCCTCAGTCCTCGCGCTCCAGACACTCTGACTCAAGCCATGGCTCGTGAACAAAGAATGACATTGAGTCGCTCTCAGCAGCCAACCACTGTCAGACTGTTTAAGAGAGCATTATGTAATTCAGGCAACTCTGAAATGCCGAAATGGCCACTGCACTGCGGGCAAAGCTACAAACCAGGAGTAAACACGCTGCAGCTGTGCTATAACACGGCTAACTTTATATTTAGCCTGGTGTGTTGCAGCTTGGTGCCACCCAAACATGAAAGTGGATACAAATGATCTGTCAAATGCCATATATTTTTTAGAAGTGGAAACTGTATTTGACTTGTCACAAGCGAGTCACGTTCACAGCTCACTTGGTTTGATTTATTCATTGAGTGGAGTGTTTCCAGCGTTCCATACCTGTCTGCAGAAAATTACACCCTCAGCCAATCTTGTCACTGTTGACCTCTTCGTTTTTGGGCCAATTCTGTGATTTAATGGAAAAGGAGCTTGACAGTACTAATGCTTTCGGAGGCTTTGATAACATGAACACACACCAACACATACTCCTAAAACACTCCCTCTTAATAACCGCCATCATTTCTTGGGAAATTGGACATTAATGGCCGCAGAGGACAAATGCACTTAGGTGTCGCCGTTGCCCTGTGCACTGTTTTCATTTCTTATTAGAGGCTGCCAGCTGCATTTTTTCGCAAGGCGCGCCGAGGTCCATGAGCAACATTTGTGCTAATCAAAATGAAATGATCGCTGTGTGATTTATTAACAACAGACAAACCCGTTCGTCTGCGAGCAAGAAAGAAGTCTATTGTCTCGGTCTGCACACCGGTGTCGTGCCACAGCAACAACAGCAGCTTATCATTTATTCATCAAAGAGAAATATGGACTGATGGCACAGAGCAGAAAACATTCCACTATGTTTAAGGAAATATTTATTTAGTGCCCTATCTACAATCATGTCAGTGTCATAAGGATAGAGTAGGGGATGTTTTCTGGCGCTATAATGTGCAATAATGGAGAGGGAAAATGGAAAAGAAGACCACTATGATCATGGAAAAGTTAACAGGAAAAAAAGGAAAGATGTATCCAGCAGAAAGAAAGAGCAGGGTTACAAGGCCAAGGATAGCTGGCAACAAGACTAAAAAATATTCTGGCACAGTCCTAAAGAAAACTCATTGCAAAACTGCAACACAACCGAAATGTAATAACAAGATTTGAGAGAAGGATTCGAAAAAAGTAAAAAGTCTCTGAAGGGCTTGGAGTGTGACCTGGTTTCCACTTCCCCCTTGTTTGCATCATACTGTATCTGTGCCAAAGATATGATCAAACAGTGAGAATGAGCTTGCAGTGTGTCAGCAGCAGGCAGCGGTGCAGCCTCGCTCCTGCCGGCTTCTCTTCGGGGAGTTCACTTCTCCTCAGTCTCAGGAAAAAGATCTGTTGAGTTGATGATGTGCAGGATGTGTCTTTCGGAGCTCTCAGTTCTTCTTTATAACAATATTTGGTGTTGGAGGGTTTTATCTTTGAATGTGAGTTTCTGAACAAGCGCTATTAAAAGCACAGTGTGTGAATATGTGCGCTTTTGACAGGTGCATTAACATTGTTCACCCCAAAAGAAGATTGTGGTAGTGTAGTTCATGTATTTTTATATTAAAGACTGTGTTCAGGCAAGTTTTAATGAAGGCTGTCCCTGTTAGGCCAAGGCTCCATTCATTTTTGTAACCATTTCCAAACGGGGCAACTGCACCAGTCACTGAGGGAAACTGCATTAGCACACAGCAGACGTATTAAGTATAGGAGAATTAAAAGTGTCATGAAAAAAGTCACAGTGACAGAAGCCCAGTGGGTTTAGTGCGTAGACGTGTGTCTCTTGATTAAACAATGAGCTTTAAGCCATTAGTCGAACCCTGTCTACGTTTATGTACACTAAAGCTCATTGGTTTGTGCCCAGAATCTCAATGAGCTAAGTGGAGAAGGCTGTAATGCTCCTTAATCCCTGTATCGACGTTCATCCCGCCTCACTTTACCTTTTCACTCCGGCGTCAGTAACAGAAAACATTCTTCTGTTTGTCTTTGGTGTATTTCCAAAGCTGCCATATGGCGTTTTTATTCTAATCATTTTCTTGTGGGATAGAATGTGACGTCGTTATTGTAACAGCAGTGAAAATAAACATCCTTACTTTTTAATTTATAACTTCCTTTTTCGTGTGACAGCCTGTCCCACTTTCATTCCCATTTGAATTTTTACGCTTTCAGTTTTAGCAGTGACGTTTGCTGTGAGATAAAGTTATTTTCCAACATCCTGGAAGCCGTAAAATATCATGAAAGCAGGTGAGACTAGTGGGTATAGTCCCAGAGAGTCCACATCGGGATGATCACTTCTCTGTATGAGCTAGTATCGCGACTAAAATGCTACTTGTGTGTGTTAAAACTCAAGGAAGTGTCCCGTCTATGGACAGCATCTAGGATAAGGCCCTGAATCCTTGCATCACTTCACACCGGCCCGTACACAAACAGACGACGCACAGTGAGAAGAATTGAAGTGGTCAGCAAGGCGCAGAAAGGTTGGAGGCAATTCACACCGAGGTAAAATTGAAAAGAGAGGGGCAATGTAAAGAGAAATAGGAGTTAGGAAAGGTTGATGGCGGGGGAATGAGAAGAGAATTGATTCAAGGTGTGCAGGTTTTTGGGGTTTAGCATGAGGTTAACTGCTGTGTTGAACCTGGACCAGTCCTGGACGGGCCTTTAGAATGGAGCCATTTAGGTTGTATTCAATGCCCAGTTTCAATGTCTGTACCTTTTAGCATTTACAACAGCTTCACCACTGGCAGAGAAACTCACAATAAAGATAATAAGGCTTTATTATTTGTCAATGTCACTAAATAAAACAGTATTGTTAAACAGTGGTCATCCTAAGACTAACCACATACCTAATCACAGTAAATGACAGACTGAATGAATTAAATGAATGACTGATTCACACTCAAAATTCCAGATACCCAACGTGTGAATGTCGTCATATTTTGTTTCTGCAGCAACAATTTAAACTTTTGATTTGAACAATGCGTGTCAGCAAGAGATGAGTAAGCTCTGAGTTTAAGACAAAATAATTTAGGATTTGTTTTGTTTGTGTGGGCGGTTAATTTCACCGCCTTTGTCAGGAGCTATGATGTTATTGTGCGACAGAAACTGTGATAAATAGTGACAGGGATTAAGCATTCATCAGCCCAGTTTATCATAAGTCAACAGATTTTACATAGAGGACAGTACAGGGACAGGGACTAGGCTCATCTGTGTGTGACATGTCTTTTCGATTACATTGTGTAGAAACATGTGGAAGCACACGCAGCCAATGTAAAGCCATCTGTGCAAAAGCAGGTGGAGGATATGTTGAGGTTAATGGATAAATGAGTTATGATGCTGTCAGAGTTTGCACTGGGGTGACATGTTAATCGCATTGGACAAGATGGATGGATGATTTTAATGTTTGTTGCCAGTTATGTGATCCGAATTATGCCAAAAAATAAATAAATGTTGGATAGCGCTAATATCCAATCAAAAAGGAGCGTGTTTTTCTCCCATCTGTGATATTTTTCAGCTCTGCCACTCAAAGGGTTCCCTGCAGAGGCGGCTGATGAATTGGAACATGTGCCGCAGGTGACAGTGTTTGTGTTTCGGGCGGCAGGTAATAAAGTGAGGAGTCGGGTGAAGATGAGGTTTTTATAACTCAAAGCAGATATATTGTTGTTTTCTTGTTTTTTTCAACAATAAGCTTGGACGGATGCGTTGATCCTGCTTAATTAGTTCCCAGCAGTCATGAGTGGGCTCTTACAGAACGAACTGCACAGTGTGTGAGAGTGAATAATGAGGCTTAAGTGGCTCGTCATGTTGTAATGAGCTTTGTGGAGCGGGTGGAACTTTGTAAGTCGAAATGGAATGATGTAAAGTTTGAGGACAGTGACTGAATCAAAAATATCATGTCAATCTGTAGATGCATTTTTTTTTGAGCCTACAACCCATTGACTGAATGTGTTAGGCTGAGTACACCCACCAGATTCACCTTTACAATACATTTTTATTATCTATGCAGAAGTGGTCAACTTTAGTTCCATTCTGTTCATTATTGGCATATGTTCTCATGTGTAATAAATATGCAAATTTACATCACATTGGAAGAACATGTGCTTTCACAAGGGATTTCAACTGTACTTTATCACACATTGAGTGCAGTGTGTACAACTTTTAATGTCTTCTTCCTTTTATGTGAAGTTATATTGAAATCAAAGCGTCTGTCATAAAACATGCTGCTTCAAAAATAAATCTAGACAGAGGATTTTGTTGATAGTGCATATTGTCATGATTTTAGCATCTGTAATGAGCAGTCTATGAATCACTTTCCAATGACTGCAAAGAGTCTCATCTGTGACATGAGTTGTCAGTCTACTGTTCAAAACCCTCATCAGCAGCTCAGCAAAACCTGTATCGTGTGTTGGTGCAGCTGAAGCACAAGTTCCCTTTTGAAATTGTACGATAATGGTTTTTGTGGATCTGTTACTCAAAAAATCTGTTTGTATTTCTATAGTTATTTTACAAGCTTCCAGGCATCACGCTGTGTTCTACTGTGAATATGTTATTTTTCTGCATATATAATACTCGTGGCTCCTGTTATCTGAAAAGCAGTAGCATTGATAGTGTGAAAGTCAAACTACATGTGCTTGCTTTTCTTCCATATCCTTTAAATACTTTACATTTAGTGTTTCACATAATTCATTAACACTTTGTGAAACCGTCTGTTCAGAGGCCGCTTGGCAAGTTTACACTAAAATATTCATATTGTGAATCCTGGATGTAAGTTAATGAATATCTGCAACAGGCCTTTTTGTTTGTGAATAACATTAATTCATAATATAGTATAAACAGAGAAGAAATTGATTTATAATGCAGTGTGTTTCAAACAGTTGGGAGGAAATTTAATCTAGATCTATATTATTTTAAGTATGATAGACACAAAAGCAGTTTATAGACGATTGAAAAATGAAATTGCCAACATATGTTTTATTCATTGTTGTTGATTTTAATCCAGGTAAACATCCAGGTAGCGGCAGCTTTTGATTAAATGTGCGATGTGCTATGCATTACAACCCAGTTCTAAGATGATATGATGAATTATGCCATTGTACACTTCACAAGCTCGATTCACACAAACAGAATAACAAGAAGTGATATTACGCTCAGAATAATTTGAGAAAAAATTGAGAAATGTGTTAGTTTCATTCTTTTATGTTGTAATCATACACTTTGCTTTGTTGTGCAGGTGAACACGGCCATGCATGAAGCCAAGCTGGTGGAGGAGTGTGACGAGCTGGTGGAGATCATCCGTCAGAGAAAACAGGTCATCGCTGTCAAGATCAAGGAGTCCAAGGTAGAGTGTTTGAGTTTTGTTCATGTTTAAGATGGATTAAAGTCTACATCAAAGATGAGAACCTTTTCTAAAACTGAGGGACTTAAATCAGTGTCAAGAGAGAAAAGGAAAATAGCAGAAACCGTGGGCTGGTTTTGTTAGCCTGTGTCCGTAGTCATGGCAGACAAAGAGAGAGGTTGGTTCTCCTGAGAGTCTGGCTGTGTAAAAGGCTGTCGACCGCAGGCCAGAGGAGAGAAACACGAGGAGGAGGGAAGCACACATAAAACTCCAGAGAGGGCCTTGATTGATGCTGGCTTGCAGGTGATGTGTTAATATTTAAGGGTCAAGGGAGAGATGAATCAAAAGCACCGCAAGTTATTCAACTAATCACAGATGGACATGCTGAGATGAGAAGTTCCTCTGACTAAAGTCTTGTTTTACCTTTAGCTGACCTTTATATTTCATAGATCTGCATAAATGAAGGACTACAGAAAGGGGCTGCTCTATAAAATTGCCACAGTACAGCTGCAAATACGCTGCGCTCTCAAAGACGAGAGCAACGGGATACATATTTTTTTAAAACGGGCCTCTGCTAGCATCTTGAATTACATCCTGCTAATTGCAACACTACCTTTGTCCATTTGTGTAGCCATGAGTTCTCAGCCATAATGACTAAATACAAGCTCACATTACCTTAATTACATTACATGCTATTGTTCGTTTATAAGGTCCACGACAAGGCTTAGGAACGATGTAAATGAGGCACAATATTATAGGTAATCTAGATAACAGATATATGCATGGACACAGTGTATAAGCTTTGCAGGTTGTGTATACGTGACAGCCTCTCACATGATACTGTGGTTATTGTCACTGTTTTATGTCAGGGACCCAAAATCTCTCTAAGGTGATACATTTTACATAATTTAGCTTTTTAGCAGAGTCCCATAAAGCAGTAAAAATGGTGAACCACACATTTCACAGCCAGTGTTTTAGATCAAAGTAACACAGCCAGATACAAGTAAACAAGTCCCTTCTCACATAAACAGACTAATGCTTCCATTTTGGGGGAAAGCGTCGCAGAGGTGACTGCGACAGCATAACAGGATTTTGTATGCTCGATTATGGTGAGCAGAGCTGTGCAAGGTGCTCCCATTCTCTATCCAGTCTGTCTCATGTCGTCCTAACCAGCACAGAATGTCTCGGAGGAGAGTCAGCCGTTGGCCTAATCTCTGCCTGTGCCCAAACAAAACAAGCATGTCCTCCAAGAGTCTTGTCTGTTTGACTTTACTAATGCACATCCGCCACATTAGTCACTCGCAGCAGCTACCTTAAATGACTTTTATAAGTTGTAGTTCAGTCATGTTTCAGACTGTAACTAATGATCAGCGCCTTTAGGAAAGTTTTTTACTCTTTAAAGTCAGTTGTCTTATTGTAACCAATCCCTGTAATGAAAAGTAGATGTTCAAAGAAAGTAATTTAATGTCTTCAGAAGAACTCCGCCTTGTGTTAGACCCTAAATCACTGAATACTGATGAGACAGCACTGCTAGTTTTAGGCCTGGGCACATCTAAAGAGCCTGTTCCATTTCAGCTATAGATGAAGCTGCCTATAAAAGAAGTGTAACACTCACACACACAAATACAAAGTATTCTGTGAGAGAGTAATCAAGTCTACAATTGTTGTTTGAGGCATGACATGTTGCTAAATAACAGTCCATCCATTAAAGCTGTTTCACTTCTCTTCAGCCTGCTTCTAGTGACAACAGATTATGGCGACTTAAAGCAAAAATGACTGAGATGTCAATAGCAATCTCCAGTCGTCAGCTTACACATACTTCAACACAGAAATAAACGTTTGCTACAGAGAGTTCACGAGTTACTTTTGGTGATTTTAGAGAGCTTTTAATGAGAATCGTTTAAACTCAAGGGCTGTGGAGATTTTAAGTGATCAAGTTTATCATATAATAAAATAATTCATGAGAAAGCCATCTGGACTGAGTCAAAATATGTTGTATTAAGATGACCAGTTCATAATCATTTATAATATCTCACTTTTTACATGGGAACAGTTAAAGTCGGCATTTTGTCACACAGTTCGTCTTTGTATTTATCTAGCTTGCATGTGGTCTATGTTCTTTATTTGGTGAATCAGGATATGAGCGGTAATGAATATAAACGGATTTGTTTAGTTTTAAATTAGACAAGAGTGGCCTTCTTGTAGACTCGGAAATTGCATTACAGTACTTCCATCCACAAATTACAGGCAAAAGGGACAGCATTATACGGTAAAAGGCCATGTGTCAAGGTTGTTTAAGATAAGGTTAAAGATAAGGTTAAAGAGACCTTCAACCTCTTTCATTGTGTTTTCATGTCTGTACATTCATGGTGCGTTTAGTGGTTTAGACATGAGCCAAAACAGGAACAGTTCAAGAACACATAAGATGTTTCTTGTCGAGATTTTTCAGAGGAACTCTATCAAACAAACAAGACTATTAAAACTGCCTTTGAAAGTGAACAGTTCTTAACAATATGACTGAACTATAGATCATCGATTAAACGTAAAAGTGAAGACTGAAGAGCCATAATGTCAGTTCTTGTCATCACCTCACCTTGAAATAGCAGGAAACTTAAAAAATGAAAATGTGTTTTTAAATATGGTAATATCGCTGTTACTATAAGCACAAGTTACTATATTATTCCATACAAAAATCTTCACAAAAATCTGGATGTGGTCTCTTTCTAAATATTAATCTGAGGTTACTGCAGAGTTTGTTTGTTTATCCAGAAGCCTGCAACTCACAGCAGGGATCCTCTCCTGGGAGGCGTACGCTGCTGACTTTGTACCCGATTTTTCCAAGCAATTTGTCAGCAATCTTTTTCAGAAACTTTTGTAAGTAATTGTCAAGATGATGCCTCATTCCAAAATATTTGAGGTGCATTTGTTAGTTTAGCAGTTTAGCTTTTCACCAAACTTGAACTATACTCTACATAAAAAAGACCTTACAAAGCATGTATTACAGTGTTGTGTTTTATGTTTCCTTCAGGTGATGAAGTTGCGTAAGCTGGCCCAGCAGATCGCTAACTGTCGCCAGTGTCTGGAACGTTCGAGCGCTCTAATCACACAAGCCGAGCAGAGCCTGAAGGAAAACGACCATGCACGCTTTCTTCAGACCGCCAGAAACGTCGCAGAGAGGTGAGCACATGCACGGACACACTCTCAGCAGCGATGTCAAGTGAGGGTAAACGGTGCTTACATCACCACTAATTGGTTTTGCTGTCTTCTGCTTCTATATGCAGAGCTGTTGTCCTCTTCCAGGCAGTGCTATAAAACACGTTTCATGTAGCTGAAATTACAGAGCGTTTTTTTTTTTTTTTTACTCCAGAAATGGCCAGTTGTGATTTAAACTTTCTTCTTTTCTAAAATCCAATCTTGTGTGTAGAGGCTGCCAGTGAAATCAGCATTACATGTATTAGGACTCACGGCTCTCCTCAAATCAATGTCAGGACTCAGTTGAAAATCATCTATCATTTGCGAGACGGATCTTCAATTTCTTTTTCCATTTCTAGACGTGTGTAATTCCCTTGTTCCCAATGCCCCTGCAGGCCGTCAGCTTTCTCACTCCTTCTTGGACTCAGCTTGTACTCCACGTTTTTGGTTGCACCTAGCTGTGCTTTATATTGACAGAGTGGTTCTGCTCGCCAGTGATGAAGTGTTAAGGACTAATGCCACTCCTCGCTGCTCTGAAACACTCTTAGAAAAGTAATTTTGCCACTCACGGCCTTCTCATACTGTATTTACTTTGAGGTCAATAGCTGCAGTTTACCTGGAGGAGAAAAAAATAGTTTGATAGGGTTTTGTTAGTGCACTAAACTAAGCCTAAAGTTAGTGCATCTTCCACCAAACAACCGCCACAACATTCAACTGGATTAAAACTTTTCACATCAAAGATATCATTGTTCTTCTTTGAGTCACTTTCTATGTCTTTGTTTTTTCTCACTTTTCCTTGTCTCCTTTTGTTCATCCTTCATCTTGTTCTCCTTCGCAAACCTCTTTCTCTGACTCTTTGGCCTCTCCACTGCTCCCTCATCTCTTCTGACATTTGCCTTCTATTCACACACAGACTATGTCTGCTCCTTCTGCAGGGTTGCCATGGCGACAGCTTCCTCCCAGGTACTCATCCCTGACGTCAACCTGAATGAGGCTTTTGACAACTTTGCGCTGGACTTTTCGAGGGAGAAGAAGATTCTTGAGGGACTAGACTATCTTACAGGTGAGAAGTTTGCTCAGTCACCCTCAGCTAAACATTGAAATAGCATATATATATATAGGGTTGTTTACAATGATGGCCTTAATATTTTTACATTATTTACAAAGAATCTTTTCTGTGCAGCTCCCAACCCTCCATCCATACGAGACGAGCTGTGCACCGCGTCCCACGACACCATCACTGTCCACTGGACCTCAGAGGATGAGTTCAGCGTCACGTCTTATGAGTTACAATACACGATTTACACCGGGCAGACCAACTTCATCAGTGAGTCTCCACACAGACGTATCTCTACATATGCTACACCCCATACACGATATATAAGGCTGTGATTGGAAACATTTATAAACTGATTTGTGTCGGTGAGTGTAGTCACCTGAATAACACATGCCCACTCATGCAAAAGCACACATCCGCTGTTGTAAATTCACTCAGGCATTCAAGAAATGGAGAGAAACTTTTTTGAATCTCACTGACCTCTCTGCTTTTACAAAGACATAAGAAAATGGAGCAACACAATACCTCGCGGACTTATTTTCATTCGTTCAATATTTCATACAAACTGTGTTACATAATCCAGCTTGACTCTACAAAGGGTTGAAGTACTGCATATCTGTTTTAGTCTTTGTTCATACCTGAAGATGTAAAATTATTCATAATACTTTTGCACTTTTGACACTGCACTCACACAAAATGAAGAACAACCTGGCAATCCGTACCTCATGCCATCCTCCTCGTCAGATGTAAACAGTCCAGAACTAGCAAGCATCACAAAACACACCAAAAATAAAAATAGCTTGCAAATAAAATGGCCACAATAATTTATAATAATAGAAATTGTTCTTAACAGATTATCACTGCATATAAATTCATGGAAATGTCAATGTGGTACAAATAAGGTATGGCACAAGTGGGAACCACAGGGGATCATGAGCCTATGAGCGGGGTAACGATTGCCACTCATTGGCTCTTGTGTGAGAAGGATGTGATTAAGGTAAATAATCCTGAGCAGTCCCATGCACAAACACACACCTGTGCACTCCACTCGTCTGGCCTCTTTCATACTGTCATCATCCGCTCACCCGTCTCCCTGGAGCCTGACATTTCCCCGTCTAACCATGCAGCTCAAGTGCCCTAACCATTCGAAACATCAGGATACATTTCATCAGTGCTAGACAGAGTGGCTCACATATTCAGCTGCCACAGAGTCCACAGAGATTCACCAAGAAACTGAGAAAGAGAGAAACCCATTTAGTTCAGGCCACTTGCGTTTTTCACCATGGCATTTCACTCAAACTTTCCAAGTGGTTAAATGCTCTCACTAGAGCTGCATCCTGTTTCTCTCTTTTCCTTTTCTCCGGGCCTGATCCTCCGTGGTTCTCCCATGAGAAAGGTAAAGGAAGGTAAGGTCTGGGGAACCATGGCTTAGCAGGATCATTCAAGCACAACTGCAGAAAATAGAATCGGTCATTGACACCACAGACATTTTAGTGTCATACTGCCAAGTCACAAAGCCGTGGCTCTTTTTATAGTAGGCTGCTATGTGCAAATTATAAATATATACCTTTTATCTTTTTTTATTATTATTTATTAAGTCTAAACTGGTATGTTAATCCAACATTATTACCTATTACGATTTTTATTGTGTGGAAAAACATGAACAGCTCTGGATTTGTCAAGGGTAAAAGTGTAACTTAGACAATTATCACAAAGAGGTTTTCATAAAGCTATGGTTGGTCTTTTTATATGCAAAAAGCCCTCTAGAGAAGCTTTTTGTTCACTTTGAATTAACAGTGCCATATACTGTAACTTGTTTAACTGCTCACATCAATTAAAGTGAAACTTTTAATATGCAATCCCATTTACTCAAGTTATATTACTATATTTTCTGAGATCCAGTGTGTCAACACAGCAGAAATTCCCTTAACCTGCAGACTCCTCCTGCCGTCTGTACTCTTTGTGTATTCATGAGCACCGGCCTGTGGTGAAGCATTAATATGATTATGACCAGTGAAAAGCAGCATCGCAGCAGGAATGACAGCAGCACAGAGATCAGTAAAGTCTCACTCTCTGTATCTCCACAGGGCATTTAGCACAGAATCAGCAGGATCTATCTGCTGTCATGTAGCACTGTTTGAAGAGATTATGACTGAGTCCCAGTGTCTGTGAAGAACGTGTGAGACAACAGTGAGAGAGAGCCTCCATGAATGTGAAGAGCTTTAACTGCCATGGATTTGCTAATTCACCTAACTAACCTAACTAGAGTTAATAAAAAAACACTATAGCAATGACTTTGAACACGTCCATTTGAAGGTGAGCACAACAAAAGCTTATCAATTGACATGCACTGTCCACATCTATTTTCATCACACCATAATGTACACCTTCATATACAAAAAAATGCACTTTTCCAAATGGTTCACTTTTTTATACATCTACTTCAGTGTCCAACAGCACTTCGTATTGCTGTGTGCTGACCTAATTTGATTTAGTTAAAAAGCAAGAGGTGCTGTGGAGATCAAAAGCTCTAAAATGAAACGGGGCATTTCCCATATCAGCTTTTTAAACCCCGTATAACGTGGTAGCCTCCCTAATTTCTGCAGAAAGAGGCTGAAACGACAGGTGGGTGGCTACATTTTCAGAACAACAGGAAAGCTGTCACTGTAGAACAATGTTTTGAGCAGAGGAATGGGGAGGCTTTGTTGACGCTCAATGAATATTTGTAAATGAAGCTGAAATAACCTACTGTCCATGCATGCAAAATGAGTCATGCACATGCAGTTTTTAAAGCTCCTTCACTATAAAAGAGATAAAAGCCTTGTTTTGTCGCAGAAAATATTGTGAAAGTCACGAGAAACGTATAGATGCAGCTTTTACTTTAGAACGTCCTCTCTCCTCATTCATACTTAAAGTCGTTTCACTTTTAAAGGCCTTATTTGCGGCATGTGAAGTATTTATATTTACAAGCAGACTTTCTGCTATTACTTATGCATGCTGTTGCCGTCTTGCTCAATAATTCACAATGCATCCAGAAGGCACAAGGCAGGGACGGTCTAGAGAGCGCTTTCTCTTTCAGGATTTTATTTCCCCACAGTCCTGCAGAGCTAGCAACCACAAGACAGTGAAAACTATTCCACTTTATACAAATATTATTATCAGCACAGTGTTTTGTTTGTATACAATATGATGAATTGTTCATATTCAGTGTCCTATTTTTGTTGAATAATGACGTGGACTATAAAAGTGTATTTAATTTGATTTAATTTAAATTGGATTATTAATAAAGAGTTTCAAAGATAATCCAAAATCCAATCAGCTAAAGCAAGCAAACCAGTCACTGCCCTGAATTAAATCAAACATTTTCATATGTGATGCCTGTAGGCTATGGGTTCTTTCCACATTCTGCAGAAAGTAGCTGTAGCCATGGTGATGATGTATAAAACCCTAAGTCTGATGATGGGGAATTCCTGGTTAGCCCACCAACATTTTTTATTTTCCAGTTCTAAATTCAATTGTCACTGGGGTTTGTGGGCAGGATTTCCTAAACCCTGAAAACAGAGCGGGCTGAATGTTGTCCTGCCACAAGTTGCCTACA
The DNA here is from genome assembly GCA_036850595.1 of Rhyacichthys aspro. NCBI lineage: Eukaryota > Metazoa > Chordata > Actinopteri > Gobiiformes > Rhyacichthyidae > Rhyacichthys > Rhyacichthys aspro. The sequence goes on along the minus strand of CM072157.1, from coordinate 12,215,053 downwards.
CCTGCTTTATTGGAATTAAATTACAAGCAGTTGTTTTCACACATGAAAAAGTCCAAAATACCACTTAAGCCGCTCAGAACAAAGACTTCCGTTCTGTTCGCAGCCTGCTGCAGCTGAGAGGCTGAACGAGCTTTGTTTAGAATCCAGTGCGTGGCTACAACGTTAAACCATGACTAACCCTGTCCTGTTCAATGCCTTGAACTACATCACCCACCATCTTGAGGTGGTGTTAGCCTTGCTCCTGTTTTCATGCACCAACAACGAGCCCATCAATTGCTCTTGCCCCTAGGTGCTCTTTAAAGACTTGTATTTTGTCATAGAGGAGCATGTCATAACAACCTGATGGTATTGAAAGCACTTAAAATAGATGAGAGTGGACTGAAATGTTGAGGGTTGGATGGTCTGGTCTCAAAGCATTTTATTTGATGAATCACCACTGAGTTTTAGAAAAGAAATATCACACTGCTAAGGTCAGGTTTGAGAGGTTTATTCCAGGGCACACTGTAGCTGGGCTTACTCTGAAAGTATGAGCCCGACTGACTAATGTTGTGTGTGTGTGGATTTGTCTGTCAGGTTTGTACAACTCTGCAGACAGCTGGATGATCGTACCGAACATTAAGCAGAACCACTACACGGTGCACGGTTTGCAGAGTGGCACCCGTTATATCTTCTTTGTCAAGGCCATCAACCAAGCAGGAAGTCGCAACAGTGAGCCAGCGCGCCTCAAGACCAACAGTGAGTACAGCTACATGCTACAAGTTTATTTCTGCTCCTTGTAAACGTCACTCTTAAAGTCACGTCTGTAAGAGTGAGGAACTAGCTGATGTTGACGCTGATGTTTGTGTTCGCTTTATTATTCACTGAAGGATCTGGCACCAAGTAAAAAAATGACTCATTATTGTCAAAAAATCTAGGCCTTTTATTGAAATAAAGTGTTTTTTTGCCAGAGTTTAGTGAACGCTGCCTGTGCATGTTTTTCCTTTTCTCTCTGCCAGACTGTATGCAGCTGTATATTTCAGAATCCAGGTGTGATAAGCTGTAAACCCCAGGCAACATTTTAGATCAGATTGAACTTGCAGCTCATTTAGAGTATACCCAAAGGCTGCTCAGTAAAATGCTGAAAGAGACATCAATTGCACCAGTATATTGCATAAAAGCGAAAATAGAGTTTATGCCTACACCTCTCTGTTGCTTTCTGTGTGGAGTGTGGCTGTGGCAGTCAGGATTAGCTGTAATCTCTGCCTCTCTGCTGCCTCAGGTACTTGTGTAGAGAACTAGCAGGATTATTTGCAACATAACACACTCTGTTGATATGGCTACAAACCCTTATGAGCAGGGTCAGGAGGGCACACCGACACCAGTGTGATTAATCTTGAGGTTTTAGCTGCTTTTGTTAAGTTCTTGTCTTAAAATATATGGTCAGGTAGGAAAAATGTAATATTTTTGCCAACAACAAGATATGACCTGTTAAATATTTCATATGAAACTATTTATTTTAAACACAGCAATAAACTTAAAGCTGCTAAAAGCCTTTTTATTGGTGGTGTTTTATAAGATGGTTATAACATTAAATTCCCAAGCTTTGAGTGCTGCGTTAACACTGACAGCTATTATGCAGCATGCTATAGTATTTGTAAAAAAATAAAAAATAAAAAAACAGTAAAGACTTGTAAACAAGACCACAACTACCAAAAAAAAGAACTGTGTGAAGCTGTCATGTGACCGGCTGGATTAATTAACAAAAAAAAACAAAACACTGTTTGAAATCTAAAAGAGTGCACATAAGGTTATATTCTGACATATGCAGCTTTAATTCTTCATTTAATTGCATCTATATTCTGGTTATGGCTCTGAATTCTTTTATTTTACAATTTTCTGGCACAACGTGGGTTTGAAAGTAAAGAGGACACAAAGGCCTACTTCTGTCTTTTATATCGGAGATGTAATATATTTTACCGTCGGGGTATTAGTCAGAAAGGGTCTTCAAAAGTGCTGTTCACCTGTCCTGTGTGGATGTGAGGTACCATCTGCTACTTTAAACCCGGGCCCCCTGCCGGTCCCATGCTCTGTCTGTGGGACATGTAACTAATCAGCACATTAGCTCCTTTCTCAGGGTTTTACTGGATCAGTGCCTCCACTTGATGTGGGGCTGGCATGTAGCTGGGGAGCATTTACAGACGAAGTGAAAGGAATCTGAAGCTGGCAGCTCAGTGCCATCGTCACAGCTCAGTGTGTCGCATTAAGTGTAATACATTTATCTGTGAGACCAGTCCTGTCATGCATCAGATATGGACGATGTTATTTAGCAGCAAACCTGCCACTTTCTTTACGTTGCTATATGTCATTTTAAGGCTTCTGTAAAATGCTTTAGTGTATAGTGAATAAATGTAAGAAATCTGACAAAATCTACAATAGTCACCTCAGAATATTGTGTTTGAACCTGAACTATTGGTTTTGTTCCTTATAGCGTTCTCTCCGCTACCAGCTCTTCCCTTCTTGTTTTTTCAGAGAAATTGGTATTTAGACTGCTATAGTCATCTGTTCTGCTGGAGCTGAGCTCTGTTTTTTGGATTAAAATAGGTCACAACAAAACTGATCACAAATATCTTCCTTTGACAGGCTTATTATGTTCCTTTTCCCAGACTGTGAGGCTGTACCAGCTCTAGTCACAAGTGTTAAGCCCAGAAGCGCCACTTCTTCTTCCCTTTGCACTTGAAGTCACTCTTTCTGTCTGTGGCTAGATTGGAGTCTTTAGCTGTGACGTTTTTAAGATGAGAGGCTCTGGAGGCTTTTGGCTAAGCTCATCATATTTCAGACAGAAGCTTGAAAAGCACAGAAAGCAGTGACAAGGAGCACAGATACAGAAAAACTCGTGCATCACAAGCCAGTTTGTTCAGACCTACAGCTAGTACACCTAAAATGCTGCACTGTGTACTGTATGTGAGTAACAACAGTAGCACTGCAGTTATTAATAACTAAATATATAAAGTTACTTTTTAACTCCCAAAGGCATCCATCCAAAAATGTGCACTGATGATCACAAGCCGTTCCAAAAGCCATGGGAAAAAAATGATTATATTTAACCTCAGAGGACACCATTTGCATGAAAACAGTGCTGTCAAAAGTTCACCCAAACGTATAAAGTTGCTCTTACTAAAATGTGGGCTGGATGATGTTCTGAAATAGGCTTAGTACTTTCTCTCCTCGACTACACATTGGCATTAACTCCTACATGTCCCAATATAACCCCTCTCTTGGCCCTATGCTCTGTGTTACCCCTGGCTACGGCATATGAGCCGGTCTTTGGTGCCCTTTCCTCAATCTCTGGCCCAAGTGTTATGCCATCTGTCAGTTCATCCCACGGGTAAAGCTTTTCATGTCAAGATGCAGGAACTTTGTGGTCCTGATTTGAGTGCAGGTCGACGTTTTTCCAGCACAGGATAAATAGAAAATCCTAAATACTCACCTGCCCTGTACAGAGACAAAAGAAGTAAAGCCTGATTGATGCAATACATACTTCAGCAATTGTTCAAAATAGCTATAGCAATAAATTATAAATATAAGCACTATTTCAATTCTGCATAGCGATTCATCATTGATTACGAAAGATGAGTCATAAAGTTTACATTTATAAACTCTTATAATGACGTTCTATTGCTCAGTCCTATGTTTAGCCCATGTCTTGTTTTACTTACTTAAACGAGACAACCTTTAAAGCAAGTGTGTGAAGTTTGAAAGCTTTCAGAGGCTTTTTGGGTCAATTCAAACTCACCACATTGAGGCCACTAAAGTCAGAGTGGCTTAAAGTGAACATTTACACTATAGTACAGAGAGAGAGAGAGGTATCACAGTGCTGTTGTGTTCACTGCTAACACGTGAAGTAACTTGTATGAATTAAGTATGATGGAGATGAAGTCACTGACCCTGTTCTGGCTTTGACCGTGAGAGTAAAACCATGACCGGGTTCTGGTAAAGTGAAGGGAGGACGCTACAGAGAGGTGTGGAGAATAAAAGTGGATAAAAGTGACACCGAGAGCATGCAAGAAGCAGAGTGTCGAGTGAATAGAAGACACCAAATAGCTCTTTGCAGGGATGAGTGTCTGCAGACATGAATGCCCTCGATGCAACGCTTTTTACCCATTAATACAATCCAAAGCCTTCAGACATGCGCTCACACTTGGACAAAATGACACAGAGGCCATTCTTTTTCTGTGTTAAAACTAGCCTTTAAGTTGCAAAGGAGATGAGGAGATGTTTGGAGATTAGCAATATGTAATTTAAGACACTCGAGTGCATTTATCATTCACAGATTGTAACGACAGCAGAACAGTGACAGCCTGCGTAGCTTTTATTACAGTTTGCCCTGTTTATAATTTAATTGTCTGTTTCAATAATGAAAGCAGAAGGACTGAGTATCTGGGTTTCATCAGCTTCTGTAATAGTCTGCATTTTATCTTGCATATCTTTTATAAAGCAGTATAATAGCAGTAATATTCTAAAATTGGTGTTCACATATTCATTTTGTACAGTCCAATGGCTGACTAGATTAAATCCAGGTCTAGTCTTTTGACTTTTTCATTTCCGTGTGCAGTGAGTCTTGTTTTCTCTTGGGTTATTAAAGGTAATGTTATAGTATGCAGATAAACCAAGATTAATCTAACTGATGAGATATTAAAATGATATGAAAAAGCAGCCTTAACTATTTTGAGTATTGTATGTGTCGAACCCAAAAACCACTAAAAGTGTAGGCAGTAATTGAGATTCACACACAGCACTTTTGACTTTCTAATGTTCATTACTCTGTTGGTGAACTATTTCAGGGCGAGCATATTTTGAGTGGAAATCCTGGGCTGAGCAAACACTCCCAAGAACAACTGCACACACATGTATTCACAGATCTGTGTCCGTCGCCGACTAAGCAGATCAAATCCAGGCTGGAAATATCACATGTCAAGGTGCCCCCAGGAGGGCACGTAGCTCTTTACTTTCTGCTGAAGGAACCTGCAATAATATTTACCCAGCATGCATCTGTGATGACAGGCCTCAAGCTACCACACAGCCCCTAAAGTAAACAGTAGGAGGCAGAGCGAGATGAGGCGAGAAGCGAGAAGAGGACAGTAAAGTGCGGAGGAAAGAGAGTGAAATGAGATTTAAAAAAGACACTGATGTGAAAAATAGATGGAGGAGCACCTTTTGTCAGAGAAAGAAAAAGAAGGACGAGGGAACTGCAGTGACACATTCTCATATTTTAACTCTGACATGTTGTCACATCCAAAAAAAAGCAATGATGTCAAGATATGTGTTTAATGCTTGATGTATTACAGCCAAAATCCAAAATAAGGTCACCTAGAAAAATCACTTGAAGTGTTCCCTGTACAGTAGATCAAGACTGTCTGAAATGATACATCTTAAACAGAGAGGGAACAAAAAGTACAGATTTTCTTAAATACAACAGTTTATAGGAATCATACAAGACAGAGCGTCATTTTCTTTTCCTAAACAAGTGAAATTCCTTAAGGTGAGAGTGGGTTAGTGCCAAATGGGGGTATTTCAAACCAGACTACAGACTTTTATAAGCTCTGATAGCTCACCAAGGACTCATTTAAGGTTATGTTTTATACATTTTAGGTTTATTTCACTACATTATAGGTGTAATCATATTCCTAGGGATCATTCGTAGAGTTAAAATGTTCTTTCATACACTTTTACTTGACTTTACTTTTACACAAGGCAAACTCCAAAGCCCCATTAGAAACCATGTCCCTAGTGCTTGTCTTTAAAGTTTCAGCTAAGTTCATTAAAGGATGAAGTTTGGGAGATCTAGGATTATTTTTGTGTCTTTTTGCTAAACAAAGACTTTCGGTGGCCTAAGTAGAAACCCAGCTGTGGGTTACAGGCTGATGCATTTTTAATCTCTTAGGTGTAAACCAGCATTTTAACAAGACTGTGAATTTCTGCCTGTTTTGTTAGGTGTCAGATCAGATTACATATGGATCAGTAAACAATGAGGCCTGCAGCCACACATTTTAATGACATTGAATGGCTTCAGGCAGAAAGGGTTGTCCGAACAGGTAAAGGTGTTAAATTGCTGCAGTAACAGGAGTGTTTTTCAGTGTTTTTTTTGTGATAAGGCTGATTCCATCTGCAGTAATTGTTTAGTTATGCTGCAAAGTGTTTCCTCAGTTAAACATGAGCCAAGAAAAAATGTTTGTGTAAGATGACTGGGTTGAAATAAAGTCAATTACCGGGATGTAATCTCAGTGGAACTCAGTGAAACGAAGCTAGAGTTAAAAAGCTTTTCTCCCTTTTCTTTGATAATGTTTTACAAGTTTCCATTAAAGCCTTGTCGTTTAGTTACACCACAGAGCATTAAGGGAGTAAAATACTGCAAGAGTTTTCTCATCCACTGACAGGTCAAAACACCTAATGACTACAGTGTTACAGCTCAGTGCTACCTCAATATACGACTCTGTTATTGCATCCTGGTCTTCTATATAAACACAACAGCAGAATTAATTATATAGTGTATATTTCATAGAATTACAGACTTTGGTTAGATGATTGCAGCTAATGTATATCTCTCTTTAATAATGTGTTGTGCTGATAAATTACATCATACCACCGAGGCTTGTTGTGCTTTATGGCAGTGTGGCACTACTGCAGAAAACTAATTTGGCATATTCTGTGACTGATGCACAAAGACAGTGTGGCTTCCAAGTTTTTCATGGCGTCTTAAAGTAAAGTAGCTTAAGGATCATTTTTGGAATACAAAAGAAAGGACTTCTAGGACTGCTTCTGAACTGCATCTCACATCCACGTTAGTTCATAGGTGATGCTATTAAGGTCATGAAATAATAATGTTTGAATTATTCTCAAAACTAGTGAACTCTTGTGTATGTTTTTCCAAACAGCTGTATTACGCAAATATAAATAAAATAGGTTTCAGAAATATTTTAAAGCCCTAAAGCATTACAATAGGATATCTAGGACTGTAATACTGAAAGCACCTATTATTGGACAACTGGACTTACCAGCATGTCACATAAACGTCTAGTGCAGCTATTTCTTCTGTGTTGCCTTAAACACATGAACGTAGTTTCCTGTGCAGTTTGTCAAGAGACCTTCAGTGTCACAGACTAAGCCTATTGTGCATGACTTTTCCATTTAGCACACTCTTGCTGGCATTAGTTCAAAACATTTCCACTTGGCCTTTAACTGTACTGCATATATGTGTTTGTGTGACGGTGCATGTGGTTGTCCTCTAGCATCACGTGCAGCTCCCCAACTACACTCCAGGCCCGACCCAGTCTCTCCAGAGTCAGCCCTCAAAAGCCATGACAGAGCGGCAGTGTTTGGAAATGGCTGCGCTGGCAGCGATAAGCAGTTCAAAGAAGAGAGCGCATTAATGTAATTGGCTGCCAGCAGCACATTGGCCTGGACGTCTCATATCCACATGCGTTAACACACACTCACCACATGGATTATTGGAGGAGAGAAAGAAACAGGATGAGAAGCAAAGATGAAGGGAAGGATAGATTGAGACGAGGAGGAGTCAGTCCTCATTGTGTCATTAAGCCGTGGGAGTCTGGAGGATGAGATGAGAGGTGTCAGAGTTAAATGTCAGGTCTGCGAGGGATGCGGCCAACCTCCAAGAACAGGCCTAACAACAGCAGAGGAGACAGGGACCCTTGCATGATCCCCTCAGATGCCCTCTCCCTCTGAGCGTGGGCATGTCTGAAGGGGTGGGGGCAACAAAGGGCACTCGCCTTTTTAGTGTGCCACCCAAAAATTTGCACTGGCCCCCTACTATTTCTGTCCAAACGCCTCTGTGTCACTCAGATAGTGCGATACTTTCCAGCCTTTGCAGCCAAATTACTGATGTCATCGTAAATTTAATTGTTGCAAGCATAAAGTAACAATTGTGAATAGCCGAAGACTGACCTGCCGCAGTGGAAGTGTAGGCTATTTCTTTCTGCTCATTTTCCAGTCCATGTGATGGCAGGCTCAGAGGAGAGTGCCGGGTGGCTTCCTCTGCTGTTAGGAAGTCTTTTCACCAAAGGCAGCGAGTGTCTTTGAAGTGTAGACTCTCGCCCTTGTATTTCAAACATTCTCCTCTTCTGTCTCTCCCTGTGAGTTCTCAGCCAGCACTTCTCACCCCACTTTATTTTCTTCTTTTGCTGTAACTCACTGGTAAAAATCTCCAAGCTCTAATTTTTGTCACTACTCTTCTATTCTTCTTTATCTTATCTTCTGCCTTTCTCTGCCTTTTTGTCATGAACACAATCACTCTCTGGGAAGTGTCAGAAAAGTCCAGCAAATTAAAAGCTTTGGATTCACTATGAAATCACTCTAATATTTTTTTCCATATACTATTGTTCTTTACTTGGGTGGACTTTTGTTGTATGGAACCCAGTTTCAGATGGATGCTTTCTGATCAAAGTTACTGCTAATGATTATTATGATTACATTATTGCATCTATTTCTCTTTCTCCACCAGGTCAGCCCTTTAAACTAGACCCAAAGACAGCTCACAAGAAGCTGCGTCTGTCTAACGACTGCCTGACTATGGAGAAAGATGAGAGCTCTCTGAAGAAAAGCCACACCCCGGAGCGCTTCAGTGGGACAGGGTCCTATGGCGCCGCAGGGAATGTCTTCATTGACAGCGGGTGCCATTACTGGGAGGTCCTGCTTGGAGCATCCACATGGTACGATAAACTCAGCCACATTTGTGTTATATAACCGGCTTTGTAAACTGAAATATCTTTCTTTTGGGAGTTTATATCTAGGCTGTTATGCAAAGCTTATGCAGCACAGTGTATACTTTTACCCTAATTATATTCGTTTCACTAATTGGCTGTGAAGTAGAGCCCTTGATGCTGTAGAGTCTCAGCAGGCTCGTTCCTGTCTTCTGTGTCCTCAGCATGAGGTAGCTTGACTGTGCGACTGAAATCATTAAGGAGGACACTTGTTTCACATCACTAATGCATTCTAAAATGTTCTCTCCCTGCAGGTATGCCATTGGCGTGGCTTACAAATCAGCCCCCAAAAATGAGTGGAGCGGCAAGAACTCATCCTCGTGGGTGTTCTCGCGCTGCAACAACAACTTCATGGTGAGGCACGACGGCAAAGAGATGTTGGTGGAGGCAAGCCTGCAGCTTAGGCGGCTGGGGGTGCTGCTGGACTATGACAACAACTCATTTTCTTTCTACGACGCCATGAGCTCCCAGCATATCCACACATTTGAGATCTCCTTCCTGCTGCCCGTCGTGCCCACTTTCATGATATGGAACAAGTCCGTCATGATCCTCTCAGGACTTCCTGTTCCAGATTTTGTAGAGGGTAACTCTCTGGATCATCAGGAGCAACAGCAGCAGATGGGCTTGTGCAGGCAGGAGTCGCCGTACTTGACCGGGATGAAGAACTGCCACTGAGAAAGACAACAATCTGGCAAAGGACACTCAGGCTTGTGACCAGAGGTTAAGAGCTGAAATGACTGCGGTGTTTGCTCTTGAAAAATTGGACTTTCTTTTGGGTTCAGAGGTGTTACGCAGACCATTCTGAGAAAACATGTTTTTAGTTTGTGTCCATCCAATGCTTTACAAATCCATGAGTGAAAGGCTCACTGTTGGAACAAAGTCCCTTTACTGCTAAAGGCAGTGCTCCATTTCCTCTCATGTCCTGAACACAAAGTGAGAGGGTTTTGGACTGTCAGTGGATATGGATGGACTCTGGGTTTTATGACCATTTACAATCTTCCTATGTGGTTATTTTGCTTTTGATTTGAGGTTTAGCGTAAGACCATAGAAGACCTGTTGTCAGTCCAAGAGTGATAACATCATTTACATATCACAAGATAAGTATGCCCAACTAAATACACTAACTAAACCAACTAAATACAAGTTTTACCAGTTCATTGTGGATGTGCCTTCATACAGTCCACAGTTGGATACTGGACCTTTGCCTACACTAATCTAACTTGGTGGACGTTTTGCTTTGACAATAGGGTATAGCATTATTCTGGTATTAGTGTCCATGTGTGTCTGGTGTAACTTGTTGTTGCAATCAGTCCTTCCCTGATCCTTCTACAAGATTTGTAATGGTTTGTACGGATGTTCTGAAACTTCCAAATTTAAGGAAGTTTAAAGTTGCCCCCCCCCCATACTGACCAGTTCATAGGGGCTAGATTTGCATCACGTGACTACTCAACTTGTATAATAAGAGGTTTATTGAATATTACCATAAAATGCATTATTTATAACAAAAAAAATATGGTTTACCTTTGTTATTAATCACAACTTACTCATGATGCACTTTGTTCGGCCGTCACTTGAATCCAGTATGAATTATGGTTATTAAATATTAACCATAAGTCTTTTGCAATAAAAACACTAAACATTTTCTTTAAACACAGTGTTTTTTCCTTTTCATCACTCTCGCCAAGCAAAAGGGACATGAATATGATGTTGATTTTTATTTTGATGATCAAATAGCTTTTTGAGAGGATTATTTTCTGTGGCTTAATATGAAAGGAAAGGTCTGTCACTGTGTCACAGCATGATTGTGTTTTCCTCTGTGCTTTGTTCTCACACAAAACACACGTCATGTTTTTTATTAGCTTGTCTTGTTAAAGTGCATGATACATTATAAGATCCCATAGCAGCTCATTGGGCTATTTCCATACTGGAGCTTGTAATTTGAGTTTGTCATCAAAGTCCAACTCGTATCCATGAGCACGTTCAAAAACAGATGGATCTATTGCATTTTAATTTAAAAGCTGAGTGTTTCTTGCAGGTTTGAGATTCAGGTTATGCTTTGACTAAGACAATCAAATACTGTTTGTCATGTATTTGGTGAAATTAGATAGTGTATTAAGATGCAATAGGCAGCAATGTGAGACAATGACACTGAGGGTTGTGTTTTTTTAAAAAAAAGCTTGTCAACATTTCAACTAGAGCAGGTTTGACATTTAGTGAATTGACGAGAAGGTATTATTTTGAAATATGTGTCAAATTATAGTTTGCTGAACTGAGAACTAAAACACTGTCCTGTCGAAACAGCATTAAATGTAACAAAGATCCTACGGAGAAGGACTTCACTCTGCGATGCTGTGGTCTTGCAGTGTATTTTTTTAAATCTTTCATAGTAAGGAAACTGTTTCATTGTTGGCTCATGATTTTTTGATGGGCATATTGATTTGCTACTAACAGAGTAACAGAGATTACGCAGTGGTCAAAGGTAACACAGGGGGGCTTCAGAGCAGGGGAGATGGTATTTTTCAGTCATGAAGAATAGTGAATGTTACCTGACATCCAGATATCCACCCATCTTGTTTAATAACTTCGGTCAGAGGCTCCAAACGGCCGTGTGTTGATTTGTGATGTGGACTGACAAGCTCAACTCATCTGTGCAGGCATGCTCGGCTGGGTCACTGCATGATTATCTGACCTTGCTGCAGATTCATAACTTTTTCACCATCAGGTTCCTTACAGTATCTGGAGACACGTTTTTTTTTTTTATTTCTGGTTTTGGGAAAAAAATATCATTCAGACACAAAATGTCCATTGCCATCCATATCAGATGCTCTGCAGCGCTCTTTTTTGTGTCACACTCCAAATATATACAGTGGATGATCTTCAATAGCTTCCCACTCCTTGTAGTGCAGTGTAAAACCCTAGAGACAATGCAATAGATCCTCCTTTTTGCTTTTCTGTTTATGTAACTTGGGAGATTATTTTTTACGACAACAAAGAGAAAAGCGCCTCCTCTTTTGGCATTTGGACCTTGATAAACAGCACAAAAGAGCAGCTTTGCTTTCATGCAAAGCATACTGTTTCCATAAGTATAAAAAGAGAATTTAAGCCAGAGAGGGATGTAAATCCTATGGGGAACATATATATTATATAAAGATGTATAATATACAAAATATATATGAAACAATGTTATTTATGTGAAGTCCAATTAAAAGTCTGATCCCAACTGGTTTGGAGTGAATGTCTCTTGTGCTTTTGTGTTCATTATTCACGCTTTTAAAAGTAATTCCATGTATTACCAAACAGCATAATAAACACACACTAAGCGAAAAAGTAGCTTCCCATGCCATCTAATGGAAGAAGCAGGCTTTCCTGTACTGCACTTTGTCTATTGTTGATTTCATTTTATCGACATTGACAAAGTACCATCATGCGTTTAATATTGCTGCTACTTTTGTCATGAACCAAAGTCTAAAAAACAACTCTAAACATGCAGTTCCCAAAAGGGATGAGATATGGCAGTACAGGGCTGCCAGGCTGGCATGGGCTCTCTAAGCTCAGGGTGGTGTTAGGCTCAAGCCCCTCAGCCCTCTTCTGTCACCACTAGTACAAATGCCTCATTACCAGACGAGAGCACTGTTATGAATGAGTCTCAACACTGCCCTCAAGCATAACACATACACACACGTACACTGACCCTGAAGCCACCAACAATACGCTCACTTTAGTTAAATTCCTCAGAGGCATGACTCATCGTGTTGTGCAAAAAACAGGAAAATCTAAATATATATTAACGCGGAGAATAGTTTTGGAGGAAGATTGGGCATTTGGCTCAGCGGCCCTGTGTGTGCCCTGTAATATCCTAAAGTAATAGTACAACGATATCAGCTCCAAGGTCTGTGTTGCACACCTGACCCACACTGCTTCTCTGCTGAAGAGATAAATTATCTCCCTCAGGGATCAATATGGTACCACTATAAAATACACCTCCCTTTTGACCTTGGATAGTTAAGGCTGACCTGGTGAAAAGCTGAAAGCAAAAACAGGAACAACAACAGGAGTTTAGAATATTTGTGTAATATTGTATTTGTAAAAATCCAGGAAATGTGCAGTTTTACCAACTATGTTGTCATTCACCTTGTGTCATTTGTGATCAGATCTACAAAGATTTATATGTAAATATAATCCATGGATGGCAAATTGCACCATATAAAAACTGTCCTTGTATATTTTAAACCATTGCATTAGTGATTAAAGAGACCAATCCATAAAAAGTTTTTCAAGTGCTGTTCATTTTCTCTGTTATACAGCAGCGATGCAAATTTTGGTGGAGTTACAATAAATCCCTGCAAACACCCTTGAAGTCCAACAGCACTGATCACGTCTCGCTTTAGGGCAGGTTTTTATTTCGGGAACTAAATAAAAGCGATTACATTGACTAGGCTAAATTATAAACTTGTTGAAACTATAGCAAAAATCAAAAACCTTTCTCCAGAGCTCCATGAAGAGCATTTACCACATACCGCCTACAGTACATTTACTTACAGAGCTAATCAACGCTAATTCAACACTGTAAGGCTTTGCGAAATTGAATTACAAGCCATCATGTTGGCCTCTGGAGATCATGTTGGAATCACTAATGGAGAAGTTTTATGTTCATGTTTCTGGAGAGTTTATCCAGCGCAGGTTAACAGTTCTGGACTAAACTAAGATGCAGGGAAGTGGTTTAAAGGCTGTATCTACCTTTTCGTGACTGTGCTTTTTCACTCTGCTTGCCGGCGAGCAATCAAGTCACTGGAGCAACCTATAATTACATTTCTAATTGCGGAATAATTAGGACTCCCCGTGTAGCTCATTAAGTCATTTGTCACCCAAGCCTCTAATGTGGCTTACAACAACTCTGTAATTAGGCCCAATGAAAAGCCGACATAACGGGGTGCATTCACCGCTACCTGTGACATATTTTTGACTTCAATTTTTATCTTCCCTTTTGTTGTCTTATTTGAATCATTTGTTGTAATTAATATTGGCTAAATAGGGCATTGTTCAGCGAGATACAGCATACATTCATGCCGTGGTCTTGCCTTAAAGTATTCTCAAATGAGCTGAGATCCTTTGATTTACATTTTAAATATTGCAAGGTCAGGTAATACGGCACCCCAGAGGACACCGAATACAGCAGTAAATTATCAGGAGGTGTCAGATTATTGTAATCCTTACCCTGTCTTACCTCATCAGGAAGGTTTTCAAGGCCCAAACATACAAACGTTTAAATCAGCAGCAGCAAGCTCATCATATTCAGCACATTCCCGCTCAGAGCTCAGCCAGTCTGAGTGCAGCTTTAGCTAAAAGTTTGATGAACTCACCAGAAACTTACAAATGATGTTTATGGCAAATCTTGTTCAAATTAAGCTCTGAGAAGATGACACCAAACTCCATAAAGAAGTATGTACTGTATAATACAACACATGTAATTCATAAGGTGCAGTTAAATACTTTTTTTTAATATATTTTGTTTTGTTTTTTCTTGCAGTACCTTTTAGATGGATTTGAACAGGTTTTAGATGGATGTGAATCAGATTAATTTTATTTGTTCATGAAATCTTAAGCCAGTTTTTGGTAGTAATATAAATAGTATGCTCAAATCCATCTAAAACCTGTCCGAATCCATCTAAAACCAGTTCAATTCCAACTAAAACCAATTCAAAACCATGTAAAACCTGTTCATTTTAAACTAAAACATGCTCAAATCCAACTAAAAACAGTTCAAATCCATCTCAAATCTGTTCAAGTCCATCTTAAGCCTGTTCCAATCCACCTAAAACCTGTTCAAATCCATCTAAAACATGTTCAAAACCAACTAAAACCAGTTTCCATAAAAGGAGGAAATTAATGTTAAAGATAATTTCTGAAGATGAAACCTTCCATTCAAAAGTTAATAAAAGTGTCTCCATCTTTGGCCTCTGAAAGGATTCTTATTAACTATCATGACCCCTCACCACTTTGACACCACAGATATATAGATTTCACTATTTCATTAATATAATGTAATAAATGAGTGTGCTCAAAATGAAACATGAATCTGCTTTTAATTTTATACAGTGCATTTTGAACATCTTAATAATAAGTCCATTATATCATTACTTGTCTCTTTCACATAGCTGCATTATTGTCCAATAGTAAATTCACAAGAAAACAAAAGCCATTCATTGATCTTGCTTGTGCTAAGTCTTGTCTACACATTGTTTTACTTGTGATTAGTTTGTAGAAGGCATGTTTATCTGTTTGTTGAAAGCAATAAATGCGTATTTTAGTTGCAACACATAATAATGCCAGCGCCTGCTTCCGTATTGTCATTTTAATAGCATTCTCTTTACACTCATCAATACTCTAATAAATGAAGAAGGCATTATTGGCAGAGCAACACAAAGACACAATTATTTTCTGTTGGCATATTTTATTGGCTCCTGAAGGTCTTTCAATGGATGACTTCCCGACTTGGGAAATACTGCCCCAGAACAAGGCCGAGGCAATTAATTGTAGCATTTGCCTGTTCGACAAGCAGGCTTTCTTTCTGCAGCCCTAATTGTGTCATTACTATTCCCATCACAGTCATCCCATCCCCTTTCAGAAAATCAAAGCAGATTTGTCATCAGCAGCACATAGCCATCTGTGTCTGTCAGCGAGGTGTCGTTGGAGTTCAGGTCTGTCAGGGCACAGCTATAAATGCACAGCTGGATCTACTGGAGTGTGTGCCCCAGCAACACACACCTGTGCCAGATGCTCTACCTGCCCACAGAGCAGCCCTTTCCAAAAACAGCCTTGGTTCATTACCATCTGCTTGGAAAAACATCGACAGTTTATTTAAATCTGTCAAATTAGACACTGATGCAAAATGTGGAGTTTGGCAGAGCTCGGGGGAGTGCGCTCAATAGCATTTCCTTGCCTCCACTAACACTTATGTGGGTGGGAGTCTTGCAATAAGACTGTTTTCTTGCCTCACCTCAAATTACTCCCATTTAACCTTAGCTCCTAAGAGAATAAGGTTTCTTTTTTCTTTTCAAAAGCAGAAAAGCACAAAATACAAAATGCAGATCAAAGTGATAGAAATGAATTGCCTTTGGACTCAGCTTTTACCTTCCTAAGTGAGGATAAATTAGAACACCACCGAGCAGAGAGAAAAGGCTTGGCTCTCTGCCTGCTGCTTGATGGAAGAGAGCTATGAACCCTGGGAAATGAGGATCTAAACAGGCCGTAGATCACTGAAGCCCACTGGCTCTGTCTCTGTCAGACTCGCCATTGTCTCTGAGTCACTATACTACTGGCACCACACACACTGAGATCTCCATCGGTCTCAGAGGGCTCATTCTCACTAAAGGCTTGTGTGACCACAGACCAAGATGTCGAGAGAGATGTCAGAACATAGCTGTGTTTCTATCTATGTCTGATATGTCTATTAGTGTAACATGTAACTTTACAAAAGGACAGCTGAGCACTAAACAGAAATGACACTCCAGACCCAGCAGACCCAGGCCCAGAGAGAGTGGCTTGTACACTTTAGTTGTTGCTTCTGTGACAGATCTGGATTCTTCACTTCAGCTGCATTTTCAAAATAATTGTCACTTATCGTAGAAAATACTTTTATTCATTTATTGACAGTTTAATAACATGAATGTGGACACAGTGTATCTTTCAGACGGTAAATGATAGGGTGTTATTGGCGAATGCTTCAGTGCAACTCCCATTTGTCAAGATACATATTTATCACGGAGCATGGAGGTTACCAACGTCACATTACATTACACATCTGCTGTGGATAGAACAATTCACGAGTCAAATGTGCCTTATCTCACAGGCTCAGCTTTCTGTTTACCCTGCGTTTGTAGTCTGGTACTGAGAACAACATCTCATTCTGACCAAGTTGTCCTTAAGATTGAGTGCTTTTATTTGGATGAAGCGATCCAAAGAGGTTTGGGTTTAGCGAGAGGGGAAAGTGCCTCAGAGGAGCTCTTCATCATCGGCTGCCATCACTTTCTCTGGTTAATGGATAAAGAAAACACTCTCAGGACTCTCACACACTGGAAACATGGCTTGTGGTTTATAGCACAATTTAAAACTGATACTAAAAGTGCTTTCTGTTTATGCATCTTTTTATGAGCACGGCTGCAAAAAGACAGGCAGAAAATTGATCTACGCAATGCCAAGAGTTGGGGGTGAAAATCTCATTCACTCAAGTGTTAAGAATGACTATCTAGATCACAAATTCTCTGCGGTGTGATGGTAATCTTAAGTAAACAGCGCTTGATCATTTTGTCAGTGGGCTGTGTTGGTTCTTTGATCCACATGTCTGATTGTTGCATCAGCATCTTTAACTGAATTATCTTCTGATTTATCTTTAATATCAGTTTGTGTCTGGTGCTGATGGAGACCCATTAACTGCTGTGTGTTATGCTTCACTTTGACATGTTGACTTAATTAAATGGAGCTCTGGATCTGCTTGACCCACTAGTCTTGCCTCATCTGGTTTACAGTTGAGCAGGTAATAGCTAGAGAGACCCCAGGGCAGAGCAATAATAAGACTAACGGCTGCTGTCCAACTGTGTCGAGCTTACTTACTTCAAATGTGTAATTTTGCACAGTTGAAAGTCTTTTTATTGTTTGTTTTGCTTATAACATTTGAGATTTTTTTAATTTTTGCTGCACAGTTGTTCATCACAGTCTGCCAGGTCTTGTGATGTATAATGACAGATATAAGAGACTGGGATGTGGTGGGGAAAGCTGCTGTTTTCATTGGATTTTGTCTGTCTCTAATGCATGAGCAGCAGGACGTCTGGAGAAGCCGCTGTTGTCCTCAGGCTGCAGCGCCCCGCTCCGCTTTAGATCAATAAACAGCATCTACCTTTGATGTCCTAAAAATAGAGCACTTCTCATTCTGATCATAATGAACCTGGTCTTAGGGATTTCCTTCCTGCTGCATTCCTATTGACTCAGACACAAATAAACCCCATAAGAGATTTTGCTTGCCGCAGTGTTGAGCAGAGTCTGGCTCCACTTTAAGCATCATTACTGTGATGTAAGACCTGTGTAATGTACAGGAGCTGTGGAGAGAAGGCCAGCTCCTGACATATGGTTCATTTGGCTTTGAGACCAGTTTTAATTCGCCTCTGTTCTGCAAAGCTGTCCATGGGATGTACAAGTGGGCCTTTTTCACCAGTACGCTGACATTTTACCACTGCCAACATTCAAATGTCACCATATGACGCATATGTGTGTGTGTTATGTATCTAATATCTGTCTCTTCTCAGAGCCCTCAACGTGGGCAGCGGAGAAATATGGACATTGTGCAATCATATTTCCCAGCAATTGTACAGTAAACTCTTCTTCTCTTGTTTGGACAAAACAACTTTGACCAGTGAATATTTGTTTTCACATATTTATAACATACCTACCATACATACCTAGAACAACACAACACAAAAACATAACTTGCGACATTTAAAGGATGCAATTTCAAAAAGAAATTCTGAACAAATGCTGGGTTTTTTTGTTTGTTAATGTCCATTGTAGCTGCAGAAAAATGTCTTTGAATTGAGGTGGTTTGTTTTGTGCTGTTTGCCTGTGTTGCTCAGTGTTCATGTGTGCATTTACCTTTTTATATAACCATCACGTTTCCCATGAACCAGCCTCAGGATTAGCCTCTATTTTTAGTAGCTACAGGTTACATGCAAAAACCTCCTCCTCCTCCTCCTTCGTAGCTGCTAACACCAGCACACTCACAATTCAAGTGCAGACTGAAGGGTGTAAAAGGATTTGTAACCTGAAGCCGCGGGGCTTTGGTCAAGGCTTACACATCCTGCTCATGGCCCACACTCACTTGCTCCTTTTTGGATTTGTCCCTGTCTCCTGTCGCAACTCAATCTCAAGTTTAATAAACTCCACTTGAAGAAAGGGCCCCTAATTTGTTGTTATATGTTGTGTTTTTTTTATTTTGTTTTGGTTTTTCAATCATAATGGTCAGCTATTCAAGAGAAACCACTGGCATATAGCAGCTAACAGGAAGTGTGTTGTATAAATTTGACTCTTTTTAGTTTAGCATTTTTTGTTCAGTTTTTTTTTGTTGTTGTTATTTGTTGACTTTGATACCAACAATGTTGAGATCTGACATACTGAAACTGTTAAGAATTTAGTTTTATCAGTTTTTCTTGTAAACAATAAAATATATATGTATATCATTTGTATTTGTTTGTTTCTGTCTAATGCAGCCACACCTTTTGAAACACAAAAAAGATTTTTCCACAAATTTTTCATGATAATATTTGAAATTGTGTAAAATTTTAAGGGTGTCCTAAAACTTTTTTTCACCACTGTATATTTCAGAATGACTGGCACAGAAAACCAGAAACAGATTTCAAGTTGCATCACACACATAATCTGTGATAATAGTCTGTTATCAACAACAACTAATACACCTGATGTGGACTAATTTCACAGGTGTATGGAGCAACTAAAACCTATTCCAGCTGTGGGCAAAGTAGAAATGATCACTGTAATAAAAGGCTCAGACAAGCGCAGATAGCACACAACATTAGCTTCGAGGATAATTGTTTGCGTTACTCCAGGAAAGCTGAAATTATGATTTATTGAATTAACCAAAGGATATCTGCAAGCTTCACTGATGACACAGCAAACAGCGATTCAGGGCAAAGAGTTTTTCTTTAGATTTTATCGTCATTGTTTTCATTTTCTGTTTCACAAACCATTCCACGTAGGACTAATCCGTGTTTATTTGTGCATGGAGCATGTAGTGTGCCCATCTCCCCGGGCAGTCTATGCATTTTAACTCACCTGGGATCAGCACATGTTAGCCTGTGGTGACTGCTATAGGCCAAAGGCATATGTCACCAGTGACTAAGACAGATGATTAATGCGGAAAGATTGGATCTGTGTGTCACAAAAAAGAGTAAAATGTCACTGCATGGCACGAATATACAAAAAGATCCGTGTAAAAAATACAACCACATGACACCATCTTCCTTTATTCTAACTGCAATTTATCATCATCCCTTTTCAGTTTGCACTCTTGACTGGTTGCTTAAATGGCTGGTCGTTTGCTTAATTGGTTGGTTTTATGGGACGTTTTGTGGATGATTGGATGCATCCTTTGGAGGATAACAATACAAAGATTCAACATATATTATTTAGAGTGAAAACTTTCTATTATTTGACAGTTAAGCTCTTAATCAATCAAAGGAAAGACTAAACCCACTCAAACCTTTTCTAAATGGTGTTTACAATCTGTCAATACACCAGCTTTGCTTGGAGGGCTGATTTCAGTCAATGGGAACATCCCCGACAGGCTATACAGACTTTACATTGCTTTATCTCTTTATCCCTTTGGTTTGGTCAAATGCCGTGGAAGAGCTGTCTGTATTATAGTGTATCCACTCGAACAAGCACACAAGGTACACGCTGTTTAGACCAGCTCTTCCCGGGCTCACACATCCACCATATGCAGATACACAATCAAGATAATAGCATGTATATTTCTCAGACCAATACTTTGCAGCTTGTATCCTCCACATCCCACTGCTTTAACTCAGATCTAGCTTTAGTCTCACCCCAGAGCCAGCAGTGGTTTGATCCCATTGAAGGCATTTTCCTGATTTGTTCGACCTGGTTTTGTCTGCCTCCTTGTCTGTCTTCCTCATCTGCGCTGCTCTTGCCTCTTCCGCTCCCAGTCTGTATCTGCACAGCACTCTGATTTACTGAAAACTGCTATCTCCACTAACCTTGGGGGGCCTCGGATGGGATTAGATGCCTCAGCTGTCAGGGGTGAGAAGGATGTGAGAGGTGGCCGGGAGGAAGGTGGGGATCACCTCAAGGGTACTGATTGCTTACCTGATGGAGGAATAAAAATAATTACACTGGCTTCTGATTTATGTGTTTATATAGGCTCGCGAGTGCGCCTTCCTGCCACTCAGCTGTCTGATTCACAGCTGCATTAGCCACAGCCCTGAGTCTGCAGGTGTCAGCTTAGGCATGAGGAAAAGCTCTTCTCCGTGCTATTGAAGGGAAGCGGGAGAAGCCGTTGCCTTGCAGGCCTTGGGCATCTGCAACAGCTTTAAATGTCAAACCTGCATTGCCCCGCTTTGCTTTTTTAATCCAAAATGAATCATAAAAAGGTTACACGGAAATATCACTAGGTTTAAACCTGCTGAACCGCATTGCTGCCCTAAACAAGATTACATTGCTTTAGTGGTTTGTAATAGAGATGACTTTTTTTATCACCTCTTTTCTTACAACACAAATGGAGTTCCTCTTTTATGTTATTAGCGCTGATGTTCTGGGAAATCCAGTTTGGCACAGTTTAGTTTCTGCCTCTTCAGTCTGAGATTAGAGAGTATAGAGGTTATAAATTTATGTCCTCAACCCTCTTTTCCCTTCCTCCATCTTCCCCATTCTCGACGTGTAAGGATTGAACCCACTTTTTTAGAGCTGAGGTTTGTTAACAGCTACAAATTCTAATAAAACAGGAATTCATATGCCCTATAGGTGATGTGATTCAATTACCCAATAAATCATCAGATACTATACACACTCTTTAAAATAGAGCGTCAAAAAAAAGAACAGATTGCCTGTAGTGGAGCGCCGGCAAAAATCAATCACACTCTCCACGGCAAGGATTCTGATTATTGCTTTTTACTGCAGATGCCTCTTTTCAGTATAACGTAGATTTATCCACTAACTTGGACTGTGACTAAACAACTATATTCTTGCTTTTCCCTCCAGACTAAACCCCTGAGTCATGAGTCTGTGTCATCAAGAAATTGGATGGAGTTGTTTTGTCTCCACTGCCATGAGGCTGTAAAAACTAGTGGCAAATGAAGGTAACACTGTAAGAGAAGAAAAAAAAAAAAAATTTTTTTTGAGTTCCCCCCCAAAAAAATGTTTTTTTTCTGGGGAACTCAAAAAAAAACATTTTTTTTTCTGGGGAACTCAAAAAAAAAATTATTTTTTTTTTCTGGGGAACTCAAAAAAAAAAAAAAAAAATTTTCTGAGGAACTCAAAAAAAAAATTTATTTTTTTTTCTGGGGAACTCAAAAAAAAATAATTTTTTTTTCTGGGGAACTCAAAAATAAAAATTTTTTTTTTTCTGGGGAACTCAAAAAAAAAAAAATTTTTTTCTGGGGAACTCAAAAAAAAATTTTTTTCTGGGGAACTCAAAAAAAAAATAGGACTCAAAAAAATTTTTTTTTTTTCTGGGGAACTCAAAAAAAATTTTTTTTTCTGGGGAACTCAAAAAAAAAAATTTTTTTTCTGGGGAACTCAAAAAAAAAAAATTTTTTTTTCTGGGGAACTCAAAAAAAAAAAATTTTTTTCTGGGGAACTCAAAAAAAATTTTTTTTTTTTTGGGGAACTCAAAAAAATTTTTTTTCTGGGGAACTCAAAAAAAATTTTTTTTTTTCTGGGGAACTCAAAAAAAAAATAATTTTTTTTTCTGGGGAACTCAAAAAAAATTTTTTTTTTTTTTCTGGGGAACTCAAAAATAAAATAATTTTTTTTTCTGAGGAACTCAAAAAAAAAAAATATTTTTTTTTTCTGGGGAACTCAAAAAAAATATTTTTTTTTTTTCTGGGGAACTCAAAAAAAATTTTTTTTTTCAGGGGAACTCCAAAAAAAAAATAGTTATTTTGGGGGAACTCAAAATTTTTTTTTTTTCTGGGGAACTCAAAAAAAAAATTTTTTTTTTTCTGGGGAAGTAAAAAAAAAAATTTTTTTTTCTGGGGAACTCAAAGAAAAAATAATTTTTTTTTCATGGGAACTCAAAAATTTTTTTTTTTTCTGGGGATCTCAAAAAAATGTTTTTTTTTTTCTGGGGATCTCAAAAAAAAAAAATTTTTTTTCTGGGGAACTCAAAAAAATTTTTTTTTTCTGGGGAACTCAAAAAAAAAAAAATTTTTTTTCTGGGGAACTCAAAAAAATTTTTTTTTTTTCTGGGGAACTCAAAAAAAAATTATTTTTTTTTTTTCTGGGGAACTCAAAAAAAAAAATTTTTTTCTGGGGAACTCAAAAAAAAAATATTTTTTTTTCTGGGGAACTCAAAAAAAATAATTTTTTTTTCTGGGGAACTCAAAAAAAAAATTTTTTTCTGGGGAACTCAAAAAAAATTTTTTTTTTTTTCTGGGGAACTCAAAAATTTTTTTTTTTTTCTGGGGAACTCAAAAAAAAATTTTTTTTTCTGGGGAACTCAAAAAAAATTTTTTTTTTTCTGGGGAACTCAAAAAAAATATTTTTTTTCGGGAACTCAAAAAAAAAAAAATTTTTTTTTTTTCTGGGAACTCAAAAAAATTTTTTTTCTGGGGAACTCAAAAAAAATTTATTTTTTTTCTGGGGAACTCAAAAAAAAATATTTTTTTCTGGGAACTCAAAAAAAATTTTTTAGGGACAAAAAATTTTTTTTTCTGGGGAACTCAAAAAAATTTTTTTTTTTGGGGGGGGGAACTCAAAAAAAATGTTTTTTTTCTCGGGGAACTTAATTAAGCTTATTACACTCTGTACCCCTTAATTACACTCTGTACCCCTTAATTACAGGCCATACCCCTTAATTACAATTTGTGTCCTGGACAAACTTACGCTGTAAATACACCATAAGTAACCGGGAAGTACCGGGCCGTAATCTAAAGTGTTACCCAAATGAATACTATGAAGAGCTACTTTTTAATAAACTTACCTAGTTCACCGTCCCCTCCTTCATATTCTTCTTCTTAAGACCTACACTGCAACCAATGAGATAGACCATACTCATCATACTCCTATTATTACTTCATTAACAGGAGATTGCTGTTGACTCCAGCTGTTTGCATCAGAGCATCAAAAATCAATACCAGATAGCAGCATCTTTTCTAACTTATTACATTTCCACACCTCACGAGCAGCTCTGCAAGGCCTGATGAGAACACACACTCACAACAAACTCACAAACACACACCTCAAGGTCTCCTTCATGTTTGAGCGCCCACAGAAATTATGTGTTGATGACACCTAAACAGATTGTGTAATTACTTTTGCCCTAACAGCCCTGGCCTGCAACAGAGACTTTCGAATCCTAAACCAGGCTCTGTACAATCCACATTTTTTTGTGCATTTTTTGTGGCAGAGGGGTCAGATCTTTTTGAGTGGAGTCTGTAGATTATAAACGCCTCCAGGCAAAGGTCGGCCATGTTTTCTCTGGGGACTTTTGCTCCCAGACATGAAGCATATTTACTGTAGTCTTTAATGCAGCGTCAGTGAGTACAAAGCTCGTGAGAGGCTGTTGGTGTGAGTTCAACCCAGCCTGCTGTACTGCTTTCTCGTTTTTTTTCAAATCTGCTACATTTCTCTATCCTCAGGGTGCTGCCTTTAGCACTCACCACAGTTTGTGTCTCAGAGAAAAAAGAACGGAAGAGGAAAGAGTGAAACTAAGTAAAATTTTGAATTAAGTTTCACGCTTCAAAAAAGGGGTCATAATGCATTGTTTCCTTATTCATTGTTAAGATGCTAATGTCTTTGCAGCATATAGCATCCCTGCCTTGATTTGTGATCAACAGCATTAAACAATGAAACTGGGAATAGTAGCCTACAGAAAGCTAATATGTTTCCATCAATGATTTCAAATTTCTTGTATTACAATAATAAATAATATAGATTCGCCCTTATTCATGAGGGGAAGATAAAGTTTAGAGGAATAGCCTTCTTGATCCCACCAGAATTAAAGTTTCAATACTCAGTTATACTTGCACAAAGAACAGCTGCAACAATTTTTGACACATGTGAAGGATACGTGTGTACATACATTTGAGCTACAAGCTAAAAGAGATATTGATGTTGGTGTGATGTTGACTTAAATATAATATTTGCTGTTTCTCATCCATGCTCTTTCCACAACAATGTTCCAGCCGGTGCTTTGAGTCCCAGAGCGTAGCAGGATTATTCAGGTGAGGATTTACCAAATCAGGTGGGCTTATTCCATGCATCAAATCATGCTCACAAAGCATGCTATTGCAGCTAAGGGAGTGATATATGGTGTCTACACTTTATTCAGCTGGGAAAATGTGGAGTTAGTAAGATTCCCTGCAGACGATACCTACAGCTCACTTTTCCCATTGATGTGTTTCAACTGATGTAATGACACCCATTTTTCACACGTCCCATTCACTGACAACAGGGACATTTACATTCACAGAGTTAGCTCCGAGGGATTCATTATGTGTTAACTCTAGTCATGTCTTTCTTAGTTCAAATGTGAAGAGAAAATCAACATTCTTTTTATTTCATTATTATTATTATTATTCTTGAGTTTAATTGGAGGGGTTCTTACTGTTGGCGGTCAAATGTGCATTGTTGTTAATACGTTTGAGATGTATACTATACTATATACTGTCAGTGCATTATGTTATGTTATTAACGTAATGTTAGCACACTGCTAAATTTGAGATCAGTGGTTGTATGCAGAAAGTGATTAAAATTGGAAAAATTTGAATAATTAAAGCCAGTCCACGCAGACGGGAGTTGAGGACACACTCTAACAAACTGTCTCTGGCTCTTTTCTTTTGTGACAGCTACGGAAACATGATCATCTTCCCCACACAAATAAAAATAAACTTGTAGTGGCGATTGACCCGGCCCAATACCTGCTACACTTGCACAATAATGTTAACTATTGCTTTTATGTTCAGTTTGTTGTCACTATATGCCATTCACCTCTTATTTGATGCTGATGTGTCATTTTTGTATTTTAATTTTTATGATCATTTAAAAGGTGTGATTTGTTATTTGAAGAACGATGGATAGCACAGTGATCAGTCAATACCACAATGAACTTACGAGGACAGTGCCCAGAATGGTAAAGTATAAAAAGTAGAAGTAACTGTAGAATACCCGTAGTGCACATGGTACACAGGGATGAATTTACTATAGCAGTGGTGCGATAGTGCTGTGATTTTCTATAATTCACACATACTGCACTAGTGGCATCAATAAATAAATACATTTTACCCACAACATGATTGCCCTTTTCACTAATGTCTTCTACTACCTTTTACCTTCTCGTTTGGGAGTAGAAAAAAAAAAACCTTGAAATGTGTTTTTCTGTATGAATTTTTCATGTGCTAAGACGCCTATGTCCCTCCAGTGACGACCCGTCTGCACTCAAGTTCAAGTGAAAAGCGATTACTTCATATTCTCCCAGGGACCAAAGGACAGCAAATAAGTCTACATTCTTTCCCCTTTTTGTTTTGATAAAGGCACATCTTTTTCATTTAATTTCTGGAGCACAGCAAAACTAGCACGATAATAAATTATTCCTTTTGTCTTCTTTAGTTAAAATATGACTTTGTAAAATGGGAAGAGAAATATTTTTGCCTCACAGGGACGATGCTAATTTTGAAGTAGGCAAAAAAAAAAAAATCAACAACAGTGCTGTGCAGATGAAAGACATGATGAATATGCAAAGACGATAGTCACAGTGGGCTGTTATCACACTCTTCACTCTGTCAAAAGGTAAACGCATGCGCTCACTGTCATACTAAACCTGCCTCACTGATATTTACTCACGGATAATAATAAAATAAGGTCATAAACTTTGGTGCATTTACAAAAAGAGCCTATATTTATAAAATTACGCTTATGTAGATGAAAGCATTTTCTTTATTTTATGCATTGCTGCCATCTTGTGGGAACATGGACAAAATACGTTTAACAGAGTGTAGTACTTCATAGCAGCAATTATACATTATATTATGCTTTGTTTAGGTCTATATATTATTCATAACGCAGAAAGTAGTTGTAGTAGTCGTAGTAGTAGTTGTTGTCGCCAAAACAATGTTAATCAAGACCATGATCATAACCATAACCATATGAGACAAGAACAAACTTTTAAAGGCCAAGACCATGGTCGGCCAAATAAAGACCAGTGTATGATACAGTACAGAAGATATGATAGGAGAGAGTTATAAAAGTCCAGTTGGGTGAAAAAGGAGCACGAGTTAGAGGAATATTTTTTGATTAAGAAAAGTGATAGAGAAGTTCATGTTATTAGTCATATTACAGCTGCCATCTATCTCTAACTTGCTCAGAGGTGCTCAAAGGATAATCTACTCATTTTAATACTTTTTATACTGTGATTGTAAAAATTATTTGGGAGCAAATTAGTTAAAACAGCATTTAACTCTGACCATCAACTGCTTTGTCTATTAACACGCCTAAAGCCGTAAACCTGTTCTCATCTCACTTTATAAATCCGGCTGTGTTTTTTTTTTTGTGAGTTGGCCAAAAAAAAAAAAACTTTAACAACTGTTTCATTGTTAGGTGTAATTTTTACTGGTGAATTACCAAGTGAC
The DNA here is from genome assembly GCA_036850595.1 of Rhyacichthys aspro. Classification (NCBI taxonomy): domain Eukaryota; kingdom Metazoa; phylum Chordata; class Actinopteri; order Gobiiformes; family Rhyacichthyidae; genus Rhyacichthys; species Rhyacichthys aspro. Next base: position 12,187,926 of record CM072157.1, on the reverse strand, counting down.
TATTTCTGTTAAAATATGTCACAGCTTACTTATGTGGAGCTACAGTCATACAACTCTGTCACAAAAATAAACTGATTCACATATCATTTTTAAAATTTAATTTAAAATCTTTACACTTATTTTCAGGTAAATGTGTCTGTTTTGACTGGAAACATGAAGTAGAAAAGGGTTTCTGGACCTCTCAGTCCCATGAACAGGAGGTAAGGAGCCTCGTCTGCTTCAGTCAAACTAGCTTTCGTGCCACAGACTTACATACTGTGCTGTGACAGACTGTTTTTTTTTAACTCTCTTGTGTTAGTGTGCAGGTTTTTGGGCTTGTCTCAGTGCCATAGTGCAGTTACAGTAGCAGACAAAGGGGCGGCGCCAGCTCTTGGCTGCAGTTGTTGAAGTGCTTTACAGGAGATAAAGTGGTGTGAGCGTCATTTATCAGTGGGTCATTAAGAACAGAATTTACAAAATTATCTCGCGGACCAGAAACAATCGCATCGCAGGTCGGATTTTTCACATACCTGGTCTTGGCTTCACGAATAAGGTGTGCGTTTCTTTCACTTCATATTTCCATTAGCATTTATACTATAACCTTGATAAACTGCTTAGGTATTGAAACCCTGATTTTTTTTTTTTTTTCATCAAAATGTCATTGAAAACAGCAGCGTGATCATCATAACTGTCACTGAGACCCCTAATCAAAAGTGATATGTGTCACTCTATGTGTCCTCGCTCTACCTTCACGCTCTTTAATTGGGGCTATTACATAAGACATCGGCTGATCGTAATTGTCTTTAAACACCTGACGCCTATACGTCAGGGGACATGTTTACCTTTATTCTGTGCCAAACCTCTCCGCCTCGACATGACGCAATGTTGCGAAAGAGATTGATGGACGCTTCCAACGTGTCAGCTCAACAAACTTAAACTGGCTGAGACGGTGAGATGTCAGTGAGTGCAGGAAAACACGCAACTTTACGCAACACAGCTCTCGTGCCACTACTTCCAACTTTCACCGCTTGACTTTTAGTCCAGAGCCTACTGCGCGTGGCACAGTTGGGACGCTATCAGGAGATACCACGCTTTCCTAGTCCTCAGTAGAACCTTTCCCCTCATGTTTATTCATATGCACCAGCTCGTGTGCGCGTCCTAATGGTCGGTTGTCTACCTGATGACCACCTCCTCCACACCCATTATTCAACTATGACACGGTTTATAAACGGTGCTCTGTCAAAGTTGATATCCACTTGCTCTGGGTCATTTTGTAATCCAGCTCCATCAGCCCGAGAGCACCATGGATGAAGGTATGAGCAGGGCCACATTTCTACACAGTGTCGAGTGCTGTGATACTGAAGTGTAAGCAGTGACCGTGGCTGTGCGGATGGTCACGTGTGGAATTGTTTCTGAGCTTATAGAAGTAATCCCACAGTGAATGTGTTGTAGGAATGTGTCACTAAAGCTGTCAGCGAGATCCTCGTTGGCAAACGGTCAGTGTTAGTTGGATTAGTAACAGAATGGTTAAGATCAAAGCTTACACCAGTTTACACCATGTGCCGCTAACTTTTAGAAAGTTTTTGAACAGGATGTTATGTTCATTTGCAAGTCTGTTTCCTTTAGATTTTATTATTTCACGTGATTCTTGTTATTTTCTACAAAAATGGCATCTGTAAAAGTATAGCCTTCTGATGAAAGATTGCAGCAGTCAGGTCAGACTAATGGTTAATCTGTGTGCTCCAGTGTGACTTGCTCTCAGGGTTCACCAGTTCAGAAGTTAAAACGTGTCTTTTAACTCTTAATTCTTCGCTTAAAACTATTAGACAGCTTCTAAACTTTAAATAATTATTTTATAGTTTCTTTAAAATTTCCTGCCAATCTCCTGGTTTCATAATGGCAAACACAGAAGTCTATTGGTAGTGTCATGTGGATGCAAATGTACACTAATTGGTTTGTTTCCAGTTCGCTGTAACATGACGGAGTTTTGGAAGACGCATTCTAAAAATGCCACGCTGGAGGAGATGATGTTGGACTCCCACGCCAAAGAGTTGAACGAGCTGGAGGTGCCAGAGGTCCTGTCCATGCTGCCCAGTCTGGACAACTGCAAAGTTCTGGAGCTGGGAGCAGGCATTGGGTAAGAGTCTGCCTCAGTGGAGCTCTGAGACAAAGATATAGTATAGTAATAGAGTAATAAGTGTGAGCACCTACACACCTTCACTTACATTTTAATGTTTTTACTGAATGTTTTTTACAGTAATAGGTCAAATAAAATATGAAATGATTATTACATAAATTACTTGGCAATGACTTCAATTGATGGAGAAAATCTTATCTGGAAATATTTTTAAGTGTGATATTTCTTATATTTTTTAAAGAGATTGCTTTTCTTTATTTCCTTATATTTAAATATGTACATATTATATAAACATATGTATTGTTTATTTTTTCTGAGGTGTTTTTAGATTCTGGGGTACTGTATTTTGACTGTAGATTGATATTTATTATATTTCTGTTATCTTCTTATCTTTTACTTGTCTTGTCTGTAACAAAAAAGAATTTCCCTTTGGAATTCTGATTGATTCTGATATACGTAAAATACATCATCATAATGTACTACATACTGTACATAAAACTGAATAGCTGTGGTTATCAATAGATAGAACAAGAAGATTGTTTCTCTGTGCCAAATGCTGGTTGAGTACAATCTTGTTTTAATGTATGTGTATTGGTAATGATGAGATAACTGTTATCTTATGATGGGATCTCTGCAGGCGTTACACGCGTCACTTGCTGACTACGGCACAACATGTGACAGCAGTGGATTTCATGGAAAACTTTGTGGAAAGAAACAGACAGGACAATGGTCACCATAGCAACGTCACCTTCCTCCAAGCAGATGTCACAAAGCTCAAAATTCCTAATGACAGGTCTGCCCTTTTATTTTGGATCCCATTTTGACAGCTCCACAGCATAAACCATATTAACCATCAAAAAAAAAACTTTGTTCATAACATTTAGGTGTTTGTTTCTTGTTCTGTCAGTGTTGATTTTATCTTCTCCAACTGGCTGATGATGTATCTGAGTGACGAGGAGCTACAGTGTCTTACAGAAAAGATGTTGGGCTGGCTGAGCCCTGGTGGATTTCTCTTTTTTAGAGAGTCATGCAACCATCGTTCAGGTAAAGAGGCCACTACAAACATATAAGGCTTTTATTGTTGCAAAACTATGTGTGAATCCATCCATTTAATGTGTGATTATTAAGATCCATGATTTTGTATTGAAGATTTCTATATGCATGTAAAGATTTCTGGATCTTATAATGCCCAAAAGGCTCAGTGCACAAAAGTATACTCACAAAGCTCTAAATAGATACAAATCTTTAGCTTGAGTCCCACCATGAGATATGCATCTGTGGTTATATTCATGTGTTACTAGGAGTTTGTTTTCCCCGAGTTTAGACTTACAGGCATTCGAACTATCAGTGGCAACTAGTTTGCCAGAAGATAACAAACTTCTAGACTACTATGAAACTTTTATTAGTAAATGGTCAACTTTACTGTCGTAAAGTGTCATGTAATTGTAGTTGTCTCACATATGACTTTGAGTGTAACTGCTTTTGCCAATTTAAGAATGTTACATTTATCATCATACATTTATGTGCATTGGCACTTTGTTTAATACATGCAATTGGAATAAATAAACCAAAACCTGAGCTTAGAAGAGCAGGTTTGAGTCTTTGTGTTTCCCACTAAGATTTCTTAAACTGTTTTATGAAGGTGACTGCCAAAGGGCATTTAACCCAACTTGCTATCGCACCGAAGCCGAATACACTCATCTAATCACCTCAGCACAAGCAACGGACCCAGAGACTACGCAGACATATGGTTTCGACGTAGTATTGAAAAAACAAGTCCAGACCTACATTGAGGTACAAACAATGAGTCCTTGATTGTATTTATTTATTTTTTTTATATAAATCTAACAAAGACCCTTTCATCTGCTTCTTGACTTGCAGATGAAAAACAATCCAAATCAGATCTGCTGGCTTCTGGAGAAAGTGCCCCGCTCTGTAAACATTAAGGACAAATTCAAAACTTTCCAGCAGTTCCTGGATCATCAGCAGTACACCCGCCGCAGCATCCTGCGCTACGAGAGGATGTTTGGGGCTGGTTACGTCAGCACAGGGGGTCCCAGCACCACCAAGGTACAAATACACCAAAGTCTAAACAGCCAAGCTTAGTATGTTATTATTATCTAATTCATAATGTCATGGCTTTACATTTCAATGAATATCTCAGGAGTTTGTGGACTTGTTGGACCTGAAGCCTGGTCAGAAAGTGCTGGACGTTGGCTGTGGCATTGGTGGAGGAGACTTCTACATGGCAAAGGTTAGGTTACAAATGTGCCAAATACTGCAATGTAAACAGTACACACTTTCAATAATGTCTTGTATTATAATAATTACTTTTCAGACATTTGGAGTAGAGGTACTTGGCTTGGACTTGTCAGAAAACATGGTGGATATTGCCAAGGAGAGGGCAGCCAGTGAGAACCTACCATCAGTATGTCTTTCTATCAATCTATTGCATAGCCTATTTTAATTTAAATTAATATTTTCCTTTGACTGACTTAATGTGCTTCTATGATGTTTTTATAGGTGCAGTTTGAAGTGGCTGATGCCACTAAGAGGATATTCCCAAAGAGTTCTTTTGACGTCATCTACAGCAGAGACACTATCCTGCATATAGCTGACAAATTGGCCCTGTTTAAGCGCTTCCATGTACAAAGCACATATTTTCTTTGATTAATAACATCTTATGAATTTGTATCATCATGTAAATAGTTCCTATTCTTACCATTTATTTTCCCTGTTCTTTTCAGTCATGGTTGAAACCTGGAGGGAAGTTAATGATTAGTGATTACTGCTGTGGAGAGGAACCTTGGACACCACAGTTCAAGGTCTATGTCAAACAGAGAGGTTATATCCTTTATACTCCACCACAGTATGGCAAGGTATGATGTTTTATTTTTTTATTTTGTTCTTATCAATCACTACAACTACATTGCATAGTTGTCTGCCTGCTTCTGTATAACAACTCTTGTCTACTCCTATGTGTAGTTTATTCAGGAAGCTGGCTTCTGCAAGGTTTGTGCAGAAGACAGGACAGGCCAGTTCATCCAGGTGATTGAGGCAGAGCTTCAGAGAGCGGAAAGAATAAAAGATGAATTCATTAAGGTTAGATCAGACAAAACATGCGCCGGGAACATCAAGACCTAAACTGTTATTACACCTTTCAAATGACAAAAAATGTGTCACTCCACAGGAATTTTCAGAAGAGGACTATTTTGCCATTGTAAACGGTTGGAGAGAGAAGCTGGAGCGTTCCATGAGTGGAGATCAACGCTGGGGGCTTTTTGTTGCAACAAAAGATTGAGTGAATAAACAATGTAAATAAACAAGCATGGCATTTCTTGCAGTTTGTGTAATTATGCTTTTGTTTTGTCATTGGGGTATGGCTTAATACTATCATTGTGTGCAGTGATAATTATATATTAACCAATGGACATGTGTTTGTGCATATTGCATTTATTTTACTACTGTGTTATAATGCATATTGTGCCTGTTCAAAAACATTTACATTATTATAGTGATTGATAAAAAGGCCATATAAAAACTATTAACACAGTGTTTTGTTTATGTACAGTCCTGTGCGATTATTTTTAGACAGGTGTGATGCTATGCAGTAAAGTAAGAATGGTGTCAACAATATACAATTTAAATGTTTGGGGGTACTTTTAACAATTTTACAATATGGAAAAGTGAGTGAGACAAAAACCTTCAGTTTTTAGAGTGATCAAGACCAGAACAAGGACATGATGGTGCAATCTTGATCGCAGCATCATGGAGTACGGTCTGGTTCTAGCTGGGATTTCATGGTCTGGGTGAGCCTAGTTCCTTCTGAGATTTGATGGTCTGGTCTGGTTTAGTCCAGTTTGGCCTGTTTTGGTCCTGCATTGTCCAAATGTCCAAACAGAATCTACTCAGTTCCTTCAAAAACTGAAACAGAGGAACTGTTGTTATTTTGGGGCAAAGTTTAGAATCAGAAATGCCTTCTGTTCTTTCACTTTGCATTTTGTAAACTGATAAAAATCACTATCCTTTAGAGTTTACTCCACTATTTATATCCACATCTGCGCAACTTGCGTGCGCAGTACAGTATGTGGTAAACATGGGGCGCTCCACGTGTATCCAGTATTATGACCATGTGATATTTTTACTCTGGTGTAAACACTCTTGTCTAACTTGTCCTACAAATGAGAGCTTGCTGGCCTAGTAACCCATTAACACGCCCACAACGGCCCCTGCCACTCAGCGCGCAGTGAGACAAACAGGTGCACCTATCACCTGTAAACATGAGCCTGTCTGCACGAGTCCGATGAAACCCAACGCTGCCATTCAAATGAGATCGACATCTGACCATTTAAATGTGATTATTATATATTTATCACATTTTAGGCAATAAAAAGAAGTGATGGGCATTCCAGTCGAGAGCAGTAGGCTATGAAGTGGCAATACCAACCTTAAAGCTGATATTACTCGAAAACGACATCAATGGCGCCTGTGTCAAGTGTGATCAAGTGACATGATGTCGTGTTCTGCGCTGATTGAAAGTTCCTACAAAGTGTACGCCCACTAATGTCTGGTTAGTTGTCTTCTCGCACAAAGTTGTCGGGTCATTCAGACGGTGAACATGGCGAGGTTCACGGAGCACGGGATCCGTCTCAGTTCGGTGCGTATTTCAAGAATTGATACATGTCGATGATCTGTGACAAGCTGCTTATGTTCCACACTGGCTGACTTGTATTTTTTTTTTTGTTGTTTTTTTTGACAGATGTGTCCTTCCTTCCTGAACAGCAATTCAACGAGTCATATTTGGCCCTTCAGCGCTGTGGCAGAGTTAATAGGTCTGTTCAAGTAAAAGGATTCAGAATTAAAATGTTTGTATAATATTGTGTGCATTTCCGTGCAGCTTCTGAGAACTCTGCGCTTTCTTCTTTTCACGCTTTACTTGAGATCTAAAATAGACCGAAAGGACTTCCTCTTTCGCAGCTCTATTGCAACGCATGAACAACAAATCTTGCCATTGATTACAAATCATTAATTACAACCTTTATACACTAGTCTGAGAAATGAGAAAGAATTATTATGTTTATGTTGCATCAGCCTACACTTGTTCTGTCATATTGTAGGTGTTTTGTACAGGCAAACACTTAATAAAGCAAAGTAAGCAAGTAATCTTACAGCCTTTCTTTTCTTACCAGACAATGCTGTAGATCCTGGCGTGTTTGCTAAACAAATCTGGATTGATGTTCATAAAGAAGCTGATCAGCTCTGTATAAGTTTTACTGATAATGGCAGTGGCATGACTCCCAACAAGCTCCACAAGATGCTCAGGTAAGTGTGTGTGTGTGTGTGTGTGTGTGTGTGTGTGTGTGTGTGTGTGTGTGTGTGTGTGTGTGTGTGTGTGTGTGTGTGTGTGTGTGTGTGTGTGTGTGTATGTAGTTATGCACACCAACTGATTTATCTCATTCATATTTAGAACACACTTCCTCTTCTTTCTATTTGTCATCTTCTCTCATGCCATTCCAAAACATGCATGTTGTTTTGTTGTACTGTACTACATATACATCTTGTATTTGCACATTCAAATCTTTTTTGTTTTGTTTTCTGTCCACATATCAGTGATGAATGATATTCTTTAATGTCCACCAACTCTACTCAGCTTTGGCTTCACAGAAAAGGGCAGTGGTAGGACAAATGTGCAGGCTATTGGTGTGTATGGAAACGGCTTCAAGTCAGGATCCATGCGTCTGGGTCAGGATGCACTTATCTTCACCAAGAATGGGGGCTGCCAGACTATGGGAATGCTCTCTCAGACATACCTGGAAAAAATCAAGGCCCAGTCCGTCATTATCCCTATTGTACCTTTTAACCAACAAACCAATATCCTTTTTTCCATTTGGGTGAAAAATATGTGTTTGGCATCAAAAAGTGAAATGAAAATTCATTCCTTATGTTTTGACCTTAACTTAGTGTTACATTCTCTGGTTGTGACAGAAGACTCTGAGGCCAGCTTGGCAGCTATTATTGAGCACTCCATCATCTCTTCCCCTGAGCAGATACAAGCTCACTTTGACTCCATCCCATCCAAAAAGGGCACAAAGATTCTCATATGGAATCTTCGCAGGTATAATATATGTTTTTCCACAATGTAAACACAAAAACCCTATTTCTAGGCGCTTTTTTCACTTTCACTTTATTGGCATGCTTATGTCAGTAAAGTAAAAATGAAAAAGCATAGTCTTCAGTGTGTGGAAAGTTTCTTTGGTTTGGATTTCAGACATTTTGATGCACCTCAGTACAATTAAAAGCTGGGTAAAGCATTTTTTTCTTTCCTCTAAATAATACAAATCCGTACAGCATCGCACTGAAGAATAATCAAATGAAATGCATTTGCTTGTCAAAGTGATTTGATTGTTGTGAAAGTTCAGCCTTGTACGCCAATATTTCTTCATTCTTGTTGCTGTACTAATTAGATCTAAGCTCTTGTGCATTTTCTGAGATCAGTGATATAAAAGCAGCGTCTCTTTTTGATGTTATCCTAAAGGGCCAAAGATGCCAAGCTTGAAATCGACTTTGAGACTGATCCGAGTGACTTCCGCCTCCCTGAGATTCAAATTGAGGAACTAAAGAAAAAATTAAAAAACTGTGAATTATTGAGAGCTGAACAGAACATCCCAGACATGCATTACAGTCTCAAGGTAAGTGAGACATCAGGACCTATGTGTGTTATCTGGTACAAGGAATTGCTGTATTTCCGCAAAAAAGCTCAAATCAGATACGGTGTGACCCTTTATTTTAGTTAAGTCAATATATTATAGTGTAGTGCTTAGATAACATCTTTGGTCTTACTGACTATGTTACAAATGAGCAAATATGAGTACAATACATTAAACTTTAAAAAAGGATTGTCTGTTACGCAGTTTAGACAATAGATCCCTCACTTTTGTAGTGTGAACATTGTGAACAATGAACAGTATGAACCACACTCAATAAACATACATATTTTGGCCTTAGTTGTCATTTTGTCTGGTGTTAGAGTCAGAGAAAATAATGTATCTCAGTAGAGGATATGAAATGTAGTGTTTGTGGTTTTCTCTGTATCAAGGCTGTATGGAATGTATAGGTTTAGCCCTTACCCCTCCTTTGCAGAAGCATAAATTACCCTTTTGAAAAAGTTCAGTGTGAATATGTTCACATCTTTGTATTTGTTTTTAGTGAGTCTGTTCCTGGTGCACAGGATGTAACTTTTACCTTACAAACCTCTTAATAAAAGCACTATTCATGAATGAATAGGCGGTGCAACTTGTGTTTTGCTCTTTGTTTTTATTTCCTACAGGAGTACCTCAGTATTTTGTACCTGAAACCAAGGATACAAATCATCCTCAGAGGAAAAAGGATTCCTTCAAAGTTGGTTTCACAGAGACTGACACACATTGAGTATGATGTGTACAAACCCCACTTCAGTGTATCCTTTCATCCTTTTAATTGAGAACATTTAATGGAAGTATTACAGCTCTTAGCATATCAGTTTTCTCGTCTGTGTTATATTCGATTGGCAGCGTTGTAAATGGTGTGTAAAGGTTATTTTTGCTGCTTATTTAATAGGGAGCTCTTTTTTCATAATAAACCGTTCAAATGTAGTGTTGATAATCTTAACTTAAATTTATAAGAAAGACAAGGTGAAGGTGACTTTTGGAATGAATCCAAAAAACAAAGACCATTATGGCATCATGATGTACCACAAGAACCGACTCATTAAAGCCTATGAAAAAGTGGGCTGCCAGCAGAGGGTATAGAGTAGATTATTTTCATTATATTGCTTTTTTATTCGATGGATTTGTTCATCCTCATTTTATCCACGTTGCAATATTTTCCACAGACCGTTGGACAGAGAGCAGGAGTGGGCGTCATTGGGATAATAGAGTGTGACTTTCTTAAACCAGCTCACAACAAGCAAGACTTTGAGTACACCAAAGAATACAGGTAGTACCGTTTATTTTTAAAAAATAGCATAGCAAGCGTTAAGTTATTGATCATGTCCTGTATTTCTTCTCTAAGACTCACTGTTGGTGCTCTGGGCTTGAAACTCAACGATTATTGGAAAGAGGTGATAGAAAAAAAGGCCAGACAGAGAGAATTTGATGCTTTAGAAAGAGAGGAAAATAACAACAAGCACAAGAAGAAAGCAGATGAGTAAGTGTTTCTTCAAAGTCACTCAAGTAATTATTAAGCTGTTGTATGGCAATGTACATGTTTGTGAGTGTGCAAAAAAACATCTACTGTTTCAAAGCATAAAATTGGATTTAGAATTGTACAGTAGACTGGTTGAGGGATAGTCTGATTAGTCGTGTGCATTTTCAGTGGTCGAGTGTGGTTACAATGTGAGGAGTGTTTAAAGTGGAGGAGTGTCGCGGCGGGTCATTACAGTGCCATCCCTGAAAAGTGGAGCTGCAGTCAAAACCCAAACCCGAGATACAGGTGAGTAAGTCTATCTCGGGTACTCTGATTTGAATAAATGTTAAACCAGTTTTGTGTTTTTAGAAACTGCTCGAGTCCAGAGGAAACAGATGACAATGAGGATCTGCTGACAGCCAGCTACCATAAAAACCACAAGAAACAGTAAGATTTCTATAGTTTTTTGATTAATTCTGTTTGTGAACACAGTCATAAGGGCAGACGTTATTCTACCAGTGTTCATGAGTTTTTTGTGGCTATATTTAGGTTCACATGTCATTTTGTGGTTTCTCACAGTTTCCGGAGTGCATATCTCTCTAACGTACTCACATGCTTTGCACACCATATGACTGTTACAAAATGAAAACTATATATTTACAATTACTTAAAAAAACATATGTTGAACACATACAACACAATTAAATTATTTGAAAAACTGTTTTTTTTTCCCCAACAGCGAGTACTTTAAAAACAAAAAAAGAGAAAATTCCTCAAAGGTATGTGAAATGTTGTTTTGAAATTTGTACTTTATTTTGGAATTTGGGTTCAAACATGTTCACAATGCTTCCTGTTTACTTCTTTTACACTCTGATGCTAAATCATATAATCATATAGTCTTTACTTAACTCCACAGTTTCTCAATATGCTACCAGATAAAGTTAAAAGCCATGGTTGAAGGGTTATTTATCTGGAATAGCTTTTCACACCTAGCGTTACTTTGACAACTACTTCTACGTTTTTATTTTACCTCTGTAATGCACTTCCATTATCTAGGTTTATTATGAGGTAGTAAAGAAATGAATTATGATTAGGATTCAGTATAGATCATTCTTGTGCTTATGCTTGTTTGCTTTACAGTTTGAGAAACCCAAACATGAAAGCTTTGCCCATCAATCTTTGGAGCCGACTCAGTCCACCATCCAGCAAACAGAGACACCAGACTTCACAGCGGAGGGCTCAAAAGAACCGGATCAAACAGACATCCCCACAGATCATGATACACCCACAGCTGAAATGGCAGTCACCTGTACATTGACAGCAGAAAGAGACACTATGATGAAAGACACACATATTACACATGGACAGACAGTAGACCCCAGTACAACAGATGGAGGCATTCAAAGGGCTGAGGAAAGAGAAAACATACAAGAAACAATCAGTGAGCCCGTGGAAACTTGCAAAGGAGACTGTGTGGACATGGATACATCAAGGTGTAGTAACTCTCATAAATATTGTCTGTGAGATGTATTAGGAAAGACGCTAAATATTAAATAATCTTTGTGTTTGTAGCAACAAGAGGAAATCAGACGTATTGTTTTACCATGCCAAAAAGAAGATGCATCTCATGGATAGGCAATGGTTTTCACAGGAAAAGCCAGATCATTTGAACTCTGGGACACTTCTCCCAGAAAAGACCATCCAGGACCAGGACAGTAACAGCCAGGTAGACGAGCAAAGTGACAGCAGGCCACTGGAAAGAGAAGACGACGGCCGAGAAGCAAGAGTGATACAACTGGACAAGCTGGAAAAGGAGACCCAAAGATTACGCCAGCTCCTCGGTCTTGAAATCGCCAAGAAAAGTCAAGGCACGATGACAACGGCTTTTTGTGACACAGAAAACCCAAAAGAAGAGCAGGAGACCAAAGCAACCAGAGAGATTGGATGTCAAGCAGAAATAACTGAGGTCAGCATAGTTAATGATTATTAATGCATTCTGAATATTTGCTTCAATGTCTGTTTGTTTTGTTTAGTACATCTGTAGTTATATGAATGTTCAACCACTCACCTCTTGCACAATGTAATGTAAAATTAGTCCAAGCTCTATCCAGATAATAATAATAATAATACCTGCTGTCCATCAGAACTCTGCTTCTTCAGTCAGCATGGCTCAGGTTTCAAAGCTTCACGGAGCAATGATCCAAGGCTCTAGAGCAACGTGTGGGTTAAAGGAGCCGGAGCAGAACAAGCCCAAAAAAGAGAAGAGTGAAAGCCACAGCAGGAGCACTGGACCTGAAGACCACAACAGCAGGTGATAAAACAGTTTATACTATACTTGTGTTGTGCTGTCTAATCACAAACAAACAGAAGTCAACCTACTACTTGGCACAAACTTAAACCAAATGTTAATCTGTGATTCAACCAGGATGGTACAGGACAAACTACATGGCATCCGTAACAACGTGGTGGTGCTCCTCACAGCTCTTCTGCCACAGCTGGACATGACGGGCATCAGTCTGGAGACCACTGATGTGGATAACATCCTACAGCAGATCATAGAAGTCAACGCACTGAGATTATGAATTGTATTGACACACTTCCTTTATTAGAGCTTATAATAATATTAATATGCTTATAATATTAAGTGAGTGATGTTTGTCTCAACAGATCAGCCTTCTGAAGCCTTAGTCTGGTGTTGTGCTATAATAAAAGTATAGCATAATTATTAGATGTTGTGAACTTCTTAGTGTGTTTCGTGTTTTAATGAAATTATAATGTGCCATTACTATTCTTATTATTTTCTGTTATTATTGACTATTTATATTTTTATACTTAAACATAGTTTTCAAAAGCTATGTTGTTGTTTTTTTACTGTGTGACTTGTACCTCTAAATAAAACATAATCTGACCACAAGGGGGCGCAAATTAGTCTTTTTATATTTCTTTGAACCTTGACGGGTTCGAGCAAAGTAAAAAGTATAGTTGTGACAAAACCTGATTCAAGTAGAAGTAAAAATAGCTTTATTTGAGATAAAGTTATTAGAAAAAAAAATAGTCAAATTTAAATTTTGGCTTTTCAGAACAATACCAGACACATTAATGGAAATTTTCTAAAATATATATAAGTAGCTATAGTCTTTGCCGCTTTGTTTGAAATCTTAAGTGTATACAATGTAATGTTGAAATGAGATTAATATAATAGTGCTAAGGTTGATGCTTGACAGTGAAGAGGCGTGTGCCCTCGTGTGTCTACATTTCTGCTCTTGTCCCTCCTCCACCTCCTCCTTTAAAACCTGCAGCCCACAACAGCAGCCCCAGAGCCGGGTTTTCTTTGAGATAAATCGCGATGGAGCTGAGTGTCATGGCCACAGCACTTCTCCTTCTGCTGCCCCTCTGTTTCAGGACGCACACGCCGCTGGCTGAGGCCGCCACCAGAGAATATCATATCGCAGCTGTGGAAATCGGCTGGGACTATATCCATCTGGACAGTGGTGATCCAGTGGCAGACCAAAGGTTAATGCTTGTTCTTACTTCTTATACTTATTATTATATTATTATTTTATTGTTATGTATTTATTTTATTTTATTTTTAGGAAAAGATTCAAAGATGCCCAACAGAAATATATTAAGGCAGTCTACAGGGAATATACAGACTCAACTTATACAGTACCAAAGCCAAGACCAGTGTGGTCCGGTAGGTTTTTCTCATCTTCTAATTATGTTGTATTAATAATACAGTAAACCTTATTGAGTAGACTTGTTTGTAATTGTCTTCAATAGTCAAAATAAATTAAATATCATATTCAATCAATATTCAATCAATATTGTAGTTGTTATGCCTTCATTGATGGTTAAGACATTCTTCTTCTGTGTATTTGCAGGTATTCAGGGACCCATCATTGTGGCACAGGCTGGTGACAGGGTGGTGATCCACTTCAAAAACCTTGCCTCTCAGTCTTACAGTATCAGCCCTGTGGGAATCAGCTACTGGAAACAATCTGAAGGTACCAGTCTTAACAGCCTGCTAAATCCAATCATTTTAATTATGTATATACCAAATTAGTCTTAAACTGTTGCTGTTGCGCAATAAGTTTTATGAGTCATTAATGGGGTTTTTTTATCTGAAATTCATGCCCAGTGTAGCTGAGTCATTTGAGATTTATAAAGCAAATGGAACATGGAGATAGCCCCACAGAGAGGCTTCGCCTTTCGTCAGTTCCTACCACCAACTGTCAATTTTATCTTTTGTGGGCAGATATTGTGTAGCAACCCCTGTAAGCCTAGAGCTAAGAGTCCTAAGTTACAATTTTCTACATAAAATACAAGCTGAAATAAAATGAAAGTAACAAATGATAACTTACAAAAATGCGGAAGCTAAAAGATTGACTAATACTTGCTGCAATATCAGACTTCAAGGCAACACAACAGGTGTTTTTTTGTAAATGATGTCTCCACTGCATGAATTCCAGGTCTCAAAGTTTATCACAATCTGATCATCTGACCTAATAATTTAATATTTTTGATAGAATGCAAACTTACATGACAAACTTTTAATTTCCAGGAGCAGGCTATGATGACTCATCAGCAGGCCAAGAGAAAGAGGATGATGTTGTCTCCCCAGGTGGATACTATGAGTATGTGTGGGACATCAGCACCAAAGATGGCCCAACTAACAGTGACCCTGAATGCCTCACCTACTCCTATTCGTCCCAGGTGGACACAGTGCGAGACATGAACTCTGGACTCATCGGTGCCCTACTCATCTGCAAATCAAGTCAGTGTACTCACTTATGATACACTATAATGACAGATAAGGCATAAAGTCAGGAGTGTTTGAATGATTTGATATGATAGTTTTAATGACATTTGTCTCCTTTACTGTTCTAGGTGCATTCACTGAAAATGGCGAGAGAAGAAATCCAGCTTTTGTCCTGCTGTTTGCTGTCTTTGATGAGACCAAGAGCTGGTATGGAGAGGTAGGGGAGAGGAGAAGCCGAGAGAAATTCAGGAAGAGCAACAGCCGGAAAGAGTACCACACCATAAATGGATATATCAACTCAACATTACCTGGTAAAGACCTGACCTGCCATTGTGATGCATAGGTTTTATCAGGTTATGTTGTGCTTACTCTCCTGTGGTGTTTGTGTGTAGGTTTGACATTGTGTCAGGGCCGCAGCCATGTGTATTGGCATCTGATTGGTGTGGGCACAGCTCCAGAAATCCACTCCATTCAGTTCCAGGACCACACTCTCCAGGTATAGTTTATCAGCAGTAAGGGGTTGCTGTTGCTGTTTAAAGGCATCTGGTGTAATGTTGTACGTTTTTAGGTGTTGACCCATCGTAAAGTAACCATGGAGGTCATGCCCATGACATTCATCACTGCAGAAATGAAACCCACCTCTATAGGCCGCTTCCTTATTAGCTGTAAGATACATTCTCACCGTCACGGTAAGAAAGGGCCTCTGAACGGCGTACATTTGATATAAAATCAGATTTATTTAATGAAACCTATTTACGTGTCGCACTTTCTCTCAGCTGGCATGAACGCTTTCTTCACGGTGGAGAAGTGTACTGTTCCTGTCACACCTCCAGGACCTGAGCTGCGTAACGCCAAACACGAGGACTATGGTGATACTGATGACTATAGTTACGAAGATGATAGTAACATGTTTAATGTCATAAACTTTAAACCAAAGAAACCAAAAGTGCAAGTCAGAGCCAGTAGAGGACAGGTGTCTAAAACCTGGCACTACTATATTGCTGCTGAAGAGGTCACCTGGAACTACGCACCTCATCTGAAACACACAGACAGGTGAAGACATGAACGATCAAAGTGAAGCAGAAAATACAAGATGTAATCAGTTTTATTTTTCTGTTTTTTTTTCTCATAACTACAACAGTGAGCTGCATTCTGCATATTTACCTGAGCCCCCTCATCACCTGGAATACAAGTATAAAAAAGTTGTATACGTGGAATACACAGATGGCTCATTCACACAGAGAAAGAGTCCTGCCAACACGCTGCTAGGTCCACTTCTAAAAGGAAAAGTCAACGATCAGTTTCATGTGAGTAGATCTATCACTGGAGAACTGGATTTAGTTTGAAAAGTACCACTGATGAAATTACAGAAACATGAAATACAATTGATTGTAATTCTGGTATTTTTTACAATTTCAGATAACTTTTAGGAACTTGGCCACTCGCCCTTACAACATCTACCCAAATGGTCTTACCAAAATCTATCCTCTGCAGAGAACTACAAATGGTATACTCATTTAATTTGTTTTAGTTTTTGTTGTTTTTATAAAAGACGGGTTGTTCTTCCTTTCATGTCAGGGAACCGGGAACCAGACAAAAATGGCTTTGAGGCTACATATTTTATTTATTTTGAAGCTAAATATATAAATGCTTTAACTTTAATTCTCATTGAAATTAGACCATATATCCCGAATTCCTTTTTAATAATACAGAGGAAGAGAAGGACTTGCGTAATATGGGAGTGCCCCCGAACAGTACATTTGGATACATTTGGAAGCTTACAGCAGATGACGGGCCTTTAGATGGAGACCCCCAGTGTCTAACACAGTTATATCAGAGTACAGTTTCACCAGAGAGAGATCTGGCCTCTGGACTGGTGGGCACCCTGCTCATCTGCAAGTACGAAGCCATAGACACCAAAGGACGTCTGGTAATTATATTGGACTCTCTTGAGAGATTCACAGAAAGAGACGTCATTTCTGCCGATTTAAGTCACATGATGTACCCTTTTGTCTATACAGCTGAGTCCAGATAAAGAGCTGAGCCTTATTTTTGCTGTTTTTGATGAAAACAGAAGTTGGTACTTTGATGAAAACATGAAAAAATCCAAACGTCCAGCTTTATTGACCAATACAGACACTGAATTCTACAACTCCAATGTCATCTACAGTAAGTTCTTTCTTTCCATGCCCTATTACAGTCTATTTGTAGCACTAACAGGAGTTTTAATACTTTATACTTTACTTAATTGGGTTATTTTCAAATGTCTACCATACAGGTGTGAATGGCATCATGTTCAGCGGGCGCCAGTTTGTCATGTGTCAGACTGATGTAACCTTCTGGCATGTGGCTAATGTGGGCACCCAGAGCAATTTCCTTTCTGTCTATTTTACTGGAAACCTTTTTGAATACCAAGGAGTGTACCAGTCAGTCCTCACACTCTTCCCAATGACAGCCACCACTGTTTCCATGGAGACAGAATTAAATGGTTAAAAGCCTTTTTTTTATCACATAGTTCTTAAAATGTACAGATTATCTCCATTCCCTCCCACTGATTGTTGTTTTGTGCAGGTGAGTGGGAGATCAGTGCCTTTGATGGGAGCCTCAAAAGCCGAGGAATGAGCATCCTTTACACAGTTCGTCCCTGCGACAATGGACAACTCCCTCTTGCCGATCGAGATGACGAAGAGGATTTATTTGATTATTTGGATTACATAGATTTAGGTCCAAGAAGTTCAAGACCTCTTAATGGCACGATTACTGTTCGAGTGTGCAAGAAATCCCGTAAAACACATAATACTACACAGTCAGGTCATAATGTCACCGAAGAAGCTGCACAGTGCAAACTAAAAAATGTGACAATTGCGTCATTAGGTAGAGTAAAAGCAAACAATGTGTCAGAAGAAGAAATACCACTAGATATTTTGGAGGAAACTGGTATTAATCAGAAAGGGTTGGTCTCAGACAATCAAAATAACGCTAAACCTCACATGGGGGGCAGGTGGAAAAGACAGGTAGTAGGAAATGTGACTGATGACGTTCTGATGAAGGAGGGGGAATTTGAAGAAAAGGATATGGAGAACAAAAACGATACATTTATGACAAACCAAGAGGAGATCAGCCAAATGTCTGGTGAAAATAACGCAACCAAGAAAGAGTTTGAAGTGTTTAATGAGATTTTACTAAACACACCATCTTCTATAGAGATCATGTCTACAGCAGAAAGCATCTTAAAAGAAATGGATGACAACCTGGTTTCTGTAAATCACCTCCAGACTACCCCAGATCAACAGACAGCAGACTTAAATACAGAGTTTAGAAATTATACAGACATTGAAAATGGAACAAGCATTTCTATGTCTGTAGAGTATGATGACTACGATGATGACTACAGCCATGAGGTAGGATAGTATTAGTATTTACTTACTTAGTAGTATGTGTGTTATATGCAACAGACCATTTTTACTGAAGGTATAATTTTATATAATTCCAGGAGAATGGTACAGATACATTTGCCACTGACTACCTGGACATGCGCTCCTTGGAAATGAGATATCGCCACTATTATATTGCTGCAGAGGAAGTAACCTGGGATTATGGCATTGGAAAACCTTACCAGCTAATCAAACAAAGGTAGGGACAGGAAAGAGAAATAAATGTGGTGAAATATGGAGAGCTTTACAGGGTTAACACAAAGTCTATTCTTGAGGTTATGTTCTTGTTAGAAATGTGCAGTCATTTAGTGTAAAGCAGTACAGCTAATTTATTTTTTTACCCCTTTAGAGAGATGCGCCGTGGAATGAGGAAGTTCCTGCCGGAGTATAAGAAGGTTGTGTTTAGGGCCTATAGGGATAAAGATTTCCAGCATCCTGTTACAAGAGGAGAGCTAGAGGAACACCTAGGGATCATGGGACCTTTCATTAGAGCTGAGGTCAATGATCTGCTCACTGTAAGTGTTACTAAAGTCAGATAAAACTTATACAATCTCTAATTTCTTCCTGTCTGTCTGTATATAGTCTCCAAGTCATTTTTATGGTTTCCATCATGAAATAAGAAGAATAACCCATCTTTAAATAGTATAGGGGAACCCATCTTATCAGATACTCCACTATCTAACTTTGAACGATCATTCCACTCATAGACACAGAATATATATATAGGAATTTAACAATCCTATTTAAATTTTAGCACTACAGTTGCACTCAGAGTGTTTACTTGGTGCCAATGCTGCAAAGTTACAAAGTGTGGCTTGAACATTAAACATTTAAAACTTGTACAGTTCCAACCCGTTTGTCTTATCACAGGTTGTTTTTAAGAACAAAGCTTCCAGGCCTTACTCATTTCACCTGCAAGGGGTTTATGACCGAAGCCAAGGGGCTGGTATTGCCCAAACATATGCCTCAAATGCCCCACCTGGAGTCCCAGGAGATCCAGTGGCCCCTGGGGAGGCAAAAACCTATAACTGGAGAATAACCAAAAAACAAGGTCCCACTGAAAAAGAGTTAGATTGCAAGTCTGGAGCATACTACTCCACTCTGGACAAGGTATGTATCAGTCCCACAAAAGTACATGGGACTTGTATCTATACCACAAGTATCTGTCAAAATATACAAACACTGCATTTGAATAGTTTTTAATGATTCCAGGAGAGAGACCTTCACTCAGGTTTGGTTGGTCCCCTTGTCATCTGCAAACCCGGGACCCTCCAGACAAGACTGAACAGACAAAGTGACATCCAGGAGTTTGCCCTGCTCTTCCACACATTTGAGGAAACTAAAAGCTGGTACATGGAGGAAAACCTGCAGGAGTACTGTGTCCCCCCATGTCAAGCCAACCGTGGTGACTCCTGGTACCACATCAGTAACAGATTTGCAGGTGAAAGAGGAGAGTAACAGATTTTAAACAGGAATGTTTCTCATTAAACTGATTTCATTAGTCATGCTCTTTTCTTTTAGCTATCAATGGTTATGTGGCCGAGACACTTCCTGGTCTGTTAGTGGCTCAGCACCAATTGGTCAGGTGGCACCTGCTCAATGTAGGGAGTGATGGGGAGTACCACGCTGTGCACTTCCACGGTTTACCTTTTACTGTTCACACTGAGGAGGAGCATCGAATGGGGGTGTACCAGCTTTTTCCTGGTAGGTATACTAGGTTACATCTTTATTTGTAAATTATGTACGTACTTTATTCATATATTCAGTCTTTTTCATTTGAATCCAGATCTTCAAATAGTTTTGAATGTTTTGCATGCTGTTTGACAATTATAATTAGGTGTTTTTGGTACACTGGAGATGAGACCCCCCACAGTGGGCACGTGGCTTGTGGAATGCACCATTGGAGACTACCAGCTGGCTGGTATGAGAGCTAAACTTCTGGTCTACAACCCCAGTAAGTACAACTGTCTGTGGTGTTGTGTGCATATACATCCAATCTATCTTGGAAACTTAATTACCCGAACATTAGAGACCAAAATACAATCTATTTAGTAAGTTAGTAAGTTAATACGTTTCCAGGAAAGACAAAACTCAACATAGTATATAGTAATAATCTTCTCCCTCATATGGCTTGTATATTTTGTTATAAAGTTGTAACTTGTTTGTTCCTACCTGCAGAATGCATCTTGCCCCTTGGGCTGAAATCAGGAAGAATAGAGGATTCACAAATCACGGCTTCAAATCACTTGGGTAACTGACCACAGCAAAGCAGCTGTATCCTGTTTACTGACTTCATACAGATAATTTGTTCTTCATTCATTCTTTATTGATATATTGTAACAGTGTGTTGATTGTGCAGAGAGCTGGGTGCCTTGGTTGGCAAGACTAGACCAATCTGGATTTATCAATGCCTGGATGGGTCAGGGAAAGATGTCTTGGATACAAGTGAGAGCCTCATTATGCAAATATTTCAAATCCCACATAGCAAATTGTAACACAGTGTGGTACTAGGTTGATTTGCTGAGGCCCACTCTACTACACGGTGTGAAGACACAGGGAGTGAGAGCAAAGCTAAGGGAACACTATATCACACACTTCACTGTGTCCTACAGCTTGGACCAGGAAAACTGGTTAAACTACAGAGGCAACAGCAGCAGGCAAACCTGTGTAAGTGTCCAATTATAAACAAAGTGTTGAGGTTTAAGATATTGACAGTTAACTCTTTCTTTGATTTGTGCTTTAGATTTTTTTTGGCAATATGGACAGCATTAAGGTGAAGGAAAACACCTTCTCTCCACCATTTGTGGCTCGTTATATCAGGATTCATCCAGTGAATTTTGTGATAAAGCCAGCACTAAGGATGGAGCTTCTGGGGTGTGATCTCAACAGTGAGTATGACTACAAGGATATTTTTACATGTTTTTAATGAATAATAGGGACTTAGTCTGTCTGTTTCTGAGTACAACAGGCTGCTCTCTTCCTCTTGGACTACAGAAGAGGCTCATTCCTGATGACAGCTTTAGTGCCTCCTCTCTTTATTCATCCCTGTTGCGTAGTTGGAGCCCTGCCCTTGCACGTCTCCACCAAGAAGGCAGCGCTAATGCTTGGAGGCCCAAGGTGCAAAAAGTTTAGCAATTTGCATTTGTAGAACACACTTTGTAGCATGTTTACTATTGGACCTGTAATGCAGAAATCTCTGTGACATCAGTTTTGGCAGTGATGTGGTTCCTTATAACCTTTCCTTGTCCTGTCATTATTTTCCTGCTCTCATATCCTCTCCAGTTTATCACTTCACACTTAGCCTCATTAAGCGAGGTGTGATTTATCCCATTGACAGACTATACACGGTTAATATAGGTCACAGCAAGCACACTCGTGACTGTAAAGGGGTTGTTAAGCAGTCTCTATTGTCCCTGTGGCCTTACTCATTCTTAAAACATGCTGTTATCCACAATTCTGTGATTCACTTCACAACAAAAAGCACTGTGTTTTCAGATGATCTAATACTTCGATTTACAGCCAAGCATGCTACATTCAAGTGGAAAAAATTGCGACGCCAAATATTTTTCCAGCTTCGAGTTCTCTTCTGTTAAGCAAAAAGGAATTTTTTTCCATTAGCTAGTGGTTGTTTTTATGTACTTTTTTGTAACAAAATAACATCATGCAGGTTTGGTTATCCATTTTGTAATATAACGCCCTTTTTTACTGCATTTATTGCAGAACAACAACCCCCACGAGTGGCTCCAAGTCGACTTGGGGAAAGTCTGGCGCATTACGGGTGTAGTGACTCAAGGAGCACGCTCACTCCTGACACAGATGATGGTTACAGAGTTCTCAGTAACAGTTAGCCATGATGGACATTCATGGAGAAGTGTGTTAGAGGAGGGTTCACAGAGAGAAAAGGTAGGCCAACATTTGTAATCATTCACTGTATATGATTCCTCCAGCTACATTTAAGGGCCTGATAGGCTTAATTATAGAATGCCTTTAAGTAATGATTAAAGCAAATGTTGCAATTATTACACAATGTTGTGTCATTCTGTGACTTACCCTGTTATAATTGGAAAATGTTTCCTAAAGATTATTATGCATATTTTATGTTGTGTTTATTTTTGGTACATTAAAATGAAAGTTTGCTTTTGTTATTGTCTTTTCCCCAGATCTTCACAGGAAACATTGATCCAGACGAGGAAGCTCTTATTGTTTTTGACTTCCCACTGTTCGGCCGCTACATTCGTATCCACCCGCGCGGTTGGATCAATGACATTGCTCTAAGGCTAGAAGTTTTGGGCTGTGACACACAGCAGCTCCACTGATAGCACTTCAAGGAAACATTTGTAAACTTATCAGCACCTAATAGTTCTTGTGTAGGAAAAATAATGTAGGGTACTTTTGACATTGATAATAGTACTTTTAAAAGTACTATTATCAGTAAAAGTACTATTATAGTAAAAGTACTTTTCGAGGTGCCGGGGTCAATTCCAGCTCAAGTGCTTTGTCTCACAGGGTGAGAGAGAGAGCACCCTGTTTCCTGTCAATCTACTGTCCTGGCATAAAAGGCAAATAATCTGTTCTCCAGTAAAACCTTGTGTAAATATGTCATACTCCAATGGATGTATAGAATTTAAAATGTAAAATTGTGTGTGTGGTAGTCAACTTTAGATAAATCATGTTTTTTATTTCTATGTAAATACATATACAGGCAGAAGACACACACAATCTATTCCTTTGGGTGTTTTAGATTTTCCACCCAAAGCAACCAAAACTGGCAAATGTAAACATCAGATTTCACTTAAAGAAAAAAATAAACATTTTTTTATTCTCAACTTTTTCTTTTATGTGTGAAATATGTACTTAGCTCAGTTTATCTTTTTAACACAGTCTGTTCTTTTGTTGTTCCAACATGTTCTGTACTGTTATTTTGGCTTATCCACCTCCTCCAGACACCCTTAACAGAAGTGTGAGTAACTCCAACATTGTTCTTTGGTATGTTAAAATATGCATCTAGGTGAAACACGCATTGTTTACACATTCACAGGGATGGACTTATGCTGTTAGTGGAAATCAATCACTAAAACAATGAGTGTGGCTTGAGCGATAAAAACAGGGGTTTGTTGGTATGGCATTATCGCCTTATTATCAGCAGAGGAACTTTCCAGTCAGGTGGTTTGTTTCGTTTGGAAGACAGAGAGAGGGACAGGACATGCTTTGGCTGAGACATGGCATTGGACCATGACACAAAGCTATCACATGCAATGCTTTTACTTGGCGGTGCCTGATGCTTTCAGGAAAGAAAAATAATTATTTTGAACCCTGTTTTAACACAGTTTGTATTTGCAGCATGTAAAAGTGCCTTATGTGCCAAATGTGGCGATTTTGAAATGAGTCACCACCAGTTCCTTTACATTTCACTGTGATTGTTCGTAATGGAAATGAAATAGGTAGACTTATACTGTCTTGTGTTTGTGAAATGCAGACACTCAGCGTTAGCTTCCTCTCGGTTGCATCAGACTAAAAACAACCTGCTCCCTGACTTACACAAAAAACTTCTATAGTTTCAGTTTTTAAAGTACCTAAGCTCATCTGCTAGAAACGTGATTATGACATTTAAAAAGAGTGACTCTTTTACAACATTTCATCATAGTACATGGAAATTACAGGTAAAAGCAAATGTACATATTGTCTGTAAAACTTTCTTTTCATTAAAAACGAAAGAAAGATAATATTGAAAAACACAAACTGAGCATTCTTGCAAACTATATTTTTCTTGAAAATGACTTTGCTTATTTTTGAACGGTATGCTCTGTGTATAGGCTATGTAACATTTTGCTATAAAATACACAGACTCAAAATATTTAGTCCCTTTGTCATTTTTATGGTCCCTATCATAAAATGGTAATAAAACTTTTTTTCTTTGATAGGCCTATAATGTGCTGAACTAACCATGTTGTAGGGTAATCTACATTACCATCTTGTATCTCAACTCAGCCAGTCGCATCAAAACTTCCCACACATCTCATACACAATATATATATATATATATATATATATATATATATATATATATATATATATATATATATATATATATATATATATATTTAAAAAGAGTACACAATATTTTATATATATATATATATATATATTATACAAGATAATGAGACTCAACAGTAAAAATGATTTCAAATTGGGTTTTCAGATTATTCAGCTTGCATACAGAGCTTTAGTTTTGCAACAATAATAAACCATTACTTGCAGCTCCATCAAGAAGAAAGTAGAGACCTCTACCTGCTGCACTGCAGAATTACATCAGCTTTAAGACAGTTGTCTCTAGAGAGCCCCCTATTGGCCACCACATGTTATGTTTTGAAAGTGATCCTGGCTGACCTGGCCTCCATGAGACACCTATGCTTATAGCATGTGTTGGGCATTCTGTTATAGATGGTTTTTAAATACTCCCTAACATTACAAGTTCAGAGTGAAGTACAGTGTGAACCATCGTGTATTTCATTCCATGCCTTTTCAGGCTCCAGTATCCAGTTTAGAAATTGAATTTAGTCCTCAAATCAACAAAAACCTTCAACTTTCTACACCAAAGGGTCATCCTGGTGTCATGTTTATTTTCTGTACTGCCTTAAATAGCCAGATGTGGCAGTTCAGGGTTGATTTAGAGATAAGTTTGGATTTGAAGTGATTTTATACACAACACATGGCTCAAGTACTAATATCACTCTTTTTGTTGATTTTATGTTATCAAAACATAAAATAAGCTGCAATCTCACAATCCAGCATCCAAGTCATTCCTTTTTGCCTTGTGATCAAGAATGAATCCCTGTTTGTACATAAAGAGCTATACTGCACAGTTAATTCACTGAAGCATGATCTTTAAGATTCTGCATGACTGTGGTGAATGGCTCCAAGATAAAGATTAAAGAGGAACTGGGAGTCAAAGAAGTACTTGATCCGTGAGTGAACTCAGACATGCTGCTATGGTAATAAGAAGAGAGCACACGCCTGAAGAAAACTATCTGTGTCCTCGAACAGCAGTGTCGTGCGTTTCCCATCTATTGCCTTGGTGCTTTTCAGAATCTCTGGGTTAATCTGCTGGATAATTGCACACATGACACCAAAACACCTGCTAAGAACTAAGAGAAGAGTGATGGGCAACAACAGCTTGGCTTTTTATATTACACCTTTATTGTTAGTTTAATAGAAAATGTGCCTCTTTTGATATAGATTGAACTTGGATAAAAACACAAGAAATTACATTTATCTACTAGCAGCATGGTCTATTTTCATATTTTGTAATGTCACTGGCCTTGTTACAACATTTCACAAGTTGAAAAGAGAAGAAGTGATTAGAGGCAGTAGAGGTGAGGATGCACTTTGGCAGCCTGCAATAGAGTTTAGCGAAGAAAGAAAATTAGCAAAGCCCTGGACTCAAATATGATCCATATTTTAACATGTTAGGCTACTGAAGGTCTGGATACACAGTAAATTCACCACAGTTGAAGATAGTTAGAAAACAGGATGTAACTGTGAAGAGATGCTATTTGAATGCACGGTCTCTGAGAAAATTACTAGGTTATACATTATACAAACTTGACAAATGGTAATAAGCAACCAACGTAGAAATTGAAAGAGTGAGCTAGTTGGAAGTGATAGATGGCAGCCTATGCGAGTGTCGTGGCTCATCTTCATCTAGACCTGGAGTGGCCATATGTTACATATTGTGTGGGAAATTCAGGTTAAAGGGGAATGCTCCAGTTAAATTGGGGTGAGAGGAGCAGGGAAATGTCACCGTAAGGAGCAGAATAATCAGACTTTAAGTCAGATGTCAGAGTAGCATTTAAGTACACTGTTTGAATAAAGCAATTGTTCCAGACATTGTAGTCAGTCATTGTCAATCAGATTAATTGTGCTTATGGCACAGTGGTTATTACTGTTTATTCATTCATTCATAGATTCAGACTGACTGACAACTAATAAAATCACATTCACAATAGGCAATTTAGATTCACGGTGGGAGGACAACAGGGTGCCCGTGGTAACATGGGGAGGACATGCAGACTACACGCAGTCCAGGAATCTAACACACAACTGTTTTGCTGTGAGGCACTCTGACCTGCATAAGATATATGACATGGTGAGAGTGGTATGAAAACAAACACAGGGCACAAAGACTATGCAGTGAGTGGTAAATTAATCAGTTAAAAGCAGTAGTAGTATTAGGTCAAATACACAAAAACGTAGTGTATAATGACTCTCCTGAATCTACACTTGATTAGAAATGTGCACTAGGACTTCCAAGTTGCCACTGACATTTTGGTGCAGTGGTCACAGAAGGTGGACCCGGAGCCAAGCAATGGTGCATAGACAGTAAGACTTTGGCAAGACGACTCATAACCACACAAATATAGTGTCATATCATTTTTCATTCATTTAGCTCCTTCATTTGCAATCTTACATTTACAAAGGTTGTATTCTTTTGTTTTTCCAGTAGTGACTGAAATGTGACAAGAAACTTGAAATCATAATTTTCAAACAAATTAGAAACTACAATACCATAGAAATTAAAAACAGTTACAGAATACATGAAGTACACATGTCAGAGGTCAGTTTTCTCGACAGCAGGAGGCTGATAAAGGACACTCAGCGGGTTTTGACCAGACACTGAGTGTGAAGGTGAAATCACTTGAGGTTCATCAAAAAAAAGGAGAGAGCGAGAGAGAGAGAGAGAGAGAGAGAGAGAGAGAGAGAGAGAGAGAGAGAGAGAGAGAGAGAGAGAGAGAGAGAGAGAGAGAGAGAGAGAGAGAACGCTACACAGGAAACAAAAGTGCATAAATTCATTGACTCTTTCTACTAAACATTACTGCTGTGCCTCAAATTTGAGGCAGATTTAGTAAACCTGTAAAACTTTTGTAATAAGGCAGTGTTGTTTCAAATTGAGGTTACTGTTTTAAGCTTTCCTCGCTACTAAGTTTATAGCTAAAAGGTGAAAAAAGTTTATGAGATGTGGCTGCCTAAAGGTCACAGTCAAGAGTCAGAGTAGTGATAAATGTAAATTTTGAGAAGAAAACACAAATCCTTTTAGAGCCAACAAGGCTGCCAGAGTGTAAACCCTCTGGGGTAGTGTTAATTCTGTATCAGATTTGAAATCTGCTAGGATTACAGTGGCACTGGCCTCTAGTCTGACTAGTAACCTGGTGCAATTACCTGGTAAGACTCAGTGCTCACTACATTTTACAAAATCAGTAACAGATTTCCAAGTCACACTATTACCTTACATGCTAATAACCAGCATGCTTTACAGTAAAAATCGTTTATAAAAAAGACCCACTTTATTGATGGATAGTTATATATTTTAAACTAAAGGCCTACTGTACATTTCATGTCCTATTCATTTTAAATGTCACACCATGGGTTTGTGTCTCCATTAAAGCAATGGTCCTACAAAACTGCACTTTCTTGGGCTTAATCATAGAAATGTCAATTAGATAATTCAGTAATGACATAAAGATGACAATTTAAAGAATTAGCACCACCAAACATGGAAACTATTATCAAAATCAGGTGTGGTGAGGGTACTTTTCCCACAATAAAATGATTATGTGACTGGAACACACAGTTTTCACAGTTTTGAGGTAACTGGGGATTTTTGGATCTAATTTTATCAAGCTACTTTAATTAAAAACAAGTTTTTGGCAGCTAAGACCTGATTCATGTTGTAAAAACAAACTGCACAGAACAGTGTGAAGAACATCAAATTGAGAGAGCATGTGTTAAACTGGTTTATTGAGGACCATTTGATTACTGAGGTATGAATGTTTATTCATTGCCCTGTCTAGTAGCAGTATCCTAAAAACTACTCAGTAGTGAGGTTTGTGTAGCTTAATAAGTTCAATCACTGATGGCACTGAATGCCAAGAGGACAATTACTAGAATGCTGTAGCACCTGAATACTGACTCTGCTTCATGCACTGCCTCAGTTTTCTTCTCTACACTATTCATCTGTTCCTATGTCCATTTTTACCACAAAGTGAAACACCAACAGTAGATTATTACAGCTCTACATCACATCTGTTTTGTTCAGATGATCCACTATACTAACAGAGGTAAGTGTTTATGATTACTTTTTCAGCAACTGCAGACTGTCCTCTTGTGAGGAAATAAGGCTGAAGTTTTGTTTCAGTACTTTGATCACAGTGAGTGAGAACCTTAAACTAAAGCAGCAAATAAGCCTGAATAATGGGTGAGATGGCCTGATGGCAAACACCATTTGGCAGCCTTCTCAGCAGATGAACCCTTGAATTGAATGCTTCGGTTATTTAAATGTAAATGTCTATCTTAAACGTAAAAACAAAGGTGCTAGTATTTTAAGAGAGAAAACTATGCTGGTTACTTCTGTAAATGTCTTGCATAAGCCTATGTATGTACATAATTTATATTCTGTACACAACAAAAAGCTGTGTTAATCGTTTTTGAAAAGCTACAATAGTAGATTATTTGTGAATTTGTCTAGCACCCTGTAAAAACAAGAATGAAAGTAACAACCTGCAAAGTCACTATGACCATAATCTAACTCACTGCTCAAGTCATTTTAGTTATTGCACTAAGAAAGTTTTTTCCAAACAATGGGCCATTAACCAAAAGCATGTCAGTTTTGAAATAAAGGTAGCCTAAAAAATGTTTGGAAAATACTGCACTTAGAGGCAACAGTCGGTTTGTGCAGAGGAAATGCAACAAGGCTAGATAAGACTAGATCATTTTACTAAATGCACCCTGTGTTTCTAATGTCATCACAGACCAGTAGAGACAGGCTGTAGAATATGATGTCTACATAAAATGAATGAATGAGGTACTGCATAAAAAATCAGAAATGCATCCCTTCACTACTTCGGATTTTATATGCTTCTTAATGACAGCATAACAGTATGTTTATATGAAATCAAAAGTTTTAAAAGTATTAAAAAATGAAATGCTATAAAATTAGAAGCAATTAGATAAAATATCTTCATTTCAATCCTCTTGGAGGTATTTGTTACTACAGTTCCCACTGAAAAACACTCTTGTGCTTATCCTTCTCAAAGATTTTCATAATCCAACGCCATTTCTTCATCCTTTCTATGGTGTCTTTCCAGAGCGCCCATTTTCTGTACTTCTCTATAGATGAAGATGACAAACAGCCAATGAAAATATCGCACTGTGAGATGTTATTGGTCAGCTGACAGGAAGTCCATGGTGGTACATAGAGCTCTGTTTGGGAGGATGAATTAAAGATGCTGGTGACTGAATCCCTGTAAAGATGAAAACACTAATAAGCCGACTTGTGCATATTTACATAGTCCTAGTTAAATTTACAGAACAGGGGCTTGACATATGTCACCTTTGTATGGCGCAACTCAGATGTGTGTCTCTACGTCAGTGTACCCAGGCAGCATGTCTCCATTGGAGCAGCTCTTGGACTCAGAGGGAGCAGTGGGCAGCATGTGTGCAGTGGTAGACGTCTCCTCGGGCGATGCAGCAGCCTGGTTCCGCTGGAGTCTGGAGTGGATCAAGGGCACAAAAAAGAGCACCACACCACCCACCACAGGAGGTACCCCAGCCAGAGAGAAGGCCACTGTGTAGTTTCCGAAGTAATCACGTAAAAGACCTAAAGGACAACATTCAGTTTTAAATCCAAACTAATAATTGTTTTTTTTTAATTCATTTATACACCACATGTATTGGCATAGTAACTGTATATAGGACTACATGCTGTTAAAAAAGTCATTGTGACAACTGTTTCTCATTTCATGATTGCCTTTTACACTTTTTAAGCAACTGACAAGATAAACATGACAAATAATCTGAGCATGCTGCTGAATTGTTGTTTGCAATCCAACAGTTTTTTAACCTGTAAACTTAGAATAAGGGCAATAAAAATAAAGTTAATATTTTTTAACACAAATCTCCAGTTTTTATACTTTGGACTGATAAAGACAGCGGATATCTAATAAAGTGGAGACAATAATGCAAATGGCCTGAAGCACAACATGTAAAGCAATGTCCTTATGCTAATTCCTATTTCTGCCCTGGTGCTTTAAAGTGGGAGGGAGACAATGGGGAGGTGGTGTTGTGTTACATCTCAGCTCTGAACCCACACCCCGCCTGTACATTTTCCACTTCCTCCTGTCGACACATAATGTAATGCAAACAGACTGTACTTAGGGCAAAAAAAGAACAAAACCAAAAAAAACACTCTTCAAGGTAATGTTCAGCAGTTTAAAAGCTACAGAACTGACATAAAAGCAGCAGAAGGGTGTTGACTTCTGTGTATTTCTTCCTTCAGGCAGTAGAGAACATAGTGTACAATACTTAATGCTGATAAGTCTTTCAGAGGGCTTGAAAAATCATATGCATATATAATCAACATGTTTTCACAATTCTCCACAACAACAAACCTTTCTTAGCTTAGTTTTGCAGTATTTTCTGTATACATACAAGCTTCGTTCTTTCCATTCTTAAACCTTACCAAACAACGTTGTGGGTAAATTGCTGTGTTTTTTCAGTTTTGTATAGCCTCTAGTATCTAAAAGCTTTAGTATGCCACATAAGGAGGGGTTGAGTGCTTTGTAGGAGAAGCAGCCAAGGTATGTGTAAGAGTAGAGATACAGTATAAGGATGTCTCAGTCATTAAATCAAATTGTCCACATAGTGTGCATTAAGAGAGTTGTTTTATTAGAGAAGCAGCTGCTGAGGAGAACAGAGAAGTAAAAGGACTTTAACATCCATAATACATATCCTAAAGCTGCTGTTCCCAAGCCGATATCTTTTTAAATACTGTGGAATGAACTGCCCAGCATTCTTCTGTTTTTCTTATGCTAAAACAATCAGACTTATTTTGCCCTGGTGCTGACAAATCCTCCAGTCAGTACATGTGTGGAGACAAAAGAACACTAAATTACTCACCAGCGATTGGGGGGCCAGCTGTCATGGGAAGAGCCATAAGGCCTAGAATGTAACCTATAGCTTGTGAAGCCTGCATTGGACCAACCAGCTCAAAGGCTATGGGAGCCATCATAGTGAGGAAGCATCCGTCACATAGCCCCAAGAAAACGCACACAACCACAAGTGCCTCAAACACAAAGCACTGTGGGATCAGCATGGACATCAGGCCCAGGGCTATAAAGGACAACACCTGGAACAAAGAGGAAACCCCATCAAATATCAACATTGTACGTCTGTGTACATGAGCCGGACAAAATAAAACAACAAAGAAATAACCTTATTCATTTAGATCATCTACATATAATATGGCCTATTAGATTATTATTTTAAAGTGAGATTGATGTCATAATAAAAAACAAATAAATATATGATCCTTAAAGGTAAATACATATATATACAAGTTTAAGTGTTTAAGCTAAACACACACATGGACACCCAAAAATCGACAATCTTTTTTTTTCTTTTTTTTTTTTTTAATTTATAGTGCTACTAAACATTGAGAAGTACACGCAAAGCCTTAACAAAGAGGGTAAATATTGTTCTAAACATCATATATAGTTGCAAATGAATGATGGTACTAATATATATTTGTCAATTTCTCTTTCATGTTTCCATCTCATTTTCATGAGATTAAATAAGCCACCAACAAAAAGTGTTGTCTCACACTGTGCGCTTTCAGTAC
The DNA here is from genome assembly GCA_036850595.1 of Rhyacichthys aspro. Classification (NCBI taxonomy): domain Eukaryota; kingdom Metazoa; phylum Chordata; class Actinopteri; order Gobiiformes; family Rhyacichthyidae; genus Rhyacichthys; species Rhyacichthys aspro. The sequence continues at coordinate 12,155,782 of CM072157.1, read as the reverse complement.
ACACACATTACATCTGAGTCATTTACAGTCTGAATAGTGTTTATTTGAAGCAAAGTATGTGATGACTAAACAACCTTGACTTGACTTGTGCAGATCTCTTTTGGTACATTATGGGATTCTGAGATTCCACAGAAAACAACCCATCTAGACCTGCATGTTTACCTGCATGTATATTTTCTTAAGACCAGGAATAAGATCACCAATCTTGCCAAACGCCAAGCGACCCACACCAGACGATGCTCCAATGCACACCAGAAGCACCCACTCCTTGTCTGTGCCTTGAAACTGCTCCTTTACAAAGTTCATCTACACACAAAGATATTTAAGTGTTAGTTTGGGGCTTCTGTAAACTGGTTTACATTAACAAGTGTTACACATATTTTGAGATGTCAGGGAAATCCCCTTAAGCCAAACAACAAAAAAATGTCTTTACCAGGTATCAAAAACATGACAGGAAAGCCCAATGCATATATTTCAGACCCTCAATTTAGATCCACAACATGAAACCACCCTCGGAAGTGTTTCCTGGACATGGTGGTCCATGTGAAATATTTGCTCTGCTTTGAAGAGCTCTACATTCTTCAATGGCCATAGGGTAGGCATGTTTAGGGACACTGAGAGGCCATACAGGAGAGATTTCCTGAGGTGCCTGAGTCAATACAAAGGCCGGGGCTGTGTTTACATCTGGGTCTGAGCCTGAAACAACAGGCCTGACAGAGGGAGGCCTGAGTGGGAACATCCGACATCTGGATGGATGGAGATCAACTTCACAGTTTCACAACATCGCTTTACACTTCTTCCACATCATTTATATTTCTCCATCTCACTGACTCTAAAGTCTCCCAAAGGTTGTGTACAAACTTATTTAAGATGCCTGATCATACAGGTCATTGTGTACTTAAAAAACCTCTCTTTAAAGTGCAGCAGTCTGTACAGATTGTCTCATTGATAGAAAAAACACATCTTTAGCTCTCAGTGTTCCCATACCCCGCTGACATACATTCCTCCAGCCTTTTCCCCTGCAGCCCCTGAATGGCATTGGACCGCCCACAGTACAAAGGACTGACATCAGTCCCCCTCCCTCTCTCGCTAAATCGCTATCTCAAGTTCTCTGAAGTCAGACCATTTTTACTGTCAAAGAATAACTCGTGATTAACAATCATGAGTGAATGCAATACTCTAATTTCAGACACAGGCCATATTGAGGTCATTATAATGACATTCCTGGAAAACAAAAAAACACCACTTCTACCAAAATACAGAATGTGATCAACATTAGTCAAAGGATTTTATGTAAAGTAGAATGAAAAATTTACAGAAAATGTTATGTTTAATGTTGACTAAATGTGATGGCATAAAGATCTACTTACCAGATGGACATATGGCACAAAGTAGCCCAGTACAGCTGTGGCCACCCCAAATGCCCACACTCTGTACGTGATGATGTGAAACACACGCAGGTTGAAGTACTTTCTGATTCTGCTCAGAGTTATGTTCCACCTGCTCACTTCCTGTGTGCTGGACCCTGGCTGGGCCTGTTCAGGACTGCCTGGTGGTCCCATGCCCCCTCCAGCCGGCAGTAAGGGTTTGAAGGTCAGTGCAAGCATAGCCTGCACAAGCATGAAGATGCTTAGGATCTGAAAGGTCCTGCTGAGGCCCAGAGGTTCTATCGCCTTATCAAGTAAAACCGGAAGGCCCATGGAGAAGAGGCTGGCACCAGCTGTCACAACCCCGTTAACCAGGCCTAATCGCTGGCGGAAATAGTGACCCAGGATAACCAGGGATGGCTGGAAAGCAAAGGAGGAGCCACAGCCAAAGAGTATGCCATAGGTGAAATAGCGAAGGCTCAGCGAGCTGCAACAGAAAAGTCATTAGCAGAATGAATGGTACAAAGGAAAGCGGATCCTCATGAAATCAGCTGATTTCATAAATTTCATTTACACTAAGACTAAATAGCTCTTTTTATTTTAAAAAGTATTGAGAATTGGTCTCTTGTGTGAATGCTAATCCGTAAAAATTAAGTTGCAAAAGGAGAATGCATCAGGATCTTTCCTCAGTATATATTAGAGTACAGTCTTAGTCTATATTAATCATGTTGTATTAACTACAAAAGTTTTTGATAAAAGAGACTACCTTGCGAATGATGTGCTGAGTAGCCCTATGAAAGCCAGCAATGCACCACTGACAGCTGTCTTCCTACAGCCAAAGGAGTCTGTGAACATGCTGACCACTGGTGAGCAGAGAAAGATCATGCCCATGGCCAGGGCTCCAACCCAAGCTGCAGGGGAAGGACACCAGAAAGAAAATGTGTGTGTTTACGACATTTCAGCTTGAACTTATACTGACAATATAGACAGGAAAAAAAATCTCATTTTGATTACTGGCAGAACACCATCTCTACAAAAATGGAAGCAAGGGTTTTAGTGCCTTTGAAGAAATCTCAGGATATTGCACCTTTTCTTTAATCGAGAACGTTTTGAGATTTGTGAAGTTGTGGCAAAACTAATTTTAAGACGACACAACGTCTTGTGGCATTTGATGGCTTGGCCTTGTTGGATAGCCCCTCGCCACAGTGTGGGCTTGAGGTATGTGAATCATCTGTAGTGATGAAAGTAGTAGTAACAGAAGCAGTAGATAGTCTATAAAACAAAAAAAATGTTATATGTTTATGTTTTTGTGCAGCCCTGTACTGGTCTGAGGCCCGTTGGTTGGGGACCCCTAATGTATAATGCAAATGTGTATTAATACAAAAGCATTTGACTCTCATCTTTACACAGCCATGTACATGTCATGAGATTTTTGCAGTTGAAAATGCATTAAAGCAAGATTATCAGCGCTGTGGTGTAACATCTACCTACCGTTAAAACATAACCAGATTCAGAAACACTGTGTACTACAAAGTGGGAACAAACAAGCATGTGGCTACAGTGTCCTAGAGTGCAAAGGTAACTTTAATGTTTGGTTTGGATTCTAGATAGTAGGTCACACTAATCCAACCCCTCAGTGGCACTGACACCAGGGACGGTGACAAATGAGCAGATGGGCTCATGTACCTACGTGCACACAGCAGAGTCCATGAGCCAGCATACCACACATACATGCACGTCTACATAACAGTCTTTGTTGTGGGTCTTTTGAACAATTTGTACCATACATAATGGCCTGTGCATCTGTGAGTACAGAACACACTATGCAATCCAATGTCAATTTTCTATAAATTGAAGGGTGTAGCCTCCAGAATCCTAAAGATTATTTATTTAATTGGAACAAAAAGAGGAAATCCACTGTTTATGACATTTTGAAACTTCCTAAAAAAAACAACCTACTTACTAACTGCTACAAAGTACATGAATACACATTCAATAGTTCTCATTTAAGATACTGAGATTGAAATCCACGCCAAACCTGCATTAGATCAGATTAACCCACTTTGCCTAATAAGCCCAAGGAGTTTGAGCTGGGCTATAAGCACATTACTGCTGTAAGTTTTGAGAACTTGCCTGAGAACCACCACCAGGAAAAGGTTTAATACGCTTCAAATAAAGCTCTTTTTGATTTTAAAATTTATGGGTCAGGCATTGATATTTTTCTAAATGCTTGTAATTCCACCACAATCCAAAATTTTAAGGATGTTAAGTAGGTAAAGAAAAGTTCAATTCATACTTCTCATTCATACATATAATACTGTACAACTGCAGCCCTCTGCTAAAGAATACATAGATGTGGTTGAGGTATTGTATGTATATATCCATTCTATACCCATTCTATGGCAATAATTGGGGCACTTTAATATATCGCAAATGTATCATTATCCCAGCCATAACCAATATGAAAAAAACAGTCTAATCACATCCACAAATTAAGATGTGGTGTGACCAAATGTAAAAGTTAGAGGCACCAGTAAAACCACTGGACATTAGTCCATGTATAGGTTTGCATTTTCTTAGTTTACTTTATATTTATTGATTTCGTAATATCGTGCAACCAGAGCATGATGGTATGGTATGGTATGGTATGGTAAAGCAGAGCAACAAAGCTCCTTCCTTTCCAACCTAATTACCCTCCCAACGGTTTTATCCAGATCCCTAATGCAAGCCAGGGATTGGAGTGTACTCATTATAGATGATCAAAAGTGAATACTTTGAAACATGAAAAAGAACACAATAAAAGAGGCTGAATCAAGAAGAAAAGATTAGTGTCTATAGTGTTGAGGGGGCTTAAAAACAGGGGCCTATTTCTTTGTGATATATGCAATGCAACAGCAAAAAAGAAACATATAGTCTCTATTTGGCACCTGTGCATTGAAGAAATGAACTGTCTGTATCTTTCTAGGCTTTCAAAAAGACAGCATCGTTAAAAGTATAACAAAGGGTGAGAAATTCCACAATCTTCTCAAAAAAAAAAAAAAAAAACTCCGGATGTTCTCTGGTGCAATTAGCAGGCACACGAGGGAAACATTTCAGGCACGAAACAATGCAGCTTGTTGTCCCAAGATCTTCTTGGGCTCTCCACTACAGTTCAATAACAATGGTCTTGCTTATTTAACATTAACAGAAGAGCTGAGATACAAGCCCATTAACAAGGCCATGTGGAGTTGGAACTGGGCAGTGGCGTGAGTAAAGCCTGTGGTTTATTGACCAATTTGTCCAACCTGGAGCTGTCTCATTTACGCAACTTGTTTATTAGGCTGGAAGTGGAAAACAATGTGAAACTTTGATGTATGCTTTTGTTGCACCTCTCTTGTAAATGGTGGAAATCCCATTGAAAATGACAGAAAATGGCATTTCTCTTTGTAAATAGCCTATTTTTAACAAAGAACAAGGACATGTTTTAGTATTTTGACAGAAAATATCTGTGTGATAGGACATGTTGTTTAAAATATGCTGGATTTTTTTTTCTCAAACTGCATGAATGGAAAACTGCTCTGATGGTTCTTTTGACTTATAAAAGCTCTCAGCAAGACCATGATTTTCATCCAGAATGATTCTTTCAGGTTTTGAACCACAAGAAAGCTACAGAAGGACATATTATATACTAAATTCCATCATATGAACAGAATAAAGCATATCATCTTACTGTCAGGGCTTGGGTGATTATCACAGAGTACATTAGACCCTGCTAAAGAAAAAGAGGATGCTATGTGCTGTCTAAAAGCAGACCTGTATGATTTCCACAGTGTGCAAATGCTTCAAGCTTGTGTTGATGTCATGAAAGCTAAAAGAATGTTTTTTGGGGGTTTTTTGTTGTTTTTTTGTTTGGTTGTTTGTTGGGTTGTTTTTTGTTTTTTTTTTTGTTTTTAGGGTTTTTTTGCTGGGCTGAAAAAAACCGCAAACAAATCTAGCTTATGACCATGCAAATCTGAACCACTTAAACCGTAGACTGAAACATTTGTCTGGCATGGCAAACTCTGATTGATTTATTATGAATACACAGCAAACATATTCATTCTCTCATTTTCTTCTGGTTATAAGAGTCACAGGGGGCTGGAGCCAGTTGGACTGCAACTTTTTTACTGTTAAAATGGGCCACTGTTGCTTGCTGTGTCCCTACTTTGCTCTGTCTTTACAGGTCTCACCCTAACCTAGTCTTCCAAAGTGTGGAATGCCAAATATGCCAGAGCACTCCTTGTTCTGCCAATCTGAGTCTTACTGCTGCCTTGGTGATGCTGGTGAAATCTGCGCTACCACAACAGAGACTGAGGGCCTTGTGACAGCAGGAAAATTCAGTTTGCAAAAGGCATAATAGGATTTAATGCCTTTTAAAGCTTGGCTACCTTGCAAATAATATCATAAGCTTGTTTCGCTAAGAGGGCAGTTATTGAAACTACTGCTGTCCACTTTTGAGAGCAGATTTCCTAAAAAAAATACATGTTTTTGGATGGACACTTAATTACGCTTTGCCAAACCAAACAAAACAAATAGACAAGGTTATAACAAGGTAACAGTGCAAAAGTACAGCGCAACCTAGTTTGAAAGGCACATCAAACTTGTTGACTAGACTAAGTAAAAACATGATGTTATTTTATGAATCCCTGTAGTCTAGTGTGAATCATGTGAATAAATTAATTTGTTGTTGTGCATGATCCTAGGGACTTTTAGTATTAGTAGTAGTTAGTATAATTCATAGTTGGTTAAGAAAAAATTGCTCTTTTTCACTAATTAAAAAGGAGCATTATTAAAAAGGTTGTTGTACAACATTAATTGAGTCTTCAGTGTGCAAAGGTCCATGATACAAAATGAATCTATACGTTGTTTTTATGTTGGCCATTTTAAGAGAAAGCCCCACTAATAACGTTCTCAGTACTGTCACTCACATTTTTGTGTTTCCTGTGCTTTTCAAACTCTGCTGCAGGACAAGAAGGGAAAACCTATGGCCACCACTCCTATGTTATTTCTCCCATCACCAGCAGCTGGATAAACTCCCCGCAGCTAAGGAAAGCATCACACCTTATGCTTTTCATTTTACATGAATGGAGTGTTTTATACTTGAACAAAAGACTGGCTTTCAGGATGATACAAATGCAAATACACAGGAAGAGAAACTGAAATTGTTATGTTAACTCTTCCACTTGGGTCAACATAGAATTCAGACCCTTATTACCATAACAAGAGTCAAGTGAACCAACTATTTAAGTTTCCCATAATCACACTGATTAGATTGCTAAAGTAATCTCTGATCAAGACTTACAATAAGATTAAAAGTTTCTTTGTCAGTTTCTTATGGAAATGTCCATAGAGCTCTCAAGCATAATGTCCCTTTACATGGTTGTCTAATTCAAATTACTGGCATAGCCCTCAAAAACCTTATAGTCAGACTATTGTGTTATTTTGTTTTTTTCTTTTCTAAGAGTGAAAGGGCCAGGACTGATTAATCCTTTTATATATAAGAACAGAGAAGAAGTAAATCCAAGGAAAGATTAGAGATTAAGTTCTTTACAAAACAAAATACAAAAAAAACTAATGTAAAGACTTGGTAGTGACTGTCTCAACGGCTTGGAAAATATGGTCTAAGGTTTCGTATGCCTTAAAGTACCAGTCATACTATATCTGTTTTCACCTGTAATTCACCTGTGGTTCCTTTATGTCCAATCACACAAAACCTAAAAATCATGTGATTCCAATGTCACACTGCTACCAAGTTGGCATTAATAAAAAATGGGATGATGCAGGTACCATTAGAGATATTAACCTGTAGTTACACGAGCAAGGCAAAAATAAGCCTGATCATATTTAATTTTTTTATACCAGTGGTTCTCATTACAACAGGCCCTCAAAGTCATGACAAAATATTACTTTTGTTTCCTTAGGAACAGTTTTGATTTATTTGGACATGCTGACCAAACCTCTCGCTTATTGTAGGGACAAAATGTTAGAAAAATACCCACAGGCCTCAACTAAAACACAGCTCTGGGTTAACCAAAAGTCTAAGGTGCTTTAGAGTAATTCAAACAAGCCCTAACCCCAAAAGATCAAAATCACAGTTTATTACATTAGATGCTGACATTGTATCTTAACTAATTTTGTCTGTTTATTCATTCAACATCATTTTAATCTGCTTAAGATTAGACAGATGTCCTGTACGTCACAACTAAATTCTTCGAGAGTATTCAAAGTTCAGTCCAAGACATATGAGAGCATGCCGAAATAAAGACCGTAAGAATTTCCAAAGGAATGCTGCCGTGTGGAGGATTCAAAAGCCAACAAAACTAAAACTTTATGGAGGCAGTGAGAGTGAGACAGTGAAAAACACTGGCACTATTCTGGTGGTGATTGGCCTATATATAGGATAGACTAAATGCTAAAACAGTAGCTTTCTTGTATCAGTAATGATATCAATGTCTGCATTATCACAGGCTATTCTGTATAAAGCTTGTACAAAGCTCCAACTTAACCACCAAGCTGGATAACGCTAGTCACATGTTATCCTACTTTCACTGTGAACTATAATGAAGCAGTGCATCAACAACGTTACATTCCACAGGGAAGCTTTCAGGTACTGGGATCTAGTTGTAGGCTACACATTTCAAGCCTACATGACAAAGCTCTATTGTCAAATCTATTGTTTGTTATGGACCAACTTTGTGAGTCTAAAATACATATTGAATTTAATTGGAAGCCTCAAAGTATAAACAGTCAGGAGAATTGCTGGCCGTTGTAGAATAACAGTGGTGTTAGTGTAAAGCCTACTTACCCTGAACCCATTCAAAACTAAATATTGTTGGTTAGATAGTCTGTTAATGGTTTAACACCACCCAGCACTTTGAGATGCAATAACAGTATCACAGTGGAGACATGAAACCTCAGGGGCCAAACACATGTGTCATGTTATTCTGTGTGCAGTGAGCTACATATAGGCTTACACATAGCCTGCAGGGGTAAACCCTCTTGAACTTGCACGGCATGACGCATATCTTTTTCGGACGATGAAAGTGTGTGGCTTATGAAATGTTTAAGGGTACATGTGTTCCTTGCTGGAAGCACTGTCTTTGTCTATTGTTGATTGTTGTTGTATCGGCTCACCTCTGTCAGGATACTCACCCACTTTGAACTGGGACGTCTTGTCCTCTGGATCTGCGTGTTCCTTCACCAACATCAAATGAAGGATGCCGAAAGAGTTTTGAATCCCGAAGATGGAGCCGTTGCACCATGTTGCTGCGAAGACCACCAACCAGCCGTAACCTCCTTCAGGTGGGACAAAGCCTGTTCCGGGACTGTGGCTGTCCACTTGGAGTCCGGACTCGGAGTCTGAAGGCAGGGAGGGGAGAGACGGTTTGCAGCCGGCCTCCATGTGCTGCACGGAGGTGTCCTCATGGCTTATTTTCCCCTCGCTGCCCGCTGCCTGCTCGCTCTTGTCAGGTTCCGGAGGAGCATCATTGTTGTCCACCAGAATAACTGCAGCTGGCTGCCCTTGATTGTCTAGCCCGTTGATCCCCATGTTGTCTGGTTCGCTTTTGAGGTTACTGTGTGCTCTTGGCGAACATGCATGGGATATAGGTCACTGGCATACGCGCAAAGATTTGAACAACAGCCTAATGTACAATACAGTCGGCCTTCGCTTGTGCACAAACCTCCTACACGCTCCTGGAAAGCCTTTTCTGAGCTTTAATACAATCTGCTCTCATTCTCTCCCGAGCTCTGTACTTTACCTGCCCTACTTCTGTAGTCTACTCAGTGTATCCTCGTATGTAGACTATAGGTACAGCGTATACTGCACTGGGCTAATAGCTTACTGTATTTACTTTTGCTGTCTCCCCTGCTCAGTGCCAAACGCGAATCATCAACCTGTGAGCAGGTCCGCTCACCTTCTGCGCTTCATCCCGTTTTCACCCATTCCGCGCACGACTCGCAACATCTCCTGGAGCAAAATAAACATCTGGACGCTCCTCCTCTTCATCTGATGTGTTTTCAACTCTATAGATGAGAAATAGGTGGGCAATCCGAGGAGCTGTTTCTTTAAGTGTCAACAGAAATACGCCCGTCATTCAATGGTTGTTGCCCGCCTCCCCGTGGAAACGAAAGCGGGTTAAAACCAATAGAAAAGCAGTGTGCCACAGTGGGCGGGCTGTAGCCTACATTTCGTGCTGTGTCCTCTGTCTGATGGCTCCATGGTACTCACCGCAAACTTGAGGGCAGCAGTTGGTGTGTTGCCACCCAATGTGTGTCGCCTCCCAATTTGAGACAGAGCTCTGTTTGACAAACTACATCGACATAATTTTAATGCGCAGGATTAGATAAAAAAAGAGCAATTTAAGTCTGCTGGTCGTTTCACATTTACTTTCATGCAACTAAAACTTATATTTACTATTGTACAGATATATTTTTGAAACAATGTAAAGGGTCTAGGATTAATTTAGTTGTGTTTGTCCAAGTACCGCAGCCATACCAAAGATGGAAAACATTTTTGAAGCAAATCAGGTAAAGAGTGACGCACATTGGGTAGCATTCAGTAGGCCTATACCCAAATAAAATTTAAAAAACAGAGAACACTAATAAGGCAAACTAACCTATGCAATGCTTCCAGGAATCCATTATAATTAAACTACTACAAGTGACTGTAGCATGGCCTTCTCAATATTTTTTGTCACAAACAATGCTGGTATACTTCTTGTTGCTTTTAGGCTGCTGTGGGTTGATTACATGTGATAGCATTGTCACATTAACCTAGCGCTGAAGACATCACCATTATCAGCTTTTACTGCAGGTCTTGTCACACGAGTCAGTTAAGGTGTGAGAAGAGACCTGCAAAGGAAGGTATGCCAGGACTTCACCTGAGAATACCACAGACAGGCTCCTCCCATGAAAGTAATGCAGTCTTATAGTATTACAGTAGGTAGCTTGCGTCAGTACAGACTTAATAGGCATCTAAATACAAAGATGGAAGTCTATGTGACGTTAATTGTCACACAACAAATGAAACTTAGAGTTGTACCCATTTTAACTTTAAATCTAACATTAAATTCAGCTACCTAAAAAGCAATGCAATGTTTATCCCCAGAGACCTGAGGTAGGCATGTTGCTGCTTGGGTCTGAAACAGCCTGGTTCTGAAAAGGGCTAATGTTGAGATTAAGATAATGTAGATTCTGTTTCCTGTTGTTGAACCCGCTCATCTAAAAGTTTACTTTAATATTCTTTAATATTTGCCTTAATATCCTCTGAGTGTAGATTTGCAACCATAACCTATTGTCCCTGTTCCCATGGGGTTTTTGTGACAACTTAGATCCAAATCACTGTGACAAGGTACCCCGCACCTCCATGTGCACTAAATGTGAGTTTTATCTGAAAGTCATCTTAAAATTTAAATTGGATTAAGGTAACAAGGAACCTTAGTCTCTTGTAAAATTGTTAAAAATTTGTATCCAGAAGAAAATTAGTACAAACGTTTCTTGGATGAAAATGTTTTACTTTCGACCATGAAAAATTGTTATCGATCTATCTCTGTTAAACAGAGTGCTTATTTGTCCCTATTTAGGGTGTAAGATCATCAGCATCATTTCACTTTTAGAAGGTAAAAATGTGTCCTTTGACTCCAAATATCTAGGCCAACCATACACAAAATAATGTTCTGCTTATAAATAGTCATTATTAATGTGAAATGGGACCAGGAAGAAAATTCCAGCAGGCTTTTCAGACATACTGAAACAAAACGAATATGCAGACACCGATCTCCCCTTATTCTGCCATAGTAGATCCTAGTTCAGGGAAAACACCCGAAAAAAAAATGAATGAATTAATAACTATAATAATTCTTTTGATGTAAATTACATGACAGATTAAAAAACCTTAGAAGTCTTAGAAAATAATCAAATATAGAAAGTATATGTTTAACAGATAAAATTAGCATTCATGTGAATCACAAGTTTATAAAGTGTTTATGCATCAGTTGCAAAAGAGGACACGTTACAGTAACTTACATTCACCACTAAGTGTCGCTACAACTCAATCTAAGAGCTCTTAGGGGCCGCTTGATAGTTCAGTATTTTGTCGAAGGGGATCTATGAAATTGTTGGGAAAGGTATTTATTCCAAGCTGCAGGTTGTTTTCAGCACACCCCCAGTTTGGAGGAGCAGACAGGAGCAGTGACACATGCTTTCTGTTATGTGTGGCTGCATTGGCCATTTCATAACATTATATATTATTAAAAAAATATCAGACATTGACCTGTTTAAAATGTGTGTTTTTATGCATCTGAAATCATTATTACACTTGGCCTCTTTACAGTTCATGGATTAGACTTTATGTTTTTTCCCCTACTGCTTCTCCAAACTGAGAGTGTGCTAAAATCAGCTGTTGAAAATAAATTAGCTATTAGCAAAATCATCTAGTAAAATAACATTTACAAAGTTTAACAGTTTATATAAACATGAGTTATTTTTTCAAGATATCCTTTTTGTCAAGTTGCTTCTCTAATAACATGCTCTAAAGGCTTTATTACTGATGGACCTGCTACATCATCTAAAGGTCTGTTTCTAATTCTGCTCCTAAGCATGAGTAAGACTTCTTAGCTCACACTGTCTCAACACTGTATTAGTTATATTTAGCTGTTCACATAGCTACACAGAGTCTGATTACACGACTACCCCGGGATTCCTTTTGAGTGAAGTGAAGGTTAAAGGTTTTGGGGATATAGCCAATAGTAATGCTTCCTGTTTGAATTGAAATTCTTCAAATCCTCAGAGAGGTGTGGGTAGTTGAGGGAATGAGTGTCTGTGTAACATTAGTGGGATGTCAAGAGGCCCACACATTGAAGTGTTGTCTGGCGCACTGAAATGGTGTCTGCTTGAATAAATGTGAAAACTTAAGAAGGCCCAGGTTGAATTGGACAAATACATCAACCAAACAAAAATGACAAAAAACAAAAAAACTTAAAGCACCCCCTGAATAGATGGTATTCTTTCAGCTTTTGGAAATAAAGTAAAAACTATGAAATGTGGCATAAGTTCATGGTTGCGTGGTGATACGTGCAGAGAGTCTCACCTATTTCCAAAGGCATGCACAAGCATGCTGCAGTAGTGGGAGAGGGAATGTGTGCTTGCGAATCATTATGTTAAGTAAGACTCATGACTCACGCTTGGGTTCTTTTGTTCCTTGAGGCTCTGAGGCCACAGTGGGATTCTAGCTCTCTGCTCTTGATCTGTTTGGTAGTGGAAACTGTGATGAATGTTAAGGTCATTAAGCAGTGACAGTTTTTCCCATTACCAAAGGTGATATTGTTGAAACCACTGAAGCCATAACAGTGAAGTTATCAGCAGGCCAATCAAGACCCTTTGTCTACCTGTTGTGCCTGGTTTCACCTGAGAAGTGAGTCTCAACATCCAGGATGTACTGATCAGCACTGATAAGAGCTGGTGAGTCACATACACATGCTGCATGACATGGCTGAGTTGGATAAAAAGTCACTAAAATTCTTTCAGCTCTCAGGATAATAAATATTTAACAATTGTATACACACATGGCTCGTCTTACTTTCAACATTTCTGTCAACATTCATTACCTTGTTTACTCAAGACAGCGGTTTCTTAGCAGGGCCTGTTTTGTTTTCCACTCACAGAATATAAAAGAGACACAGTAATGTAATGTCATTCACTGTGTTTACTGCTGGTATTAATGGCTGTATGAATCATTAATAGTCAGTCCTGTTTTCCTGCCATTTACTACTGCCTACCTACTATTATATTTACTACCCTATAAATTCTCTCTTAAAAATATGTATTTTTTTTTCTTTGTCTTTTTCAGCAATGCGGTTAAAATAACTCACTCACCTGATAAGACACAGCTGCCTGTACCACCTTGTTAAAGGGTTGTGTAAAGTTATCGGCCCTTGGCATTGACAGAAATGGGAGCAGATATGGTGAAAAGGATATACTGATATACAGCCAAAAGAAAAATAATACAGTTTGATAGAAGGTCCTGGTAAGTGTTATAGTGGTTTTCCATTAACTTAACATTTTAAATCATATGGACAGGGGCTTCATCAATGTAACATGTGGAAACATAACTGGATTCCTAGACACAGAGTTAGTCAATAAAACTGAATAACTGAAAGAATGAACATGTTATACTATCATCATCAGAACACAATTATCCCAGAACAATTAGATGCCAAGTCACTCATAGATGGAATAAAAACACACTTTTCTTTGGGATGGCCCAGGCCCATTTACATTCTTTTTATAATATAACTCATGTTTGTTTTCTGGGAACCAGCCCATTATACATCTTCTATAAATGTTTATTCCTTTTCAGTAATTTAGTTTGTTACACTCTGCATGACCCTTATTATAAAGTTTTTGTGTGACCAAAAGGTGATTTACACAGGCAAGTGCACACCCTTTAAACCTCAGAGGAGTCTAGCATCTTGGCTGTTTCTTTTATTTTTAATTCAGAAGATTTACTATCTCCATACACAGTGCAAATTAACATCTGGACCTGAAATCAGACAGATGTCAGGGTGTTAGCTGGTTAAGAAAGTTTTTAACAGGCAAAGAATAAAACCATGGCCCTAGGATGTCTTAGCCTCTGCTCTGCAATGTGGGCACACAAGAAAAAACTTGCCTATTTGCCAACTTCACTCCATAAAAGGATAGGACAACACAAAACTTTAATCGTTCCCTCCAAACTGTCACAATGGGGGCTTCAAGAGTTGGACCGACTCTGTAATAAACACATGTGGGTGCATTCTCCACCTCCCCCACTCAAAGGGGCACACAAACATGAAACCAACACCTGCCGAGTATTCAGGAAGTATTTAACATTCTCTTGAAGAACTAATCAAAAACAGGCAACTATGGCTCCACTTTGAGATTACACACACATTTTCCAAAGCACAAGCCTGTCTCCTGCTGCTACTTAGCACATGAATGCTGAGCAAGTCAGAGGCACATGGCGTATCCCCCCTGTTTCAACACACATTCACTGTACAAAAATCCCACGCAAACAAATAAAAAGAGCACAAATGTTTGGTTGGCTGGCCTAAGGGGAGTGAGTGGTGAGAAGAATAAAAGAATGGAGTAGGCCTATGAAAAAAGGAGGGGGGAAGAGTGGAGTGAGACGTGGGGGTGTGGAGGAGGAGATAGTCTGAACGAAACAACATAAAACAGTGAGAACAGAGGACGGAGTGAGTTAACGTTGAGAGCAGAGAGGGAGCAAGGAAGACTTCAAACAGCAAATATCCACAGGTATAGTAATATTTTTTCAGTACTTTTTCACGTTTTCTATTAAATACTCTCATTCAGAGTGACATATCTGTTGACCAGATGTCACTGGAAAGTTTTAGTCACCGCTGTGAAACTTCATAGCATGAGAAATTTTATTATGTTATGGCACAGTTTATATTTTTCAAGCAGTTAAGGGACACATGTTTTATTCATGTTGGGTTCCCACACAGCAGTTCTGGCTTGCTGCCAGAAAATGGAGGTGCTGTTTTGGTCACCCCAAGTTTAATGAATCCCTCGGCACTCAGTATTTATTTATGTAAAACTATTTATTTTTTTATTTATAGATTAGAGATTCACAAGATCCATATTGATAACAAGAAACAGAAAAACTAGTAATTTCCACACTTTTGTCACTGTGTGGGTTGCAGAAAAATATATCTAAGTGATTCATTTACATTTACTGTCATTTCTGTCTGCAGAGATGATGTCACTGTGCAGCAACCACGCTGTGCTTCTGCTTTTTTTGAGCACCTTGCCACCCTTTTACCCCCACCTCTTTACTAAAGCTGCTTCCACTTCTCCTCCTGTCACCCGACCAAAAATCCTGTTTGTAACCGCATTGGGATCCGACGATGACTATGATGAAGACTATGAAAATCACAGCTCTCCACCCCTAGTGAAGGCTTCTGTAAGAACCCCCTTTTTATATCAGGAGCCCCAGCTATGCCAGTACAATCCCTGTGTAGAGGGCCAGCCACCCTGCACTATTCTTTCACAGCAGACTGGCTGCCTTTGTCCCGGGTTCAGTGGGGCCTCTGAGCAACCTCACGCACCACGCATTCAGGAGCTGCTACCAATAAGTGAGGGACCAGACAGCGGGAAGGTGGAGGTCCGGTGGTGTGCTCCATCGTCTGTGGTCTCTGGATATAGAGTGATAATTGAGGGAAATGAGCCATCCCTGGAGTTTAAAGACACGTTGAGAAGAGGTTTAGTTGGAGTTCTTGAAGCTGGAACCAAGGTGTGTGTGGAGGCAGTGAATAATGCAGGACACAGTAGCCCCTCAGAGTTTTCCTGTAAGCGGTATGAGCCTCCTACATCTTCTGACCATGACATGATGATTGGAGTTTTAGTGGGAGCGGTCACCCTCCTACTACTTCTCATCATCGGAGCAGTAATCATCTGGAAATATCGATCATGTCAAAAGTCAAAGAGAGACTCCAATGACGGACTGGGAAACCCTTCATACAGTACAGGAGGAACTCTGTGAAGCACATACTACACTTGGGCAGTTCATTCCTTTGACACTAAACAGGCCCTTCAAACAGCAATGTGGCACAGTGAATGAATAAGAGGCATTTTTTGCAGAAACTGTTTATGTTCCTGTTTCAAGGAACTTGCAAACATTGTGGGACCTTAACAGTAAAATGATAGGCTACTAACATATGGCCAGTTGTTATTTTGTGGGACTAGAACTACAGGTTTATTTGCAGGCAAATTAACCCATGTCGGATTTTTGTTTTTTATTTTAGTTGTTCTTTAGATCAATTTTGTATTTGTTTGTACATAATTAATCTGTTGGTGTGCTTTTCTAATCAATGTTATATTTTAATAAAAGATGTAATTTTAACTAATAAAATATAGGCCTATATTGTGGTCCTTATGGCTCTGTTTGATTGGGTGTCAAATTAAATAGTTAAAATACGGTTTCTTTTAGGCTTCTTTTATTGTGAAAATCACGTAACAAGGTTGGAAAGACAAGTTTATCTTATTGGCTCAATGTTGAATCATTCTCGCTAAGCCCCGCCCTTTCTTTGTTGTTATTTGTCACCATTCATCATAAGGAAGTGCTGTCTTGACAGTAGTTTGAATGCGACCGGGTTGATACGAGCCGTCATCTGTACCTGCAGGTTCAACTGAGATGGCGAACACAGGTGAGTTAGTTAGATCGATTAAATCTGACAAAGCCTATCTTTCTTAGCTTTTCTGAAACGGTGCTCATCCATATCCTCCTCTGGGTTTTATAAATGAACTGGAACCTATCGAAAACTTTACGTTTTTGTTTTTTTGTTTTGACAGTGGTCACTGCTGTTGTCAGAGCAATTTTTAGGTCTTTGTTCCGAAGTATTTTTGTGAAGGTTAATTGCCCTTAACTTTTGCACAATGGTAAGGAATGAAAATATAAATTGATAAGGGTCATTTTTAAGACTCGTCTAATACACCATGGCAGTTTTGATAGGGTCCACAGTGACTCAGCAGATCTCCCGTGTCGTCCAGCAGGCTGCCTAAATCTTCAGAGAATAGTTTCCTTGGTAACAGCATGCAACAAGCATCATTAGAGCCAAGTCTTCAAGAAAGTCTAGCTGTCATCCTTCAGGTCTTGCAATAGGACCTTTGGAAACACAGTCATGAAAATTCCCCCCAAAATGTTCTAGATTATGTGTGTAGTGAAAGAAAAGTGATCCATGTTGTTCTTTTAGATAGTTCTCTGTTTTTAACTTCTTTCAAACTATAGGGTTTTGTTTCATTGTCTTGCACGTGAATTATCATTCATATGGTTACACAGAGTTCTGTTTGGCATTTCATTGTTTCATTTTGTCTAATTGAGTTAAACACAGGAAATTTGGAGGACATAGGCTCCCCAGGTCATTAGTCATGAATCTTGAAATAAAAAGAAACATCTAGGTTTGTGCAAACTACAATATGACATGCTCAGCGTACTTTTCTTCCTGATTTGATAAAACCGGTATGCGTGATAACTAACAGTATGCGTTCCAACATGAAGAAGCTTCCGGGCTTGGGTTGGGCATATAGTGATTGTACACAACAAGGAAGATCATATTACACAAAGGCACCGCCCTGTAGTCACTGTCCCAGTTTGACTGTTAGACAATGTATATAATTCACATTTTAGTTTTTAATCTTGAATCTGTTTTTTTATTATTTTCTCAACTTTCTTCTGCTATAGTCACCAAGGAAATTTCCTATGCAGATCTCAAGGCACTTCTTGGAAAGAGCCAGAATCTGCTGCTGGTAGATGTACGGACTAAGGAGGAATATGATAAAGGAAATATCCAAGGATCCATTAACATCCCTGGTAAGCTTCAAATGAAAACAGTCAACACCATGTTCAGTTACTTCTTCTTCTTTGAGTTGATGTGGATTTCTTGTATTAATGCTTCTCTTGTGAAAGTTTCCTGCATTAATGCTGAAGAATGTTCTCATTATACATTGGTGTTTACTTTTTTTTATTTTTGTAATGTAATGTTTTGCTTTCCATTGGGTGCCTCTGTAATGTCTGTCATTCTTCAGTTGATACAGTAGAGGCAGCTCTTGCAATGCAGCCAGAAGAATTCAAGGCCAAGTATGGAGTCACCAAGCCACAGTTGGATGCCCCAGAGCTGGTTTTTCACTGCCAGATGGGCAGAAGAGGGGGGATGGCCACAAGCAAGGCCTGTGAAATGGGATATGTGCAGTAGGTGTCTTAATAGTAAATCAACTAAAATATATTTGTGTAAAAATTAAAGCTATCCTGACTTGTTTTATTCATGCAAATTTGAAACTACTTTTTCAGCGCATGTAATTTCAGCGGAGGATACAAGGAGTGGTCTGATAAAGAAGGAAAGTGACGAAGAGTTTTGTCTGGTGTTTGAATGAAGTAATGTTTGCGAGAGAACTGTTTTTGCTTTTTGTGTTGTTTTTAATCTGACTGTGACTGTTTTTTGTATACAATTATAGACAGCAAAGGAAAATAAAGTTATAAAGGTGCTTTAAAATGGGTTATTTATTGACTTCTTTCTTATTGTTTTATAAAGACATAAAATTAATGTTTACATTCTTGTATCACACAGATCTGTCTTACAAGATACATGCACATATTTCGAACATCACATTGTTACAAAGTGAAGCTTAACACCTCAAATATCAATATCAGTCAAACAGCAAAAAGTTTGCAGGTCTCTCATGGATGAAGGCCATCTACAGCCATTCACCTGGAACAGAGGCCGTTAATAAGTACTTTTGGCGCGCTCTTTGTCCTTGGGTCACATGGATTATATTATCGGAATACAATAAGAATGTTTCAAGAAATAAAGGAGGTATGTCGGCAAAACTATTCTTTAAATGCGGCATGCTAAGTTAATTCTGGATTAATTACTACTACATATTGCTGTAGATGCTAACTGGCATGGCGCCATTACAGAATATAGCGTTTTTATTTATCTCCTTCAGGTGCTTCGACTGCTCATGTTAATGGCAAGGCAGAGCAAGAAAGACGGTACAAAGAATAAAGGGGGTCTTCTGGTTCTTTTTTGGACTGACGCAAACTCTGATGACCAAAGTCTTAACTGCATTGGTGAGATTTAGCATAGACACACAATAAAGCTAACTAGTTGGTTTTTTTTTAAAAAAAAAGCTTTGAGCGCGTATGAGCTAGTGTTTAGAGAGATGCTAAAAAGCCATTTCGCTCCAAAAAGTGCTCTATGTTAGTTTCTTTCGGGTGGAGAACAATTTAAACACAAATAACACAATATATAGCAATAAATAAAAAAAACTTCGTCGAAATATTGGTATAGCAATGCTACACGAATACCAAACTATAGTTTCGCATTATTGTCCATCGCAGTTGCTGCTGCTGGTCCTTGGTTTGCGGGGATTAAAATGGAAGAACTTCAACCTGGTCTGTATAAGAAACCTAATGTAACTAACCATATACCTTACAACTGTATTTTAATGTTACATGCCGCTCAATTAGTCTTTACAGATATAATGAACAGACTTGGACTCTGCACAGGACCCTGTCCAGAGCTTGACATTTTGGACCTTTGTGCCTTTACTGATTTGCATGGATCCCTCAGTGTATTCTTGTACTTCCTGGTACACATCAAACTTGTGATGCTTAATAAGTATATAGGCTATAGCTACATCATAGCTGAAGATACATAATATTTCTGTGAGTCTTTGAGTGACAGGTGCTGTCTGAAAATGTCTTTATTCTGGTCAGATGAAGGATGCGCAGCGAATTTTCAGACAAACGTGGCAACATTATATTGAGAGATTTTTTCAGACATTCATTTTGGCTAATGCAGAGGTATGAGTGCATCCTATTCCAACAGTCGACATTCCTCATATATTGGTAATGACTTAAATTTTTTCCACAGATAAAAGTTTATCTTAAAGTGAGAAATGATCAGAAGTTCTTTCAGCGGGAATTTAGGTATGACACTGTCAATAAAACAAATAATTATTTATAAGGTAAAGAGTTTACAAGATGTAAATAGTTTTGCTTTCTTTTCTTGCAGAGTGAAGAAGTACCTCAAAGTTGCACTGTCAGCCCAACCACTTTTCTTGGATGTCACTTGTACTACACAGTCAGTTTCTTTTAGTGTACCACTACCTGCATAACTTTATGCAGACTTTGTTTATATCGTACTTTATCATCTTTAGAAAATCAGTCAATCAGTTAACTAAATGTCTTTAATGTAAAGACTTTTCCAGAGAGGACGCGGTTGCTATGGAGGGCACCCTGACGTAGGTGACAGCTTACTTCTTAGTATTCCACCTAAAGCCATGGAACAAGGCTTATTTGGGACAGTCACCCTCCAGCCAGTCACACTTCTGAGACCCTGTGTGCGGCAGTACCCCAATGTAGCAACAAAACTCACACAAATAGAAATATCCTTTATAAAGAACTGTATAATATTCAAGTTTCCCGCACTGAATCTGTTATAAAAAAAAAAAACTATCAAGGCAGTGGTTCGGTTCAAACTATGGGGAAGGAGTTTATGGAAGCCTGTGATTTCAAACAGAATTGATTCCTTGACTCTACATGTCTGCAGGTTTTGGTGTACAGTCCCAGTAATGTTCCAGCTACAAGCCTTTCTGCCTTCCTTCAAAACCTCCCAGCTCACCTGAATTGCCAGGGACTGGGCTTACATAGAAACTGCATTGGTCTCGAAGGTAAACAAAGGGAAAGACACATTTATTTCAATTTAGTATTTAGGAAGTGACTTTAGACATAAGAGACTCTTTGCTGAATAGTGTTTATAGAAAATCCTAAAGAAACCATTGGTTCTTAAAACAGAACAAAGAGACGAACAAGACAGAACTATGTAAATGTAAAAAAAATCGAAAAATATTTTATATAAACTTTAAGTAAAATTGTGAACGTGTAAACATTGGAACAGTTATTCATCAAACTCCAAGATGCTAACTTTTTTGTGACTATATTTATTGTAGTGAATATGCCTGTCCTTTCCAGGACACAACCCTAGTGGTGGCATGGTGTATAGAGTAGAACAGCTAAACTGTCAGGAAACAAATGAAGAGTCAAGTCTTTTCTCCATAGACCAGAGTCTAGTGCTTTTCCTGTTTCTGCAGCACAGTGACCCCTTTACATCAGAGATATCTGACATCATGGGTAAGAGACAGCTGTTTCTGTAGCTATGGGAGTTTTCCCTCCACAGCAGCTTCCATGTTAACGTTGTTCCTTGTCTAACAGCTTCAGAGATGCTATTAGAGCACCACCTAGAGCATATTGTGAACAATAACAGGAAGGCAGTCACAAGTGCAGTGGAGAGTGAGCTGAAAAAGATACTGAAAGCCCAGACTCATAGGAATAAGGCAAGTCTGTTAAACCAAACAAGTGCAATACAGAAATTGCACATACATTGTCTGTTGACTTGGATTTGTTATATGTTACATATGTTTGTTATACAAATAAGGAGCAAGCAAAGATGCACTCAGCTTGTGAAGTAATCCTCAGTTCATCCATCACTATCATTAGTTGCAGCAGCAACATGGATTTCAGAAATGCTTGTCTGAGCAGCATGAAGGTCTGTTGGGAACAAAATAAACATATCTAAAACAAACATTTTAGTTATATTTAGAACTGAGGAAAAAAGCTGTTTCAAACAGAGTGGATGTAAACACAATGTGCTGTGTACTTCAGGTGCAGCACACATATCAGTTGTCATCAGTGCTCTGTGAGTCTTTGAGGAGAGTAACTTTCTGGAAATTTATTCGCAAAAGAATGTGCTGCTCAGATCAGGTAAGCCTCCATGAGATTTTTGTCAAATTGAAAATGTGACTTTGTAGCTCTTGTATCATTATTTTGAAAATTATTTTAACATTTCTGCAGACTTCTCAATATCCTGGAATCTACAAACATGCCAGAGTGGAAATCTGAAGTGTAAACTGTAAAACCAGTTCTAAACTACACTGTAGTGTAATTAACTGTAGTTATTTGCGTGTGAAACAAGTACAACTGGAATAACCAGGATGGCAAAACCAAAAAAATGTTCACAGTTTTTTGCTACTAAAAATGCCACACACTCTTTGCTGTATTTATTGTAAGTTTTTACATTCTTTTTTTAGTTTTACGCGTGTTAACTGTGACATAAAAACAACAACACTGACACATAAATAAATTAAATTAAAATACAAGGGCCATCTAGACCATAAAGAGGCACCTAACTTTTCTTTTTCAGTCACTGATATTGGCTTCTTCATCGATGCCAGATGCCGGAATGTTGGCGTTGCGACCCCTGATCAATAGGTGGCGCTTTAGATTGTGAAACGTGTGTGCGCTAACGTTTAATGAAGTGAAGAAAATTGTAGTTATGACGCAAGTTCCGGCCGCCAACTCTGCCTGTATTTTTTCGCGGCAAAAGGTTGCTGTTTAGTGTGAAGACTGCTTACAGTTTATGTCCAAAACAACTAGCTTTGATTGAAGATTTGCGCAATCGGCGGCAGATTTGGATAGTCGGCGTTGTTATGAAATAAAATCTACAAAACACTGGAGGTTTATCTTTATACTTCCCACTGTTTTGCTTTGTGCATACTAAAAGATGTCTCTAGTAACTGCAGAAAGCTTGATATCAGAGCTGGAGATGTTCGGCGTTGCGTGTCAAAACGAGTCAGTTCTGGATAAGAGTAAGTACCTAATTAATCATTTTGTTGACAAAGGCCAGGTGACTTCATTGATTTTTATCATCTTTAAACTTGTGTACATTGTCTTGCGTTAAATTGTATAACATCTTGTTTATAGTGGTGGAGCAGTGTATTTGTAACAGAATACAGGCAGATGAGATTGTGCTAGAGTGGGTGGCCTACAGCACCACGAAAAATGGACTGAAACTCACCATGGAAACACTTGAACAATTTGAGCATGAGGTAACTAGATTGTTTTTGGGTTTTTTTTAATTACAATCTTTCTATTCAGTGAGGCTTTAATTTGAAACTACATGTTCACATTTTGTTTCCAGATTCTCAACAAAAAGAACAAAGTTAAACAAAGCTTCAGAAGAGAAGGGACACTTAACAGAACCAGAGATATTCACTTAGTGCAAGACTTGTATCCTTTACAGTACAACCTCCTGAGCTGTAATGTTTTTTCTTTTATGTCCAGATTGTTCTTGTATTGTCTGTCCTTGACTTTTTAGATTAAAAGCTGAAGTGGAGGAGGAAAATCTACTAGATTCTTACTGTACTCCTGCTAAGGTATAAGCTATACCAAACATGCATCCATATCACGCATCACGGACCAATCAAATAGTTTTAAATACATACACTGTTTGTGCAGGGCTCTCAAAAGCGAGCACTGACTACACCTGAACACCCTCAGTCAAAACGAAGTGCTGCTCTGCTTGCCAGTCCAGGTCTGCTGCTGTCGCCAGCCAGCTTCTCTCCCAGGTATTCGTCTTATACATTTATTTCCCAATTTGTGTATTACTTTATAGCGATCCATTTCTTCTATTCTCTACAGTTTAACACCTTCACAAAAGTACAGCCAGCGTGGGGGAAAAGGTGAGGTGGTGGTCTCATTTGGAGTTGTACAGGGCACACGCTGGGTGGGCAGAAATTCCCCTGGTGCAGGAGTCCAGCTGGTTCTGCTGGAAGGGCCTGAAGATACCCTTAACAGCAGCTACAAGTTCATGTTCCAGAGGCTGCGTGATGTTCGCAATGGTATTGAATGAAATGACATATGCTCTACTTACAAACAATAGTTTCAAGTTTCCAAAACAGCAGCACATTTAAACTGGAAAAAAATCTGCGTTTTACAGTGTTAACAGAGAAGATTGAGGAGTTGGGGGAAGGCCTCAGGACCCATTATAACATTGAAGAATTCTCCCCGGTTTCTCTTCCTGCCCAGGTACAGGACTGCTTGTTGAAAAGTAACTCCCTTTTATATAGTACTTAATAATAAAAACTCTTGTTCTACATGCAGGATACCATAACTGTACTGGGCCAAGTGTGCTGTGACAGTAATGGAAAACTCAATGCACATTCAGTTCTATTGGAGGCAGGACCAGAACAAGGCGGCCAACAAATACCTGTCGACCTGTCAGAGCTCAAAGAATATTCTTTGTTTCCTGGTCAGGTCAGAAAGTTGTAACAAAATCGCTAATTTCTCAAAGTTATCAGATATCAATGTGCACCCCACTCTGCACCTACTGTGCACTCAAAGAACGGTGGTTTCTCCTTTGCCTAAGCACTAAGGTTAGTGTGCTGCAGGTTATATGGCCACCAAGAGTAACAGAGCATGCCAAGGACCTGGGCAAGAGACTTACCTAGAGTCTGACCGAGAGCTCAGACAAATTATCACGTAACATATGATTTAAGTTTGCATTTTGTGTTCTTTGTCTAAACCCCTTGTTTTTCTCTAATGTGAATAATTGTTTTTAAGGTTGTTGTAATGGAGGGAATGAACACAACAGGAAGGAAACTGGTAGCTTCCAAACTCCTTGAGGTCAGCAGCTATTTAACAATAATAACAATACGTTTGGTAATTCTAAAGAATCAGCATTTAAATTTAATGTAGCATTTGATTTTGTGCATCTCATCTTTTGATATTCCATGTGTTTTTAGGGTGTTCCTCTTCCATTTTATACTCCTCAAGTAAAAATGGAAATGGATGAAGGTGAATTGTTCTGTTTAAATTTTTTTTGTTTTTATTTAAAGTTCCCTTAATTTTAGACTCATTGAACATATTTGTTTTTGTAAAAATTGCATTTATTGCAGCTGCAGAGCCTCTAAATGTTTTGGTGGCATGTGGTCCATACACTCCATCTGACAGTTTGACCTATGACCCTCTCTTGGACTTAATCAGTGTCATTGTTCGGGATCGCCCTGATGTTTGTTTACTGGTATGTTTAAAAATTAGCAGTACCCATGTTCCTTGTAAGACAAAAAATTTGAGTTTTTATCTGTGCTCCGAACATATATATGTAAAATTGTCTGTTTTGTTCAGCTTGGACCATTTGTTGATTCAAAACATGAACAAATCGAAGTAGGTGCAACATTTTTATTTTATTTTTGTGTTTCTTTTTCATGTTAGTTGATTTATCTCTGATATATGTTACCACATTCTTAAATAGAAATCTCAGGTGACCGAAACCTTTGAAGCCATTTTCACCAGATGTATAGAAAGCATTGTGGATGGTACTAAAAGGTCAGTCTAATCTATTATTCTTTACATCAGTCCATCTGACAGTGATAATCTTTTAATAATTCATGATCGTTTAAATAGCATAAGTTAATCCTTATCGTTTTATCTTTAGTGTTGGCTGCCGTCTGGTTTTTGTGCCCTCCCAGAGAGACATCCACCACCATTTCATCTACCCACAGCCACCATTTACACTGCCAAACCTCAGCAAGGAGCAGGCCCAGGTCAGACCTAATGAAACTACCAGCAGTCATCCCAGTAGTAGCATTGTGTCTCATGTGTGTTTTTCTTTGCAGCGAGTAACACTTGTCCCTGATCCTTGTAACTTGTTGATGGATGGTGTAACTTTTGGCTTGACCTCTACTGACATCCTGTTTCACATGGGTGCTGAGGAGATCAGTTGGTGAGAAATATTAGTTTCTTTCTCATTAATACACAACTTTGTACCTGCAAACAATTTTTTTCAAGCAATATTTTTGCAGTGGGACTGGTTCAGAAAGATTCTCACGCATACTGAAGCACATATTGACCCAGAGAAGGTAAGAGGAAAGTTCTCACTGCTTCTATTAGAAGTTTTGTAAAAAATTTATGGTATGTTTGTGCTTGTTAAATTCCAGCTACTACCCACTTTACCCCCCTGTGGAGGAGGTTAATATGGACTATGAGAAGTTTCAGAGCTTTGCTCAGATGCCACTCACCCCTGACATTCTTATTATTCCTTCAGAGCTGCGCTATTTCATCAAGGTACTCCCCACATGCAGTTTACCTATATTATCTATAATAATAAGAATTGTGGCAATAAAATATGTTTCTCTGTCGTAATCAGTATTTATTTTTATTCAGTGTAATGTTTTTCCTTATTATTTTAGGATGTTGTGGGCTGTGTATGTGTCAATCCAGGACGTCTGACCAAAGGCCAGGTGGGCGGGACCTATTGCAGGTTACTCATTCAGCGCAATGGATCATCAGGGGAAGTGAAGAGAGTAAACCCATGTTTGGCAGCACAGGTGGTAAAGATCTAACTTTACCATCTGTGCTAGCTTTTGTAAGCAACCTGAAATACTGTCCTTTAAAGGCACACTTATGTAAAATATGTAAAGAAAATAAACAACTAAGACAAATGAGTGGCTGCTTTAATTTTATGCTCTTTTTATTCTAGTTTTCTTTATTTAGACATTTATGTTGTGGCTCAAGACTGAAAACCCACAGTTCATGGGTATTGATATTTTTGAAAAATTGACCAAATCAATAAAACTCTACTGCCAAGTGGTGTCTCTTTAATCATAAAAGTGATCATCAGAGTCACTGGGGTGATCAGTCGGTTGATCCTGCTCCACACCAAATGGTGCCACAGTGTAACAGATGGCTGCAAAACAAAAACAGAATGAGCACCAGCCACAACTGTTATAAATAGGCCTTATTGTGATTGAGTTACAGTACCTTTGGGTTTATCATCTGTGTTTGGGTCCTCCTTTCTGAAATGATTTAAGAACATTAGAGATCCATTTTACTTCATTTCTACTGCTGAATCAAACTACTAAAATCATACTTGTTTTTCTTTGTTTGCTCTTGAGGTGCGAGGAGAAGCTCAATATTGTCTTCATGAGATAAATCACTTGAGTCTTTGTCATCATCTGAGGATGGTGTCCTCCTGTTGCCATTTTCCTCCGCATCATCATGTTCAGTAGGATGCTCAGGAATAACGTATATTATTTTAGACCTGGAAACATACTTGTCTTTACCAACACGAGCAAAGAGAAGTAATGACTCAGGTGAAGCTTAAACCTACCTGCTCTGTGGTGAGATTATACAATCCTCAGAGTCACTGTCCTCTTCTAGTCCATCACCTTTTTTTCTCTGCTCCTTTTCTTTATTCGACCCTTGGACATCTGCTTTGTCCTCACTTTTGATGCAGTTGTCCTCAGCTTCACCCTGAGGCAATATTGACTCCTCTGAGTTCTCATTGTCTGTTTGGTCTTCATCATCATCTTCTGACCCCTGTGTCTCATCATCTGCCTCTGTGCCCTCTTCTGAGATATTTCTTGCTATACTTTGATGGTGAGCATCTTCTCCATCTTCAAGGCTGCTCTCTTTCCCTTCATCATCACTTTGCCCCTTTTCAGGGTCTTCCTCCTCTTCCTCTAAACTACTTTCATCAGAGATGTTGCATTCCTTTTCTGTGTCTTGTGTTTCTCCATTTCCAGATCTAATGCCAAGTGTCTCTGGTGGCTCATTCTGAGGTGACTCCTCTTCATCACTCTCTGACTCTTCAGGTTTGGTCTCATTTTCTTCATTGTGACTCTCTGAGCTATTTTCTAAATCATTCTCTGTCTGTTTAACATCTAGTCCACCTCTCCTTCCTTTACTGCTTTTGCATTTCTCTGAGTCCTCTCCTTCAGAATCTGTGGCCACTGTATTTGAAACAGCAGCAGCTCTTGATTGGGATGACCTAAGGAAGAAAAATACACACGCCGGCAATTTGTAAAAGGAGCACATTATAAGCGTCAATAAATTGGTCAGTTAGTTATCCACTTAGAGCAATGTATAAATGCAAATTTAGCAATATAAAAGCTCATTTAAAAATATAAATACAAAATGTACATATTACTTACTTGTGAGAGCTGTGCTGGTCTCCATCTGAGGAGCTGCTCTGAGCACTCTTCCTCACCCTCGTCTTCCTCCTCTCTGTGCTCCCTTGGCTTGATGCTTGGCTGCTCTCACTGCTCTCTGCTTGACCACTGGACAGACGAACTATGATAGAAGATTGGATACAAGAACGTAAATACAAACTTTAGTTACAACTTGTGAGGGTGAAGGAGCTAAAGGTCAAACCTGGTTTAACATCCAGCTCCTGTGAAAAATTAGTATTGCTGTCGCCACTTGTCTCCCTTCCTGTTTTGCTTGGTGGTCTGTTTGGCACTGCCTCCTTTTCTTGGCCAGATTGAGGAAAGGGTTGGTTCATATGGAGCTGACACAAAGCATTTGGGCCTGAGAGATAGCTGTTTGCAGTGCAGTACCTTGGATAGTCATGCTCACTTGGGACACTTCTTGATGGTTCCTGCTGGGAGGAGTAGTGTCGATGAGTGGGTGTGAAAGAAAGGGGTTGTGGCTGGATCGGATGTGATTGTGGGAAAAATAATAATGGAGAGGTTTTAGAGATATCCCAGGGGTTATTTGGCATCCTGTATGGAATGATTGCTGTCTGTTGTTGGGCTTGGGTCTGCCAGGAGAAGTGTGGTTCAAGAGGAGAGTCTGATTCTTGATATGCTCTTATTTTTCCTGGCTTTTTTCCAAGCCCTGGAAACAGAGAGATATGGGTTTGTTTGTTCACAAGTGATATGATGTTTGAACCAAATGGGTAAAATGTAAAAGGACTTGTTGGTCTGAAACTTAATCATTTTCAGAAAGAATTGAAAAACAAACCTTGTGAACATAAAAGCTGAGCAGCTTGATTTGACTTTGTCAGTTGTTCGTCTGAATTCTTCAAACATGTCCTTATACATTCCACAGTCTCCTGTTAAATAACATACATGTCAATGACATGGCAATTTTAAATTTTAAAGACAAAACCAAATGTATTCTTTGTGGTAATTTTAGTGAAATCTTACATTTCCTTCAGCTGCCAGCATTTGGTGCCTTAGTTGCTGATGCCAGTGAGGACAGCTCTCCAAGTACCTCTCATATTCTGTCTGTAGAAGTCAAAGGGTAAATATCAGAGGGCTTAGTTATCAGCTATGTCTATATGTGCTCTCATAGTATAATTTGTACCCGTAATGTTTTCATGGCAGCAGTGCGTTTTAACATGTCCCTCAGTGTGTCCTGGGCCTCTTCAAACTGCTGCATCAGTTGTCTGTTGTGCTGTTTGGCCACAAGTTCCCTTTCTCTCAAATCATGCAAACGTTGCTGTAGATGCACAACACTGCCGAAGAAACAACATAAGGATAAATACAAGATACAACATTGTGATATATTAAATGTTTCTGTTTTGGATACAAAATGAAGATGGTCAAAGAGATTTGAAAGGAAGGTAGACATGCCCTCAATACCTTGATTCTCTTGCAGTACTAGACCATTGCTCAGTACATAGATAAATGTTACATGCAGAATATTCACGGGTCTTACCTCATATTTGCACAATGATCTTTGTGTTTGGTGAAAGTATTGTTTGTCAGTCCAGGGGACAACATACTATCCTGTATGTGTCTGCTTTCAGCATATGAGAAGATTAACAAGGATTAGGGTTAGAGATCTGGGGGGAGGGACCAGTCTACACATGTGTCAAAAAGGGGTTTAGTAAATTATCAATCAATGACAATGGCAATTGATAATAACGGTTATGTCACATACATTTTAAAAGACAATATTCCACTTCATTACTTAAATTATGGGGTTTATATGTCACCTGCCAAATCCTTCCAGGCAATTTAATACTCATGTTTGCATCAAAACCATTTCAAAACATTTTGTGGGTAGTGTAGTGTTATAAACATGAGGAGATTTGTGTTTGGTTTCGTTATTTTTAAGCGGAACTAGTGTTTGGTGTGTGTAACACTACGGTTGTATTATTATGTAACACTGAATGGCAGACGCTTGATTATATTCAGCACAAGAGATTACAGTATCAGAGAGGTGAGCTATAAGTAAACCGACGTATCTGTTTTCAATACAGGTGTTTTCTCGAAGTTATTTTGGTGTTTTAACCACAACGTGGTTCATTAAATTTATGCCGTAATTAGGTGGTTTTTTTTTTGCTAGCTAAGTAGTAATGGTGTAACTGTGAAATGAGTCCATCTACAGAGTGCATCGCCCTGTGAGCTCTAAGATAAACACACTGAAAGGAAACATGACTAGTTTGGCCAGTAAAGTGTTCTGCAGGGTCGAGAGAATATGTCATCAGCTGCCAGTGATGCTCAACACTTTCCTGGTTTTCTCCATTACTGGGGAAGTGAGCTACTTGGTCCTGGTGGAGGCTCCCCTGGAGGCGGACCTGAAGAAGACAGTGTGGTCCGCCTGGTGGAAGGCGGTCCACCTATTGGCTCAGTACTTTATGCTCGCTAACATCTGCTGGAACTCACTGCTCTTTCTCAAGACAAGCCCCAGTATCAGAGGGGTTTTCCTGGGAGAAGGGATGGGCCAAGGCTGGAGGTAGGAGTTTGGTAAAAATCATACAGTATTCAATACTCCTAACAAATACTCCTAACAAACTATTATTAATCACTAATCATTTCCACAGGTATTGTTATACATGTGAGACTCACACACCTCCACGCTGTTCCCATTGCTATGACTGCAAGGTTTGTGTGCTACGGCGAGACCACCACTGTGTCTTTTTTGGCCAATGTGTGGGCTTTCGTAACTACCGCTATTTCCTGAGCTGCCTGCTGTTTATGTGGTCAGGACTGCTGTATGCCACACTGATGAACGCAGAGGTCTTCATCGTCATACTAAAAGAAGGAGTGACTGTGCACAGTGTCCTGTTACTCCTGATTCCCTGGATTATGTTAGTTTCTGGTAAGATGCTCATTCATTTATTCATAACAGAGGCATTTCACAACGTCTCGTCTTTATTTACTTAAATGAAGGCTTTGCCTAATGTAATATCTTAAGGGTATTGAGTTGAGTGCATGAAATTTGTGTGCACACCTATAGACAGATCGTCATTCACACTGAAAAAAGGCAATTTAGGCTTCTTTTATGATCATTATTGTGTATCTTTATGTATTTGATCTATTTTTATGTATACAAAGTATTTTTGGAGCACATAATGTTATTTGATCAGTACTGTGGTTCCTTTTATGTCTTTTAGGCCAGGTCTCTGCAAGAGCATTTGCTTTTGCCTTTATTGCTGACACATGTGTGGTGGGCTTTCTCTTGGTATCTGCGTTCTTCTTCTTCCACCTCTTCTTGCTGTTCAGAGGACAAACCACAAGGGAGTGGTACTCATCCCGACGTCCCTACAATCTGGGACTCCTACGTAACCTGCAACACACTCTAGGCCTTCACTGGTACATTTGCTGGCTCTGTCCACTCATCCCCTCACCTCTGCCAGGAGATGGCATACACTTTGAGGTCACAGGCTCACTGGAACCAACCCGATAAAGCCTTGAATGTTTTATTTTTATGCTGATGGGGACAGCAATTTGGACCATGAGAAGTTATTTGTTGTATATGGATGTGAATGTAAACAGTTGATGGTGGACTGACATTATGTGCAATCAGTAATGCCAGAGTATTTGTTCTAATGGAGTATTAAGCACTGATGATGTACAAGAAGTCCAGATTATGACACTGGATGGAGAGTAATTCATAACTATAGTCACAGTCCCTGGATATACCAATGTTTACAATGCGCAAAGGTTAAAAAAAAACTACATGAACTTTTTGCAGGGTACTTCAAGGATGTTAACTAGTGTTTTAAGCGGGTTGTTCACTTGTTTAAGTCAAGTACAAGAGAACATACACTAAATGAGGGAATAGAAATGTATGTTTTTTTGTTGTTTACAAATGTTATCCAAAGTGATTAAAGAATAAAAGAATTTAGCCAAGAAAGTCATATGAACACTTACTGTATTCAATCACCCAACTTTGTCTTAATGCCTTTTGGTGTTCCTCTTCCACTATTGATTTTGTTGCCCCTTTATATTTTACTTGCCTTAAAATGTGGTGTTATTTTCCTTACATGTCTCTGTATTTTCAAATATATTGGAGGGTGTAGTTTACACACTTTTTAAATTTTATTTTCATTTAAATTTTGGTGTTTGAGTTGTGTATAATAAAAGATTACATTTTTGTGTCATAACTCTCATTTTAGTGACTAATACTAAACATTCAAACTTTGACGACCGTTGACGTCACATTATTAGACAGGCTCTAAGTTAAAGCTAACTAAGCTATTTTAGTTAAACCTAGCAAATGTAAAGGAAAAAAATTATTATTTGAAGTGGACCGAGATAATAAATTAATTTAGTTGAAGACACTTCATTTGAGACAGGGTTTTGAAAGGTGAGTCATTTTTCTCTATTTATACAGCATTAAATTACTTTGGGGCATGATTTGCTAACATGTAGCTAGCTACCATAGCTACGCAACAATTAGTTTACGTTAAAAGTTAACCCGGGGCTATAACATAATTTGTAATGGATTTTAAACTGCTGCGTGTCGCATCAGCAGATGAAATAGTTAAATTTACTTTTCCATAACCCGGTCTTTTTTCTTTCTTTTACCCCTCTTTTTATCAGTAATCACATTCTCGTAAGAATTTTTTTTTTCACTTAAAACTAGTTCGAAAATCACAGTTATGAAGGGCAGTAAACAGATATGATAACATAAATCTGCGTAAATAACCATTTCATTTTTGTATATGAGACATACACAATTCTGATTAAAAGCATAATAATTAGGTGTATTATAGTAATTCTGTCTTGGGTTGCTTGTAACAGTCGGGATTTTTCTGCCAGATTAAGCATAGGTTTAAATGAACTAGTACAGATTAAAGGATGCTTCTAACTACCAAGACCTTTGACTGTACTTATGCCAGATTCCAACAATACAGTCCCAATCAATTTAGCGTTAGTTAATTAACAATGATTTGAGCAGTATTAACTAGTTCAGAACTGTTTTTGAGTGGCCACTTGCAGCGAAGAAAAGTTGGCACAATGGACATCTCAGAGGAAAATATGTGAGTGGTAAACACATTGCACAGTCTGAAGAAATTTTACAACCCATTGAAAGTTTAGTTATTTTCTGCTTTGTGTGTATATGTGTAGGACAGCCGACGAAATGCTCGAGAAAATAGCAGAGCTTGATCACAGCAAAAGCCAACTAAAAGAGCTCAACACTGAGATGAGGCGATGGCTGGATGCTGCTGACGACGACATGGCAGTGCTACGCTCAGAGAACACTCTGCTCAAAAAACAAGTCAAAGAGTAAGCATTTCTTGTGATCATTATCCCTATTTTCAAGTTGAGTTAGGTTGACAGATTAACCTGTTTTTAATAGTGGGATAAACCAAACTAAAACTTGATTTCTGTTTTTAGGCTTGAGAAAATAATCAGTGATGTGCAAAGATTTGAATCAGAGCCAACCAAATATCAGACAGATTACCATGATTTAAAGATTTGCAATGAAATCAAAATGCAGAAATTGGTAGGTATTTTTTGTACATTTTTCAAGTTCGTTTTGTGGTTAATCATGATGCTTGTGCCTATATATTACTATTGTATAAAGCATGATTTTTTCTTTTTAAACAAATATATTACACCTCTGATTTGAAAAAGAAAAAAAGCCTTAAATGAGAAAATATTGGATAGCGAACTGGAGATAAGTAAACACTGGTCCTTCCTTTGGTCTCCTCTGTCTAGGAAAAAGAATCAGCCATCTTTAAAGAAGAAAATAAAAAGCTCACTGCTGAGGTGCGATATAGTCACAGATACAGTAGGTCATATACAGCTACAGGATTAGTGTCCATTGTTCAAATACTTTTACCAGTTTTTCCAAGTATATGTTATTAATTTGGTTTGCTCATGCTGCTTTGACTCCTGCTTTGAATATGCAATTGATGCATTATCATACTGTATCTGAGGTAAAAACCATTACCTCAGATAATGTATGATAATGCATCAATTGCATATTCAAATATGATTAATCTCCAGATTAGGAACCTACATCTGCAACAAGAGCAAGGCGATATCAACTTGAACAAGTTAAAGGTTTCACTTCAAACCCTTGCGGTAATGCTACAGTTCAAGCACAGGATATACTGTAGTATTTTAAATGCTTTTTAGATAGTAAAATTGTTTGAAAGTAGTATTGAAATGCGACTAAACGACTAAACATTAACAGATTTATCATGTGTGTTTCTTCAGTGTGAAATGGAGGTGGCTCAGTTAGGGCTACAGCAAAGGGATGAGGTTATTCAGCAGGTCAGAAGGCTAGAGAGCCTTGAACAAGATTTTACTTTTTAAATTAATCATTCTGATTTCAGATCTTACTCATTCTATTTTGTTTATATATGTACTGCATATCATGTTGTCTGTCACTGTGTCAGAAATTCCTAGAGTTGAAGCATGCAGAAGAAATGGTGGAAGAATATTCAACCATTATGAAGGTAATTATACTACATTAATTTTCAGGACTTTAAAATGTGTGCCTCTGATTATACATCATCCTTTCTTTAGGATCTCAGACTGAAAAACCTGCAGCTAAGGGAGCAGCTAGAGGCTGGTCAGGATGAAGTGTCACTGTAATAAAAAAAAATAGCTAGCTTTTTATTGGGAAAATGACATTTACAAATAAAAAAATAGATGTCTTGAACTTGTGTGTTTTAGTGCTATGGCCACTGACCTTTTGGAAGCTAAGGAAAGAGGTACCCGTCCTGCTCTGTCATTTGCTGAGGAACTTAAGCTTCTGGATTCCGCAGTAGATGTAAACAGCAGCATGTCAGACATCAGGCAAATGAATGTATGAACTCTTTATCCTGTAATTTGATTCAGAAACATTCAGGAATGTGGAACTAATAGATTTGTGACTTTTTATCATCTTGTACTTCTTGTGTACTTACACGATTAACCACAACAGTGTGTCCATATCATTTTAGGTTAAGTTTAACTTAATGTCTCTTACTTTTTTCTAAGAAGGATGAAGCCTTGAGAAACAAGTGTGAGGAATTGCTAAAACCTCAAGGTCTGGTAAAAGATCATCAGCCCATAAGGTATGTCAGTTTCC
This sequence comes from Rhyacichthys aspro, assembly GCA_036850595.1. Classification (NCBI taxonomy): domain Eukaryota; kingdom Metazoa; phylum Chordata; class Actinopteri; order Gobiiformes; family Rhyacichthyidae; genus Rhyacichthys; species Rhyacichthys aspro. Next base: position 12,120,964 of record CM072157.1, on the reverse strand, counting down.
CATCAATATACTGTGGCTTAGTTTTTATGATAAACATACAAAAATTACTTGTGTGGGCTGATTAAGTATGGTATTTTTCTAGTGTGAATGAGGTGGAATCAGTGGATATATGTTCTAGTACTCCAAGTACTGAGGACCCTAGGCTGCAGGCCTCCCTTGAGGTAGAGACCTGCCAGGGGGCCTATCATGGCACAAGGTGAGATTTTATGTGCCCCTTGGCTTCAGTAATAAAATGTATTGTTTATGGCTCCAGCAGTAGCAGCTTTATACAAGGAGCTGAAAACCAACAAAAACCTGTTTGAATCCAACTAAAACCTGTTCAAATTCATCTAAAACCTGTACTTATGTAATGAAAATAAAATCAGAAGACATTGTTGGCCTTTGGAAATTTTCCTCTGATCAAATGTGGTCCTCTATCCAAAAGGTTTGGACATCTCCGATGTAACTCATTAATTACACATATTTATAGAATGTTAATAGATCATTTATAGGTCTGTACTTCATTTGGAGCCCAGGAATATAGTCTATAAGAGAAAAGATATTATTTTATTACATTTTTTTATTTATATATATATTTAAGTATTCATATGTTTTTGTTCATTTCTTTCAGGTGTGCTGATGTCCTGATGACTATCACCAAGAAAGCTATCGTGCTCCTGGTGTCTATGTTCCTACTCTTGGTTTTGGCTTTTGTAACCTCTGGAAGCTTTACTGGCAACTCTAAGCTTTTCTCCATGAACACCTTCTGGAGCAGTGCACGATTTATGTTGGAGCCCTACTGCACTGTACAGTATGGGGGCATGCCTCCCATCTGAGACAAACACTCAATGTAATAAAAAGACCTATTTACAAGTGTTTGCCTGTGCCTTTGTCATAATCATGCATTGACTTCTTAAAAGAGCATGGTACATGCTCTACAACTTCAAAGTGGTCTTTGAAATGACTGATCAGAGGCTTCTTAGAGTTAGCAGTATACTAAACAAATAGCAGATATTACCTAACAGGACTGGAGTTCTCTTTTTGTCTGTCAATAAGTGGACTAAATGTCTTCTCTCTGTGCTTTCAGAGCGTCTCCAGCGCCCCACCCATACCAAAGCGCTCCCTGGTGGTCTTCTACGTTACAGTAAAAATACTCCCTCCCAGTCAGAAACACATTAAGGAGCAGTCTGATTCAGACTGGTAGAGCTGAGCAGCCTGTCTTGATGAATATTGTGTGTTTATGTTGGCTGCTAATTCATTTGCGTGTGTATAGCTATTGGAGGGGAGCTTTGTGCGGATGCTGCGTTATGGAGTTGGACGCTGCTGAGATGCTGATGAGGGGCCGATGACAGATCCCGACATCGTGGATGGATACTAAACCTGGGATTTCGCAAAACCGCTAAATCGTGCAAAACGCATCCGTCCAATTTGATCTGGTATCCAGTCAGGACACGTCAGCAGCGACATGCTTGGAGCGTAAAGGTTTGGGTCGGCGTAATGAGGGCGCCGAGGAGACCGAAGCGAACACGTCTTCTCCCTCGTTTCTGCGTCTGCGGAGTCGGTCTGCTCGCAGCCGCCTGGATCCTGGATGTTACAGGTGTCCATTTAAGGAATATTTACGCTCCACGACCCTTCATTTCTTTCGCATTAAGTCTGTATTTTCTATAGTAGAACAAACAGACTTAGTTTAGTGATAAACATTATAGCCGCTATTGGGTAGCCTAAACATTGTTCATGTGCCTTTAGCATCTGAAAGCCAGAAAATCTATTCACAACCCATTCATATTTCCTTATACACTCTTTCAGGGTCGTTTGGAGAAACTGAAAATGCGTACATTGGTGGGACCAAAAGAGAGCTTTTTCAGGAGAAAAATGTCAACCAGACCTTGAATGGTATATCTAAATCTGGTAAGACATGTTATGCGTATCTAAAAATGAAATACACAGAAAATAAAGAAGAGCCAAGCGTCCAGAAGTTGCTCTGATGAAGTACTGAGATGAATGAATAGATGAAGGCTCTGATTTAAGATTTGTGAAAGGACTGTATATGCAGCAGTTAACTAATAAACAGACTATACGTTTCTTCATTTTTCTGTCCACCGGTATCTCCCGCTGTAAAATGTACACTTATTTGTTTGAACATAGTTGTGTTTTTGACTCTGTTGCTAGGGAACTAATACTGAATTTGTGTTATGTGCATCTGGAGCTCTTCAAAGTGCCTGCTCTTTGTAATGAACTGCTGATTAGTATCCTCTCATCAGGTCAGCTTGAAAGAGTTAGAAAAACAAAACAGTTTGATGCTTCACAGTGACAATTTTATTAATATTCTCTTGTTGTTGAATTGATTCTATTTTTGTGTCCAGTTTATTAGTGTGATCTGAAAAATGCAGTTAAAATAAGGATGTCTAAACAGAATAATGTGAGAAAGTGTAAGCACACATCATGCCTCACACTCTGCACAATACTGACATTGTGCATGATCTTACTCACTTCTGTCACACTTTCTCTGTGTCCTTTACAGAATTCGGTTTAGTGCCTAGTCTCTACTGGATCCATAACTGGAGGCAGGTCATTTGGGGGAAAAAATAAAAAAAATAATTATTGATTAAGCAAATGTGATGCATTAAAAGGAGCAACATGTGGCGTTGTCCATTTAAATTAAACAATTCCTAATCAATTAAAATGGGGGGATCCATCTTAATTATAATTCAGCCAGCTCAATCATATGACTGCACTGTGCTGTAACCTCATGCTGTCTGAGCCCTTGTTGCCACGGATACAACTGGACACATCAGCACATACACCCACACATTCAGTCATGCTCAAGTGAATAGAGGTTTAGTATTATACTATATATAAATATAGTTAGTTGATCTGCTTAACAATGTATTTTCTTCATAAGTTTCACAGGATCAAAATTAGGCATTTAGAGATTTTCATTAAGAAGAAAATGAATGAATGATAATGTTGCAATCCAATTTATTTGTATTACCATACAAGCCCTAAATAAATGTCTGTGGTGTCTTGTTAATATTTAACCCTACAGTTTCATGCATTATTAATTAGCTCTGTGTTTAACCCTTTCTGTCTCAGCTGTTAACGAGTTTCCAGAAGACATCTTTACTTTGGAACAGCGGAGACATGGAGCGGTACTGCTTCATGTTCTCTGTGTAAGTTACGCCTCATTCTTCTGCCATTTTTTTTTCAAAGTTTGAAAAGCACTAAATAAAAAAAGGCCCCTCTACTTATATGAGCATTAATGTACCCCATGTCTTTTACAGGCTATTTACATGTTTCATGCACTGGCCATTGTGTGTGATGTTTACTTTGTTCCATCTCTGGAGAAAATATCAGAGGTATAAACTTGTGGCAGACATATTAGATATTAATCAGAGCAGGGTGTATTTAAATCAACATTAAGGAAATGCTAGCTGTTTTAAGCACTAGATGACTACATTTATTCTTTTTAAAGATGTTCTCTCATCACTCATTTGCCTGTCCCCTAGAATCTCCATCTTAGTCAAGATGTTGCTGGGGCAACCTTTATGGCAGCTGGAAGCTCTGCTCCTGAGCTCTTTACCTCTTTGATTGGTCAGTATGATGTTGTCCAATCAGTTACTTAACTTAACGGATTAGCACACTGGTTGCTCAATCAGTAAGTCATTTGCTGTTTATTACTGCAATCACTTGCCGCTGATTTAATTAGAGTTACCTCAAGTGTCTGTAGAAGTCGGTTCTGATTGGCTAATTCCATTAAAAGTACACACACACAGAACACATTTACATCTTCAAGTGTGGAACTCCCTGATTAGATAATTTTACTAATAGTCAATTATTAATAAAGCATCAAATATTTATTTCAGAGACATCAAATTTTTAGTGATCACGTATGTACAAATTATCGTGATGTGGTCATTTTGCCTTTCAGGAGTCTTTATCACAAAAGGAGATGTTGGTGTGGGAACAATTGTGGGATCAGCAGTCTTTAACGTTCTGGTGATCATCGGTGTCTGTGGCATCTTCTCTGGACAGGTACAAACAAACTAGCCTCACACTTTCTATAAAGGAGGCACATATAAAAAGTTTACATGTGTTGTATATGTATATGTGTGTTTGTCTGAAGTTATATCTAAACTATTGATTATCTAAAGTACCTTTTTGTGTGTATGCTTTCCTAGCCAATTTCTCTAAGCTGGTGGCCTCTATTTCGTGATGCTCTCTTCTACATTTTGTCCATTATTGTGCTCATTTTGGTAAGAAGTACTTCTTTGAATACATTTTAAACAAGCCATTAAAACAGTATGTAAAAGAATGATCATTCTATTGTTGCTTCTCAATGTGAAAGCCATTTGATTACCATATTCAGTGTTATTTTCAAATACATGCTGAGCTGTCCTTTATTCATGTTTGGCTGTTTTTTGCAGGTGATCTATGATGAAAGGGTTCTTTGGTAAGGATCAGGTTTATGATTTTGAACTCATCCCTGACTGTTTAAAAGATCGGTTTCTTACTAGGTTATCATGTATATTTATGCCACAGGTGGGAAACCCTTATTCTCATCTCTATGTATGGAATTTACATCATCATCATGAAGTGAGTCTTTGATGCTTCACTGGTTTTACTCAGCAATCTGATGAGGTTAGTATAGACATACTGCGGTCTTCACTGTAGGTTTAACAAGTCCCTGTGTAACCTGGTGGAGCAACATTGCAGCATGGGAGGCCAGCCGTGTTTGAGCAGCTTGAGACGAACAACTGCTGTTGGAAATATTGGAGACTGTGACAATGACATGGTACCACTAAAGCCAGGTACGAGGCCTACTTCAGGCCAAATATTAGGCTGTGGCCCAATTTTAATTTCCCTGTAGATTCTTATGCTGAAATTCTCCTTGCACTGCTATTTTTGTTGTTACTTAAAATATTGCATAGATTTTTCCAATTAGGTTATAAAAACAGGATTCATTGGCCCACTAACATATGCACACAGAAATAAATAAATTTAATACAATGAATAAAATACATTTCCTTAGTAATAAAGTAGTAAAGAACTTGAATGCAATAATCATTTTACTGAAATCCTTCGTACCTTTTTCATCCTGTGCTCTTGTGTGTTCCCATACTTCTTTAGACTCGTGTGCGGTGGCCGGCCAGGACTCAGGGGTGGTGATGGTTGATGAGCTTCTGAACCTGCACCCCCACCAGCTCTCCTTTTCAGAGGCAAGCCTTCGTCTTCTCATCACCCCGCATTTCCCCCCCTTCACCCGCCTGCGCATGGCAGGACGCATGGTCATCAGCGAGGTACACTGCACGTGCTTACACCCTATACAATACCGCATGCTCCCATCATGGTGGGGTCTCTAGGTTGGTTTGTATTTAAACATTATTGCATTTTATTAGTAACATAAAATTAAATGTTTTTATGAAGCATTCTGGACTGACAGTAAACATTGGAGCCATTTGTCGGTTGGTGTAAGGTGACATTGTTGAACTTAATACTAATGCTGATTCATAAAGACTAAATCAAGAAATTAGATAAATAATTGGCCAATAAACAGTGGTCAGTAATAAGCATTAACATTGCATAACAGTGCTGCTTACTACAACTTAAATCTTACCTTAGCAATACTTCTACAGTTTTGATGACTTCCCACGTAATATGTTTATTCATTTTCTACTGCATATTTGTAGCAGTTCCTGGTCACCAATGTCACCAATGTCTAATGTACTTCCTCATGCATTTACAATACCAGCAAATTAAAGCTTTCAGCTGCAACGTTATTATATAGCTCATTATATAGTTTACCTTTTTAAGAGACAAAGCTGGCATCAAGAATGACCATTATACCTAGGGAGGCAAGAGATTGTTTTTTGCTCTCTTGGCTTCCTGCATGTGCACTTAGATTTTGCACTTTAAGTACTGTCTTGCTTTCTTCCATGCCCTGATTCATGCTTTCTAAATGCCCTCTGGTCAATGTGAGGGCATGCTTGGCTGCTCTGCTCACTCCTGCTCCCACTTCTCACTCATTAATTAGAGTAATCCCCGGAATGAAATGATTTCTGCACTTGTCATTTTTGTGTTGTTCCTTTACCTACAGCGACAGAGGCTGATTCGAGCTCGAGGTGGCCATGAAGGAGGGGGCGCAGCAGGCGAGGAAGGTTTGGGAGTCAGTGGGCCGTGGGGCAGAGAGAACGGGACAGTGACTGAGGGAGACAGGCAAACACTGGAGAGCGAGAGGGAGCGGAGTAAAGAAATAAGCGGAGAGGCTAGAGGGGCAGCAGTGTCAAAAGAGGAAGAGGAGGATGAGGAAGACCAGGATGAGGGAGAGGACCAAAATGCTCCTTTTAAACCATTTTCCTTGCCTGGTGAGCAAACAAATAGCTGTTGTATTTCTAGCACAAAGGTCTTTCCACAAACTCCCCAAATCCGTTCATCTCAGATGGTTGGTGTGAGCGTCTGAAGTGGCTGCTCTCCTGGCCAGTGAGTGTCCTGCTGTACTGCTCAATACCCAACTGTAACAAGCCCCGCTGGGAACGCTGGTACCTGCTCACCTTTCTGGCCTCCACTCTCTGGATAGCCCTCTTCTCCTACCTCATGGTCTGGATGGTATGAATTTCACACACACTCCTGTCACAAAGCAATTATTTAATGCCTTTCAGTGTTTCATTGTGACTGAAGACATTACTGAATGTAAAGTCCAAAGAGAAATAGGTACACATGCACACATAAATCTTACTGTCCCTGGTTTAGGTGACCATTATCAGCTACACACTGGGAATCCCAGAAGTCCTTATGGGCATCACCTTCTTGGCAGCTGGTACCAGTGTTCCTGACTGCATGGCGAGCCTTATTGTTGCACGACAAGGTGAGCATCTTTCATTAAAGCAACTCAGCATTTTGATCACATTAGGTTACATATGTTTTGTCTTGTGTATGTGTAGGTATGGGGGACATGGCTGTCTCCAACTCAATTGGCAGTAACATCTTTGATGTGCTGCTTGGACTGGGCTTCCCCTGGGCACTAAGAACTCTTATAGTCAGCTACGGATCAGTGGTAGGCAAAATTAAATTAAAATAAACTGGATTAGCATCACACTGTCAAATCAGAAACAAACAATTTATAATATACTGTAGTATAATTACCCAAATTAATAATAGCCATGTATATTGCTGCATAAGTAACTTTTTACTACCATTTGTTTAGGTGACAATCAACAGCAAAGGTCTGGTTTACTCCGTAATTCTGCTGTTGGCCTCCGTCACACTTACTGTGAGTAGACCTTTACTGTCCAGCTTAAATGTGCTTTTCTTTTACTGCACTGCACCAATGGCTGTAAAACTTTTATCTTTTTGATTGTTTTATTTTTCCAGGTACTATGTGTCCATCTAAACCGCTGGAGGTTGGATCGAAGGCTTGGGCTTTGTCTTATGCTGCTTTATGCCATCTTCCTTCTCTGCTCTATCGGCTTTGAAAGGCTATAGAGCACACACTCACACATATTCTATTGTTCTAATTTAACTCACGTTTGCTCAGACACAAGCGGTAACAGAATTAATTTTACATGTTTTCATACTTATAGCTGCCAGTATTTTTAGCATGTGGACAAATGAGTTTTATTCCATTTCATGGTGGCTGTACATGTTTGAGCAAAATTACAACACAGGCTGAGTAAAGAGACATTTTTTGTACCTCTGTACTTATGTGCAGCCTTCATTTTGTGAAAATGTACCTTAATGCACTACATGTGTAACAAAATGTATTAACCATTGCATATGTTTTTTATCAACAGTATTTTTCTAGAGTCAAGGCGTGGACACTAAGAGTACATTATAGTGAAATAGGAACCCTTAAAGTATATAGAGTTACTTTATCACAGACAACATGTTTTAACAGGTTTTATATGGTTGACTTTATTATGACTGCCACATGTATTTATAGTCTTGTACCTTCTCAGTCTTTCTGCATCTGTGCTGTTATCTATTTGTGTTTTATTTTGAGTTTTCACCATGCCTTTGTCAGTCGTTATAGCATAGCATGGCTAATTCACATACATCAAGTAATTGCACTAAGCCACTGTTGTCTTGGCCTTGTACATACACAACAAAGGCCTCTTTTCCCTAAAGCTTCTCAGCACAGATCCATTTTGTGCTGATACTCAAGAGACTGTAAGTTGTGACTTGCTCTTGAAAAGAGTTTCTGAGTGTGTTTTTGAGTGTAATAAAATGCTTCATTATGTGCTTTTAGAGAGAAACTGTATATTATTCATGCAGACATTTAAAAAGCTTTTGAGCATGTTGGATAGATTTTGAATCAGATAAAACTGCTGAGAGTGACAGATTATTTATAGACAATTCGATCTAAAACAGTCCCATGCCCAAATATAAATTGGACACATTTATTATGTAGTACAAAACGGAACACTAAATTTAAATTCAAGTGGTCTTTATTTCAGTCAGGCTAAATAAACTTTAATACCAAAGAAATGTAAAAATAAAAAGGTACAACAAAATACATCATTTACAAATACTTATATTGGAGGTCTGACATATAAGAGTGATCAAATAAATGTCACAGACATAACAAAAATTAAAAAAATATCAATACAGTACATTGAACGGATTAGGAGCTATACTTGAAGTGTTTGCAATATAATAGACTTTACAAAATTCTACTAGAAAAACTCCCAATACCAGTAAGATCAGTCATACAAAATAAATGAAAAAAAAACAGTACAACATAACACTAAACATCGAAATATGTGAGTGTTTTCATACAGGTGCATGCAAAAGCCATTGTGATTTACACTGAATTGTGTGACAGGAACTTTAGAAATATTTCAAAGATGTAATGGTATCTATGAAGCTAGCACCAACAGTGTACTCTTTACTGTATTTTTTTTAAACAGATATGTGAAGTTCACCTTTTTTTTTTCAAATTTAATACTAATTTATTTTGGTGTAAAGGTGTAAACACATTGTCTTAGGCCTGTGAGCACAAATGACAACATAAATAATTTCTCATGTTTAGCGTTAGTGTAGGCTATAGAGGTAACACTACCAGCTTCAGTCAAGAAAATATGAAAACAGTGCAACCACAGCCTCCTTCCTTTTTGTGGTCAATGTTCTAATGGCATATTATCACTGGTTTGTCCCGTTAGACTGACATAACATTTGCATGACGAGATGCAGCTACTTTGGCACTGTGTGGATCCTGTTGTATGTGATATCAACTCTAATGGATGACACAAAGTACACAGACATACTGCCACTACATCAGTTAACTAGTAATCAGAACAGTAATCACTATAATTTTAAATTCCCCCAAAACAGGATTTATTGTTAAAAAAGCCTCATGTCTGGTGACCTACTGAGTGAGGACAATAAGATCATTTGGCAAAAACAAACCTTTCAAAAGTACACTCTTCATCTGTCAAAGGGTACAGATAATTAGCTGTGATGCTAATCCCTTTGCTACTCGTAGCTTCCATGGAGACAGCAGTTGCTATGGTTACTGCATGCTCTCAGTCTCTATATCTTGTGAGTGTACAGTCCAGTGGAGTGTTTGTGTCTATAGATGTATAGACAGACAGTACACGTGTTGGACACTGTGCTTCAGGAGCAGTGCAGGCAAATTGGTGGTGACAATTTGAGATTGATCTGACGTCTGAAGCACAGCTCAGGCTGGAGATAAATGACTCATTGAGCTGTGATGTACCCCCGACACATACAGATATGCTTGAGCTCCAACTGAGAAAGTAAGTCTGATGTTTTGGGGGTAGGGCAGTGTTGACATGTAGTGAACTGGATGTTGTGAAATCACTCTGGGGTAGAGCTCTGGTTCTGCTGGTATATGGAGGCTTTATCCTTCAACAGGGCCAGACACAAGTGGCAGCTCCAGCTCCCTGCAAAAATAGAAGCAGAAGTGAAGAGAGGTTAGTTTGATGTCTACCGCGCTAGAATAACTGACTGATCTTCAATGTGGACAACTGTATTTCATTACTTGATATAAAACACAGTAAAAGAATCTCTGATAGACCATGATTAAGGCTGGACTTTGAAACAAGGGTGAGGTTTCAAAGAGAGCTTACCCTCTGGCGGTTCGGTCATGGGAGGAGTTAGACAGTACATGTGGTAGCCTCGGTCACAGTCATCACAGAACAGCAGCTGGTCCTACAGAAAAATGGTAATTTTATATTTTTGTAAATGTTTATGGTAACCTTGAAGTGAATAATTTTATTAGAATCTGTTTTAGTGACTGTAATTGTATTTAAAATAAGTTACTAACTTATGGGCTGTGTTAGGGAATTTTGGTGCAACCTTGAAAGAGAGGGAAGGAGCTGACCTGACCAGTCTATGTGACGACATTACATTTTGGCCACAACTGAAGGTAAGCACACTAAGTTGGAGAACCAAAATTTATCCAACAGGCTGTTTTAGATAAGGTTATTTTAAATTACTTTTATTCTACAGCCAGGTTGTATCTGTGCTCACAGTTGGGTGTTTTGTATGAGATAGAAGGAAATTTAATTTAATTTAGTTCTACGTGTACAGGCTCAGTGATGGTGATGCACCGTCAACAGCTGTCAATGTTCATTAAAACAGTACATTAGTTGTAACCCATCTACATTTCCTCACCAGGTTCACTCTGCACTTCCAAATAACAACTGCCAAATGTCTTTACAACTAGTTGCTTTGTTATCTGGACAGAAACACTGAAGAAACAATGGCTGTAAAAATTAGATAAGTGCTCACATCGTTCTCTGAGGTGCCACAAACATTGCAACACTTGCACTCAATGCACTGCCAACGGTATGTCTTCACTGCAGCCATCATGACTGGTGTGAACTGTAGACATGTCGGGTGGCCTGGGGAAGAACAGAATAGTGGATGATTTGATGGATTGGGCATACTGATATCCATTTTATTAACATAGGGCTGAATGGGATTAAAAAAAAAAGAGGCTTACCAGAGCGTCCACAGTCTGAGCAGGACACCAGCTCCTCTGATTGGCCAGTCTTTTGATTTAAAGTTGAATCCCCCAGACAGAAGTCACAGTAATCGTTGGGGAGAGCAAGCCCATTGGGACCTTTTTTATTTGCTGAAAATAAATATTTAGAGATGTAATAATGACGTCAATAAAGTCAACTAGGTACAAAACAGAACATCAAATAACAGGAAATACCCAGTACTACAAACCTGTTCATGCAGTATCAGCCAGAAAAACTAAAATAACACAATGTACCCTGAATCATGAAGCAACAAATGAATTTGGAATGTGACATTGTTCACTAAATGCATTTTCTAACGTGATGGGACGTGCACAAAATAAAGACAATGCAATGATGTTGGGAGGAAAAAAAGGAATGTTTTGATGAAAAAATGTTAAGGAGTCCCAACATGTTTTGAGGACCAATTATAACTGTAAATTAATCCCATGAAAACCAAGGCGAATTCAACATCAGAATGGAAAAAAGAAAAAAGGGGAGACAAAAAAAAATGCACACATGCGGCGCAGCATGCAACCAACCCCCCATCTCCCCTTTTCTGTCTCTCTCAGCTCTGGAGAGTGACTCACTCTTCTGCTCCTCAGGCTGGCGAGGAGTGGGTGGTGCCTCAAGCTCCTCTCTGTCCTCGCCCTCCTCCTCGGCCAGGTGAGAGTGTGTATAGTGGTAGCTCAGGCCAGGACGGTTCTTGTAGCGTTTTCCACATACTGACACACACACATGGTCATAAAAAAAAAAATTATAGAATAATGACTAACAACCTTGCAAAAAGGCCCAAGGTGGAACCAGAAAACAGCTCTATTCATCCCACCACATTCAATGTTTATTTTCTTACGGTTAATGGTGCCTGTTGTCTTTGCAGCAAAACGCAAAAATGTGTTTGTGCACGGTGAGATAGAGCCAGCTGGAAGTTACCAAGCACACACTAAGTGGCTTTTCAGGAGGAAAAATAACAACAAAAACCAAGTACACATCCAGTAAATAAAGTCTTCCAAATGGGGTCTTTGAGGTCACACCATGCATGGCCGAAGAAGGTTTGTCTTTCAGCAGGGGAGCAAAAGCCTCTCTAGCCGACAAGCAAAACACTTAAGTCACATGATGGTAAAAAAAAAAGTCTCTACTCACTGTCACAGGCGTAAGGTTTGTCCCTCTCCTCCAGCGCCGCAGCTGCAGCCTCTGATTTCTTCTTGCCATTCCTATCACTGCGACCCTAAAGTTCAACATGGGAAACAAAAAAAACATTTTCACATTTGTAGAACCACACTGAATAGCATTTTCTGTATAAAAAAAACAAAAAACAATAATATAGTGACTCTTACTTTTGACTTGCTCTTTCCTCTTCTCTTTGGGGTCTCATCCTCAAAGTCTTCATCATCCAGGTCATCCAAGTAGTCATCATGGTCCAGGACTCTCTGATCAGAAAGTTTTGATTAAATGATATTAATCAACAATTTTATTATTTAAGTTCCCAATAATTTTCTAGGACAAAACAGAATTATCCTCTACATTGTTAAACTGTTTATGATACACTCTCTTTGCTCATGGATTGAGGTAACAGAACACACAATGAGATAAAACATTTACTGTGCAATTTCATTGGCTGTGGCAACTGGCTTTTAATTAGCTTGCACTGTACAGAAAATAAAATAACAGAAAATGGACTCTAATAACTTAACTAACCTTTCGAATACGACCAGATGAAGTGGTCACTGATGACACAGGGGGCTCCACACTGGCTAGGTCTTCTTCAGGGCCACGAAGATCAGTCACTCCACTCCTCCTTTCTAGAGGCTCTCCCTTGAGCAGTGCTTCCAAACTGCTGCCATCTACAGCCCCCATTGCGTCACGTTTCAGTCCCAGCTCTAAATCAGCTATGTAAAACACGAACATGGATACCATAAAACATTAATTCCAATGTAAAGGATTGTGACTAGCTCTTAATTAACCTAATACATTCAAATACTACTACCATAAACACTACCTGCTTTAAGAGGAGGGAAGGCCAGGCGAGGGTCCTCAGGTGGATGTGAACGCCGTTTCTTCCTCCAACGACGAGCTGGATAAGTGTACAGCTGCCCTGGAGCTACACCTGAGAAAACACACAGGAAAACAAATAAGGAATGTGCACTACACTGTGTTTTCTGATAATTACAGGTGTGTTGATCCAAAATTCCAATTTTGTCTAAGCAAAGCTTTAAAAAACAATTATTGCACAAGCTTCAGGATATGACGGTCTTCAGGTGGTGTGGTTCTAGATTTAATTTATGCTTGTCCCATGAAAAATAAGCAGGCAGGATTAATGATTTCCTTATTGCACTTTTAATTCACAGTAGAACTATAGTTATTAGATATTCTTTGTACTCCATACCTGCACTGCGGTGCCTTTTCTCCATCCAGATGTAACAGTTGGACTGGGCCACACCTGTCTGAGAGTCCAAGAAGGGCATGAGGATGCTGCGCTCGGCACATAGACGAGCATTGTAACTATGACACTGCTCCATGGCATCTCTGTAATACTGCTCCCCCAGCCTGAAATGTGAAGGATGAACACTGACACGTTAAATTGACAGAGAAGAGGACAAACAATTCATTTTAACAGTTTTAACACCAATGCAGCACAATTGCAACTCCTATGCAGTTTAATTATTTGCACTGTAACAATTAACTTATCTATATAAGGGCTTTTTCACTTTGGTCACATATGCATTAACACAAGACCCTTTGTTTACAATATAACTCAAAATCTAATAGCCTAATAACTGTTACAAACATAATTTTCAGTTTGATCTATGACCAAATAAATACCTCAGTTCGGGACCAAGGGGCTAGGGTTTTAGCTTATTGTACGTTTACTATAACATTCATATTTCGACATGGAAACCTTTATTCATTGGTTGAAGATTTTACATTCGACATGAGCACTGTTATTAGCAGACAACATTTATCGTTATTTACATCTATTCACTGTATTGTTAATATGTAGTGTTGGTAGGACTGTAGATCTCAACATCCCCAGAAGAATCCAAGAATCCCCAGCGATGTCCGTAGCAGGACGTGGGAACAAAAGGTGGATGTTAGCAGCAGACTCTCGTGACAAAACAAAGCGCCCGCCAACATTACACATGAATGAAACATTAAGTTTCTTTGGGTCAAGGTTTCCTGCTTACAACAGTTCAGAGACACAGAGCTGAAAAATACCTGAACTTAATGAATGAGTCAGAGCTGTCTAATATACAGCCTTAAATTAAAGTCATTCAATTTGCCCACGGCTAACGAGCTAACCTTAGCACAGAGGAAAACGTTTTGTCCCTTGGGACAAATATAATATTTAACATTGTGGCTGATACGTTTTACATTGTCTTTTTTGCAGCCACAAAATGATTCAATTATGGCTCTTTACTTGTGTTAAGCAGTCCAATTTAGAGCTTTACAAAAAGGTAAGGTAAACTTACACTTTGACAACACTGTCGACGGCCGCGGCCATGTTTTCTTATTGCAGTTGTATGGGGCGCCACTGCGCATGCTCATTCTGTACGGCAGTTGCCATCGTTATTGATACTGCCCCTTTTTTCTTTAGTTTTTCGTTAAAAATCAAAATATAATAAAATAAATCAGTAAACCCTACTTTCACTTTAGAGTGTTATGCTTGTTACAGTAACAACAGAAATATTAGTAAGCTTTTATTTGTAAGTGGCGCACAGTTTATGATGGAGAGACGTTTATATAAAATGAAACATCAAAGTTTCCTGTGACATAATTCCTGTCTTCCTTCCTAAAGTAAAACGCACAAACAAATCAAGTAAAACATAAGATGACTTTATCGATCCCCCAGTGGGGAAATCCACGCGTTACATGTGCTAACAGATAGCTATAGGGCAAAAGTAAAAAAATAAATTGTGCATATAATAAAAGAAGTAGACCTGTCAGAAGCATATTTCACGTGGATTTTGTCTCGTAAATTTACTTAGCGTCTGTAACTAGTGTGTGAATACATTTTAAAGAGCATGCTGTATGCTTATATAGCACACTGTGTGACACCATTCTGTTGGCGTTTTTTTCCACAGTCTTCTCAGGAGTAAGTAACGTGATCTACGAGTTTCGATGTCATAAACTGTTACCTGCTGGCGCGTCACTCAGTACACTACAACCAGGTGAGCACCATGGGTTTGAACGTCCCGGGACTGGTGGTGATGATCGCCTTCTACCTGCTGGTGCTGGGCATCGGTATCTGGGCTTCACTGAAGTCCAGGCGTGTGCAGGGGAGAACTGAGGGGAACCGGACCGAGCTCACCCTGCTGGGAAACAGGGGCATCAGTCTGGCAGTGGGGGTCTTCACTATGACAGGCAAGTCTCCCAAATGCATTCAACAAACAGGGCTTTTTAAGACAAACATTCAGGAATTGGATTTGTTGATCAGCAGCAGCCTACTAGGACGCGTTTTGGTTTGATTTTTAAACTACATGTAGCTAATGTTTGTGCTTTGGGAATGGTACTATCATAGCACAAGTTTGCCAGTGGTAAGTGTATTGACCGACAGACAGTACGTATGCTTTTGTGGACAAGAATGAATGACTTGTGCGAGAGAAATAAATCTTGTGTAATTCTATGTCCATGTAGGGGAGGCCGGGGAGTGTTGTAACAGGGTCAGATGTAGGCTAACATTGTGTTTTGATTACTTAAAAAAGGGATAAGATTGTGTTTTTATACAGAATACCCCCTGTAGGGTTCTGGGCTTACATCAAAACTGAATTAAATCTTCTATTATTACTTTTTATTAAGAATGTTTTTATCTGGTTTCCACTGTATTGTAGAAACACTTGTTTGACATGTTTTACCTGCAGCTGTTGTCTAACTTGATATTAAAATGAGCTTTAATTGTACTTGTGACAATTATCCCCATTGGAATTTACAGTTTTTTGTGATAACGCTGACCCTGAAAATGTGAGTGCATCCTTCTTGTAGTTTAACATCTCTATCACTGATAACCTTTGACTTACACATTTAAACAAAAAACTTTTATCCCCTATTTCCCCTCCTCCTCTGAATTGTTTTGACTGAAAAAAAAAATCAAAGCCTGTTGAATCAAAAAAATCAACAGGCTTGTTTAAAGCTCTAGGTGTAGTTTGAAGCAATGTGACAGGTTTGTATGGTGCCTTGGTTTTTGTTATACTTTTTTGTTTGAATGGTTGTGACATTAAGCCTAAAAAAAGATTTATTTAAAATGTGGTTGACTGAAAAACAGCCCTGGACTTTCTCCAAGCTCAGCCTTGGGTTGATGCCAAGAGAGGCAGTTTAGATTTTGAACATAATTAAAAATCACACTGAGAAGCAGACAAGAACATAACTGACACCACTGCTTACACCTCAGTAGGGTTAACCAGGGTTACAAAAATCCTACTGCCCTGTTGTATACTATTTGTTTTTTTTTGCCTCTAGGCTATTTGATAGAGAGACAGGCTTGGCAGGAAATGGGGAGGTGAGCGAGAGAGCAAATGTACCACAATAGAGCCTGTGGACAACCCTTGAAACCTTTAATTCAGACAAACAAGCTTTGAGGAAAAAAACAAAACCATTTACTCTATATTCACAAGAGTTTAACCTTGATTTAGTCGAGTGCTACGCAATTTTGTAGCCACTGCCACTGGCATGCAGACACATTCTGCAGATGCACTTGGTAAAGTTAAATGAACCACAAAATGTGCTGTGGAAGGCAACATCAGATGCATTTCTTTTTAATCTTCATGCAGTCAATGTTTTATAAAAGTCTAGTTTACTTTCACAGCACTTTCTTCTTTCCTTTCCTGGAATTACAGCCATAAAACAGCAAATTAGTGTGTTTACATGATCTGTTCTGTTTTTAGCAACATTTGTTGGGGGAGGCTTCATCATTGGTTTAACCGAAGCTGTATACACACCAACTATGGGACTGACATGGGCTGTCATGCCAGTAACTGCTGCCATATCATTCATTATAGGTAAGGCAACATTGCCTCGATTCAGGAGACAAACACTTTTAATTTGTTGAAATTGCTGACGTTATAACATTGAAAATTAAATAATAGACATGTCTCCAATCTTGTTTATTTCTTATTTCAGGAGGACTTTTCTTTGCAAAGAAAATGAGGGATGAAAAATATGTGACAATGATGGACCCATTTCAAATTAAATATGGGAATGTAATAAGTGCAGTTCTCTCTGTGGCATTGTTGATATCTGACATCATCTGGGTTACAGGAACTCTAATTGGTTTAGGTAAACACTGATTTTTATTTGAACATATCACTGTTGCTTGTGAAGGGTTTATGTCATTGTGTTTGTTTTGCATAGGTTCAACAATGAGTGTGATTTTGGATATGTCCTATACTGTCTGTATTTGGATTTCGGCTGCGGTGGCCATCATCTACACACTTCTCGGAGGCCTGTACTCTGTAGCATACACTGACATTATACAGTTAATTCTCATATTCATAAGTTTGGTATGTTTTAGATGCTCTGTTCTGACAGTTTTGCTCAATAACTAACATGTTGAGTTGTTTAAATGATAATTGTGACATGTTTAACTCCTGCAGTGGTTATGTGTCCCTTTCGTCTTGATGAGCCCATATTCAGAGGATATCACAAAGACTGCTCATACGTTTGTATATCAGGCTCCTTGGCTTGGTTTTGTAAACAAAGAAAACGTATGGGTATGGCTTGACAATTTCTTAATATTGGTAAGGGTTGCATTCAGTTCACACTACAGTGAACACGTGTTTTTCTCATCTTATGAAGACTATATATTGTTATTTACCTTTTCCATCAGGCTCTTGGTAATCTGGGTTATCAGGATTTTCACCAAAGAACCCTGTCTGCCTCCTCATCAGCTACAGCCAGGATCACCTGTTTCATTGCCGCTCCCATTATCTTTGTGCAAGGAATCCCTTCAGTGTTGATTGGAGCTGTCGCTGCCTCAACCAGTACTGCAAACAATAATTTAATGCCTAATTTAGAAGTAAACTTTTCACCAAATCTAAAATGTGATTGTGATTGTAACATTTTCAGACTGGAACATAACAGAATATGGCTTGCCATCCCCATATGAGCGTGGAGAAGCAGGCCAGGTGCTGCCTATTACTTTGCAATATCTCACTCCATCTTACGTCTCTATTATTGGTATTGGAGCTATCGCTGCTGCCGTGATGTCGTCAACAGACTCTGCTCTGTTGTCAGCTGCTTCAATCTTTTCATCCAACATTTATAAGAACATTTTGAGGACAAATGTAAGGGAACACACATAGGGTGATGAATTGCTAATGTTTTGGGTTCCTGTTCATTTTTGTTGTTTACTTTACAGGCATCAGAAACAGAGCTTCAGTGGGTCATACGCGTCACTGTGGTGTTAGTAGGCTTGGCTGGCACTGCACTGTCTTTCCTAAACAACAGCGTTATGGTGTTTTGGATCCTGGGATCAGGCATAACGTACACCATCATGTTTCCTCAGCTTGTCTGTGTGCTTTTCTGTGAAATCTCCAATGGCTATGGCTCTGTTATGGGCTTCTTAATTGGAGTGGTATTGAGACTGCTAAGTGGGGAGCCAACACTCGGCCTATCTCCTACAATTTATTTCCCAGGGTGCCCTGTTGAGGAGGGCACATATGTCCAGTGTGCTCCCATTCAGACAATCTGTATGTTGTCTACATTTGTTGGCACTTTGTTTTTTTCCTACACAGCATGTTTACTTTTTAACAAAGAAGTGTTTCCTGAAAAGTGGGATATTTTTAGAGTTAAACAAAAACATATCCCACCACAGAATATAGAATTAGAAAGTAATGGCTTTTCTAAAATATCAGAGTACGAGTCTAGTGTAATGTTTTAATAAAGATGTACTTGGTTGCCATATGGACTTACTCATGAAACAGTTGGTAGATGCTTTAGTTCGGTGTTTAATAAAGTTAACCTTTCATAATTCATATCCTTCTTTCATTTATAACATATGTAACATGGTCTTTTTTGCCAGGAGGTTGCATGTCTGCCCTCCCTGTGGCTCGCTGGCCATGCTGACTTCCTCATTATTAAAAAAATTTGCATATACAATATAAGTGAACTGGTCATGATCAATAAATGTGGAATGAATGGTGGTGTGTATGTCTGTAATGCTGCCAGATAAATGGTAGAAAATGAATGGATGAATGAATAAAATACCTGTGGTTCTGTTTCATAAACATGTTTCATTAGGCCAAATGCATAAATCTCTAATTTTCGTATTCTGAATGCACTTATGCACTTAAAGATGGGGTGATCATTTACTTAAATCAGACTTTGCTGTCTTTGGCTGTAATTCTTCGCTCTGCCACGCGGCGGCAGTAATGTGTACTGAAGCTGATTTTTAGCTCAGCCTTGAACCACTGCAGAAACAGAGAAACAGGAAGTGTCTCTGCTGCAGCGGGTCAGGTGCATGCTACAACCATAAAGTGCTTTACTTTTGTAGCTTTGCGTGTACAGTTGAATGGAAGGTGAGCCTTTGCACCGTAATGTGTTTGTTTATTGTGTTGTGTGGTTTTCAGCGTTGTAAATTAGCAATAAAGAGTTTATCTGAGTTTGGCTACACAATGCGGAGTAAATGGATAACTGATACTGCTAGCTTAATAAATGATAGCAAGAATCTGTTCACTTTGTCAATGAATAAATGGGCACATAAAGTGCAGTAAGCATATTTTTCCATTGTAAAAAAAACAAAAACTAATTGAAAGAGCCCTGGTTGATTGGTAATTCAGTGATCGAGTGGTATAAATAAGTGACTTGAAATATTAACATAAAATGGCTTCTCGAGTTTTAATGTTGTTTAAAGATAATAACATTATCATAATTGCATTTTGTTTATTCTAACAGTTACAGGAAGTGGAGATGGAGACTGCTGTAGCACATGACAGTGTTAATGTACAGGGAGCAGCAGCAGCAGAGCCAAGCTTCTCTGGACAAAAACTAACTCCTCGCAAGTCAAATGGTGCTTTGTTAGAAGAGGCAGTCCAGATGAAAACAGAGGGAAATGCTTTTTACAAAGAAAAGAACCTTCGATCAGCGATAAGACGTTATCACAGTGCTCTACTTGTCCTTCGTGGTCTGGACTCAGACTTGATGACATCCTTGAAAGGGCTTGGACCTGAGACAACTCCTCTCACACCAGAACAGGAGACACTACTCAGGACCATACAAGTGGACTGCTACAACAATTTAGCTGGTACCAATTGTAATTATAACACAGGAGTCCTATTCATAAAGATTCTCAGGACTAAAAGAACTCCTATTTAACTTAATCTTTTATCAGTGGTGATGTTTTTAAGAGCCAGCGTGCAAAATGTCAACTTTAGATGTTAAATAGAAGGATTCAGGAGCTGCCGGTGCAAATGATAAGACCAACACAGCAAGTCAATGAATCACTAATGTTATTTCCTTATCTTACCAAAGTGCGTCAGCCTATCACAGCCTCCAAATAGTTGTGTCATTCTTGGAAACTGGAAAAATAAAGCCCTTTAAAAGGAATCTATGTGATTAGGGCCCTGTGTTTTGGTAGATGACCGCCTTAAATTTGCGCTTTATGTGCTGTTTCCATGTGATTTAGTAAAATCTGTTTACATTAAATAATTTCTATGTCACTTTTTCTATACCATGTGCCTGTAAAATAGCATCTCTTGTATCTCTTTTAGCCTGCTTGCTACAGAAAGGGGGTGTGGATTACGCTCGTGTCCGGGAGTACAGCTTACGAGTTCTGCAGTGGCAACCGCACAATGTTAAAGCGCTGTACAGGGCAGGAGTAGCCACGCTGGAGCTTGGAGATGCACAAACAGCTAAAGAGTATCTCACCCAGGCCTACAGGGAGCAGCCTAATGGTAAAAATGAACTTGTGTGTAGAGTTAGGATGATTGAGGAAGTGAAAATTATATATTTTCTTTTAATGGAGCCTACAATTTGCATGTCAATAAACATCAACATAGTAAAGAGGAGAAGTCTATTTTGGGGTGTCAGCAGAAAATGTAATGAAATTATCATGTGATGTAACACTAATTTTGTGGTTTTAGCAAATGTAGAACTAAAAATGTGTTCTATCAATTGTTTTAGATGTAAATGTAAAGAAGTACCTGCAGAGAGCCGAGCAGAAGCTGAACCAGGAGTTGCAAAAAGAGAAGGCCATGTATCGTGGGATGTTTTCCACCAACGTAAAGAGCAGCTCTCAAGATGGAGTTAACCACAGTCAAGAAAGTGGTGACTGAGTGTAGACTGTTTGGTTTACCAAACAAATAAAACCTCTATTTGAGTCAGTCCAAACCCAGCACACATTGACTGTACATTTAATTGCTTTTAAGTGTTTTTGGGAAAAGCATGGTTTAGAATGGAAAATATACTAAATTAACATTCGGAGACTGATGGAGGAAAAAGTCAAAACGATGCTACTGGAAATAGAGCTGAGGTATGAAGTGGTTTCCTAGCAACAAGGAAACACAGTTTGAGCTCAATAGAAGAGTTTGGGTCTTTAAGTAAAGCCTCTAAAAATTAAAGTGAGTATCTTTCTGATCTGTTCTGGTACTGCAGTTATTGTTTAATGCAGTGCTGTAAATGTTTACTTTGAGTTTTCAATTAAAATATTTTTATAACTAATCTTCACTCTGAATCACTTATTAAAAACAATAGCAACAAGTTTAGACATTTTATTTGTTGTTAGGCATGATACAACACAATGTCTCATCAGTATTGCAGTCATTCTACATTTATTTCAAAGTCCTGAGCACAATATCAAGTTAAAGAGTATTTGCTTGGTTTTGGTCATTGTCTGGCCAATGTGATTGTACAGTTGCCATTAATAGAGGAATATTACCTTCTCACAACAACTAGAAGCACTGAACAAGTCACTAAGCAGCATGCAGAATGAGTGTTCACAGTCACATTTATACTAATGGTTTTATGTTTACTAGTGGTTCAATGTTACTCTTAAAATAAAGCTGTATAGATTTTATAGTGTAGTAGGACTTTTAATTTAAATTAGTAATTTTTAAATGTTTGAACTAAATAGGATATAGATTATATCAAAATACAGTAGTTCATAAAATGAATAATTTACCAAAAAAAAAAAAATGTTGCTGTTGTGCACAGTTACTTTGGTTTCTATCATAAGATTGAACCAGCTGAGACACAGTTTACTTAAAGTGTTACATGAGCAGTTGTGAACATTTTAAAATGTTTTGGGCAGGCTACAAAATGAATTCCTAATGAATCTGAGAGTAAAAATTGTGGTGCAATATATAACCATTACTGCTTTGTATACTTGAATGCATGGAAGATGTCTCAGTGATGTTTATTTTACAAATGTCATTTCTTGGATGGCTTCCGTTTAAGACTCAGGGACCTCATGGAGCCAAACACTCTCTTCCCCAAATCTCGAAGTGAACGGGAACGCTGTAGTGGCCTTCTTGGAGGGGATGGAGAGAACGAAGGGGAGGAAAGAGGAGAGAGAGACTGACAGCTGCCCTCTAGGCTCTGAGAACGGGACAGATTAAAGAGACTGGCAGTGGAGGACTGTCGTTTGTCCTCCTCTCTTGCTCTCAGCAATCTGACTCCTTTATCTTTGCTAATACCCCCTTGTCCCACGTCTAAGGAGGAGACCCAAAGTGCCCGTTTCATGGGTTCCTCATTGTGCCGCGACACCAGCAACCCCTGGGACTCACTCCTGAAGAGAGCTCTTCTTGAAAGCCTGAGGCTCGAGCAGCGCCTCTCTCCATCTTCTTTCCCCCCTTTCTTTAAAAAAATGGGAGAGTGCTCAACTTTTCTGTCATTATTCCTGAATGAGGTCTTTTCTTGTCGATGCTCTCTCCTGTAGCTTCCACCACTGTTTCTTCTCCATCCAAAGCCATACTCAGCTCTGTCCATCTCTTCCCGTTCACTTTCAGACTCTTTACCAAACAGACGTCCCTCAAATCGACTCCACAGTCTGTTGGAGTTCTTCTTGGGTGTTTGAGCACCTCTTTCCATTTCTTTCTCCTCAGTCCAAACCAAGCTATTATCTTCTCTTTTGGCATAGCTGCTCACTGTGGCTGCCCTGATCAGCTTGTGCGAGGCATGCTTCCCTCTGTAAAGACCCTCCCCCTTTTTCCATCCACCCCCACTGCTGCCCCCACTCTGCCGAAGGGATCCTCCTCGAGGCTGGATGCCACCATGTTCCAACGCTGAGCTTCTTGTATTTGTCCGGGGAAGGGAGCACTGAAAGGGTGCATCTCGACGAAAAACTGATAGCGGTGTGGCACCCATGGGTGAAGGTTGTAAAGGATGGGGAGGTGATCTGGCCCGTGGGGTTGGACGGGAGGCAGGGGAGGAAGCTGTAGATGAGGGGAGCTCATGATGGTAGTAATGTGAGGAGAAGTGTGGGGAGGGCATGTAATTGGATTGATAAGGATGTATAGGACTGCTGGAGTGTGACAGAGGAGGGGTAAGGCTGCTCTGAGACTGAGGTGAATGTGTAACACTAAGAGACAACTGGATTGGTCTTTGTGTATTCAGTTCTCTTGTGTAGTCATGTGATTGGTCTGTTTGGGCTGTCAGGTGGCTTTTACCATGTCCCCTTATGTCCGGTGTATCCACATCGAAGCAATCAATATCCAGCTCCACACCTTGCTCCATTAGACCAACCACAACAGCTCTGGACAAGCCCGAGAGGCGGGATATCTCCTCCACCATGGGTGAGTCTTCACTCAGTTTGTTACTGGACTCTTGATTTAGACTGCTTCGTTGAGACACTGGAGCTGATCCAGCAGTCGACCCATGCACTGATAGTTGCTCTGGAGCACTGTTGCTCCAGTCCAGAGATCGACAAAAGTGGGTTGACCCAAATGAAGGTGTGACCTCCAGAGAGCTGCGATGGCTCAAGCTGGAGGGGCAAGTGGAGATACGAGGGCGTGGTCTAAGTGCTGGGGTTGGTGTGGAGGATGACAGTGAAGAGGCAGAGCCAGTTGAGGCAGCAGCAAAGTCACTTCTCAGTGCTCCATAGCTGCCTGTTTTAGGGGTGTCCACAAGACTTCGACTTGAATTTAAACCAGGAGTGAGGTTCAAGTTCACGTTAAGATGCAGGTTTATACTCAAATCTTCTCCAGTAGCTGAGGGAAGATTACCCAAATTTATGGAGTTTCTAGTGGCCTTTTTTCCAGTGGTGCTCAGGCTCACTCTGGCCGAGTTCCCCAGCAGTGATTTACATGGTGTGCTTCGACTCTCAAAGGCTGAAAGAGATTGAGTGGACCCATGGCTTTTTCCTGGTGTACACATGCCTCTTGGTACAGACCCAGAGGTGGCAGCTGATGTTAAATCTGAAGTGGATGCGGTGGTGCGAGTATGGTATTGCCGAGCCAGTCTTGAAATGTACTGCTCTAGTTGGGTGAAAGAAACCTGGGCTAAGGTGTGGTTTGGCTGAAGTTGGAAACTTTGGTCGCTGTCGTTGGTGGGTTGGGGTGTGTCATCAATTTGGGGAGCCTCAGGACTAGGACTGGCTTGAGGAGCTTGATCCTGGGTAGTAAAAAGAGGGCTCTGAAGAGCCACAGCATGCAGCGGGCTGGGGTAATGGTACACCTCTTTTGTCCGACGTGACACCAAGTCATTACAGTATTGTGAGTCCAGTTGAGATTTTGGATCGATTATTGAGGAAGCTGATGAAAAAGAAATTATTTGGAGAAGGGAAGAAATTATGGAGTCACTGAGTCCCGAGCAGAGGTCAGACAGAAAGCTTAGACCAGTGGCTTCTAGGTCACTTGGTACTAAGAAGAAAAAACAAGAAAGAACAGGCACTGTTATATTTTACATGTTAATTTCTCCCTCCTGTTATACATGTTTTCATATTCATACAATGTTCTCCTATCATAAATAAGATCAGATAAGTCAGCTTTAATTAAAATGTTTTTTCAGGAGCAGCTCACCTGAACCTGGTAACTCTTCTGCTGGTTCATGGCTGCTCTGCGCTTCAACCTGCTGCTGCTCAAGCGGCACCGCTCCATCTGACCACAAGATGTCAGCGCTGTCAGGCTGTGGGCCCTGCTCCCACAGCCTCAAAGGTCGAGCTGGTGCTTGTCCTCCTTGAGCCACTTCACTGGACACAGAGTAACAGGAGTCCGACAGAGAGCTGCCGCTTACTGAGTAAAACCCTGGACAAGAAATAATGATGATTCAGAATTTTAACTTACTTTATTCTTTCCAGTATTATGCAAAACATGTCAATATGCCCCCTCACTTTCTGCAGCACAGTGTGGCACAACCAAAACTAAAGATAAGTCAAAAAATAGATTATAGCTTATTTGTAACTATACTTTATGGTCATTTTCAGCAACAGTCTTCCCAGATATTTTACTTGTTTTATGAAAGGGTCTTGAGTCAGTATCTTGTGGGTGGTATTCTCAAATATGAGATGGATATTAAAATGATTCAGGCAAAGATTCAGAAATAAATGCTGCTTGTTTTGATATACATCAGATAACGAAATGTCATCTAAATACTGTAAAAAGTAAAGAACAAGATGTAACCTTTCTGTTTGCAAAGTTTGTGTTGTTGCATTGGTCTGAGATGAGTGTTGAGACACAGCACAACTACCATGAAAACGGATAAGAGTTTGGCAAGACTGCTTAAAAAGGGTGAAACTAAATGTGTCATAGACAAGTCATATAGAGTGCAAGCAAACAAGACTTAGAAGACTATAGTTAATGTTTAATAGGAGTTCTCTTTTACACAAGACAAGCCTTACTTTTAACAGAAGGTGACAACACCTGCTGGTCATTGTACAGTTCAGTGCCATGGCCACAAGCTGTTTTCACATCAGGTACAATGTGTATACTGTGTGCAGAGTCCAGCTGGCGGTATTTACCTGAACTAGGCCTTGAGTCACAATCTGGTTGGACTGCACTAATGGGGTCTGGTGTTGGGGGAGACAGCAGGTCACAAGAGGTGTCCCAGGACAGAGTAGACCAGCGTGAATTGCTTCCACGGCCTACTGAGGTGTGGACTGTCCCATCTCCAGAGGTACAGCCAGAGTCCTCGGGGCTGCTTTGAGCAGGCAATGCAGTAATATCTGATGGAGACGGGTCCTGGAAAACAAAGACCAAATCTTCACACACCACCATCTTACAGGGTATATACGCATTTTGGATGTTGTGAAACAGAGCCCCTGTTATTATCATTCTCCCGACAGTGTGTGTTTACAGTGTGTCAACTGTAAAACATGCTACTGTGAATGTAGTTTTACGTTTGTAGTCTGCCACATAGAAGTACTTAAGTTGTTGAGCATATTAAAAAAGGCAGTAAACCAGCTCAGAAATAAACTGAGAAATGTTAATGGTCTGTTGCTTATATTATGTGAAATAATACTGTAAAAGGAGTGGGCCTGTTACATACTGTGTCTTACAAGCAACAATACAAGCACACGTTTACTACGCAGTTTATGTTTGTGAGTGAAAGAACACCTTAAAAAGACATTGGGCAGTGTCCATGATATCATTAACCAAACACAGGCTGCAGTGATGTCACACCTTATTTACAGGAATAGAGTGAGGCCCTGCACAACAGCAAGAATATTTAGCCCTTTAGGTTAGCAAAGTGCCTCCATTTCCTAGATTAGTAAGGCCGTGATGGAGCTCCCCCTTTCCAATTATCTCTCCAAATCCCCAGGACAGCAGCCAAGAGCCCCCCACATTAGACTGATCGAGCCCAGACAACAGCAACACTGTGAGTGGCACTGATCAATCCTCTTGTTACTGAGAAAACAATACAGGTAGTGACTCACTGCTGGGGCAACAGGAGAGGAGGGGGATTTGGAAGATAAAGGGAGAGGACAGATGACGTAACAAAGAGGAGCCGGATCGGCAGAAGGGAAGGGGGGATGGACAGAAGTTTGAGGCTTTGACCTTTTTAACACTGTCAAAGCTATAATTACTAAGGTGCACTTTAAAGACAATTGCAATTTTGACTTGTATTTATAAATGGCTGGACTATTTTTAGGTTATTTGTATCCTCTTTAACCTTTCTGATTCTGACCTATGGACTTATGTTCTACATTCAAACCTTATTGCTCACTCTTCCTTCTATTAGCGCCAGTGTTTTCTCTTTACTGTCAATCCGAAGTTGAGTCCTGGCTGAGTGGGTGACCGAAACAAGAGAAAGGGACAAAAAAAAGAGTGAGTCATGAAGTAAGTGCACTGAAGACGGTGACAGGGGGGTGATGGTTGGGTGGGCGGTTGCCGGGTGAGAGAGAAGGGCATTTTACAAGACCCCCAACTCCCCCACGCTCCCCTTAAACTCCCCTTGACAAATAATCCCCCTCCCTCTTCTATAATATGCCTCAAGCCTGCCGCCCCCTACTCACCATAGCTACAGCTGCTGGCTCTCTAACTCTCACTTGCTTCTCCTCCCACACAGAACTACAACAGGCCTAGCGAAACATTTAACACACAAAAGACAGACTTGTTGTTGCTCTCAAGTGCACATACGTATTTAGTGTTGGCTGGACTTACACGAGGACTACAATATCTTATCTTTGTAGGATCTAAATGATTAAGTGCTACATGTCTATGTGCCGTCATCACCAACTCAAAATTCCCCTTTAGCAACAAAAAGCATTGCACTCTAGCCTTTATGGTATAATGTTACACAGAAACCAGCTCATGATCAAATCATAGGAGACTGACAAACAAGTATGTGGGGGTCTGTCCTCTGCTCTGTAATATGATATTTCTCCATTTGAGGGAGCGACTGCTGCCCCACTGGAACAATATGTAGAAAATGCATGGGTCGATTGGATAATAATGTTACTGTGTTCGCAGCTGCACAAGCCATACACCTACAAATGAGTGTATTATGTCATTACAGCAAGACAAATTGCAGTGGTGGCCATGTTGAGGCCGAATCATTTTGTCAAAAGAGTGTAGGAAGGAGTTTTGTGCAGAGAAGAATATACTTGTTCTGCTCTGTTCAGTACAGTATTTATTGTTCATGAATTATTTATGCCGTATTGAAACAGACAGGCCACGCTGTACATCTTGCTCTAGTGGTTGAGAAATATTCAGGTGAATTGCAGCAAAAAGAAAGTATCAGAATTACAGACCTAAAAGGATCCTGGGGCAAGAAGCAGAGACAAAAGGTGTCTCAGTACATACGTCGAGGTAATGGTTCTCCATGTTAAAGGATGACAACAACTGATGAATATGATTTGTTTAAAAAAAAACAAAAAACGTGATGAATATGAATAAATGAATTTTCTGCAGCACTTCTCCCACACATTCCTTCAGCCAGGAGGTTTTTATTTCTGAACATTGTGCACTGATTGGCAACAGTGGAAACAAGGCATTCTATCAGTTTAGCCTTGACATGTATGTGGAAGGTTAGAACTGTGGTTGGGAAGTGTAAAAAAAAGAAATTTTCAGTATTAAGCAGGTAAAAATGTAAGTCAAGTACGATGCAATATATTCAACTCTAACGGAATTGTCTTTTTCCAGTGTGACTCACAAATACAGGAGTAGGGTATGTTTTAAAACCAAATTGGATTTTTTCTTCACTGTACAGCTATAATCCTGAACTATTAAATGTGGATTTAGCATTAAACCTACTACCAAAAAAAGTGAATCCCATGTCAAGGGCTTAATTCCAAAATAAATAAAAAAAACAATAGAGTTAAAGCAAGCAGCATTACATTATGACAATCAAATTCTTGACTTCCTATAAAGCAAGTAGCATTAGCATTTGTTTTGAAGCCTATTTTACATTTACAGCTGGTTGTTTTGGCACTTTCACTCTCTCCAGCTGCTGCTGACATGCAGACGCGGTCACATTCAGAGAAACTTTTCACTATTGGTGTAAATGTCGTGTATGTTTGTGTTGGCGGAGGCTGAGCGGCTCTGGGGGCACGCTGCCAGACTGCTCTGCTACACTGCCAGCTTTCTTCAGAGGTGAGAATGAGCGATGCTACAGGCCTTGGCCACAGGATATCTCAGTACAGAGGAGATGCTGATAGGTGGGTGGTGAGGACATTATGAGCAACACTTCCAAACTAATGGCTCTGTAAATTCTGTCCCAGCTTGTGTAAAATTGTTTCTTGTTTTAACTTTACTTTCACTAGCGTAACCAGGGCTATAGAATCTATTATTTAGCAAATACAGTTAAAGAGGCATAATACAGCATAATATTATAAATAGGTGACCTTTGCTCTGGCCTGATCTTGGCACACTGTGTTCAAGTGTTGCTGCTCATTAGTATCAGCCACACTCAGTGTCTGTAAACTCTAAATGACCGACCAGTTTAATGGCAAATAACACACCCTGCATGCTTGTGATAACTGCGGCACTTACCTTTGATTTAGAGGAAAAATCCTGCCAGTTACATTATTGAATTGTTTCTAATGACAATTAGTCCCAAAGAGCTTTCTTTGACTGTAGGAGCAAGGGTAATTTTTGCAAAACTGGGCCATCTGTGCAGTGGAAAGATGCAATTAGTGTTAAATAATCTTAACTGGTGTCCCATGATGAGGAAACAGTTGATTGTGGTAATGCCTGCATCTTTTGCTGATTGCTTTCATGCTTTACATACATTTAAGACTGTCCCAAAAATGTGCATCGCTCTGTATAAGTGTAGGATTATTAAATCAACTGGAAAAATCAAAAGATATTGCTGTTAAACTTGGTCCTTGTTTCCTAGGTTAGTCCATTAAATGAGTCCAGTGTTTTTCTGTTGTCATTGTTTGTATTTTCTTAATGTTGATACGTAGTTTAAGAATGCTTCATAATGAGATTTTCCTAACAGAGACACATCCGATTTTCTTTCCGTCTTACTAGAGAGTGTAGAGGCTTGATGTTCACACATTAAGACGGGACGGGTCCAGCATCCCCGCTTCAGGATGTTACCTGCACACATCCTGTCCTAATGTATTATATGTCAACCTACATTCTCCACATTCTCCACACAAAAAGAGCTGCAGTATCAGTTTCAAGACAATGCTGGGAAAATATAAAGGCGGATTATGTGTAGGAAAGAGATCACACATCCTAACCTTTGGGATTTGACAATAGAGGGCAAGTTTTAAAAGGTTTGTTCCATAGAGAAGCACTGCATACTGTTACCACTGTCACAGAGTGTGATCTGAATACAAACAGCTCACCAAAGTGACCTTTAGTTGATGGGCTCACTTAGACCTCGGCCAAAATCCACCATTGTTCTGTTAGTGCCTGGCTATTAATACCTGATTCTAGCACCTCCATCAGCACACTTTCTGTATGCCCTTGAGCAGGGCACTGGGCCAAGCAGACAGCCTGGACCTGGCCTCCTCATTAGTCCATGTGATGGTCACACACTCTGCCCCACATAGTCTACAGAGCAGGGGGCATGCTTGGATGCATTGGCAGTAGCCAGCTGGGTATGAACCGTGCCCAATGAGGCGCAGAGGGACCGGTTTTTTGGCGGATCACCATCATCTCCACATGCATAATTAATGCTGGGATCGTGTAGGGATCACACTGACCTGTTGCCTGCAGGATGTCACACAGCTCTGCTCCTTGGGTCGTCTGTTATCCAGGGCAGCGTCCACTAAATCCAGCTGTTTGCATCTGAGCAGCTCCAGCTCCAAGACTCCGGCCAGCGTCGCTTTGAGGCGCTCCCCGATGCGGACGCGCTCTGTGCCCGACCACAGCGAGTTCACACAGCCTCTACGTCCAGCCATTTTCGAGTTTAGGACCCACTGACCACTAACACCAGCACTTTGCGTCCGAGAGACTACGCTCCTGCGGCCGACAACGCGACACAAGTCCGAGACTGCATCATGTTCACAGCCTGGCTGAAGAAGAAGCAGAAGGAGGAGAGGACGCTCACCATGACTAATGTGCCATGCAGCTACAGCTTCGAGGCACCGCTGAGTGGCACCAGACTGGGATCAATGGTTGCTCTGGTGAAATGAATAGACATCAAGCGGCCGTGTCCCACAGGAGTCCAGCTCGACTTTATTTTGACGCTGTCAATGATGTGAGCCGTACAGAGAAGGTCCGGGGCTGCTGATGCTGATCTGGACACTGCGTTCCCACTGAAACAATGCAACAGACAAGCAGTGGTAGTGTTACATGTGGAGCCGAGCAGGCAGCGAGGGGAGGAGCCACGGCCCCAAACTCACACCTGATTGGACAGAGAAGTTTTTCGAATGGAAATTGACTGTACAGACACACAGTTAGGACTGTCTTATAAACCATTCAAATACTCACAATGTGAATCATTTATATCTTTTTTTTTTTTTTACTTTTTTTTTGTATGGTCTTCTATATTGTGTCTGTAAAGCCTGTGTGACTGTTTTACTTAACAACCAATAGAACACTTAATCTTATGTAGTTGTTTTTATCACTATCTTTGCAGCTGAGGATGGGTTCAGTTGTGATCATATTATGTTAAATGTTATATTCAGGGTCTTTATAGAAATTACATATTTTCACTTCTGCCTTTTGAATGTTCTTGCTGTGTAAGTGACAGGTGCACTTTACTCATGCCATAGTGTCTTACCAGTTTCAACCAGCAGGGGGTGATCTTCGTCCTCTCCCTTGAAGCCTCGAAATCTGAAAATATCAAACTAAAATAAAACACATAAGACATCAAATCAGAGTTTCAGTTTAAATAACTGTCTTTAAAATTATATTAAGTATCCAAATTGTCTGTTCACTCTGCTCTGGTGTTAAATCTGTTAAATATACTTTGAGACAAAGCCCTCCTGAATCCACTACTTCTGAGTGAAAAGAAGAAAATCGTGGAGGTAAGTCAAAGACAATGTTAAATGCCTTAAAATTCCAAAACGTATGTTACAACTGACAGCTTCAAAGAGTCAGTGTAATTACTGATCCAGACTGATTGCTGCACAGAGGACATGATCACTGTTCTGTACCAGACAGACTGCCCAAAGGTCAAAAGTGCACATCTGTGTGGCTCTGAAACAGATGATTTGTAAAAGATGGTGGTATGTTCTTCTCAGCGTCTGTACTGAATAATTAATATCATGTGTTACTTTGCACATTGCTGGCTGCCCTCATTACACTCTGTGCATATGTTTGGCCTCTTCGGTTTTGAATGTGTACGTGACGGCCGCCATCAATGTCACAAGTGGATGAGAGAGTGCTCAGGGAGATAACTAGTGCCTGTGAATCTGGTTTGAACCAGTAAAGAAGGCCAAAGAACAGGCACAGAGCATCCCGGCTGTTTGTTTGTCAGTGTCACATTTCGGCTCCTCCCTGCCATCACTCCTATAAAACACTGATGCTCAGGGAGGCTCAGTGGGGTTTGATAACTTCCACCCGAGGGGACTTCAGTGTCAGCCTGGGTTAGACCAGCACCGGCCGCTCCACCTACATCGCCACTGGTCTCAACAAACCGCCCTAAGACGCAAACATGGCTCCTTTTGAGAAATCCATGGAGATGATGCCTTTCAAGCAGAGGAAATGCCTTGGTGAGTGATCAAAGCATGGTTCAGGCAAGGTTTTAGCTCAGTCTTAAGTCACTGTAAGAGCTACAATGTTGATTTTCTTCTCTGTAGCAACAAGAAAAGATGAAGTCTGCAGTATCCGGTCAAAATTCCCAAACAAATTGCCTGTAAGTTCAGTTGTGGGGTGGTTGTCTATGAGTGTATTTCATTAGTTGAGTGTGGGTTTAATGGCAGCTCATCAATGACATCTTTCTTTCAATGTTTAGGTAATTGTTGAGCGTTACATCCGAGAAAAGTCTCTCCCACTTTTGGACAAGACAAAGTTCCTGGTTCCCTTTGAGCTCACGTTGGGTCAGTTCCTGTGTCTACTCAGGTATATTATTCAAAATCCCTTCATTTCCCCTTCCCTTTCTCCCTTTTGCATTTCCATTTTTAGTCACACACCTCCTCACCATTTACCATCCTGCTGTCACATTTCTCTTTAGTCTATGAGTCATTGCTGCTCATCTTATGGATTCCTCTCTCTTTCCCAGAAATAAAATCGATCTGGACTCGACCCAGGCTCTGTTTCTCTTGGTGGCAGAGAAGAGCATGTCCTGTATGACCTCGAGCATGGGCGAGCTGTACTCTCACTACAGTGACCCAGATGGTTTTCTGTACATCACTTATGCCTCACAAGAAGTGTTCGGCGCACCTCAACCAGCAGAGAGGCCGCCATGTTGATCACTTGTCTGCTGTGAACTGAGACAAACTGGGACAAACCAAGCCGGGATGATTTCTGTCCTTCCTTTTAAGCCCAAACTGCACATGAGCCTACCTCAACTGATCTCATAAGCAGCATATCTGTCTTTGAATGACTCAAGAGCGGACTGTTCACCTGGTTATTTGATCATATTTCATCAGACGGTTGATAAACTGATTGATTTATGTAAACATCAATATTTATTGAAAAGAAGCAGTAATGATAACATAGGATTTGTTTTCTGAAATGCTTGCTACATACCCAATGCCAGTACAAGATTAAATCTGTCAACCACATTGTAAAATTGTAAAAACAGGGTCGGCATACAGTATTACTGTAATGTGACTTCTTCTAAGCACTTACTGCCCTTGTAGGGATTGCCATGTTCCCTTCGAAATGTGAAATAAAATCTGCAAGACATCTGAGGCAAAGAATAGTCTGCAGCTGTTCTCTGGAAATAAATACTCATCATTTTAATTTATTGGTCATCGACTTTTATTTCAAATGCATGGTATATGTCCTTTTGGTTACAACAATCAAAATATTCAGAATATACTTAGCATGTTCTTTGTATTTTGCTTGGCTAAAGGTAATTCAATTAGGTTCAAGTAGAAACAACACCACAGCACAAAAGGAATAGTTCGGGTATTATGTAAACCAAAATCCCATCCATTGTATTGGCTTTCTTCTGTACTGTCTATTATAAATATATTAATGGCTTCACACACAAAAGTGCCCCATTCCTCACCTGCTTCTCAGATGTGGCACTCCTTAGTCAGGACTGTGTTAGATAAGCTTGACCTAAAATCAACTATCTGCAGAGGTCAGTGTGTCAGAGGGACTTGGATGGGATAAACATAACCTCCAGGACTCGAGATGGTGTTTTGAGAAAGAAAAACAAAGATGGTACTTTCCACAAACAGTGTGAAGAAAAAGAAGGAAGGAAAATGAGACATATTGGAAAGAACTCTACAGAGAGGAAAAAATGTAAAGCAGACAATGCAGCAGGAGGGAGGCAGGCAACTATACAAACTGTGTGTGCATGTACAGCCAGGCCGCCTCTCACTTCACACCACTGTGGGCATTTCTGCGGCTTTGTGCTAATATATTAACATGCCAGAACAAGGCTGCTACCACGTGTAAATTAGGCTAAATTAGTCTGGCTCCACTCAATGCAAAGTTCATTCCAGTGCAGGCTTTAGAAATGCACTTACTGAGGCATAATCTGTGGATAGTACCTTTACGACAACTAGCCTACAGTTTGGTCTGGTCCATTTACCATCCCTGCATCTTTTTT
Organism: Rhyacichthys aspro; assembly: GCA_036850595.1. Classification (NCBI taxonomy): domain Eukaryota; kingdom Metazoa; phylum Chordata; class Actinopteri; order Gobiiformes; family Rhyacichthyidae; genus Rhyacichthys; species Rhyacichthys aspro. The sequence continues at coordinate 12,086,510 of CM072157.1, read as the reverse complement.
TTCAACATGGGCTTCATAAACTGGGGCTATTTGGATCAAGATTTCAGTCAAACATACATTTTTTTTTCAGTTCCATACAAAGACACTATTTGTTGCAATCACAGCACAATGTCAGAGAAAAAAAGCCATTGCCATGAGTCAGTGTTAATCTCTGGTGAGTTACTAAGCAGAATTTCAATGAATGTCTCTCTCTCTGGAAGATAAGGAGGGAAAAGTGCAGAGGCCTGACCATAAAATGACAAAATGCATCAGTGCTTACATTGCTATATTCAAAAGAGGAAGTATGTGAGAGTATGGGAACCTCTTGATATATCCTCCACTGGCTGCAGACAGTGCTTTAAAGTAAGATATATTTGTGTGAGTAAAATTTAATCAAATGTGCTATTATCCATTAGTATGAAATTTTAGAAAATCTACTTTATTTTCAAAATCTGTTTTATCAGATCACTGTCTGTAAACTTTATATTTACAAGTATCATTTTAGCACACAGTAGGTCAGAAGGAGGCCATATTACAGGTCACATCCTCTCCACTTTAATGACTCATATTACACACTTCCTGTATTTCTGTTATATCATTTTTGAACCTGGAACCAAAGGCTATTGAAAATTGTCTCCATGTGTCATGATTTTCCTACTGAAAACCTTTCTGCTATTGGTTTTGCTACTAAATTACCCACAGAGGGCACTGTGGTGCATGAGAGAAGTATCAAAAAAGACGTTTGTAAATAAAAGTCAGTTGACCTCAAGGTGACTCAGTCCTCCACATGACCTTCAATGACAAATGCCCAAAATGACAGTCTGTTAAGGTTTTCTCTTTTCAAAGTTGTACAAGGTCAATCTTTATTTTGGCAGAAAAGAATTCACAGTCTGACAACAGAGTATTAATTTTTATTTATCTCGCAAAATAATAAAAAGGTAGCATTTGGAAAGAGTAGAAGTTAACAGTCAGGAAATACAAAAATATAGATAAAACAATTCAAACAGCTGTTTCAATTTATTTCCTCTCTCTCTCTTTCTCCAAATGAAAACAAACTATAATTCTTTGGATCAAAATATTATAATTTGGATTATTTTACTTCAAGACAATCCATCATGAGACCTTGAGTGTCACAGTGAATCATCCAGAAATTATAATCCAGCAATGTCCTTTCATCAGTTAACAATCACCCTTCTTTCATTTCTAATAGATATTTAAACTACATTTTTCCGCAGTCTCTGTCTGGTGAACAAGATCTCAGTAATATTTCCTCTGGTGTTTCAGGAAGCGTGGAGACTCAGCTCACGATATGATAATGCAGTGTTAGCTGAAGTGAATTGGATTTTGAAGTAGGGCTGTGTCTTGTCAGTATAGTTAGTGTATCAGCACTGCATTAAAACCTTCTCTGTGCATCTTCTGTAATGAGTACTAGCCACCTGCTGAAAGACAGTGTGCTCACTGCTCAGTCAGGAAGAAATCAGATTTTAAAGTGAACGTACGTCCAGATGTAGGCTACATAGGGCTTTTTAACACAGAGAGAATACACTGGCAAGTGCTAATACAATAACTACCGCATACAACCATACTTCATAAATCCGAAACTAATACTTCAAGCATTGAAAAGGCTCATCTGTGGGCAGGTCCTGCTCTTTTCTCTCAACCTTTACTCTTGCACCGCCACTGTCCCTCTTTTGGATGGAGGCACTAGGTGATTAGGCAGTGATGCAGGTAGCTCATGGCCCTCCAGCTTTACCTTTATCAGGTGGTTTGCCAGAGCAAACTCCTCATCATCAAGGTAACCATCTTTATCCACGTCGGCCAGTTTCCAGATCTTTCCCAGCACCGTGTTGGGCAGCTTTGACTTCAGCATCTCCTTCTTGGCTGCAGCACCTGACACTTTGCCATTAATGGGACCCAGAGTGTAAAAGATCTCATCGTATGAAGGCTTATCTCGGCCCACCACCCACTCTATCTCGTCGATACCCTCGCTGGCGCCCTCTCCGTAGCCGTGGCCAAACGGACCAGTCATGGTACCCTCAAATGCTCCACCGTGGACTGTCTGGCTGGGCATGGCGGCTTCCTCCTGGCGCACCAGGGCCATGAGGCGGGCAATGTCATTGGCGAGCATGTCCTCCACAGCCTCCAGCAGCTTGGGCTTCAGAGTGGCAAACTTAGAGAAGTCCTGGCCATTGAGTATGTCCTGAAAAGAAAAGATGGAGGATGAGAGAAAACAGGAATCAGTGATAGAAATAGATCAGTCTTCAATGGCTACCAATGGGTGTAGCATTCAAGAAGCAGGATTTCCTGTCAAACCAGGAAAAATAAATCTCATCCCCGTCCTGGCCCATCCTGGAGGGCAAGGGCAGGAAATAGGGGCAAAGATGTGAGTAGAGTGAAGGGTGAGAGGTCTTAGTCCTCTGAACCATTTGTGTGACACTTTATATAACACTGAAAACACTGTACAACAGAATGAGTATAAAAAAAACATCAACAAAATAATGGCCCACTTTGATGTTTTAAAGTACTCAATGGATATCACTGCTGTACAATTTCCTCCTAAATTTTAGAACAATATATCATCCCAGTCACAATTTTCCAAAACTGGGAAATACAGAGGCTTCTAGATGTTTCCCTTTGTCATAAACAAGACTGTAGAAGACAAATTCGTTATTATTTTTCCTAGACTACATTTAAAAAGGTTGAAGAACTTATTTTTGATGTGAAACAGAGTTGTGTTGCAGGGTGGTCAGACAGAAACTGAGAATATTAAAAGCAATGACACCAGTTTTCAAAAGATAACAATAGAGTATCCTTAATCACCAGTGTCCTAGGCTAGTGCCATTACACACCTGCATCTTGTTAATGTTGGGGAAGTCTCCCGGTGAGATCTGATGCTCCTTCTCAATTTTTTGGTAGATTTCCCCGAGGTTACTTATGAGCTCCTTCTTCTTGGTGTCCTTTCCAAACACACTGGGCATCTCCTTTTTTAGTGAGCTGATGATGTATGCATGCACCTGAAGAATGTATTCATGTTTTGTGAATAAGTACATACATTGGAGACAAAGCATTATTATAAAACAGTTATTAAAGTCATTCTGACACTGACCTTAGCGAGACGGGCTCGTTTAATAAGGTCATTAAGTTTACGTAGCGCAGCATTTCGGGGCAGTGACTGAATATCCAAGAACAGGTCCTGCTCCTCTGCTTCGAACAGCTTCCTGTTGTCTGGAACCAACAGAGGCTGTGCCCAGAATGAACCAATGTACACTCGCACCACCTGGATTAAAATTGATCAGGTTAGCTTAAGGCACTTTGACCACCCTTACTGCCTACACCCACACAAATGAGGAAACACTTAAAGAACACACAAAAGTAATCCAACTCTAATGAATAAACACAGCGGAAAAATACACAGCCAGAACAGGTGTTAAGCAGTTATGTACAAATATGTGTGATGAGGGCCTTGTGTAGAGAGGATTTACAATAATACGTTCTCAGAGTTAATGAATAATTCTCCAGATGATTCAAAGGTTTCCTTGAAGGCTTAGGAATATAAACCCATATTAAACATTAACTATCTGGAGACGTCATGAGACCAGCTGAATCACATGACAGCAGCAGATAGGATTTGAAGAGCTTTTTTAAGTAAGGCCCATCTAATAATGTCGCATATTTCTTCAAAAAGCCAACAGAGTGTCATTTTTTCAGCGGCCTTGGTAACCAGGAATGGTAAGAATGTAAAGTACAACTGAGGAAGGTCTAGCTGCCACAGTGAGGAGTGAAACTGAAGAGCACATATTTATTCCTTGGCAGAACAATCTCAGATAAAAACCTTCATCCAAAGGGGAATCAGGTCAAATCACAATATGTTATAAAAGGCTACTCATAATACTTCATCGGCCTATTCTTTTACCTCAGGTGTGTTGATGATTTTCCCAAGGGACCACATTAAAGCTCCGTAGACCCTCATCAGCTGCTGTGTGCTGATCTGGTCTGCCTTGTTCAGAACCACACGCATTTTGTCCTCGTGATTTTTTAAGGCGCGGATGACCTCGGAGAACTCATCCGAGATGTCCAGTTTGTGGGCATCAAACAGGAGGATGATTCGATCTACACGCTCAGCAAACCACTCAAGTACCGCTGCAAAGTCATAACCTGGAGAGAAACGAAAAGAATAGGCTGGCTTTTAGTAACATTTAGTAACTTTACACGATAGTAGAACTAACCAGTGACACTGATTTAATGGAGTTCCTTTAGGTTTTGTCTATATGCTGGCTCATAAATATCTGATATGAACATTTTTACAATGAGGTAACCTTGCCTGTGTCTACATTGTTAGGTATTTACTTTTCCACTTATGTCACAGTCAAAGCATGAAAACATTTTGAACTGTGCTTCCTAATAGTGTGGAGAAATACAGGAATTTAACTTGAGCTCAGTGCAACAGGTAATAAAGGCGTGTTCCAGCTTGATAAGCAATTGTTGGTTTGTTTTACAACTTAAGATGATCAAGTGTTTGCTTAATATTGTTTGGTGAACGAAGGACAAGAACTTGGCTAACTATTAACTAGACCCAATTTGACACTACAGAGAGCTTAACTGAAGACATACAGGCTGACTTGTCACATGTATTAGCCTCAGGGGCATTTTAATGTTTGAAACCAAAGCAGTCATGGAGGACAGAACCTTAATAAGCTCAAAAAAATGTGTTTTGTGTTAATCTCAGAGCAGAAAGTCTAGAACAGCTATATTACTGAATACTTATACTAAAAACTGCAAACAATAGGACATTTCCCTGAATTATCCCTGGAGCTGAAAAATGAGAGTGGACGAGAGCACTGGTTGTGGTTACTGTCTGATATCTGATATGAAAAAAATGCAGTTGCTCCAAAGGCTCATCTCATTGGCCTGATCTGCTGTGCACACATTCCAACACGAGTGGCTTTTGTCTTTGTCCAAACATGTGCACGCAAGAGAGGAAGAGGTGACAGTGGCACATGAAGCAAGAGAAACAACTAAGATTAAATGTATATTAAATGTATTGATGAGTGTAATAAGCATCAAAAGGGGAGACATAATAAAATGCCCAGAGGAAACAGAGGTGTGTGCATGTTTTGTTGTGGCATGTGGAAGAAGGATAAACGGGGAATATATAAGTCTGGGATCCCAGTGGGAGCCAGCTAAAGACTGTTTTTAACATGTGCCAAAAAGGGAGATGGACAGCTGCTTGGGACCAGACTTACTTATAGAGACTTTAACAACTGATCTTTCCACAGCATATGTAGACAGGCACTCACTGAAGGACTCACAGCATATTTAAACAGGGGAATAGTGTGGGCATTTCACAGTTTGCTGTCACAGTCTTGTTCATTATACCAGGCCTACTTAAACTACCTCACATTTTTCTGCATAAAAACTATCTGTTATTATCTGTAAATCCATAGCATCTTAATTCATTGATTATCAACAAACGAATTATACGCAAGTTGGATAAACATTTGTACATTTGTTCCCTGGATGTACAGTTCTCTGTCAAATCTTCAATAATGAATGGCACTGAACTTTCCATACTCATGTCATACTATAAGTAATGACAGAAAAAAAGACACAACCAGTTCTGCAAAACCAGTTTCTATACACAAGATTTCATCACTTTGTTAGGAGGAAGACCCAGTTGCTCTTGCTGATCTCACAAAAATATTTCCTTTCTAACACACCTACTTCATTCTTAACTTATGAAAAAAGTTCAACCTATGAATATTAGAGGGCCATGCTTATTCAGCTTCCATGTTTCTAAACACACTGACCTTTTTTGCTTCCTTATCTCTCTTCTACCATTATTCCTGCTCCTCACTGCACACCCCAGTGAGTGCTGTTTATACACGACACAGTGAGTACAGTAAGTCTAGTTTAAAGAGGAATCTAGTCTTGTTTATCCAGAAACAATGGTTCAGAAGGGTAATATGCAGTCTATGTATGTATAGAAACAAAGTGTAAAGAACGGCATCAGATTTCATCTACTCTCCTTGGTGGGTCACCTCACTGAGCATTGGTGTCTTCATTCAGAAATGTCCTCAATTGCTGTTGTCCCTAATATAATGGCATTACTTTTATAGTTGCCTCAGCAGTAGCTCTAGCTCCTCCCACAACTAACGCTACTTCTTATTCATGTGTCCTTTTCTCTTACTGTGGGAATCTTGAGAAAATAAAAAAGCAGACTGTTGCATGATGCAGATGTGAAGTCTTGGGAAACTGTGTTATTTTACTCCACTTCCTGTCCCTTGAGTAGAAAAGCTACACTGCTGTTTGTATGCTTCCTGTTAAGGGGCTTTAGTGAGATACAAAAGAAGAAGTTACGTTGAGTAGCATTGCTAATATCTGTCTGTAATCTGTAAGGATCATCAAAGCCAAAAGAAAATTTGTTAATGGAGCAATTCTCTGTGACCTCTCTATGGTGACCACAGGATTGAACAAAATGTGGGACATTTATCTATTTTTTCAGAGCAATAGGAAATGACTCAGAACAATCGAATTAGAAGAAGTACTAAATAAAAAGAGTGTCCAACAACAACGAGAGATTGTAAAATTAAGAGGTAAGTATGTGGAGACGAAGGTGCCCTTTACACACAGGTAGAGGAAATGAACTTCAAAGTGCACTCTGCTTACTGCTTTGAAGGCCTCAGTTATGTTCACATGACCTGTTTGGCACAAAAAAATCCCTGTGCCTTTAGGGCTTAAACTAGGAGTAACATTTGCTTTTGGAAAAGAGTATATGGTTCAATTTAAAATCAGCTTCCTGTGGGCCTATTCTGAAATGAATGCAAAGCAGCTTTTGTGCAGTTTGTGGGTGTGGCTCAGTAACAAAGTCATAGTATGAGTCATAGGTTGATCAAGAGAGTAAAGCATGAGCTGACCTCTGCTTATCCTCTGCTTTTCGCCCGAGAGGATCCCTGGAGTATCGATTATACTGATGCTCTCCAAAACAGGGTTAGGCAACTGGGCACACATAAACCTGCAGACAAAACACAAAAAGACTGGTGAGATATGAGAGTAGTACAGATATAAAGGTCATGAAGCAAATAAGGAAGCAGTAAATAGACATAGACTAGATGTAAAACCAGTCTGGTGAGAGTGTTTATACAAAAACTTTACATTTTATATTTTCATTAACAGCATTCTGCGAGAAAAGGACCTAGAAGCCTAGAGCTACACTTAAACATTTGTTTAAGGCATGAAACTATGCAGTATATGAAGTATACTGTGAGTATACTATGAGTATATGAAAAGGCCAGAGTTTATGCCAAATGTTTTACTGCACAACAGTCTTCTTTAAGCATAAAGTTTAAACTTTAAAGAGAGTGTCATTCCAGGAAACACACACATTTAAAGTCAAAGACAGGCAAAAATACACATCACAAAGCATGAGTGGCTTTACATAAACCCACACTGCACCATTGTAGACAAAGAAAGGGATTGTTAAGACACCACACGGCTTAGGGTGCTCCTTCCCGCTCGGCTGCCCTTTTAGTCAATCTGAACCCATACTCACAGCATGATCTCAGTGGCGGCGGGTCACAAGACTGGGAGAACCTGGCTTTTACATTCCTGCAGTAACCACACCGAACTGTAAACCCCTCAGAGGTCCCACACCACACGCAGGAGGAAAGAAAAAGTCCAAGTAATACGAGAGAGAGGCTATGTCTGCGATTATGTTACAATAACAGTGAGCACCAAAGATAACAAACATGCAGCCTTTTCCTTTTTTCTCAGTTCTGATGGTGTATGATATGAAGTAGGGTTTCCATTATCCATTATTTTCCACATGGAGCTTGTGGAAAATGTGCTGGAATTCATAGGAAGACCCTACGAGGCACAGATCCAGGAACTATCTGAGTTAAGATTCAAGTGGGAAACCAAACACAAAAAATGAACACCAGACCTGTGAATGGAAGTTCTCCTGTTATGGGTCAAAGTCTTCCGCCTCAACCTCACCTCCTGACCTTTGACCTTCCCTACATCATGACCTCAGCTTCCCGAGGACAAAAAGGAAACAGGCGGCTGGCATCGGCACCAGGGATGTGGGACGACAGGTTACAACTGACTCACTACTCTGTTTCCTCTACAGTCCTTCCACAAATGCATGTGTTTACAGAATATAAGAGTTTTTTTAAAGATTCTTTCTACGTCAGCCCCTACCTCGGTAAAACTGCAGAGTCAGTGTTCTGGAATAACAGGCCTTGGCCAGGACAGTGAAGGCTGGGGTGGGCCAGTGAGGAACTGAGACTTTGCTGACTCTGGTTTTACTTACTAATGGCTATCAGAGAGCGTGCACATGAGGCCCTCTCACTTAAAGGAAGAGACTAAAGCATATGTAGCACATGCTAAAGCACGTGCAAAGTGGCAGAATTGAGATATACAGTTATACAGTGATTTAATAGAGTGAAGTGTGGTTTTGTCTGATAAATTAGGAACCTGTAGGTTTGTATGTCTGAGATGTGTTTACCCTTTTCATAAATAACTGGTTAGAGAGGAAGTCAGTCCTATCAGAGCCTGGTAGTTAAAGGCTAATTTAAGGTTGAATGACTATGGTTAAAGAGCAACATAGTGAGTCTGCGATCACTCTACGCCTGAAATGCTCTTGACTTGCATATAGTATTAACTCCCCAGCCTTAAAGCTGTCTGTTAAAAAGCTGACCTTAGATAGGCCCACTAATTTTACGAGCAGCTCAACCATCTCAGGGCTAAAGGCAAATTCTAATACTTATATTAACTGACAGGAAAGAGGTAAATAATGAAACCAGTCAGATACAAAAATCTGCCCAAATCCACACTTGCCAAGGATTTCAATCTTTACTAAATATCATTAGTTAAGATACACTAGCATCATACACATCTGTCTCTGAAACTCTCCACTATAGGCCCTGAGACAAACATGTGCACCACAAACACAACTGCACCATGGGACTGCAGCCAACAGTTTGACAAATGATGCAGCAATCAGGGACAATAACTTTTGTTTAGAGACAATCTTATCTGCTTTTCCTTCAGCTCTATAATGAAGTCCAGAGGTGATTTGTCGGATGTAAAGTCCAACACCCCTTCTCTACAAAGCTTTTTTTTTTTTTTGTCATACTTGTGCAAAATAAAACTAGTGCTAGACTTGGCACAGGCCAGGGAAGTGTGAGTTGTTTAATAGTAAACAGAAGTAAGTGTTTGTACTAATACACAACTGAATTTGATGGGTGTTTTTGTGAAGGATGATGCCATAACACTGCTTGAAACAACCATTACGGCTAAATTAATATGTTGAGGATGTAATAAAGTAGTCCCTAACTAAACACTTTGATCTAATTACAACTAGGAGCCAATCATTTGATGTATTTATCTTTTTTGCATTTACAACATTCGCAGTTTCTGTACATTTTGGCTCAGTCTATGGTATGTAATTGAAGTTATAGGTATGACTTTGACACTCAGTCGCTAAATTATAAAGCTTTAACCCAGTTTAACTGTAACTCTAACTAGCTGCTGACTCATTGTAAAAATACAAAATGATATACTCCAAAACCTTTAGCCCTTTGTGATAAGATGTCATCACACAGGTAGTGAATGTGGGAGGCGGCTCTTTCGACTTTGGTGATATAGTAACTCTTTATGACCAGAAGGAATGAAACTCCAGGCACCCATCGGAGGACAGGACAAGGTCAGTGTTTCCTAGCAACATAAAGCATTTCTAAGTTCAAGAGCCTGTACTGTGACAAAAAGATCTGTCAAGAGTGACTCTGCCAGGTGCTTGGGCATACGTAGTAGAAGCAGTACTACTATATGTATTAATTATAAGCGAAAAAGAAACATCTAATTCTAGTCAGTGGTCTAAGTATTCAAATGGCACTCTGCCTACTTGTTTTGCCATAAACACAGTGAGTCTTTCATCTTACTATCGAACATCCACATTCTCAGAGGATGAGGACAGAGGGAAACTCATGAGTTCAAGAATGCTGGGGGAAATTGTGCAACAGCTTACTCACTTTACCTACAAAAAAAGAGTGGCACATGTTCAGACCTGTGAGACCTTTAAATGGTGATGAGTTGCTTTGACAGTCTTCTTAAGGCTGTGTTCAACTGAGACCTTATACGTAAGACATGTGTGACACTGACATGACACAGCCCTGCGTAAGTTTCATTCATACTCTGGACACTGAGCTCTACTTAAACAGTCATTATTACTGACTAATAAGACTATGACAGCCCAACAATAATTTAATCTCCCAATGAATGGACTGATACATTTACAAAAAACAAAGCAAGAGTGACAAACAACAAAGTGGAGTTAAATGTTTGTCCGCAGCACCATCCACAAATGTTTTAAACCCCGGAACTTTCATGTTTCATTGTTAGAATTGACTGTGATTTTACCTGTTGAGGAAGGCGTTGCCAAAAGCGTTAAGTTTGCGGAAAGGCTTCTTTGGGTCGACCACCAGAGCGTTACCCGGTATCTGCCCTTCCTGCTCCCCGTGCATCACGGCGATGAAACAGTCTGTGGTCGGCTCGGGGCCAATGCGCATACCGGGGAAGTCCTGCTCCATCAGGTGGCGGATAAACGTCGTTTTCCCGGTGGAGTACTGCCCCACCAGAAGCACCATTGGCTTGTTGTCAAAGTCTGCATCTTCTAGTGCTGGGGAGTGGAAGTCGTGGAAGCGGTACGCGTCCTCCAGCGGGAACAGCTTGGTTCGGTAGAGCCGCCGCAGCCCCTCCGACACGTTTTGAAAGAGCTCTGGGTCTTTCTTCAAGTTTTTCCGGAACATGGTCATTTGATTTGCCCTTAGATGACACAAGTGTGCCGGTATCCCTTAATTATCAAGCTGGTCTTAGTGGTGTGGGTCTCTCACACCGTTAGGAGAAGTAGCTGCCTGCTGGAATGAAGCAAAGGCTGGGCGCGGTCTGGGAAGTTTTGAGTCCCCTCCCTCTGTCGTAGTTAGCCACGCACCGCTCTCATTCAGGGTGGACTCTCTCCAAAGCTGACGTAGACTAATGCAGGAGTACTTCTGTTACTCCGACTAACGTGAGAGTACCTGTAGTACATAAAATATCACCGAACAAGGCTGCACAGTTGGTAAACCGCTACTTATTTTAGCATTTAACGCTAGCTACAGCTCGTAAGCCTAGCCACAGCCGGCTGTCAGTTGGTGACCCACAAAACCCGGATATGGAGGCACTTCACAATAAAAGCCTCTTTGCCACCTCAGCAAAACTAGTGTGCCTTCCCTGAGGCTTTTTTTCTTGCAACCCACAATTCGATGAACCTTGACCCAACTTTTTGTTACTTTTTAGCACAATTTTGTTTTTATGTTTTTGGTTGCTTACAATGCAGTTTTGCTCGTCTTTTCACATTTTTCGTTCATCGTAAAATTCTATCTTAATCATATAATTAATATTACTCTGTAAAAAATAATATGGCATATATGTGGCAATAATGGCAGTCACAATTTGCACAACCTACTTGCCAAGATGGAAATTCCCCTTGATTTATTTTTCAGAAGTGAACACATTCAGTGTCAGGTTATTAGTTTTGCTTTTAGTTTTCTTTTGAGACATAATCAACACATACCCTTTCACTGCCCTCAGTAACACGCCATATGACTTAAACTTTCACTTTTACTTTGCACAAAGAAAAGAAGGAATTACATGAATCTGTATTTTTATTTCTGCATTTTAAAAATTGTCACAAAGACTACAAAAGTTTCACAGTCTTATGTGGGACTGTGGAACCATGTGTTGTGTTTACATAGTTATCCCAAGCACATATAAATGAGAAGTGGAGTCCTAGTCTTGCTATACAAAGCCTTCTAGCTGTTTGTTGTCTGTACAGAAGAATTACATCCGGGAAACTATATGTATCCTGACATAAACGTGTTATGTACACATTTTGTTGCAGTTAAAGATGGCAGAGCTAACAACCTTAATGAGCCCTCTGGAGATTGGTTTTGACAGGTATAGAGCGTGAGTATAAAAGAAAAAAATACAGTGCAATGCAGATTTCAGATGCGTCTCACTGAAAGAAAGTGAAACTGTAAAACTACCCTGGCTATCATTCTGCAGGGAGCGAGCAGTGGTCAGGCCTGGTAACTCAGGCCATGGACTCCACAGTGGGGAGGGACACGTGTATTCACTGGGTGATTCATAGTTTTGCTTTTGTTTTTGTTTTTGAAGACATAATCACCACTTTCACTTTTTCTGCCTACAATAACACACCTTAATAACTCAGACTTTCACTGTGACCTTGCACAAAAAAATGACATAACTCTATAATTTTTATTTCTTCAGTTTAATGTTGTTACAAAGACTATAAAAAGTACAGAGTGAGGCAAATGCAGAAAGTATCACATGCTTGTGATGATAGGGTTGTCCCTCCACAGATAACAGCAGCTCCACTGGAAGCCACAGATTTTTCCATATGGAGATGCTGTTACAGCTGGCGAGACCCACACAAACAGCACAGCTAATAACACTGTGAACACACAGGTTCATAACACAATTGAAGTATTTACTGTATGTATCATAACACATAAAACCTTTGCACAAACTTTCACTAAAATTAAAAAAAAAGAAAAAGACTCATTGGAAATACTATACTGAACTATACTGGAAACTAAGAGCAAAGCTAGGTTTGAAACATATTTTTAATGCTGCCCTCTTCTGGGCAGCAATAAACCATAAACAGAACATAAACTTCTTTTACAGGAGATATTATTGGACTGCTCATGTGATAGCCTTCCACCTGAGCTTTCAAATGGTCAGTAAAGTTAATGTACTATGACCTTTACTCTCTTTATTCATGTCTTTACTGCTTCTGAGATAAACATCATCCATAAGACACCAATAAAATCAAGGTCATGAAAAAATGAATCAAAGTTTGTGTGACAGAAGTGTTACTTGACAGAAAAATAAAAATGCACTTCAGAATTAATTTTTCACACCCAGGCAATGATAAAGCCACAGTTAGTTACATACATGGGCATCCTTGTATTCACTTCTGTCTTCGGGTTGCTTTAATCTTCTTTAACTTTTCCTGGCTGAGCTTTGACCTTTACCCTCTGCTTTTTCACAAAATAACAAAGTCATAAAGTAATTTAAGGACACACACCAAGACCTTATTGTCTCCTTAATTTTTGTTCACCCTGTAGGTTTAAATTAAACTATGCAGAGAAGAGCACCTTAAAATGAAGAAGAAGAAAAAAAGAATCAGACAGGAAACACCAAAACAGAGCTTAATAACAATTATTAAGGTTTTACTAAACTTCTATGTGGGTTATTCAGATTCTTACTTGAAAATCTCTCTGGTCCAAATGAACCTCTTTAAAACAGTGTAACATATAACAGTGTAGCCTACTCACTTACGTACAATTCCTTGAAAAGTCACTATCAGGTCATGCGGCATATGATTATACCTGCTATGTAATAACCAACACAATGCAATGGCATCCAATAAAAAAGAAATGCAATAGCCCTTTAAATTAAATTTGAAGTTAAATCAATAGTTATGTTAATACTCACATTCAATGAACTATTTTCATAATTACCTGTTATATAGGCTATTGTCTTGTTTGCTGGAAACACATCAGAGAAATTAAAGATAAAAGATTTCTTTAGAGTAGCAGTAGCAGTTCTAGGTGTTTGCTTATCAGAAAGACATGACAGATGAAGTCGGCCTGAAAATGACAGACTTGTGAATGATGGCTGCTTAAGACTGACTGGGGGAGAGAAAAATTAATCATTACTCTTACTGTAAATATATAACAGACCCAACCTGCTCATAAAACTCAGCAACCTGTTTATACCCAAGAGTGTAATCAAACCAACAAGATGGAGAACAGCCAGTAAACGACCCCACATAGTCGTAGCATCTTCTTACTGTTAGGCCTTTTGTATGATCAAATGTTTTTTTGTATTTGTTTTTGTTACAACTAACACTTTCTTTCTTAACTTTACCACGCCTTACTCAGAACAACAACTCTTAAATCTGTAGCACACTAAACGTTATGAGCTTAATTAATATAAAAATGTATCCCTAGTTGTTGTTTAGTGTGTTGTTTTCGTTGAATGTAGTGTAATACCGTGTACATACTTCCATTAATCGTTGAAACATTACTCAGTCATAGATTATTCATTAATGGTTAGCTGTAAAACAAAATCGCTTTTCTGGCACGGTACTATATGTCCTTTCTGCGTTTCCGTACTGTTCCAGCGGTGTTGACTAATGTGTGAGTAGCTAACTAATGTTTCTTGTTGAATAAATTAACAGTCACAATAGTTTTAAAGAGGAAAATGACACGATACAGAGCACTTCATTTCACGATACAATCCATTTTATCATCTCAAAAATTTGTTGGTTTATAATTGTTTTATTCGTTTCAATTTTCGAGCTGGCGAGGCTTCCCATTTAGCTATTAGCTTTCGATTTTTGAACGCTAGCTAGTCACACAAATGCTAAATATAGTTCTGGAGAACTGATATGCGGTCGCTTAATTTGTGATATACAAGGGCTTTATTAAGGTGGTAGTTTCGTTAACCGGGATGTATTGTTTTATAATCTGATGCACTAGTATTGTTGCTGAATGAGCGAAAGAACAGCCATGTGTTGGGCTTATTTTTCTCTAAGTTAATATGAATGAGCTATGGATTGCTAGTCTTACGTTCATGGATGTTTATACATCCATGAGCATTTCATGGATGTTTGTTGTATGTACAGAAGAATTTCATCCCGGAAACTGTAACCAGACATAAACATGTTATGCACACATTATGTTGCAGCTGAAGATGGCAGAGCTAACGACATTAGAGAGCCTTCTGGAGATGGGTTTTGACAGAAATAGAGCGTGAGTATGAAGGAAAATAAATACAATACAATGCAAATTTCAGATCCCTTTCAACAAAAGAATGTGAAACCATGACTGTCATTTTGCAGGGAGAGGGCTGTAGCCAGCACTGGTAACCAGGGAATTGAGCAGGCCATGGACTGGTGAGTGAGGAGGAACTCAGGGATAAGTGACACTCACATTTATATGGTCCACCAAAAGCCCTCTGCTAGTCTACTCATCTGATATAAGACAATTAATTTAGATAGTATAGTTTCAGTGTTTATCTCCCCTTCAGGTTGATGGAACATGAAAATGACCCGGATATCGATGAGCCGTTTGTGCCACCTGCAGGAAACGTCCTGGGAGGAGAGGAGCAGCCCAGTTCAGAAATGGCACTAGCAGACACTGGTGAAGGTGAAGATTTGAATCATAGAAAAGTATCCAGTGGTTATTTTTACTATATCACAACCTATATATATATATATATATATATATATATATATATATCTCCATTGATTTGTTATTACCCTTTTTCAGGTTGGACAAATTTGATCTGAACACTTAATCTGATTTTATTTGAACCCACTGAGGTTTCTGCTTGTACTGTACTCTGTCAAACTTAAAAATAGTGAAATTGCCATATTCTGTATTCAGATTTTTTAAATTTCATGTCTGCGTTTCAGAAACAGGCGGAGACAGTACTAACCAGGAAGAAGGAAAGCGGCCAATGACAGAGGAGGAGAAACTTGAACAAGTCAAAAGGTCAGTAATGTTTAATAGTACACAATAACCATAAAGCAGTAGATTCTCCAGCCAGTAAAAAATAAACATTTTTATTGCCGTTAAAATCAGCAGTTACAAGCAGGTTTTGTTCATTTGGTACATTTGGAGTTGACTTACTGGTCTTGTGTTTGTCTTTTAGGCTAGAGGAACTGATGCGAGTCAAACAGGCAGAGAGAAGAGAGCGTGAGCGGGCGGAGGAGATTGAAAGGGAGAAGCAGCGAAGGAGGCAGGGACAAGAGCTGCAGCAAATCCGTCAAAAGCTGCAGGATGATGACATGAAGAAATTAGCGGACCAACGCAGGAGAGAGAAGATGGAGGATAAAATGGCAAGGTATGATTTGCCCCTGAAATGTTAATTTGAGTATGGATAACTTTTTCTGTAAACAAATGACCTTGCACTGCACATTTGACATTTGTATGTCAACACTGATGTAACAACATTTATTATACATTTTTTCAATTTATTGTAGATTAAAAGTTAAAAGACAATACACATGAAAGCTTGACATGTAACATCAGTTGTTATCTGTGCACTGTATTCAATGGTAGGGAAATCCCAGTTTCTATAAGTATGTAAAAGCCCCCAAAAAAGTGTCAATGTAGAAAATACCTGGAAACTGGGTGAATTTAAATGGACCCTAAATGTATCAATATGATGCTGTGCAGCAGTCCACATAAATAGTTTTTACTCTTTTTCCCTACCTTTGTCATAATGCTAACTTTTATTTTATCCAGGCAAAGGGTTAAAGAAAAAATAGCTCGAGACAGAGAGGAGAGAGCACAGAAGGTAAGTTTCTGATTTATGCCTACATTCTTCATTCTCTGATCACTTTTAGTATTGTCATTCTTGCCTTTTCAGTTTGGGGGTGGGGCCTCTTCCACTACAACTACACCACCCCAGCTGAGTCCTTCATCACCTCCTGGTCAGGGGCCTCCACCCACAAAAAAGGAGTATGAGGAGTCAAGGATACAGGTACAGACTACAGTCTAGATAAAATTCTTATTTAGTTGAAGCAAAGTTCAGATAATTTAGAATCAAAGGGGTCTCTGTTTATCAAAACTACATAATCAGGTACGTCTGCTGGATGGTTCAACTATCACTACAGTCTTCAAGGCCCAGGAGCCTCTGGCGGCAGTCCGTGTCTATGTACAAATGAATGGCAATACACCAGAGGGTCAGGACTTCACACTGCTGTCACCTTACCCCCGTCACGTCTACACAGAGCTGGACATGGAGAAGCCACTTAAAGAACTGGGTAAGTTATGCATTACAATAGTAGAATGTTGTAGAGCACAAATAATATTTGACACACTTCTTGAACAGTGTGGCTATGCACTTATTTTAAACTCATGTCTACATTTCTTTTCCATTCCTTCAGGTTTGGTGCCTTCAGCAGTGCTGGTTGTTGCCAAAAAGTAAAATAGAAGAATTTGCTCTGTGAGCCTACCTCACTTCTATATCAATGAGTGACACCACAAATGGAGCCTCCACCTCTTAGTATCATTCAATACCAGTTAACTACAGTTGAGACCAAAGCTGGTCAATGATTCAGACGGTAATACACTATTGGGTGATTTGTTTGCTTTACACTGAAGGTGACTGAAGACTGATTGATGCTATAAAAAAGGGAGGTTTTAAACATTTATAAAACAGTTCAAACTTAATTCTTCAGTTTTCTCATATTTGCACAGATAGCAAAATATTAACAAGAACAAACAAAAGATCTACTTGATTGGTTCTGTAAGGGCCTTAAACATAATCCTTGCTATCTTCATTTTGTGACAAATATACTTGCCAGTTTTTATATGTTAAAATATATTGACATTTATGCATTTGATTTTCTCCAATAAAGTACCTAAAATAAAGACACAAAGAATGGTGGATCAACATTTTAAAAATAGCCTTATAAAAAAGTATTTCCATTTTCCTCCACAGTGTGAACATGCACTATTACTGCGTTTCCTTTAGCACGGAGCCAACCTTTAGGCCTGCCAATTTGTTCTGTTGTGACACGGTTAAATAGTTTTTAAATACATTAAAAAAGCAACAAAAAACACAACTGACTTAAAAACATGGGTTGGTAACATAAATACAAAGTAGTCCAGATTAAAATTGGAACCCAGAAAAACTGTGCTTGTAATAGCTTTGCGCCGGTCTTCTGATTCAGCACTGAAACAACAGGATGTGTAATCAGTTTTCACAAATCCTTCACGGTAGTATGAGTTAGAGGCAAGATGAAGAGGATGTTCTGACGTACAGATGGAAAATCTGTACAGGGCCAATTGGCTCCTTCACATTCATGCTGGATTATAGGCTTCCTTGTGGTTGTGGGCTGTTTCTTTGCCTTCATTAGCTAGGAGGATAGTAGCCCTGATTGTAGTTCCAGGTGTTCTGGTAGCCATAGCTGCTATACTGTGGTTGCTAAAAAAAAATAATTATTCATTATGTCTCTGTATTTGCATGGATTAAATATAATTAATTTATTTAAAGTATGGCTATAAAACCTAATCATTCTCACTTGGTACCAGTTTCCATATCCACTGTAGCCACTTTGGGCACTCATGTCGGGAGGAGGTGTTGTGATGGGAACATGTGGCATTGGTGGTGGGACTTGAGCTGTAGCAGCAACTGCTGAGCCATCATCATTTTTACTCATCTTCTCTGGATCCTCTTCACTGAATATTGCAAAGTATAAATGATATGACATTTGTATGCATTATGATAAATCATCAACTGCATAGAAGAGAAATGTTAATTCTTTCTTACCCATTCTCTGCTCCTCTCTTTGTCCCAACAAGATCCTTTAGCAGTTTCTGATGCCCCTCATAAACTGAAACAACACTGCAGAAGACCAAGACAGACCAGACTTAGAAGTGTTTCCAATAGCATTGTGAGAATTTGCATTTTACCTTTCAATAGATTTGCTATAGTCTTCTGCATGCTGCAGACCCCTCTGGGAGAAGAGGATTTTGGTGTGTGGAGCAAGTGGTGCTGCCAAAGCTCGTCTTACACACTCTTGTACTGCTTCAGCTGAGGCCCAAGGGTCCCCTGATAGCTCCAGTTCCAACAGGTTCATGTGTAGATTGTCATTATTCTGAGTAAAAAAAACACCAAAAAACATTTTGGGCATAATTAAGAGAATGTTGAAGGAAACGAATGCTTCACAGTTTTTTTGGCACTATTTTCTAGCGTTGTTGATTAAAAAATGTTCTAACTATATATACTCATCATAAAGAAAAGAGATGTAAAAGCCACTGGCTACATTCTGTATCTTACTGGACTTATTTCCAGCGCCTCCTGCAAAACTCTTCGTGCCTCACTGGTGTTTCTGCTGATCTTCAACAAGAGGCGAGCCAGTTTGATGGAGTAGAAAGCATGTAATGTAGGTTTGCCTTTGGATTCTGCGACTGCTTCCTTTAACAAAGACTCTGCTTTCTCTAGTTGGCCTGCCCGTCTCTCCAAAGCTGCTCTTCGTAGACGTAACACAGCCAAACCTGGTAACTGTTTCTCTAGGGCCTCAAGTATTTGACGAGCCTCTATTATGTCACCTTGATAGATAGAGATAGAGATACACAGTTATTAAGGAGTGTCACACAATTTTGGATATAAAGAATTAAGTACAAGGCTTTTTCAATACCATGCCTCTCCTCAAATGTAGCCCAAAGCATATGGATGTTGGGTTTGTTTGTCAAGTGGATCCTACAGGCACGTTTGAATACACTTCGAGACTCATCCACACTGTGTGACTCCAGATATCGGACATACTGTGCATGGAAGTTCGAGCACTTTAGATTCTTATTACAGGAAAAAGCATATGCAAAAGTAATAGCACAGTTCTAGAGTGATTCTTACTCTGGTCCAGAACTCTTCATACAGAGCACAAGCAATAAGGCAGCGTTCAAAGAGGACCCGAACTCTGCGGTCATCTTGAGGAACAGGACTGCTATCTGATGCTTCCTGAGGCTGTGCTGTGTCTTCTGACCCCTCTACCTGGGTTGTGTCTAGTGTCAAACAGAAGTCATGACTCATGTTACACAGGAGCCAAGAGGCAGATCGAACATAACTAAGGTTACCTTGGTCAGGGTCTTTGGAGTCATTGCTAAGTTGAGCTATCTCCCAGTCTAAATAGGAGTGCCAAGAGCGGAGCTGGAGGCGGTCAAGAGGCTTGACATGAAAATAAGGTCGTTTAATCTATCAGGATACAGATGGATACAAATCAGTTATTGATGTTTGTGGCATCACTTTATTTACTTAAAATTGCTATAGTCACTCACAGCCTCTTCAAAGTGCCATCTCTTGCGAACTTCTCCCTCATTTTGTTGATAAATTTTGTCCCTTCGAATCATAACTTGTTCCCTGATTTTCTGCACAAGTTCCTCCTGCACAATGGACAAGTGATTAAATAATAATACACACACTTGTCAGGCTTTAAAATACAGTGGATAATGTTACTCACTGTGTCGGTGCCCTCGGGTGTGGTTGGTTCTTCCTCTCCTGGAGGCCTTTCCTTTGTTTCCTCTTGGACTAGTTCAGCGCGTTCAGCCTTCTGACTCTGACGACATAACAGCCTAAGCTCTTCATACTCTTCTTGAGAAAGCACCTCTTTAGGTTCATGGCTGTTCAATTGTGTCTTGAACCTTAAGGACATGACATAAAATTGAACGTAACTGTTCATCATTTTTGGAAATACCTTTTAAGTAACATTCATATAACAACCTGTCCATGTTCTTACTTGTCATAGTGTGTGTTGTAAAGTTGTGTGGGCACTTGAAGGACTCTGTCTAACACTGTGGTAGCATTCCTCATGTTTCCCTGTTCCTTTTCCCACTCAATATACAGATCCCAAAGGCGGTCAGAGTGGAAGTCTAGACCTGCTGCGGCAATGGCCTTCTCAAACACACTAAGGGTTTCAGTCAGAAAATGAGTAAGTTAGGGGTAAAATATAATGTCTTCATACATATTGGGGAAGTTTGCTTACCTCCGAATCCGCATGGGTGATTCAGATTGGTTCATGTCTAGTGTTCCTAATAGCAGATTAATGTAGTGTATCCACAGATCTATGCTTAGAGGGATTTCCTGGAGACCCTGAACACAAATCTTAAAAGACAAGACATAAAAATATCTATCAATTTATAGTGAAAATTTTTAATGTAGCTACTTGCTGTTTTACCTCCTCTGCTTTACTGTTGTTTCCTGCACGACGCTCCAAATCAGCAAATTTCTTCCAATAACCGTAGCAAAGTGGGTAGCGGGCAAGAAAGGCCTCCAGTGCTTTGCGTGATGCTGCAGCATGATTCTGAACAGATAAAAGAAAATTATGTCATTGTTATAATGCATGAATTAATATAAAGTCAGCATTTTATCTTCAGAGACATAAACCTCTTGCTCGCATTGCTGAAGCAGATCAGTCCAGCTGGTGAAGTCTTGTGGATTGTCATGAGCGGCTTTCCAAAGACGGTCAAAGTCAGAGGGCTGTTGCTCTGTAGTAGGAGGCATGGGGTAAGGGACGGGGTCAGCAGCTAAAGTGGTGCTGCCGTTCTCCTCAGACACCACAGGTGGAGGAGACTCAGGAACATCAGAGGTCTCCATTGCTACTGGGAGAACATTTGAAACGATCTTGTAATTATGATTGTTGTGATTTTCCTTGTTAGACTGCAAGTTTTCCAGTTTTTATCTGTAAAATCTCAATATTGTGGTAGTGGGTGGATTTTCAATACTGTGGAAGCATGAAACCATATTTACAATTTATTGCTAGCGCTCACTCTCGTGTAAACGCATACTGTAATGAGTTTTAATTTCGGAGAAGTAACCTTAACTAGAAAAGATTACCCCTCAGTGCCCTAGAAATAGGCGGTGAATTTTATATATACAGTTCAGACGATTTATTTAAGGTTGATGGAGCAAACTGCAATTATGTGGGGTCATTGTAATTATTTAAACGAAGATGATGAGAGCCATCAGTTACCCATGCTGATCAAATGCTAATTAAAAATGTTGCTTCACGATAACACAGGGCACTATAGTCTGTTTTTTAAAACTACAACAACACTGGTTAGCCTAGCTTCTCTCGCTCACATATGCCCCTACATCGCATTTTACAAAATGAAAAGAGTTGCATGCACATTTATGCAGGCCGAAACAACGTCTACAACAATTAAAGGGTGTGTTATTAAATCGTTCATCTATGTCAGATACCTGATGAATCTTGGAGATCTCCGTTGCTACCCATCTCCTCAGAACCCACGGCCGCCATAATGGTTTGCGTCCTGACGTCATTATAACGCGACTGTACAAATATGTGCTGCATTTTGTACTGTCATTTATTATAACATATACAAATGGCACACGTCAGTACTTCCCTACAATGTCACCTTGAGTAATAGGTGTTATACTCATATGGACAAGTAGTAAGAAAACCCCATAGACGTGGCTATTTGTGGCATGTGGAGTAACAACACTGGTATGTCTGTTCTGTCTATAGCTGTGTCAGTCAAGTATGTTCAAACTAGACAAAAATCAACTCATTGATTTAATTTGGTCAACTTTATTTTCACTTGGTCTCATCTTTTAGAATACATGTCACATCTTCACTTCTGTTTTCTTAGACCCATTTCCAAGGAAATTGCAGCAACATGTACATCTTTGATCATAAAAACAATCATGGAGACAAAGCCAAAACAACAAAATACCTAGAAAAGGTCAGTTTATTTGACTAGACAAAATACATTTCAGAGTTTTGAGAGGATAATTTGAAAACCAACTAATTACGCAGTGCATGATTTATGTTGTATGTATCTTAGAAGGAAGGGATGCCTTATCGGTAAAATAGCAGCTATCACAAATGCTGACTACAGTATCTGGACTGTTCATATCCAAGTAACTTTTTCTTCAAGTACATTAAAATGATCTAGTAAACATGTTGGAAACAAAATAGAAAAGGAAAGTTCATTAGTGGGATCCAGTGGTTCAGTCCCAGAACAATTTGTGTTACCAGCTGAAATGTCTTCTCTGCATTGGTCATATATGCACAGATTTCACTAATTTGGATGAAAGTACTGGCAAGAAGAAACTGCCAAGATTGGAAATAATAATAATGCCGTTGAGTTTCAATAAAGGGCCCCGATTATATTTTAACGAGGGCACTCCCTGAATGTCAGAACAGAAGCAGAAATTTTTGTACTTAAGTGCTTTGAAAAGGTTTGGAATGAAATGAGTGTATCAAGGCAAACAGATGCAGACAGCCATCGGCAAGGGGCATATGTGGTTAAAACATAAGCCTTCATTTGATCTGGCAGATAAGCCTCTAAAGTGACCTTTAGTTTGAGGGGAAACTAGATGGATAAACAAATGGATAAACAAGTGGATGAGAAATAGTGCCTCAATGTTTTCACAGAATTTTAAAAGTGTAAAACTATCTAGTAGTCACCATTTAGTTAGGAATTGTAGTAACTGAACACAAGGACAGAAGAGACGTGATGTGCTTCAGGTTAATAGACTTCTGGTTCACAAATTTTCATTCATTTTGGTACAAAACAAAGAACAAAAAAAAAAACCCAAAACCTGTCACTGTTCCCTTACTGTCATT
This sequence comes from Rhyacichthys aspro, assembly GCA_036850595.1. Lineage (NCBI taxonomy): Eukaryota > Metazoa > Chordata > Actinopteri > Gobiiformes > Rhyacichthyidae > Rhyacichthys > Rhyacichthys aspro. The sequence goes on along the minus strand of CM072157.1, from coordinate 12,063,304 downwards.
CTGTCTCCTTCTGTTCAGATATTTTCTTGTACTGCTCATCCATCGCTGTGTCTGTGGCTACTGAAGAATGACTTTCCAGTTTTCCCCTGCATTCATACCAGGTTTGCGAAGCGTCAACACAGACATGGAGGCATCAAAATCAAACTCAACCAGGCTCTCCTGGCCGTCTGCAGACAGGAAATATGGTAGAATGCATAATTAGGCACAGGACCAATGATCTATGCGTTTATTGTTTTGATTAAAGCATTAAATCAACTAAAATTAATATTGATAACTATATGTGTAAACAAAACAAAGACTAGTCTAGACTTGGTATATTGTCAAAGAATAAAATAATTATTTTAAAGTTTCTTATAAGCATCAGTTGTTACTTAACTTTGATTACACTATACTAGAAAAATATTAAAATATAAAACAGTAACTCACCAGCAGTCTTAAGTATAACCTTGCTGGGCTTACTGGCGCCCAGTATCAGGATGCGTTCAATCCAGGAACGAGTTGTAAACTGGCCATCTGGATTCAGGTTACTGTGGGTAAAACAAAAGACACAGATCAAAGAAATTCAGTCATGGTTCAAACAATAACGCGCTACATTATTTTAACATGTTTTTAAGACTCACACAGACGACAGGACATTGTTAGAAAATATCAGCCTCCTGTGAATAAACTCCTGCTTTTCATAGTTGAAGGTGTGTCCGTCATCAATGTAGAGCTCACCTTCTGCAGCTCTCTGCTAGAAGATGCAAAATGTTAAGATGGAAGTTTCATTTGAATTTTGTGTAATGAGTACACAACACCTCAGCTATTTTGTCCAAGTGTGTAGAGTTTAACTGACCTGTTGATTTAAAGCAACATGTAAAGTATACGGATCGTTCTCCATGCAGGAGGAGGATCTGCGGACCCGAAGCTTTCTGGGAATTATAGAGCCGCCACGTTGGAATACAGGTATCTACCAGAAAAAAAGTGTGTGTAGAATGGAGTTTTTGTTGTTGTAGATGAAAATTTTTTATCAAATATAATTATACAATTTCTTACGCTGCTAAGGGTAACTGGAATATAAAGGTTTTGGGCCCCACTGTGTTTCTGCAGGGTGTGGACATCAAACCAGACCTAAAGGAAGACACATTAATGAAGACAATGTTTTCTAAAGCTCCTGGTCTGGACATACACCTTTATTTTGACCTCACCTCTTCTTTCCCTGGCAGGTAGGCAGTGACTCCCCTGGCACCCTCCTCTGTGACAGGATGCACCAACAAATCCCTTCCTGCAGCAAAAAGTCAGTTTTAAATTTAAAAATACAAAAGAAATGGATAAATCATTTTAAATAGAAGGGGAATCTTGACTCAGTGCGCACCAATAAGGTACTCATCATCAAGAGCAAATGTAGCTGGATCTTGAGGATACTCCACCCACAGTGGTCTGTAAACGAAAGAATATTTCAACTTTATATTTTAACAAAATGAACATGGGCTGACACAAAACTAACAAAAAGACATTATGGCTTTATTTATTTAACCAAAATTTAACTAGGTAAAATCCAATGTAAAGACCAAATAAAGAGTTTTGCAAGTCAGGTGAACTCAATTTGATCTACGTTGGTAAAAAACACAAAATCAGGGAACACACCTCATGATAGGCTGTCCCGTATGGTGTGCATGGTAGATCTGTTGATACCAGAAGGGCAGAAATGTGTAACGCTGACGCACTGCTTCACGGATCAAAGCAGTGTTTTCAGGACCAAACAGCCATGGCTCCCGGCGTGGCGTGTCCAAGTGAGCGTGGGCCCTGAAAAACGGCTGGTAGGCTCCAGTTTGGTACCAGCGCACAAGCAGCTCAGAGCTTGGAGACTTGAAGAAGCCTCCCACATCAGCTACAAATGGCAAGAGTGACAAATTATGTTTATTATGTTAATATGGCACAAAGAACTAGCATATATTTTTAGCGATTACTTACCACCACAGAAAGAGATTCCAACTAGGCCCAGACTCAAGCACATGGGGATAGAAATCTTCAAATGTTCCCACTCAGCAGCATTATCACCAGTCCACACAGCACCTGCAGAGACATGCAACTAAGTTTTAACACAGTTTAAATTCCCTGAAAAGGACCAAGCCAAGACCCATGAATCAGTCATGCTGAAAACGGTGACACTGACCATAGCGCTGTGACCCTGCAAAAAAGGCTCTGGTCAGGACAAATGGCCGTTCTACACCTCCTGACCTCTGGATCAGACCCTCAGCTGTTGCCATTTGCTGCAGATGACAATATATTTGGAAATAAAAATCTTGGGGAAATAAATAAAATCTAGAACAAAACGAAAAAAATTTTTATGTTAAACACTCACCACATACAACCCATATAAATTATGAACTTCACGGTGCTCCCACTCTCCATGCATTGCATCTTTGTGCATAGTGACCTCTGGTCCATTAAAGACTGATGGCTCATTCATGTCATTCCATGTGTACAAATTTTCCATAGAACCCTGAAAAATGTATATAAATGAAAAATAACGTTCAATTCTTAGTCATTTTCTTGTGTAAAATATGCACAAGTCTTTCAAAACACAATATTAATGGAGAGTTCTCTACCAAAGTTACTAAGGGGCCTTCTGACTCACTTCATACTGATCATAAGCGAACATGCTGGCCCACCAGGTCCTCATGTCTGCACGGGTGAAGTCTGGGTAACCAGCACTACCTATAACACAATATATTTTTCATCAGGAAAACTAGCACATACCAGTCCCTCTAAGGCACAGTAATCAGTATAAAGGAGCAGAACTAAAATTTGAGAAAAAGCTTTTACCTGGCCAGCACCAACCCTCATAGTCACCACCATCTTTGTTCTTAACATAGAACCCTTTTGAGCGGATTTCGTTATGGATCTTATAGTTGCTGTCTACTTTGATATGAGGGTCAACAATGGCCACCATCTAAAAAGAAAGGAAATATTATATCAAGATATATCAAGGATCAGAGGACACCATGGAAACAGAGATGGTGCTTTTATTTTGAGTGTGTACCTTGCGTTTCTTGTCCATAATACCCTGCAGCATCTCTTTGGGTGTAGCAAACTTGTGTGGATCCCAGGTGAAGTAGCGCTTTCCGTCTGTGTGTTCAATATCAAGCCAGATGAAATCATAGGGGATGTCATGCTCGTCAAAGCCAGCATCAACAGTCTGTACGTCCTCTTGGTCGTTGTAGTTCCAGCGACACTGGTGGTAGCCCAAAGCAGCTAACGGTGGAAATGCCTGTGTGCCTAATGGATGACAAAACAGTGCATAAAATGCAATGCACAAAGAACAGTTACTTTAACATATTGGTCACTGACTGAAGGAATACCCTGAAGTGTAAATGCTTTTTAAGGAATACAATTGGAGTAAACTGAAGTAAGATTATATGCACACAACTGATCAACTGTCCCTTCCTTTGGATTTAACCTACCTGTGAGTGAGGCATACTGAGAAAAAACATCTTTGGGTGTTGGCCCAAGCATGATGAAGACATCAATAATGCCGCTTTCAGAGATCCAGCGCACATCAGTTTGTGGTGTCTCACTTGAGCCCTGCACATACTCCAACATCTTTCCAAAAACAGTCTGTAAAAATACATCAGCACCAAACCAAATCAGACAACAAACTTAGGTTATTTTTGTTCAGGCTCTAAAACAAGAGTACATACCTTTCCAGCTGTATTGGAGCTGATGTCCACCCATGTCTCTGCAGCATTGAGCCAGAAGATACCAGTAGTCCGCTGTGTGTTGTGGGCCAACATCACAGGGACTGCTCCATAAAGAGCCATGGGGTTATAAAGCTCATATTGGAACACATCGAGGTTATAGAGTCGATATGGATCACCATTACTGGAAAAGAGAAAACATGCAGTTATATGCAAGACCTAGGGCATCTTCATCCTAAAGTATCACTATAACCCCCTTTACACACACTATCATTCAGACATTTTCTGTAGGGCCAGCATGTGTGAACACTATACTCTCAATTTGTCATCCGGAGGATTTCCTGCATTTAACTTCATCTACCTTATGTCTGTCTTAACATCCTTCAGGTAGAACAAATCTTGGTGCTAAAGACAGTGTTTTGTTGACACTTACTCTGTTGTTTTAAGTTTAAGGGAATCCGCATGTTCTGGTATGCCATAGACATGCTCCACTCCAGGCAATGAAAAGTCTAAACTTACAGATGATGGACCTGTGAAATGAGAGCACCCCACATCAGATAGTACATAGTATATTGCCTATCCTTATACATATAGTGATGCACCATTATTAGGGTACTACGCACTTAAGAATGACAAAGGTCATGATATTGTAAACCAACAAAAATATCTACTGAAATTCAATTAAACACTTGTACCTACCATTAGGTTTGCTGTCTGTGTGTGACTTAAATGTTTCCTCCCACATGCCATCTTCAATTTTCTCTTCTTCTTTTGCTGCCTAGTAGTGGAAACAGGATGGATAATAAACAATAATCACCCGAGACGGTATAAAGTTATAAAGGAAAACAGAAGGAAGACAAAAATGCATTTCCTAGTACCTCAGCCTGGTTAGCAGAATCATCCCCCTCTTTCTTCTCTGCCTCTGGGTCTGACTGACTGCTCCGAGACACATAATAAAGAGTGAAGACAAGATGTGACACTTTAGCATAGTTGAACCATCTGGTGGGTGCAACTATGTATGGAAATACAATTACTTTATGGTCAAAAAAATGAACTAACAAGGATGTTTAATGATTGATCTCCGACTCTAGTACTCTACCAGGTCTTACAAGACAAAGGGACTGAGCAACTCCCTACCTTGTGGCTATATTGAGCAATCAGGGACATGTGTACATAATACCCTCAGGGTTGATTATGTAGTGAATTCACTCTATATCAATGTCCAATTTGACAAGCTTTAAAGCTTCTTTACATTGCCAACACTCATGTAGAGTTGATAGAATACAGTAGTTTATGACCCTGTATAATGGCCCAACATTAGTCAAAAACATAACCACAAAGAGAGATGCTGCTGTCAGATACATTTAAACTGAACCACAACTGAGGTCTTCAACTGTTACTATCGACTATGAGGACAAATCATTTCTGACAATATGGCTAAAAAACCCAAGTAGCCATGCAGTGTAAGATCAGTCAGACAGTCTCCAGGAGGAAATTTTTAAGTGAGTTGTTGTGAAGTAGATCCAGTCAAAAGAAACCCTAGAAATCTTGCAAGTTAATTTTGTATAATTTAAATGATTTACTTAGATGTAAATAATAAAATCAATACAATTATTGCTTTGATTGTTTAAATTATTATTACTATGATAAAAAAAATGGTTCCTCTGACTTAAACTAATCAATATATTCAGTGACATGCACACACTCATCCACTCCCTATCGTTCTTTTACGTTTTCTTAGAATACTCCACTTGATGTAATGGGAGCCCCTACATTTTATGTACCCATTGGCAGCACAAGGAACAGAATACACACAAATCGTAAGGGTCTTTACCTAGAGAAAACCCTCTTGATATTATCCCACACACTAGCCACTGTGCTAGTTACTTTATAGGAGAAACTGGGATGATAGGGAAAAGAGGACAGAACAACCAGTCAGAGACAATACTTAAAAACAAACCATTTCATGGGAACAAAAATTGAAATAATTAACTGAGGACGTAGATAAAAGAGAGGGTTGGTATTTTGTATGTATGTGCATGGGTGTCATCTCACGTGTCCTTGCGCATCCTCAGGTGCTCAAAAGCCAACAGGCCACGTGAGTTCAGTGACATCAGCACATCTGGTCCCTCCATAATATCCAATCTAAAAGGACGTGCGCTGACAATGACCCTCTGTGACTCCGCACCCAAAGACAGCACCACCCCATTGACATCTTGGGATAAAAGAGCCAGGCTGAGGCAGAGAGAAGGGACAGACGAAACTAAGTTTTGACAAGATACAGCAAACAACTACATAAAACTATAATTTTATGACCATGCAGTGCCACTGCTCATGGCACCCAGGCTTACAGAGCAAACCCTTTGGAGACTTACGGCTCAGTAGGTGGCTCCCTGACGAGCACGTCTGGGACCTCATAGCGAGGCTTTAGTGGCTTCAGCTCATTAATCTTCACCCTTGTTATGTTCCCCTGGAGACGGTACAGCTCAAGCAGCAGACGCACCTGACAGCAAAACACAGACATGAGAGATAAAGAAGATGCAGTCAAAATATTTTTATGACAAAAAGTAAAGAGAGTCAGACATTTATCCTTCCACTGCCACTTGAAATTGTGCAAGTATGAACTTCTTTGGTATACCTTGTTGTTATCGTTGATGAGCTGAAGAGTAAGTCTGGTGTTGGTCAGCTCCATGGTTTCCAGCAAGGCTCGATAAGGAGACTCTCCAGGCTTCAAAGCTCGCTGACGCCTGGTTATAGATTACATTTAATTTATTATTATTATTATTATTATTATTATTATTATTATTATTATTATTATATAGTTTTTATTTAGGTGCTTACTTGCAGAAGGCACTCTGGTCACAGGTCTTGAAGTTGCCCCTGTCGACAGCCCATGTCCCCCCCAGACACAAAGCCAGTAAAATCGCTAGGGCAGGTGCCATCCTAAAAGAAGTATCACCAAACTCATTAGAGTGTAGTTAGTTTAGATCATGTCATAGTTAAGTAACATTTAGTTTAGAACAGTAATGGCACACGAAGTCACTAAATAAGCATGGAATCTGGGTTTGTGAAACACACACACACTAGACTTTGATCTCTTTGCGGTAGTAAAAATGTCCCTGGATAAGAGGCTCCAAATGAAAAATGGCAGCTTTGCGCCATAATGCATTTCACTAATCAACCAAGACACAAGTCATAAGACATTACATTCGTATTAAGAATGCAATTTTTATTCTGGACTGTAAAACTGCATGCAAAGATGAATTTCACATCAAGTGAAATACATCAAGTCTTCTTTATGAGTGATCTATTTGAAATGCTGCCAATTTACACTATTAGTTGACGTACCAACTAAGCTAAGCGAGCTAAAATAGACTCGGAAATGAGGAACAATGTAACAAAAGTCGATTGTGGTTCGTAGAGGAGAGTTTAGCGGTAATGCCAAAATCTTACATTTGCTAAGGCCTAACATGTCATCATGAAACTGAGTATTTGTTAATTATCTACTTATGGAAATCCATCGTGCCCACGTAGGCTAATAGCGGCAACGGGTGACTGTCAAGCCGCTAGGTTTAATCAATCGGAGAGCTTCACTTTTTTAGTATAATTACGGCAAACCAGCAGACAAGATGTAAAGCTGACTTTCACATTTTCAAAGTTCAAAGCCACAGCAACCACATCGGATCGATTAAATGCATATATCATAATAAACATTTCAAAAATTACCGATGAAACAGCAGAATGGCTTTGTCTTACCTTTCAGTGAAGGCGGCCATCTTGCTTACAGCATTAGACTCCGCCCATTTCAGCCCGCAACGAAGATCGTTTAAAGGTAAGAGTGCCACTTCTTGGTGTTTAACATTGAGTTTAAACATAGACCGTTGTTGGTAGTTTATTCAATAAAACTTACAGACTATACTAAACCAATTATATTTGCTACTTTTTTACATTTAACAACGTTTTTATCTTTTCCAACGGCTATTAAAAGATGTGGCATATCTGCCTGTCTTATATGTATGTTTTATCCGCTTAGGTGGCGACACGTCATCGTTCAGCTCCAGTCAAGTGTTCTGCTTATTTATACATTCTATGGTGTTCTGATGAATCTCTAGTTTAGCATTAAATAAACCGCAAGTGGTGCAAAAGCTGCTGGCAACCACACAGGCAGTGCATATCTATATTACTTAGAAAATGTCTTACTTGGTATTTTGGTAATATTACCAGTCGTTCTTTTAAATAAATAAGTTTGTTGAAGCAAACTGTTTGTTGTAACAAGATGCAGTTTTGCACCTTTCTTTCTAAAAAGTTTTGATATCAGAGAAAAAGATTGAGTGACTGATTTGTGATGCATTGTACAATAGTATTTCTCGGGGCAGTTACTACTAAATTAACACTCTTAGAACAAAAAAGATTTATTTTTAGTTTGCTTATACAACAACATAGGCAAGGCTTGTTTTACCACAATGTCAAAACATATGTAAATAATGAAATAAAAATATAAAATCTATGAATACTTGAACTTTTTAACCAAATTGAAATATTAACATATAAATGGAGACTTAGTGAAGCAAATCATCTGTCCTTCTGTCACATCTTTTTTTAGCACTATTACTTACAAAAGTAATAATTCTAAAAATATACAAAACAAACACAGCAATCCTTGTATGAAATTTAAGGATAGTGACAGAAACCTCATTGGCCAATTCTAAGCAATTCCAACATGTGTTTACCGCCTACCACAGTTGATCTCAAAGCTGGAACCGCCAGCATAAATGCCCCAGTCTATCAATGTTTTTATGCAGAACACTATGGATCGGAGCAACATATCTTGCCACATCTCCATCTCTCGAGAAATCCCTGCAGAATATGCCACCTTTTTCTGAGCTGAAGACAAACTTCTGAGGCATTGGTCCATTACCTCTCACATACTCCCACACAGCCAGCAATAGCAGCCTCACTTCAAATGGTGCAAGGTAGGAGAAGGCCTCATGCACATTTGCCAAAACAGGAGGAATAAGCTGGCCTTCTCCCATGCAAGACACCAGCAAGCAAGAGGCCTGAAGATGCCATGGGGAGTCTGTGGATGACATGTCACGGGAGGCCTCCCAGTGTGCCAGAAGAGTGGCCAACAGGCCTCGGAGAACAGCAGAGCAGTAGCAGAGAGCTGGCCGTCCAGCTGCCACTACCTGCAGCATTGGGAAAAGCACAGGGTGGGCCTCAAAGCATCGTCGAATGTGGATGTCTCGCTCTACAGTGGTGCGCGCATGCTCTTCTGGGGGCCACGATAACTCACTGTTGGACACGTCAGGACAAACATTTTCTACCATTGTGACTGCCAACACCTTTGCAGCCTCAGCGTTGATGGGTGGAGGTTCACTGGAATCGGATGGAGGCCGTGAGCCAGTGGTTGTGCCATTGAGGCCAGAGGAGCTGCAGCATTGTACTAGGACTGCAAGCAGTGTCTGGATATTCTATAGTAAAACAGAATAATATATTAAAATCTGTTAACTCTATCAATTATTATAGCTAGAAGAGCTATTTTGAGAAACACATACTATAAAAAATATAATCATAACATTATAAAACACACTTTATAAAACTATGACACGCTCCAACAAAATTTCAAAACACACAATATTTGCATAAATTGTCTATAACACTGAAATTGGCACCTTATAAATGTACCATAGCTGATGTTGAATATGAAAAATTGACAGAAAAATGAATTCCCAAAATGAATGGTCGTAAAATAAATAAAATCTTGCTTAAAGGGAAAAACTCAACAGCAAATGTGAACTAAATAAATGAAAAAAATGCCATATAGAACAAAACTTTAAAGAGGACAAGAAGTCATAAGTCATATTACATGGTAAAATGTAGGTCTCAAGAAAACATTTTGGGAAAAGTAAATTTTAGGAAAACTTTAGAACAAAGTTTTTTACACTTAAGTAACATGTGATGGCTCATTAGAATTAGAATCCTGTTACTCACCTGGTTTACTTCAGATGGGTCGGGGACTGATGTGGCAGTGCTGGCCCTTAAGCCCTTGCCAATAACCCCGGCATGAAACACTGACCACACACTTCCAGAGAAGTTGGCTGTGGTGCCGAATCGACAGTTGATGCCTAGCAATGAGGCTCCAAGGTCAGGGGACACAGATAAAGAGGGTGTAGGTTCATCAGACTCAGAAATCTGCCCTCCAAAGAGATCAGTATTGCCTTTATGTAGTGCTCCCTCAACCAGCTGCTGAAGTATGGCTTTGAGGGTTAGAGGGGAGTACCCCGCAAATCGGGACAGAAGCAAGACTGAGCAGTTCACCGCCTCACTTGCCTTTCCACCGTCCCTCCCCACTTTTCCTCCTTCTCCTCGTCTTCGCAGTGCCAAAAAGAAATAAGTGACAGCAGTGCGTGACAGCAACAACAGGTGGGCTGGGGAACATGTACGAGGCAATGGGCTACAGGACAAAAGCCGCACTGCTGCATGGGATACCGCTGGGTCGCCATGGAGTAGAAGAGGTCCAAAGTCATGGAGGTGTACCGATACTGCAGATCCCACCTGGATAGCCATAGAGGACTGGGGTCCTACTGCACCTCTTCTGTCCTCATCCTGGCTCTGAATAGCTGCTGCCAGGTTCAGCAGCAGTTGTCTGAGCTGCCAGGGTCCAAGTGTGTGTGTGTGGATCTGGGCCACCGAGCGGGAAACAGCTGCAGGAATGAGTCCCACCATGCAGGATGACAGTGTGGTGTGGAGCTGCCAGGCCAGTGCCAATTCCTCTGGGTTTCGGGCCTGGGTAAGAAGCTGACACAGGGCTTCTGTGGCCACATTTGGGCCCCCATACACTGACAGCAGGCACAGCAACTGGTGCAACCATAGATGGCGCTTTCTCTCAAGACGCAGTGTTTCGGCACACAACTCACCCACATGGGACTGAAGCTCTTCCAAGAAAGGGATGACCCTTTGTGGTTGAGCTAAAGCAGAATTATGGGGGGTGCCTTCCACTCCATCTGAGCGGTTATGCACCAGTTTATGGAGATGAAGCAGCAGCATTTGAAGAAGCCGATCACATCCCTCTCTAACTCCCTCATGAGGAGAAGGCGTAGGGCCAGAAATGATAACTGAAGCTGGGGTAGCTGTGTCGGCAAGAAAGCGAAGGGTCCGGGCACCACCTGTTGGACTCTGGCTTATAAGGTGGACAGCAAGCCCTAACATGTTGTCCAATTCTTCTCTGGGAAGACCCTGCAGCACACTGTGAAGCTGGAGTAGTACAGGTGGCCGCAGGAGCTCCACCAGCTCTGCAGATACAGCACCAAAGAGGTCAGGAGACATGGCTGCCAGCTGCAGAAGAAAGGGCACAGCAGCTCGCCGAAGTTGAGGGGATGTCTCCCAGGAGGTGGATGACAAAGGTGAAGACAGAGGGCTGGATGAAGTCAAGCTCTCTTGGAACATTCTAAGCAGCTCTTTCCTAATGCTGTCTGAATGGTGCGCGGCAAGGTGACCAAGGATTCCCACCACTGAGCCGATCTTGGGCACTCTGCCTCCTTTCTCCACTCCCATCACCAGACCTTGGTCTTTGGTGCCATGAGAGCAGAAGTCTTTGAGTCCACAGGCTAACACTCTGCTGATGATGGTCCCTGGAAAAGCAGAGCCGATATGGGCAACCACCCAGTCAAAGTGAGGCGAGTGTTGAACTGAGGTATCCAGCAGGGCGTCAACACAGGCATCAGGGCACCAGGCCAGCATTGCCGCCAAGCACTGAGAGTAGGCCTCCATGAGAGAGCGCGTGGCTGCACAGGACATCCACAGCTGGAGCAGCTCATTCAGGCTGGAGGAGTGGGGAGCCACCCTGCGGCCAGCGTGCTTACTACTCAGCTGGCCCAGTAAATCTACAGCCCATGTGGACACCAGAGGAGCCCAGGCTCGTGGATTGAGACGGATAAATTCAGAAAGGACACCATGAACTTCCTAGAGATAAAAAAAAAAACATATTTAACCTTTGTTACTGTGCTCTAATAACACAGTATCACATCACATAATCATGACAGGTACTTTTTAGTTGCTTTTAATAATTTACATGGAAAAAGCATTTAAAACTTAATTTTTCGTTTAAGTTTTACAGCACTATATTGTGACTCTTACCTGTATGATGTCCTCCAGGTTGGCGCTGGCCCCAGAACTGGCTTCGCCCGCTGTTTCCAGATTGTGCAAAAAGGCAGAAACATGTTCGTCGTACACACCTCTCAGATGCTCCAGCACTGCAGCGCGACAAGCTGGAACTGAGCGCAGTAGGCGCACAGCGCAGCGAGCATGCTCTCGCACACTGAGTTTTCTTCCTTGGACAGTGTCCACGCCATTAATGAAAGATTTGATCTCCTGGGACAGCTCCTGTGCACTATTCCAAAATATAGGAATACACATTGATTTACATGAATGGTTAATATCACTGTTAAAGAGTCTTGTTCTACACTACACTACACACTATATAACTATTAACCTCTCAACATATGTTTTCACGAATTCAGATGGATAGTACCAAATAACTCCCAAAAATCTGGAACACTTAATCATTACAAATCACTTACTAGTTTCAAAAGTAAGTATAGGCTGTAGGTGATGTGATTTTTATTCCTCAAATCAACATCAATTTGTTAACTCTGGTATCAAATAACCCTTTTAATTTATTTAGTTCATAAAACCCTTATTAACAAACTGCTGTTGTGTTGTTGCTGAGTGCAGCCTGTTCCTCAGTTCTCACTCACCTCAGGGCAGTGTGCGGTGTGTGACTGTGTGAGCTCTGTGCTCCTTTTAGCGCACTCCCGTCAAACACCGCAGACATGGCTTGGTCTTTTAACATCAGAGCGTCGCATCAAAACCAACTGTCTTTAATGAGTCTCGACGAGAGCAATAAAGGCAGCTTTTAATGGAATTGTCAAATTCAAATGTCAGGACAAAATACACCAAAAGGGCGCACCAAAGCCGGAAGATATCCTTCTTCTTCTCTAATATTAAACATGACTCAGACATGTTCCATTATTGACGCCATCTAGCGGCATATTATGTTTCTACAGCGGAAAACGTCAAACACAAATTCACTGCAGACCAGATTAGTAAATTGTTATAGGCTATCCTATATTAATGGGCCACAAATATTTTGCCTCATTCAAGAATAAATTTTATGTATACAATTCTTATCCTATAATGTAAATAATTATTAACATTAACAGATTGAATGCACAGATACAGAAACACGGATAGTCATGTCAACTGATTAAAATGATTTTTTTTTTTTTTTTTGGTGTTAAATAGTCGAGAAACCACATTACGGTATAACTTATAAAGTAAGTCTGTTAATTGTAAATACAGAGGCGAAAAGGCACTCTTATTGTGAAGGACTGAGCTCGTACGATCAGCTGATCTCTGTGCTTTATTATTGTTGCTGCGGCGGGGACGTCTCAGTCAGACTTTTGCCGCTGATATATTCCAAAATCCTCCCCACAGGTAAGAAACCAACATGTATAATGACTGTCCGTATCTTGTATGTGGTACTTTCCGTAGTGTGGTGTAACCAATATACAAAACGGCTACTGACTGCGTAAATGAGGTAACTTCGGCTATGTCATCGGAAGTTTAAGCAAACCAACGTGTCAGATTATCCTTTTTTATTTCAGACATATTTCATACTTACGTTTTGTCTAAAATGTCGCTGAATTTGAATAGTTTTAGGTCCCTTAGCTCTGCATATGCGTCTAATTGAGGTCACTCTGGTTTAACTGGTTTGGACACACACCTGAGGTTATCTAGACAACATTTCAACATTTATCATTTTTAATAGCTAATCTTTTTAAATATATGTTGTACCCATATGTTGCTACAATGTCTCTCCATTTACCTACCTTGTAGTTTGTATTTCCTGTAAACACATTGTTATGGTTTTCTGCCAAATGTGGTTTGTTACAGAGTTGAAACCAAAAGCAAAACCAGTCTTCTAATTCTACAGAGAGACAGACATGGCCCCAACACTGGTAAAGTAATGTATATATAAAATTATGATATCATTTAAATTTGATCTTTTATTAACTTTCTTATTAGTTGCTGCGAGGACATGTCTTATAACTTTGATTTACTGAGAGGGTATTGTGTTATTTTGCTGCCAAGCCTTGTCTGTCGAAACTGAAAACATATTTTCTCTGTCTCAAAGTATGATGAAAAGCCAAACCCTGGGGACCTGATTGAAGTCTTCCGTGGCTCCTATCAGCACTGGGCAGTATATATTGGCAATGGCCTTGTGGTTCACTTGGCACCACCCTGTGAGTTTCCTGATTTGACATGTCTGAATGGCTTCAAGTAATTGTCCATTTGGTTTTCAATATTTTTGTCCCTTAATAACTGATACAAGTCTGTTTCCTCAGCCGAGTGCGCAGATGCAGGTGCCAACAGTGTGATGTCTGTCTTGGCGGAAAAAGCTATCGTCAAGGAGGAAGAGCTGTGGGATGTCGTGGGAACAAGCCAGTGGAAAATAAACAACAGTCTGGACAATGACTATGCCCCTCGTTCAGCTGATGTCATTGTTAGGGAGGCAAGAAGGCTAGTGGGACAGGAGGTGCCCTACTGTGTCCTCAGAGGCAACTGTGAGCACTTTGTCACCGAACTGCGTTACGGCAAAGCAGAGTCCCGGCAGGTTAGTGGAAACAGCAAATGTTTGGTTGTGATAAGATAAGAATAATTAGATGATTGTTGTTTGTTGGAGAACTGATCAGAGTTTTGAAGGTTAGGTAAACAAACATGGCCCTCCTGGAGAGATAAACAAAAGGTTATCAGTAGAAACAAGTCCCACAAAGGGGCAGCTCTGTGAGAACCTGCACTAAAATGTACATTATATACTAGTCAGTGGCAAAAGAATTTAACATTTTATAGATAAAGGTGACAAAACGAAATGTATTACAACTATTTTAAAATTTAAACATGAAAGTAGAACTTTCTACATAGAGACATTGTTGACATGACTCTACCTCACAGTATTACCTGTGTTTTTTCTGTCCACAGGTTCGCAAGGCAGGAGAAACCGCGATGTATGCTGGGATAGCGGCAGCCATTGGTCTTGGCGTTGTGGCTTTAGCAGGAGCTTTCTTTGGAAGCAACAAAAAGGAAAAGGAGAGCAAACAGTAAACAAAGCTTAGCCAGAGTTCATAGGTTTGATTACTAGTCCACCAGCAAAACATTATTCATATTAATTCAGGCAAGCTAAAAATAACTGCCAGAGTCACCAGGAGAGATCTAACAAACAATGCAACTTTGTAATGTTAACGATTAATATGTTAATATAAGAGGCCTTTGGTTTAAACAGATTATACAAAAGCACAAATATTGTCCAAATTAAGGTGCCAAAACATCTGTTTAAACATTTTTTAACAACTACTACCTACAACATATAAATACTGTAAAATTAAAATGACTTTAAAGTACATAAAATGAGATTACTATAATTTATGTTCAGAAAGTGTGTTGGAGATGTTAACCAGGTTAAAAACTCTTCAGGTTCAAGAGCCACTTGTGTGTTAAGTCAAATTAAAATTTGTCCTTTGTAACCTCAGGTTTTTGGCCATATTTATATCAGAGTTGCCATTGAGAACATTTTATATGAATTCCGGTTAAAAAAGTAGAATTAAGAATTGAGCTAGTAAGAGTTACTATTTTAATGCACAGCTGGGTACTGTGTTTTGTATGAGGTCACAAAGGGAAATTATTTAACATGCATTTAATCTTTTATTATTCCTTTTAAATCATTTGTGGTCCTTATTTTATGAAGGAAATGTAACAATCACTTGAAAATTAAAGTTCTCAGCTTTTGGCAAGAATCCATGTTTAAAATAAATTGTCCTGCTTTTGCTTCAGTTTAGATCACTATTAGATCGCATTTATAGTATAATTAACACATTGTATGGATTTGGATGTGGAAATTTAAAAACACAAAATATAGTTTGACAGAAAACATGACTAACTGACACAAATAAAAGATTAGATTGCAGGGTCTTCATTTAACATTAATAGTCATACCACAAATATAAAAAACATCCAAGCCCTTGACGTTAAATTAGCTCCACTGGAAATGTGATCATCATGTGGACTGTCAGCTCACTGTTTATGCAGCGCAAGACATGACGAGTCTGTTATAGGATAGGAAAACTAATTTAATGAAGACAGGATTGCTTCCTCAGTTATATATATATATATATATGATCCTTCAGGGGACTTGATTAAATGAAGGCACAAATAAAATAGTAAAATGTCCTTTACCCTGAAAACATGTCAGTCCCGTTTTTGATTCAAGTGGAGTATGGTAGCGCCTTGTTTTTTACAAAAGCACACCTTAAGCAGTTCTCTTCATGAGCCAAAGAAATGCATGCACCCAAGCTTCTCATTCACTGCCCACTTCACTGTCTGAGCAGCTCAGTATGTCCACAGTGAATGTCTTACATTAACAGATCAAGGTAAACATAACCATTTGGTAGGTCAGAAAATACTGTGCATGCAGAGATTGTGTTTGTGACAACTGAACTTAAACATTCGTGTTCACACAGTTTTATGTACACTGAAACAATCAGTATATTGATACAGTCCTGTTACATGTATGATCCATTTGTCTATGATGTTTATGAACAGTTAAATCTGCAACTTATGGACTGATTTATACTCATTAAAAAAAAACATTTTGCATTGTGACCATGGGCCACGATGAGTGCCGGCTATTTGTTGTCTGTCCTCTTTCAGTTCTGCCAACAGTTTTTAATAACTGCTGCCTTTTCAGCCTTTGGCCACAATATACAGGTACTAGAGAGTCCCAAAAGCGTCAAAAGTGAACATATTCCCTGCTCAACCAACAAGTGTCCTTTGTGGTGATGACTGTAGACAGGTTTGCAGTGTTATATTATCTCCATCACAACTTTCTGGTTCTTTTCTCATGGAATGTCAAAGCTCCATCGATGGGTCCATCCTCATCTTCTGCCCATTTTTTTACCGTTAGTCTAGTTTGCGTGCACCCAGTTTGAGTGGACCTTTATTAGCTTTACGTTCAGCTCGTTTTGCCTCTAGTTCTTTCCTCCTTTCCTCCCGTTTCTTCTTTGAAAGCTCAGCTTTGCTCAGACCTAGCAAACATTAGAAAATGACAGTGAAGCACCACAAAATATCAGTCACAAGAAATAGTTATTGCCCCATCTTTGAAAAGCACCTTAACTTCAGTTGTGCAGAAGCAATTGTCCCCCCCACACACAAAAAAACCCTGTAATGAATTAATACTAAAGAAAGGGCCAATACTCCTCCACAACAATGTGAGAGACTAAAACAGACAGGAAAAAATACTTTAGGTTGTTGCTGATAAAGGAGCATCCGTTCCAAGTTATTGATAAAATGTGCAATTTCATTTTGGGTTAAATTCTGTTGTTATCTGACACATAATTGCATGGTGAGATAAATTATTTGTTGTTCATGATTTACCTCAAAAGTATGTTTTTGAAAAAACATAAAAACCTAAGATGGAGCAATATTTTTTTCTTAACTGTTAGCACGGCTGCCGATAAAAGGTTACTTTAATTTTAATTCAGAAATATCAAGAAACACTTACCCTGGCTGCCATCCACAGACTCCCAGCTGTCCTCACCTCCCCAGTCTCCTGTTGCCTCTGTGCCCCAGCCATCTCCACCCTGGATTACAATAACACACACAGATAAGGTACTGGAATCACATTTCTGACATACATCTATAAAGTTTTTTTTTTTTTTTGACCGCTATGTGCATAAGACAAATCCATGTATTTAAGACTAAACACTGGCCAGTTGTGGTTGTGTAAATATTTGCCTGTTAAATAGATGGTAAATACACAGTCAATCAACTGTAATATCTCAATTACAGGAAGCAACAAATCTTTATCAATGTTGGACTCTAGAATATTGCCACCCCCTGTCCTTACCGAGACAGTGGAGCTGGGTGTATTTCTCTGGGATACGCTGGCAAACAGGTCATTCTGTCCTGATCCTTTGGCTACACTGTTGTCCCAGTTGTACTCGCTCGCTAGCCGCACCCCCGCAGGCAGTGGGAGTGTCTTATTTGTGGAGGATGTGTCCGTTTCCTCATCTCCCCAATCATTGCCCCAGCATTCTTCTCCTGCTGAGCTCTGGCCCTGACCATCTTTCTCATTGGACCAACTGTCATCTGCATCCCAGCCTGAACTGCTCCAGTCAGAGCTCTGCTTTTTCATGGCCACAGAAGATGATGAGCGGCTGGTCTGAGGTTTACAAAGACAAAGTTAAGAAAAAGAGGTTTCATGCGCATAAATGTTACATAATATCACCACTTTACAGTGCATATTGCCTTAACAGCTATTTAAAAACACTTTTAACAAAAAAAATGTAAGGGTGCATACTCCTTTATCAGCAGGTTTCTTTTTAGTTGCCGTGGTCCCTGACCAGTCAGTGCCCCAGTCATCAGACTCAGTGAGAGTTTTATCAGGCTCCTTTAGGTAAAAAGTCAATGTTAAAATACTACACGTCAGTTACTGTATAATTTTTGAATAATGGATTTCTACCTCTAAACTTCCCCAGTCCTCATCCTCATCCCAGCGGTCTCCTATTGGCTCATTATCATTATCTTGAACATCATTGGTTTCTGATTGGTCGGCAAGGCTATTGGCAGCAGTTTGAGCCAAAGAGGCTTGGGGAGGTTTATCTTGAGAACCTTAAAAAAAAAAAAGAAAACCCATATCAGAAATAATCAAAAGGAAAAAACAATAAATAAATGAACATGCATCCCATATTAGCCTGATTTCAACACTATCTCTTACCAGCATCAGGAGCATTTGTTGGAGTCGTGGCATCGGCAGCTCCTGTGGTCTCTGTGGCTCCTTCCCCTTCAGTTCCTGGAGCATTGCGAATCAATTTTGAAGTTAGCGAAGACATGCCAGTGACTGCCCAGCCGGCCCAGCTGGAAGAGGCACCTGCAGGTAGAGCGCATGACCCAACATCCTTCTCTAAAAGACACAACAGGAGACAAAAGGGGTTTTATTTTCTTATGTGTGGAAAATTCAGTGATTAAATCCAGCACATTTTCTTCACATTAATCGTTCACAACAAGACATGTCCTTCAGTGTGTTAGATACCTATCTCAGTCAGCTTAGTGGGGTCTTCTGATACAGTTTCCAGTTTAGAAAGAAAGCTTTTTATAGCTTTAAAGGCCTGGTAAAGGTAAGAAATAAAATGATCATTAATGCAGAGATGTTTGGATTTCTTAAAAAATTGTATTATGTCATTAGTACCTGGTCCCGGACACCCTTATCTGGGTCGACAGTAATGGCACAAAGGGTGGGCAGGATGCGTGCTGCAATTTCTGATACACTATAATAGTTGTGGGTGGCAGCAAAGCCCAAAACCCCTGCTGATCTTGAAGCAGGAAAAGGATCCTTCGTGGCTCGTGAGAAAGCAGAAATCAGAACACGCTGTCGTGTCTGAGGACAAGAAGAGATAAACACATTAGTACATTTGAAACATGAAGGCAAAATTCACTCAGCTTGAGCAGGCTCTTCAGTCCCCCATAACCTAGTCAAAGGCAAATATAAAATATTTTAAAAAATGAATAGCTGAATAAAGGAATGTATGTCTTACTCCAGCGTTGAGGTAGGAGGCAATCTTGCCCAGACAAACAGTTGTGTTGCAACGTATAGGACCTTGTTCATCTCGTGCCTGCAGCCTGGCAAAGTGACGCATTAGCTCCTGGTTTAGATTGGTCTCATTCAACTTTGGAGCCAACAGCAACATGGACTATAAAACAAGCAACAAAAATAATAAACATTGTTCAGACTCAAGTCCTATATTAATCCTCCTTATTATATATTAAGAACTACCTTGACAGTCTGCTCACGAATGGCAGGGTTAGTGTCTGTGAATCCATGAACAACATGGGGAAAGATCTGGGAATTGACAGCCGCTTCATTTAGATACTGAATGAACTGCTCCATCTGTAGAAGAATTTAATTCAAGTTTTTTAATGAGTGATGAGTAAAAGGAATATGTCTGTTGAAGCACAATGGCAAGTGAGGCCATTCTTGTGTTCCTACTTGTTGTAGCAGTCGTATCCTCATGGCTCGGTCTGTTGAAGAAAACATCTTTACTATAACAGGGATTATCTTCTGTTGGTACTCCTCTGCAGACAGGAACTTCCCAACCTACAAGGAGGACAGCATTAGATGAAAGAAACTGGGGATGTGATTTGGTTAATACCTGAAACCTTAAGAAGCAAAGCCACACCTTAAAGAGAGGTGTGAGGACTACAGCTCCAGCATTTCCAAACTCAAACGCAGTAAGGAGCTGAGGGAGGACTTTGTGTTTACAGAAGTCCTCAGGAAATGAGTCCAGGTTATCACTGAGGTCCTGGAAGAACTGCTGCTTCTCAGCGGGCTCTTTGATCTATGTAGTGAACGAGTAAGAAAATCGCATACACCAACAAAAGTAGACATCAATTAGTGTAAGTGTAATAGTTTTTAGTAATGTGAATTATACAACAAAATCGTAGATGATTCTCCACATTCAAAGACCTGAATTTCTTCCAAAAAGAGGTTGCTTTCCACAAAACTGTTGCAGAGGAATCCCCCAGGAGCTCTGCAGTTCTGTAAGAAGCGAGCAGGGTTGGGACGAGCCCGCGGATTTGCTCCCACAAGCTCGCAGTAGTGAGGGACCAGAGTCTTTGGGATCTGTGGCAGAAATAGAGTAGCCACTTTACAATTCACACCTATAATTTATTTTGTTCTTCATGTCACAGAAATATAATGGAAATACAACAAGAGATTCGTATTTGAAAAAAACAACAACTGTGCAACATACCTTTCCTAATGAACGAAGTGAGGAAGTGCGAGGTAGTGGCCCATTAAACACCTCCCATATTAGACAGCCTAACCGCCAAACCTCCCCTGCCCTACAACATAGAGTCAAATATCATTCTCTCATAACCTGCATTCTATGTACTTTAAAATTATTTAGATCTAGTGCACACTAGTGCATTCTTACCATTTCTCTCCACTGTTGTTTGACATTTCAGGTGGGTCATATTTCTCCATGTCGGGATAAACAGCTTTAGGGGCAGGAAGTGCAATCCCACTTGGATCACCTTGTTCTGGGACCACATGGTCAAGAGCTCCTAGCTTCCACTCCCCAGCTCGATCCACAAACACAGCCCACACACCCAAGTTGTTATGGAGCAGGTGGCAGTCATTGATCAGGAAACTGAGAGCTTTCTTTTGGCGAGGAGCACAAAGAAGAAATGGGTAAATGGGTTGTTGACAGACATTGTGAAATTGTAATAGGAGGATAAGATGCACTCTCTTCTTCCTACCACAATCTGGTGAAGTCCCCATGACACCTCCAGTTCACCTGCACCACCCTTTTCTGCCTGAGCCTTAAGGTGGACTGCAAGTGGTGTGACCTGCTCCGTTACCAAGTATAGGCTTTTTTCTGTCTGTAAAAACGCCAATTCAAGAATGACACATATCAATAGAGTGTTGCCATTTTCCAACAACATACAAACCTGAAGATAATTTGCCAAGACCAAAACTAGACAAGCTAGACAGTATTTACACAAGAAAGGCATGTGACCAATTTGCAAAGTAAAAGTTTAATAACAATGTGCCAAAATGTTATCAATTGACATTACTATTTGTATATGGCAAGGAACAAAAGATTAACACAACCACTAACCAAACCATGTAAAAATGCTACAAACATTGTATACTGCTCTACAACAGGGGTGACGAGAAGCAAAATAATCCTAAAATCTAAACTAACCCTAAAAGCCTAAATGAGTGATTTGACACTTACCTCTAACTGAATGCATGCACACAGTGAACAGGTGGGACAATGACACATAAACTCTCAATCTCAAAGTCGATAATTGGTCTTGTTACATTACTATCAACACATACCTCTAACCCGTCAACATAAGCCAGAATGTTCGGGTGTCGCAGGGTCTTCATGCGCTTGAAAGCTGCCTTTGCTAGCTGGGTTTGTTGCTCTGAGCCTTGAGCCACCTCGTAAACAAACACGGATACTGGCTCTCCACCGGTCTGAGAAGGTAAGGGCACAACGGTAACACGCCTTTCAATGCGGATCTTACAGTCATAATAAACTAAAAAAAATATGGATCACTAAAAATTGTTGGGAAAAAAAAGACAATTTGTATATGGACATATGAAGGAAATGTGCCATCAGCTCGAACCCGCTTTGATTAACTACAACTGAAAACGATGACAATGTGACGTGGCGAGAAATACGTTGTCAGCCTACATGAGTAAACAAAGCTGCTAGGTACAAAGCTGAATACTACTTAAACGAAGACCAACTACTTGGTACATTACAACTATTACTGCTTTCCGATTTGTTGTATTTCTCTTCTAAATAAAGATTTGTCATGACAACGCTGCTACAGATCAATAAAACACGAATTTTGTAAAGGTAACGTTAGCCGGTTAGCTACAGGCCTCCTAACGCTAGCACTCAGATCCTTACCTTTCGCTTGCCCCGGTGAAGTGTCCATATTCCACATTTTTCTTGGGTGTCAGGGAGAATTTCATAAGCAAAGTCTTTAACGGGATCCCTGGCAAAAAAGGACCACATCTCCCCTGGTGCACACACCACATCAAACACAGCCCCAAACGATATAGTTGCCAACCAGCAGGTGGAACCGATGTGAAATGGTTTCGTAAAAACATTTCTCCAGTACAAAGGTTCCGCTGAAAGTGTTTCCATTAACGTCGCTCTATGTTTTTTCTTTCTATAAAGCTCCTCCAAACCACTGTCATATACAAGATCGTCTCTTAAAAACATTTTTTTCTACCAAAAATTAAAACAACCAAGTGGGTTGCGCATTGCAACGGAATGATTAACTTAATTTAATTTTGTGAGGAAAAACAGTCTAGAAAAAGAAGAGGGCTGGAGGTGATAAACCTTTTGATTTAAAGAACAACTTTAAAATCAAATGGTTACAGAAGTGCTTTGAATGACCAAAAGCAATATGGAATTCATAACACAGAGTACATTTTTAAGGGGGATTTAATTATGCGTAGGTAACCCGACCGAGGTTCGGGCCCGTGTCTCCCGCGTGCTGGCCGGGCATATGCCCTACTTGAGCTGCCAGGGGCGACTCCCCACGTTTCTAAATTCTTAAAGAGTAACTAAACCCCTTAACTCCACCCACAGACGAAATTTGAAAAGTCTTGGAAAAGTGGGCAGAGCCCAGCAGAGACAGAGGGGACGAGCTGAGGGCGAGGCTAAGTGAGGGGCGTGTACCTGAGACCCACAGAGACTGATTGATTGACAGATGTCAGATTGGCACAAGTATCTTTGCGACGGAGCGGTCCCTCTTTATTCTCCTCTTTCACCTGAGCTGGAGGGCCTTGGTTTCTCTGTGGACACCAGGCCTGAGCCAGAACAATTCAAAGCCCAGTCTCCGCCCGAGGCACTGACTGACGAGGCATTTTTATAGAAAACGGGTGCCGTGATGGTAGAGTAACTTTGGCATTTAGGCTAATGTACAAAGCATAGACTGATAATAATAATAATAATAATAATAATAATAATAATAATAATAATAATAAAGATTGCTTTAGATTAATTTTGATGTAGATATAGTGAACACTATTCTATAGAGAGAAAGTACAGTGTCTGCAGCGCTCCGCTCAGACTAATGCTGCATTTATGTGAACTTGTATTTAACAGCATTAAGACTTTGTTTAAAAAAAAAAAAAGAAGAAGAAGAAGAAAAGAAGGTAACGTTAAACCTGACTTGTTTGTAGCGTTTATTGCTAATATGCCTGGCTGATCATCAACGGTAACACTCCCGTCTTTAGGAGTTAAAACACATGACATCAACAAACAAAGAACATATCGATTACTCTGCAACGACGCTGTGTGTGAGCACTGCGGTTTTACATGTGTTTTACACCATATTTATGGAATTAGACGGATTTTTCAAATTCTGTCAAAAATAGGACTATAAACTATGAACTGTATTACTAAAGCCCGATTTATACACACCATCAGCTAAAAAAAGTTGTTTTAGGGTTGAGTTACTCTTTAAAGAAAACTGTATTGAAAGGTTTTGTTACAGTTCAAAGGTGGTATCATTTGTGATCTGTAACAAGATTATGCTTACAGCACAATATCTAAATTTAGAGGTCATTCACCTAATTTGTCTCTGCCCTTATATTTTTGGAATAATGCAACACAGAGTGGCCATTCTATTAAAATTATACCAGAAAATTAAAAAGCTATTTTTACAATTATTCAAGTCAATCGAAAAAAAAGATGAAATTGGATGAAAACTTCAGTTAGAGGGCTAAAAGCTGATCTCTTATAATTGAAAAAAATATTTTTTATGTACCGTATTTGACCATTATTTACATGAGATTTGCTTGCATTCTGGAAAATCTTGGTTATCATTTGCTATGGAATTAAGTCAGAACTGATGCACATCCCTGTCCTGCAAAGCCACTTCTAGCTGAATATGACAATGATACAGTAGATTCAAGCCCTAGCAATAAATCTTATGTCATAGCATTGAAATTATGTTAAGTTATTGATCCTTTTTCATGTGACAATCATCTCTTTTTCTCTCAGAAACACACGCAGACAGGATATTGAACAATGTTTATTGAAAATTTAACATGAGTTGTTGCACTTCAGCATCTTGGTAGTAAATATCAAATCATTTGACTTTTCATTTCTCAATCTAAAAGGTAAAGCAATACATTAATTCCTTTCAAACAGAAGTGTGTCTATTTGACATGAAACTGTATAAAAATCTATAATGTAGGTTCCCAGCAATAGTATAGGTTTTTTGCCATTATTCTTGACACAGCAGACTTAAAAAGCGACACCGCAGGGAGTCGAACCCTGTTCCTGACAGAGTCAGGAGTGCCACCACCGGAGTCTTTTGCTTTTTGTTGTTGCTGTATAAGGGGGCAAAAGCAAAACCTGGAGGAACAAGAACAAGAGTTGCATTCAGGTTTTGTTCCTCCAGGAAAAGAAAACCCATTAACACCTGGCCACTAATTTTTCCTGCCACCACATGGGATTTCACCTGGTCACGAGGCTGAAACTAGAAGAAAAGACAGCTGGTTTCCCCAAACCCCAACATTTCCCACAACGACACAGCGAATGTTTGTTATTGTTTTCTGTATCAAAGCCACGATACCAGCCTCTCTGGCGTTTAAAGTGAAGACGCATTTCAGCAGGACTCACAGGGCAACTGTACAGTCAAGGCTTTCTGCAAAGCTCACTGTAATGGAAAGAAGACAGAACAATTTAAGCTGCCCCCCACCCCCCTTATCCCCATATATTGCAGGGCCAAAATTTAGGATTATACGTTTACCACTCATCACAAAGCACCATTATTTGAGCTATTCTTCATTAACACCTGAAGCACTTGTGTTTCCCTAAAAAACGTTTCAAGTCATCCCACGACTTTCTGCAGAGGTTTAGGTCGCCTGGCTCAGTAGCAAATTAAGCTGAATGAGAAACCTGAAAGAAGAAAGAAAGGTTTTGCCCCCCCAAATACCCTTAACATATCTACTGCAATGTTTGACAACGACTTCATGAAGATTTTTACGTAAATGTTATGCAGAGCTGGTGTGCATGCAACAAATGTTGTTACACATTAAAGCCATGATATGTTAAAGGAAATCAAACCGAAATTACTTAACTCAGCACCCATGAGACTGAAGTGATGCAGTATTAGCGAGACAAGCAGCTCTTGATCTTATTGTGACTGGATTCTCAGTGCTCCATCACAGGTTAGGGCATCCCAGACGCCAAATAAACATAGTGGGCAATTTGACCTAAGAAACCAAGGGGGAAAGAAAAGGGCACACAGACACAGAGCGGGACTTCTGCGAAGGACGTCAGGGGTTCAAATTTAAGCTCAAGCGCACAGAGGGGTTGATACTTCATTCAGGGGCAACACTCGCTGACAGCTTCCACAGATGGCTTTGCATTCAGAGGCAGGCGAGATCGGAGTAGACAGACGCAAATGATCTGAAACAAAGAGTGATCTACACAACACACCCACCACACAATACTTGGAAGATTTGGGTTCTACTCATCTTATAGTTTAAGATGCAAAGCATTAGGGCCCAATGGCCAAAGAGGAATATAGTAAAGCATTGTTACAAATGATTTGAGGATAACACAAAGCCAGTTCCAAGATGTCATATTGTCAACTCCAACATTGCAGAAGTTTGATTTGACAAATTTGCCAACTCTTACTATGTTCCAGGTTAGAAGTCTTCACTCAGGCTTGAATCAATCACTTTTCTGTAAAGAGAAATGCAGGGATATGCCCAGCAAAAGCACAACAAACTAAAGCAATACATTTGCATTGCTTCACAAGCAAAACTAAGCTGTGCAATGCACAGTTTTGCTCAGTCACTAATTTAATGTCACGCAGTTGCGCGATCATATCTTATTAAATAGTGGCCTGGCACTTGCACAGTTGCGCAAGGCCTAGTGACTGGCAGCTAATTTTATCCTAGCTACACAATCAAACATAACCTGACTTGTCTGACCCAACAGCCTGTTTCTTGATTTCAATGCAGGATTTCTGTTTTCTTAAGTAGGACGCATTCTTCTTCTGGACATTTCTGTAAAATCAAAGACAAAAGAGCCCCTATCCCCACATCGCAATCATAGAACTCACTATTGTTATCCTTACCAAATGCTTTACTGCAGATATCAGAATTAGCGTTCCATCAAATCTTACAGTTCGGACACTTGTACAAAGGGTCTGCTTCTGTTTATCGGTTTAACAAGTAGCATTCGTTTGTAGATAGCTGGGGGGCTTTAGCTCATACAAATAGTGACTCCTCTAGGGGTGAGATTTTTTCCATTTCAAACATTTGATGGATTCAACTTATCTGCCTTCACTTCCACTTTGAATAGGCTTGTCATTCGAGCCCCGGTCACATCCGTGCTCTACAAAGCTCCAAGATTAAGTCATACCTGAAAAAGCACAAGAAAAGCTCCCCACACAAGCCCCAAAAAGAACAAATGCATACCAAAACTGTATTCAATCACAACAAGCTATGCATTTATTATGCAATAAGATCCTTTACAGATAGTTTACTCATTGTATTGTCAATACAAAGCATTGTAACTAATTGCAAAGGAGTAGCAATGGCGGCACTTTGCCAGACAATGAATGTTAAACGTAAAACATTAAGTGACCTTACGTGATGGTCGATGTGCAATGCAACTTGTACATACAATGAGTTAGAGTTCCTCATGATCTCAGGGTATTGGAAAGCGCACAGGACACAGCACACTGAAAAAATGCAAAGAAAAAAGGCCTCTCCCACAATTCCCATCCCCAAACAAAAAGCAATCGACAACTACAAGACAATACTGAGATTACAGTATTAACTGATTGTACTACTTAACTCAGAAAAGTCCATAAAGATATCTTTTTCCAGAAGAAACTTTTAAATACCACGGGCCTGAATGTGAAGGGTTCCTTCCTTAGGGGCTGCAGATGTGGGCTTGAATGTAGCTTTTGAAGGGTGGGCTTTATAACTTAATCTGCAAGAGTCACAAGTACAAATCCCCTCCCACACCCCACAAAGCAAAAAGAAGCCTGTATAGAATAACAATGACTTCTAATAAAGAGACTGGTTACCGCACTGGGTGGAATAACAGCTTCTTGCTACACCAGGAGGACTACTTTGATTTTGACGCTGCTATCCTGCGAGGAAAAGCGTCCGCTTGGTTCTTGATGCACCTGGATGTTTCCTAATCGTGCCATTTTGCTTAGGGTAACACGAGCTGTAAAGTCTAGGGAGAGACTGATTAACTCCCACAACCCACCCTCCCGATACCCGAAATTTGCATGACCTCATACAAGATGGTACAAAAAATTAAGATGGTACAGAAATGATAAGAATTGAATGTACTAGACAAGTTTAAATACCTTCCTAAAAGTTTTAACAGTGGATGAGAACGATCCCAATCCATTGCACTAAAGTTAAAAAGTTGAGCTCAACGTGTACCAAGCGACTATGACAAGGGGGACTCTTTCGTTGGTCAGCTTTACTGGTGCAGGCCTGTAAAAAGAAAAACTCGAAACACGGTTTAAGATCCCTTCCCCCCACCCACTGACCAATACTCAGAGCTACTATTTATAAATGTACATGATGAAAAGCCACTGAATGTACAGGATAGTTACACCCACATGTACATCTCATGCATTAACTCACTGCTTGCATTAAGGAGTTGTTGTAGCTCATCTGTACCAATGAGGTGCTGCTGAACACTGAAGGAGTGCTGAATAAAGCCTCTAGGGGGCGCACAGGAGACCATCCACGCACACGCCAAAGCTGACAACTCCTGGGGGAAGATCTACAGAACAACAAGACTGCCTCGCCCTTGGGCTGGGGGAACTACTTCTGATCGCAGAGGGTAGAGACGTCCGATATGGTTGTTCCTCTTGCCATCACACTACCAAGGCATTCACCACAGCAGATACCACCAACATTCATGTCTGCGCAAAACAGGAGGGTGCGGTACAAAACGACTTACACGGCTTGCCTGTGAAAAGGAAGAGAAGAGCTGTGCGAGAAATTGTGTTCTGAAACATTTCCTAAAAAAACTAATGTGCCTAATACAGAGATACCTCTACCCAACATACAAACCCATGTCTTGTTTTTAACTTTTGAAGCTAAGAGATACGCCCTGTCCCACCCTCATCACTGGCTCGATCTGGGAAAGCTGCCAATCACGTCACCGAAGTAGCTGCTACACTGCCCTGCTGCTCTGGCTCCCTCTGGTGTACACCCGAAGACTGCTGATTGCTGCTGCCCTCTGCTTTGCTGGGTCCCTCTGATCGCTCTCTGCTCTGCCGGGTCCCTCTGATCGCCCTCTGCTCTGCCGGGTCCCTCTGATCGCTCTCTGCTCTGCCGGGTCCCTCTGATCATCCCTGTACGCCCTCTGGTCCTGTCCTGTCTGGCTCCTCTGCGATCCTCTGGTCCTGTCCTGCCTGGCTCCACTCTGGTCCTCCCCACGTCCCGGTTCCATGCTGGTCCCGCGATCTTCTAATAACTAAGTCCATTTCCCCCAATAATTCAGTCCATGAATCCCAATAACTCAGTCCATATACCCCCCCCCCAAAAAAAAATACCTGAAAAAAACTTCACCATCTTCACTATAAGCAATAAAAAAAATGTAGGAATCATCAACTTAAACAGCTACTTTCATGTCTGCACTTTATGCCAAAAAAATGTATGTAAAAAGATGGAGGCTATTTGCCAAAACGCCGCTATTAAATAAATACACACCAAGATGCCGACCAAAATCTAAAATAAAAAATTAACGAAGTCTAGTTTTTTTTTTTTTTTTTTAAAGGCGCTGTTGGCTTCAACAGGCCTTTAATGATTTCTGGCGTACAAATAATACAACTCAAGTAGATACGACTGTTTATAAACTTCCTTCAACCTACATTCTGTATACTAGATCCAACCCATAGTTTTTAAGGGCTTTCAATCTTAGTTCAGAGTGGTACAAGCCATCAGGCGTAAAGCAAAGTCCACGTCTTTTTTTTTTTTTCAAACCAGCCAATGGCGTCTATTTATAGTTCATTACGTCACGGCTCCCATTTTGAGACAACGGTCGTCGACAACGTTACGTTTTAAAAATCTCTTCCAATTTTTGAGCATTCTAAAGTTAACGTTTCTAAACCAAAAGGGAGAATCTCACAATCTAAACAAACTCAGCAAAACATACAACTACAAAATATGTAACGATCTGTGGCAACAATGACTCAACACAACACCGACGTTAGTTTGAACGGCTAAAAGCTTTGCAACCGACAAACTATTAAGACAAAAGACTGGCATAATCGTTTTTGATGACAAAAATATGCCACAAACTAACCTTTAGTAAGTAAAATGCCTCAACATGTCTACGTTTCAGTATTGTAAGACAATAACAAAGCAGTATCGCAACTATTAACCAATAAAGCATCTGTTATAAACCTACAACGGTCTCATCACTAACAAATGAAGCTCTTAGTATTAAAGAATTAAAAACACCCCAAAGAGGATAAAACCTGCATCGCAAGGCTCTCGCTGAAATCTAAGCATTGCAGAGTAATCTGAAATGGCGTCGTTTGCTCGCTATTTATTCTCTGGCGTCTGGGCGTGTACAAGGCGCTGGGTGTGTTCCTTCGCGGAGGAAAGTAGGGCCTATTTCAACTGCGTTTTGACGAAGATTAAACGTAGCATTCTTTACCATACGTTTTCCCTTGATTAGAAAAAATAACAGAGACTGATATTCACTGTACCAGACATTAATCGATTTATTATTTAAGACAGTACAGTATACAATAATCCTTTCGAGTTGTAGCTTATGTGTTCTTTAGACTATCATATTAGCGCAATTGTTTATAAACTGAAGTTCCGATTCCATCAAAGTGTTTAAGAATACAAAAGTTACTTCAAAACGGCAACATTCTGTAAACGTTTTAGCTTACGTCACACAAAAGGGTTGCTTTGCGCGGAGTAATATTTGCTGTGGACAGTAAGGCCTCGCATACAAACCGGTTTAAACCAGAATTTGTTTGATCTGCCGGATCTTCTTCACATTTACTGCAATGGGGCGTTTTGTATCTGACAAAGAAAGAGAAACAGCGCTTACATTCTTATTTTTTATTTTTTATTTCCTTTGGATATGTTCTCCATAATATGTTATGACTCAAATCAGAAAGTTAAAAATCCTAAATTATATTCTTGAGGCCTTTTAAGTTGGATTGTGTGACAATGCGTAGCCCATCAGCCTTCCAACAGCCCTTACTTTAAGACTAATTGTATTATTTGGTCACAATGTTGCGTGATGGAACTGGAAATCTACAGAAAACTCTAGAAAAATTCAGAAACGTCAGCAAGACTACTAAAGAGTGGAAAATTACTGGGAGTTTCATGCTAAAAATGTAGTTTCTTTTTTGACAACCAGAGGGCGAAACTACGTGCGTACTGACACGTCCAATCCCAAACTGCTTTCCCTTGTTTTGACCGTGAGCAGAGGTTCTTTTTGACATTGCACATGTTTGGGCAACCTCCCTTATGCAACGAATCTGATCATAAAGCTAAATCGATCAGCAGCAGGGCAGGGTGTGTGTCTGTGGGAAAATGCCTTTTAGGTTTCTGTTGACTCCCCCTCAGCCACAATGAATTGATTAGTGCTACTGTTTGGTATGGAAATCAGTGCCTCTCACACTAAAAGCAGCAGACATCTTTCACATTATAATTGACATTTCATTAGATTAGTAGGCTGAAGATGGTCTAGGCCTACCTGCTACCAAATCATTGAGGTCTCCTGTTTGACATTATCTAAACAGATCTTAATTAATAGAGGTAGATATACCCAGAAAACTTTATCAAAGTAATACAGCTTTCTGTGGCAATTTAGAGTTCCCCACCATTCAGGCCAAAACAAAACTGTAAATATAGTGCAGATGTTTGTTGGAGAACCAATTCTTTTTTTTTTTCTTTTTCTTTTTTTTAAGGAAGAAGGATACAGAAAGGCTACTCCAACTTGGTGGTTTAATGCTAATAATGTCAAAAGAGCGGCCTTGTAGCATTAAAGAAAGAAGATATAGCCTACCCACTCATATGGACACAGTGCAGCTTGTTATAGTAGTGGGACAAAATTAATTTTGTTATAGATCTGTTGCAGGGTTTGGTTCGATTATGTCCTGTGTGAGGACAAAGGTCTTGCTCTCTCATATGGTTCAGTGAGCGACTGTTACATCAGGCGTAATACAAAAAGCAAGCCGGTATCCAGGACTTGCAGTGCATTTCTGTTCACCCATTGTGATTGCCACGAAAGACGGAGGAGATAGACACCTTCTCAAAGATGTACAAATCTTCCAAAAACTTTTGAATCCATTAGTATGTTCTTTTTTAGGAATTGATTTCCTCGTCTTTCTTTCCATTTTTTCCCCCTCTTTTTTGTGCTTGTAAAGAGTAGTCAAAGTAAGTTTCTAGGACAGCCTTGTCTGCTTACTCAGCGGTAAAAGACAAATGGAGAAGTACTTTAAGCCTGTTCACAGTCAGTCTAACCTGAACAAGAGCAAGGCTCAGAAACATTACAGCCAACACCAGCATCAACATCAGGAGCCTGGGTCTCACAGGTAAGATACAAGTTTTAACGGTGCAAAACTAAAAAAAGTTAGTTTTAGGTATCAAGGGGCATAAAGACACAAATATTTTTATATATAATATTTTATATAAGTATATATTCTATATATGCTTGCTTTCTTTAAAATTGTCGTTACAAATATCTGTACTTTGTTTTGTAAATTAAATATCTTGGAAAGTGACTTATATTATATGCAGCGCCACAATTGTTGGTGCATAAAGTTAATATGAACCTTTTTCTCTTCTCTACAATGTAGATACACCACATGTGATGATGCTGATAGAAATACAGATGAATGTTATGGGCATCGCTACGATCAACATGGTCACTATTATCACAATAACGTTAGCCCTGATGTCCACATTTGTCACCAAGCAAAGCAATTTCCACATAGTGAAGAGGAGTTTGTTTATAACCGCACCAATGCGTCAGTAACTCTTTCGAGGGCGTCTTCCTCCTCCCTTTCGTCCTCCTCAACATCTTTATCTTCCACTTCCTGGTTCACAGAGGCAAGTGCAAATGATGTCTTCTCTCAACGTCATGCAGAGCGACCCCAGCATTCCCTTTCCTGTTCCAATATCCATGATGCTCGCAGGTTTTACCAGCCAGATGACAACACTGACCCAATTGTCTTTGCCACCATAAAACATGGAAGCAATGGGAGTGTTTGTAGTGAAAGACATGGAGCCACAAAAAAGAAAAAGCAAGATTTTGCCCCTCTTGACCGTGGTCACAGTCGAAGTGATGAAGGATTTCTGCAGGAGAATGAAAGAAAAAGAGCAAAAAGTCATTTGAACCAAAGTCTGGGTTTTAGTGAGGAGGACATCATGCTAGGAGTCTCCAAGGGCCCTAAGAGAGCCGTGTCATCAAGCCAACTTCCAAGCAAAGGCATTCTCAAGAACAAGGAGCCGCACTCAGACATCCGCAAGGCTAAGTCAATGGAAGTGCTGTCCCCTAGAGTTGCAAAAGAACCAAAGGGGATTGCTCAAGTTGACATAGCACAAGCAAGAGCTCATTTTGTCAAAGAAAAGATGAAATTTTCTGCATTCCTGGATGAGATAACCAAACAGGTTATAAGTCCGTCAGATCTTAAAATCTTGGGTGTGAATAACAACAAGACTACAGGCCAGACCCCTCTGACTCAAACTCCTGACCCTATTAAGCCTCAGCTTCCACCAAAGAAACACAGAGAGAGCTCAGTGGAAGAAAAGGAGCAGAAACAGTACAACAAACATGTAAAAGCAGCTAGCAACAGCGCTCGAAAAGACTCTGACTCTGCCAACTCTGACAGACTAACCTCCTATGATCCTAAGAACCACCATGGTAGCCCACCACCTAACCCCCCTTATACAAGTCACAGCATTAAGCAGAAAAGCAGCCGTAAGGACCGAAGGCCTCTGTGCACTAAAGACTCAGGAGAAAGATATGAACGATCTGGCCCTCACCTGACTGATGGAACCAGCACTAGCCCTGAGCTTATTCAACCCAGACAACAGCACAAACAACAACCTCGGAGCCCTCTCTCCCATACACAGCACAGAGGACTGGCCAACTCCCTGCCATCATCCACCCATGGTTCAGGAGTAGGCCTGGGCTCTGAATCTTCATCCAGTAAATCAGACTCGTCTAGGACCAGAGACACAATATCAACAGCAACTAGCTCAGACCAAAACAGCCGTTACCATTCACAGCACGCAGCTCTCTCTGAACAACACAGGGTGAGTTTACTGTCTGTGGCCATCTTTTCAGCTGTTTTATTTAAATGACTATTAATGATTAACAATGTGTTAATTTTGAGACTTAAAAATAATGTAAATGCAGAAGAGGAAGGAGCAAGCTGTACACCTAAAAGGAAAATATTTATGGGTGGACCGACAAAACAGGAATGCTGCTCTTCTCTTGCAGAGGCAGTTAAGCTGAGTCACAGCCTGTGTGGGATGTGTCAAGTGATATGCAGTGCAGGCTGAGTCATCCTCAGTAATGCTGCAGTAATAATAGTCTGATAATGTTAAATGAAATCACTGAAAGTATCTGATGAATCATCACCTACGTGTAAATGTTTCTGTGAAAAGCTTCTTCAGATACTGTATGTTCTCTGACTGCACACACATCTATGAAGGACCAGCACTGCAAAATACAAACAATAGTCAGCTCTTCTAATGCTACACTCCTTTTATGTACTTTTAAGCATGATTTACAATTTTTGTCTTATTTAGTGGTAGCATATAAATCTAATTCAAAGCTGACTTTTACTCACACATTAAGTAAAACCAGTATTGTCAGTTTTGCATCAGAACACTTATTGATTACAGTGAACTCTATTTTCAGACTCCAGTCTACCATAACTCAATAGTTTATTCAATCTGTCACTTCCTCTGTAATGGGCTGTTGACCCACCCTGGGTGTACCTTGGTAGTTAGTGACGCACTTCTGGACAACAAACAGCTTCTGTGTGTTAAACCCACTATAGAAAATCCATGGATTGTTGTCATATATTGTTTAAACACTTTATAAAACTCACAGATGACTGTGACTTTTTACATCTGTTTTTATTTTTCAGGGCACACAGTGTGATGCTGATCTCCAGTAAGTGTACATTTTTGTTTTTATTTGCACCTCACTGGCTTTTCATTAAAAAAAAAATAAATAATGAGAAAATAACAGGCTGCTGCTTAACTTACGATTAATGAATCATATTGTAAGGCAACATCACAAGTCAAATCTATGTTGAATATCATATGTTGTTTTAGGGCACTGCAGGAGGAGAATGCAGACCTTCACCAAAACCTGCTGCAAACTGTGGTTTGCATTGAGAGCCTTGAGGCTGAGTTACAGCGGACCAGGGATGAACTCATCCATGTCAAAGAGAAATATAAAAGGTTGGGGCTCATAACAGGACAAACCAAGTGAAAGTGAATAATCATTCTGTGAATTGCATTGGACATAGGAAATATTGCATGTGTAGTTTATCGATTTGGTGCATGCTCCGCCTCTGTGCAGGAAGTTCCGAGCTGTATACACATTGGCAGCACATTATTTCATAGCCTAATGATCAATAAATAGCCATTGTGAAAAATCTATTGCTGTACACAACTTGCATGGAATAATTGATCAGTGGAACATACAAGGTTGAAAAGCAGAGTTCTGGCAAACAAGTGACATGGGCCATTTGTCCTGTCCCCTCAATATGGACAGTGTCTTGTTGTAAGCGATTCTCCTGCAAGCTTGAATTTATCACTAAAGCTACAACTGCCCAACAGGCACATACCACACATTCTTTGACACACTGGAGTGACTGCAATAGATGATCAGCTGGCTTCATTTGCTGTCAGTTGTTTTGTATCCCCAACACACAATGATCCATTTGTGTATAAAACCATCACACAGTTGACAACCAAGTACGAGAACAGCAAATTATAAAATGTTTTTGTGCTAGTGTCTTAAAAACATTAAACACATTTGTCTTTCAGCCTTCTTGAGACTCACAGTGGGGCACAACAGGCCAATAACTTTTTACAGGAGCATTTGCATGTAGAGGTGAGAAAAAGAGCATTAAGGTGTGGACGAGAGGGGTGTAAGCCTGATTCAAAGATTTTTATCTTGATATTCATATGCAAATGTATTTTAGGCAGAAAGCCTGAGCAGTGAAAGGCAGTACATGTTTAACCATGTGGCCCAGCTGACCTCAGAGCTACAGGATGCACGCAGAACCATAGCTGCTCTGGAGAACATTAATGTGAGTGCACTGCCATCTACTGGACAATTATGGACATACACTCACATGCATTTTTGTATAAACAATTTCATAATGCCTCCTAAGGATCATTACACTCAGGTGAAATTATGTTTGTCCACACACAAAAACATGTGAAAACAGATCTGGTGTCTGAACTCATATTTTCAATATTTTCTAAATAAATGGAGCAAACCAAACAGTTTTGGAAGACTAATAATATATAATTATATTTTTTTAATTCTCAACACCAGGTGCCAAGTTTGATAAAGGAGTTATTGGAGAAGCACTTCTTCACTTCTGCTGAGGCCAAGCAACAGCCAGCAACCACTCAATTCAACCATTTGATGTCTTCTCCAAAAACAGACAACCAGTCAAACACTCCTAAAGTGGAAGAAGCCTCATATGATTGGTTATCTAAATCAGAGGCAGGACCACAGCGACCCACTGCCTTCACTCCATTCAAACTGTTGCCAGCAACAGAAAATCAAAGCTGGATTTCAGGATCACATTCCACTTGCAGCCCACTATTCTCTGTAGCTGACATCAGCACTGCTATCTATAAGAAAATGGCTGCTGGTTATGCTGCAAGACCACAACCGCTTTGTGCTCAACCATTGCTGGGTACAACCACAGCTGACAACCCAAGTGTCCAACAGGCCCCTGTAGGTGGTGACAACTGTGCTGGGAAGGCCGTTGAGGATGTGACTGCCATGTCAGCCCAGCAGATTCTCAATGATTTTATGCAGCAGCTGCAGGCCCAAAAGGAGCCTGACAGAGATCTCATGCAGCAGGAGGAGTGGGGGGCAGGGGCTGCAGAACAAACAGGGAGAGTAGATAAAAGATAATCAACAGCATATTTGGATATATTTGTCTGTATTCATGTGAAATTATAGATAATCCTATGTATTTATTTGTTTGTTTGTTTATTTCAGATATAACTTTAAATGTTAATAATGTTAATATTTGTATCTATGTAGGTTAACAAGTGTCAACAATTCTGTTGTGATTTAAAATACACATTACTTTATTATGTTACTTATAAATTCTGATATTTAGTAAATGAACTAGACTTACTAATATATAGTTCATTTATCCAGTCAGTTAGCCTAATAAATAAACTAACCAAGAGAAAGATAGTCACATAAAATGACCAACACATGTATTGTCAACTAAATATTGTTATGGCTTATTTTGATATATAAGCCCGTCACTGCAACATCTGTTGGTGTTTTTATTGGCTGATTAGGGTTTCTTCTCAACAGCTGTCACAAGATTTGTGGCAATAGAAAAAATGCCTTATTTAAGTAGTAAAGTAAATTAAGTAAACGTAGACGTACTGTGTACTATGAACCGTTGACCTGTTGTGATCTTTAATCTAAAAATTCTGTAATTGCAATGTATAAATTCAATAGACTAATACTAGAGTAATACATTATTAATGTTATTATCTTCTGCAACCCAAGTAGTGAGCATGCAATTTAATTGTAATGGTGTTTAAATGTCAATGTGTCCAAATAAATAGTATAACAAATGGCATGGTATAGATATGCTTGATTTTATCTTTATTTATTTATTTATTTGTTTGTTTTGGCTTCTTTGTGACTATTACAAGCTTAACATTAGTTTGGCAACAACTGTAATATTTGGGTGTGCGCAGAAATGAAAAGCCAGGGAAGGTTTTTTGGTTCAGCACTGCCACACCTGAATACACAGTGTCTGGAGTGTCTTCTTTGTATCACCAAGATCACTGGAAAGATAGATTTTTATAGGGTTAACGTTATTTATCAAGCATGCTTCAGTGAAGTGTAGTCATGAGACTGGCTTCATCCTGAAAATAGATGTGACTCAACCCATCATCCATACACATCATAATCCTATTGTACCTGGCCCAGCTACTGCATTGTATTTATAATCCCCCACAAGAGCAAGTATTGTGTCGCTATCTTGCTTGAATTTATGGATCATATGTCCATTAAATCAATGAGGCTACAATAAAAGACAAACCCATTGTATTGGACATTTTATCATCATAGTTCCATATTACTCAAAAAATTATTTAGCACAGTTAAATCAAGATTTAATGACAGTAAACAACACTGTTATATATAAGTCATTGTAAGTCATTGTTTTCTTTAATATGACCATGTTTGCCTTCTTAATAAATGTCTTGATCGCATTTCTTATTCTCCTCTATTTCCAGCTAAAATAATGTTTTGTTTTTGTGTCTGAGGTGATTATAGTACCTGTACAGTCCAGTCTTTCCTTCCTCCTGGTCCCGCCTCACCTTCACATCCATCAGAACAAAGTTTGCTGATCAAACACTGGCCTGCTTTCCCATTGGCCCATAGACATTAATAGGATCCCAGAGACTCACTTGGGGGGATTACGGCTCCAAACCCTCGACTTTGGCCACTCTCTGTGTCCTCCAACCAGGGGCACAGCTTTTTAGGGGGGCAGCACAGGCACAGAGCAAGAGGGGCGCATCAAAGGACATTACGTCAAGAGGACAAAATCACTGGTCTCACCTGGGAAGAAGGGGGGGAGGTCTGTTTCTGAAAAGGAGACATCATCTGGAAAAACAACCATCTATTACAGTTCATACTTTCATTTTTTTTTACTTTCTCCAAGTTTACCTGTACCAAACTGGATTATTACTATTAACACTTTTGGAACTTACTGGACTTTAAAGTGAAAGGTTTTGGATTCTTCTGAAGTGGCCATTGTCCTTTAACATCAAAGGATCTACCTGCTTATCGTGTCCACTTGGAACAACTTATGAGCTCAAGCTGCTAATAACTACACCAAGCAGTTTACTTTTCAGCGGTCTCAGTTCAAGGACACCTTCCTCTGCTGTCAACTGAGTTCCTTATTTTACATGCAGCTGGCCACCTCTGGATTACTGACCTCTCTCTTCCTGATTTGACTCCACTTTAGTTTCCTTGCTGTTTGGCTTGGCTGGTGCATGACTTAAGCCATGGTGCTGTTGAAAATGAAATTCACCCAGCAGAGGCGAGTGCGCCTGGCTCAGGGCTTGTGGTTACTGTCATGGCTGGCAGTGATGTGTGGGGCCTTCATCTTTTGCCTGGGGGTTTATCTAAAGACTGAGTTGCTCCGAAGGGCTGAGGTACAATGGGAAACACAATTTTCTTTATAATGCTGCATTTCTACAGTTTCTCAAATGAAAACACAACATTTATAACACAATCCAAAACTACAAAGACAGACATTACAATAGACATAGACAATAAAGACACTATACAATATTGCGTCATAGACCTGCATGCATTTTCCCAGTAAAGTAATTCCCTTTTTTTATTGAATTTTTAATTGTAGTAGTGTGAGAATGAAGGTGAAGGTCTTGACCTCCATAAGATGCTTTTATTAAGCCTGCACTAGTCATTGTGTTCAATTGGTCCTTCCCTAATGTGGTTATTGATAATTAATAGGTGACACAGGAAAGCTGCAGGCTAGGCATGCTTGCCGTCAGATATTTATTGATTTCCAATGAACCAGATTTTATAATTACCCAGTTTGTCATACAGTGTCATGGAGTTGTGGCCTCAACTCAAGTGGTGGCATCTAATGTGAAGATTAACTGACTGGCACCTTATGTTTTCAGCCCATATTAATATTATGTATCACTTTGCTGCCAAAAGATGAATCAAATTGATGCAGGTTTATTAGAAGCTTGAGTGATGGAGGAAATTAGCATGTGAACTTCACTCAAGTTTAGCTCTTATCTTTCTTTCTCTCTCAAGGTGATGGATAACACAGAGATCCATGTGGTTCCCAACATCCTCATGATGGTGGGCCTAGCCTCCATTGGCACAAACTGGATGGCCAGCCGTGTGTGTCAGGACTCCCTGGACATGAGCCGCTTCCCGCGCTGGAGAGTGCTCCTGTTGGCCTGGTTCGCTGTGGCTGCGCTCCTCTGTTGTCTGCTTGTCGCTGTTGTGGTTCTCAGCTACGCCCTACAGGGAAGACTGGAGGAGTCTCTCAAGGTAGGGCCACAGTAAGGGTCAAACAAGAATTAAGGTGTGTGTCAAACAATAACAAAAAATGATTAAATGGTATAGAAAAAATAAGGCCAACCCATAGCAATCCAAATTTAGTGTGTAATGTAATACAGTGTTATGTGGATTTAATTCTCTAGTGTTTGTTGGCCTTTTTATAAATGTTACAAAAACAGTACATGGTTCACATGGTGGCCCCCCAATTTTTTAAATTTTTTTTTTACATTGCTACAAGGGAAGTGTGCTACATTCAATTACACAAAGAATTGCTCACTCAAAACAAAATTTGGTAAAGATCTGCAATTGTAGAGTTATACTATAGTGGCTTCAAGTTATAGTGATTATCATTATAAACACAGAAAGAGGGTTAATGAAAGAGACTGCATATCTGTTCACATAAAAGATAATTACTTCAAGATTTGTTTGCAACTAATAGAATCTTGGATAATCAAAAAGAATTAGGCAGCGTCACTGTCTTTCTCTTTTCATATGATTAGATTGGCCTGAGGAATGGTATTCGCTTCTACAAGGACACAGACGTGCCAGGACGCTGTTTCCAGAAAGAAACTATTGATCGTCTGCAAATGGAATTTCGCTGCTGTGGAAACAACAACTACAAGGATTGGTTTGAAGTGCAGTGGGTCAGCAACCGATACTTGGACTTCACCTCTAAGGATGTCAAAGAGTGAGTAACCTACAAAGAGGTTGTTACATGCATCAAGGTGATTTTACAACAGAGAGGAAAAAGTGAGTCAAAGGAGCTGCTGTGGGAGGAAGCGATACAAGAGAATTGTGGTGAAGTGGCACATAATTGGACTTTCAGAAAGGTCAGAAAGTACTGGAGTAAATAGAGTACCAGTGAAAAAAAATCATAGAGCTTTAGAACAAAGGAGTTACTTCAACAAGAGGAAAATTGCCCTGTGCTTTTGCTTTGCGGAAGTGAATGGATGGTTCAGTATCACTAAAAACATAATTATATATGTGAATAAAAATCAGAAACAAGCATGTTAAACAATATGATATTACACTGGTCAAACCAAATAACATTTTCCCATTTAACATTCTTATTGTTCTCTTCTTCCAGCCGTATCCGGAGTAATGTAGACGGCCGTTATCTGCTGGATGGTGTTCCCTTCAGCTGCTGTAACCCATCCTCCCCACGGCCCTGTCTGCAAAACCAACTGACTGACAACCATGCCCACTACAACTATGAGTACCAAACAGAGGAGCTCAACCTGCACAGCCGCGGCTGTAGGCAGGCTCTCACTGACTACTACATGGGCCTGATGAATTCAACTGGACCTGGTGTGCTGTCAGTCATATTGATACAGGTAGACTCTTATTCTGTGACTGTGCTGAGAATAAAATGAAATGTGGCTCACAAGGTTACTCTCACAGCATTGTATATGGCTCATACATGCAGTATTTTCAAACAAGAAAAACATTATGTCCCCAACAATATGGTCAATGCATTGTTTTGATTGCAAAGACTGTTGTTAGTTCATAAAAATAAAATCAAGTCAAAGTACACATATTCAGCAAAAGATAGTAACATTATTTCTTAGTGTGAACATGAGGTTGCATTTTAGCTACAGTAGGATTATTTCTTAAGAGAATCAATTTGGTTTGAGTCTTCATTAAGTTATTATACAGATTAACTACATAAATATAATTTTCTGATGATACAGTGAAAATTGAAAATCTTGATTGAACAAACACATGAATCTGTAATGTCGATTAAAACATACACGTTTGTCCTAACATACCTATTTAATAGCCCACTTCAAGTTTGGGGCCTGACTTTGTGGTATACAAAATGATGACACTGATTTGAACCCACTCTCAACAAAAGCCTTGTTCCTTTACAGGTATCTGTCATTTTGAGCCTACGGTACCTGCAGACAGCGGTGGAAGGGGCCATGGCTTTGGAGAATCCAGAGGGTGAAAGTGTGGGTTATCTGCTTGAGAAGGGTTTGAAAGAAACCTTTGAAGACCTCAAAGCAAAGGCTCTCGACATGCTCAAGTTTGCACAGGTTGACCCTACCGACGATGAAGCCTCCCCTGAGGATCCAGAGGCAGAGAAGACTGATAACACCACTGAGAAGGCTGCCACCCCAACTCCTGCCAGCTAGAGAGAAAAAAATAAAAACACACATGTAAAGGGGGCTGGGGGTGTGTGTGTCTGAGGATTGTTGGTTTGTTGTATGAGTAGGTTGATGGTGGGATAGAAAACCTGTTCAGCTAAACATGTTATAGGCTTGATTTACACTCCACCAGTGCAGCAGCTGCAGCTCACTCATGCAGGGCCAACACAAGGCAGCACATAGGGAATCTTATCGAGCCCTGCACAGACACCAAAACAAATGTCTCCACTGTGTAGGACTTTATGAATGAGTAAACATCAGGGAATCTGTTCTGGAGATGTGTAGTGTGTTGTTGTTGTTGTTGACTAGAAGAGAGTGCATTCAGAGGGTAGCGTAGAAAAAAAAACCCAAAACAGTTTGTCACATATTTTGCAAAGTACATACATTTGAAGTAAAGTTTCATCTTACTCAGCACTGTACTATCAATATCAATTCTGTAGTGTTTGTACCAAAATGTAATGAAATGCTTAGAAACCTTTTTAACTGGCAGTACACATGAATAATAAATAAAAGGTAGAAGTTTTTAACTGCTTTGTAGTGTCAGCTTCCTTCTGTACACGTAAAAAAAAATGAAAGTGACTATTTGAGCAGGGGTTATTGTAGTTCGGAAAGGACACAGCTAGATTAAGACGGTGTGTTGCCATAAGTGTGTAATTGTTGTCAGTTGAAACAATCTGATAATCCTTCTATAGTTAATCTCAGAAGTGCTGCACAAGCATCATGTGCACACAAGCTTATAGGTGCCATGTTTCATCGATTTGAAATGTTCTTGTTAAGCTTTAATCATTTTTTTAAATCTTTTTTTTACTTGTTTAGCTACCAGCATCTTCTATTTATTGAACAATAAACTATCACAAAATAATGTAGGCCACTTCAAAATTATTAGTAGGTTTTCAATTATATAATACGCAATAGCCAGTTACAACCACCAGAGGTCTCCCTTGAACAGTGCAAACGTCGCATTGACACTAAAGCCCTCTTCAAAATATAACTTATGTGAGGTTAGGCAAAACTCAGCCATCTTCATTAGGCCTCATATTAAAACATTTAAAATTGGAATAAAAGAGGCAGAAAATAGTATAATAATAGATTTGTCTTGATGATCTTATGGATACAGTTTAATATTCTCTCCCCAGTATCTGAGTCATGTTTTTATAAGCGGACTGTTGTGGATGTGTGAAAATGACGCCTTAAAAGCCCAACATGTGTTTTTTTTTCTTTCAATTCCGGTGCGGTTTCGCAAAGGCGACATTGACGCACAGCGAGAGAGAGAGAGGAAGAGACAGGCCTCAGTGTCAAACCCTGTCACTCTGGCGCAAGATGGAGGTTCTTTTTGATTCATTACTTACAGAGCGCTGATAATACTTTAATTAGCTTTCTGACGTAGTATTTTACTGCTCTTGAGGCTCAACAATGGACTCGCACACCATGGAGATAATAGAAGAATTCATGGAAAGTGCGTTGGTGCGATGGGTACGTCATTTATCATTTATCACCGAGAAAGAGAAGGTCATCACTTCAGGAGGAAAGAGCTAACAGAGCATTAGTACTTAGACGTAGGCCTAATGTATGTGAGAGTGGGCCAGTGGAAAAAACTTAAGCGAACGCTTCGTTTAATTTAAATATGAACTGCTTTTGTTTGAAGCAAAACAAAGAAAAAAAATACTTCTCCTTTTGGTTGCTTCCCTTGTGTTTTTTTTCCCTACACTTCCTGGTCCTGGCTGTTACTGATTTGTGAATAACACTGTTTATTTTAAAAGTGTATGATCCCTTTTTTCAGCTGAGAATTTGTTGGGCTTGTTTGTGACAGACTGTGTTTCCAGCTGGGGTTTCCACATGGGAAGCCAATCAGCCCAAGGCTTTCCTCTTCATTCTGGTCAATGAACAGTATTTATAATATAATGTAATCCCGGGGTGAATCTGGAGGATTTCTCTCTTCACTGTTGGCTTTTGCCAAAGTGAAGCCTTGGGGTCAGGCTGGACTGAACAGCTACACCAGGCAGTGGTTCAGCATCTTGCTCAAGGGCACTTCAGAAGGGCAGTTACACACTGACACACGAGGTTCACCACAGTTTCTCATATTCAGACGGACACCTTCTCCACCTCTGTGTATACCCAGCAGTGCAAGGTCCCGAGCTGCTCCACCACTCCTTATCAGCTCAACCACCTCGAGCTTGTTAGTCTGTTTACCGACAGGGCAGTTTTTGACGGAGCAGGTGGGAATAAACCTCATTATATGGGAGTTTGCATTGGCAGAGCTCTTGAGAGCAGTCAAAGTGAGAGAGACCTTGGCTGTGGTTCTGCTTGGCTGCCTGTCACTGTGAAGTGCTTCCTGGTGTGAAAGCACAGATCCCACCTGTCCAGACAGGTGCACCGACTCAAGTGGCTTCCTGTGTGAAAATGTTTCCTCTCCATCTCTTCTCAGTCCCCCTTGCTTATTTTCTGCCCCTGTATCTGTCTGCCTTGTCTTTGCCTGTCTCCTGGTACATGCTTTTCTCTCCACACACACTCATGCCATGTAATCCCCCGGCTTTTACAGGTTCAACTGTTTGAGGAGATGTTGGAGAAGGAAGACAGTGTGACACTCTACAGTCAGTACATGGAAGTAAACTCAGCCTCCCAGAGGGCCAGGGACCGCTACCTGAAACTTACTGATGGGATTTTCCTCAATGAGGTCATGAGGGTCATGTAAGATTGATTAAGATTCCTCTTGCTTAATTTTCCTACTCACTTCTGCACTGTGTTTAGAACAGACCAAATTAGAGAGCTTGATTAAATACATGATGACATTTATGTTATTTTGGAAATCAAGTAAAATATTATTAAATTTGTTCCATTAAAATTATCTGTCCTTTTCTTCATTTAATTTCTTGATTAATTATAAAAAAAATAACAGAAAAAGTAATGTCCAATTAAATGCTGAGGGTCTGGAGAAGGCATTGGCAGCTGAGAATATGCCCCAGTTGAACCTTTCATGCACAGAACTGATTCATATGTCATTCATCAAATTGTTTTAAAGATAGAGTGAAAGCTTTGCATAAAGGACGACTCCTTCATGTTTGCCACAAATTGATAGTTGTGCACATATGCCATGATGTTATTCATCTTGTTGAATTGCTCATATCCGTGTTCAAATTTCAGCCAAAAAAAAGCTAAGACAAGATAGTCTGTGTTTACCGAACAGCTCATTAATTTGGTCTGACC
The DNA here is from genome assembly GCA_036850595.1 of Rhyacichthys aspro. Lineage (NCBI taxonomy): Eukaryota > Metazoa > Chordata > Actinopteri > Gobiiformes > Rhyacichthyidae > Rhyacichthys > Rhyacichthys aspro. The sequence continues at coordinate 12,018,313 of CM072157.1, read as the reverse complement.
TAAGTCACAGCATTTCAATAAATTATTCTCCTGTCGACGGTAAGAAGCCGCAGGCTCATTAAAATTTCTTTCACTCTTTTAAAAGGGATGCTGTGTAAAATTAAGGGAAACATGTCCTGCTGAGCTCTTTCATAACGCTGTTGTAAATATAACACTGTGCCCGCAGAGACCAGAACCCTAAAGTGGAGCAGCTCTACGACAGTGGCACAAGAGATGACCACATGTTTAGAGTCCAGAACTTTTCCATTTTAAATCGACACATCAGGGCCTTTTACCAGGTAAGATTGGACCCACAGCGTCACAGTGGCTTTAAGAACATGTCACGGCTCATTAGTCTCATTAATTATAAGTGAAGACTGGTTTGAGGTTTGACAAGAAAAAACAACCTCTTTTAAACCTTTCACCTCATTCAAACCTGATTACACTTTGCAGATCACGTCTTCATTACAAACTTTTAATGAGCTCCAAATATAAAATGATCAAAATAGACAAAGCATCCATTATTGTCTAAGTGTTTGTGTCTGGGCTTGCAACAGTCACATACCCAAGAATTTGAGTTGTTTTAGGTCAAATTGCTCAAACATCGTCACCATTGTTCATAGACGATTACAATATTAATGCACTGAGAGACACATTATGAGTCAGTCATTTAAATGTTTAGTTGAACCAACGAGTAAGGACTTGGTTTGAATTGTTTTAATGCTGACAACAACATGAATGTTTTCACTTTAAAAATGAACTAATTAGATGTTAAACTCATTAATTTTTATCAGTGTGAAAAAACAGTATCCATAGAGAATTTCACTGCTGAGATAAACGCAGTGTGACTGCTGAGCAAACCCATGTAATAAGTTTTAGAACTTGTTGTCTCATTTATTTGGCCTTGAATTTCTTGACCTGAGCAGTTTTTGGTGGAGGACAGGTTAAAATTACTTTTATCTCATAAATAGAAAAACATGACATGGAGAAAGCCCAATGGTAATAAAAACACAAGACATGGTGATGAATTGGAGTAAAACCAACCTAGATTTCAAAGAGTTAAAAGTGCTTGCAGAAGACATTTGCATACAAAGAGAAGAAGATGATACACAAACCTCTACAACCCACAGTATGTGTATGTCTTTGCTTATTATCAGTTAAATGGACTGTGCTGAGATGTTTTAGCTGTTTTTACTGTCAGGGAATTTGTAAAAGAAAAAAGATAAAAAATGTCTGGCATATTTTTTTTCTACAAAATGTGAATTGCAAACTCGTGGCATTTGAGGAAATGACACAACTCCTTCTCCGAAGGATGATTCAAAAGCTTCTGTGCTCAGCAGAGAAAGTCTTTCAAAGCTAGTCAGCTGGACTGAGCATGCACAGCTTAGCACTGTTTGTCATGACAACATGAAAACACAAGTCTACAGAGTTTCACTTCCTAATTTTCCTTGAATTACTAATGTTTCTTAAAATCCGAGGGCTGGCTTTGGTGGCAATTGAAAAGTTTATATCACAACAGTGTTGTGCTACTATTTCACCAGGGCCTCAGATTTAGTAAGTGTTTCGTTCCAGATTAGTCACACTTCTTGCCTATTTCACAGTTTCTGCAGTTGTTGTGTTACTAATAGAATATCGTGGTCAGGTGTAAGCCACGGTAACAGTGTGCATCTAGGTTGCTTGGGTGACTGCCTGTCTCATTTAGCATCTGTGCTATATATATATATATATATATATATATATATATATATATATATATATACTTTTTTTTTTTATACACATTATTGGAAAAGAAGTGTAGTAGTTGATTGTAGTAGTGTGTGCTCCAACAATAAGCTATTTCACAGTAAAAGAGCTGAGCTTTCCATAACTTGAACTGAAAAAGCTAAGCCTGATTCTAAAATCTTAGGTTTTATGGATCAGTATATGAGGGAGAACAAAAGTCAAATGCCTTCTTGATAACATGTTTTATTCATATGTTTCATGTCTTACTTATGTTACTTAGCGTTATGTGCCTGTAACTTTATTACCTGATAATGTTTAAAGTCAGGAGACTGCTGGGAGTTGTTAACTTATTAAGTTTCTTAGCTCTGTCATGTCAGTGTGAAGCTTCATCATAATTTAGTGTCATGCTAATGTTATTGTTTAGCAACACAAACCATGATCTGAACAATGACCAAAAAGAAAAACAAAACATTGCCAATATTTCACACAGCCCTAAGGAGCCAGACTTTGGGTTGGCTGCACATGCCTCTGATGACAAATTCACACATGATCGAATTGCTTTAGGGTGAATGTGGATCCTGTTACATCGCACTTCTCTCTGTATAGTTTATGAATTACTGAACACTGCACCGCTGTGGTTTGTTTCTGTACTTTACCAATAGATCACAGGACAATGTCAACAAGCCAGCGCTAAACACCAAAGTCTGTGCCACCTGATATTTTATTTTGGGGTGATATGACATTCAGCGTGTAGAGTTTAGATTCCATGTTGCAATATATATATATATATATATATATATATATATATGATTCCAAGTGCTCAGGCAAAAAAGCTGATCTCATCAGAGTCTGCTCTTTGTTTGCACCGAAAACTGTAGAAGTCTGAAGGAAAGTTTTCTGTTGTTTATCCAGTCTCACTCCGTGGGCAGACTGACTGGAACAGCCAGTTATTTTTTTTCTCTTGACCCTTGACCCTTCACATTTTTTTCTCATATTCTTCAGGAAAATCTCCAGCAGTTGATACTGATGCCCCTTCCAAATGTTGCTATTCTGGGGCAGGACCCCCTTACAGGTACAAGATAACAGGCTGTGCTTATCAGTGTATGTCTTGCAGCTGCAAAAGTAATTATTGCTATATATGAGGTGATGATGATATAATCTTTTCTATGAGTCAGATGTATTAGGGTGGTATTGATAGGGACGGCGATGGGTGTGCTGACAGCAAGGATGATTTTTGTGTTTACAGAGGCCGCTGTAGAGGAGCTCAGCCGACTGCTGCTGCTCTTATTAGGATGTGCTGTACAGGTGACCACACACTCACATCACCATTAGGCCTTTCATTTCACTGATACTCTTAGCCATACTGATATTTTGTTAGTTGAACAGTGTTTAAGCCAATATCTCACATGGTTAAAAGGATTATGGCCAGTATATGTGTAATAAAAGATGAAAAAAAAACATAGCCCAATATACAGGTTAATGAGCTGAGTTTAATGCCCTTTATTTACTAATAAGAATAATCCTGAACAACATGTTCTTACATATTCAACAAACCTTGTCTAGAGTATTGCCTGCTCCTGTGCAATTACACATTTTAACTTGTCCATTCTGCTAGTTTATTTCTCAATGCATTATTTACTGAGAGAATAAAAATATGGTGACAATAAAAAAAGGTTTTTAGTTAGTAAATCTTTGTATCTGCAGTGTGAGAACAAAGAAACATTCATTCAGCAAATCCAGTCCCAGGACATAGAAACCCAGGCAGCCATCGCCAGTTGTATTCAGGAGGTAAGTTTAAGCACCGAACTTATAACATCACGGACCCTCCGAGAGAGGAACATTTACTGACCCAACCTAACTTTTAAAAGGCACTGTCCAAGGGAGACAATTTAATGTTTGAGTGTTGGACTTTAAGTATGATTTATCACAGAGTTTGATTTCTGTCAGAAGTGTCAGCAGAGAGTTGAACTATTATGCCATTCTGTGAAAAAATGAGCCACTTGTCATTCTGCTGGCAGCGATTTAAGGACCTTTAAGTGGCCCTCGCTGCCATCCTCTACTTGTTATGTCAACCTCCTCACCTGCCTCTGTCACATCCTCTTCTCCATTTCATCTTTTTGCTGTCATTTTCCTCTATATGCTGCTATATGGCACAAATAGCACAATTGTTGTCTTTTACACCCCACATGGATAACTGGGGGCATTACAGCAGCAGCGTTTTGCTCACCTGTGTTTTATGAAGATTCTTAGCCACATAAATCACAGTAATGAGGTCCTTTTTCCTGATCGGATGGTTGTGCCTTCTTCGCATAAGCATTACTTTTGTATGCATGCTCCGTAGAAGCCCAGTGCATACATGCTTGTATTTCACACTGCAGAAATAATATCTGTCCCCAGGTCTACCATTTTGTATCTCATCGATCTGATCAAAGACATCTGAAAGAGTGTGATTGCTACAGGTGACTCAGGACCCTCACATGGTGCTGCCACTGCGATGGGAGGAGCTTGGCGAAGCTGAGAGTTCAGACCTAGTACTGATTTTTGGCTCCATGGCGAAGCACATTCAAAACCTTCTGGCTCAGAAAGACACATACCTTGAGGTATGAATGTATGTTGAGTCATGTGATCAACATAATATGCAGCATATATCACCAGACAATATTGTGATGTTATACTTTACTCTCCAATATTGTATAATATAAATAAGAAACTTTTTAATTAGCTTTGATAGGAGTCAAACCAATGTAAAGCAGTTACAGTGTTGTGAAGTTTACACCGTGGTAAATGTATATCAATGAAATACATTCATTGCAGTGAATGTAAATATATGGGGCACTGAACTCTCATCTGATCTTGTGAATTAGTCCACAGATTTTTAGTTTTAGTTTTATTTAGTTTGTTGCCATTACACTTACTGAAATGCATTGCTATATGGTATGGTATATCACTTTTTACCCACAAAAAGATATCAGTGAAACTTCTATTTGGAATACATACATATGCCGTGATATTTAAGAATAATTCGGTTTTTGGCTTCAGGGTCTGGCCTACATTTAAGTGGAAAATCATTCACATAAAAATGGAATAATTCATGTTGATGAAGTGGATTTAAATGCTTAACTGTATTTAGACATGTTTCTGACCATGAAAAAAAATATACAGTTGTATAAAATACAGTTTATTGAGGGAATAGAATCATTTTAGTATTCATAGCTGAGAAAAAGATATTATTTTACATTTTGCAAAATATGCAAGTATTTTAGTGTTAGTGAAAGAAAATATAATTGTATCAGTATTTAAACTGTTATAATGACACAATACTGTAAAGGCTGTTATTATTTCTCCAGTTATGAGTAACATCTAAACCCAAGACTTCTGTCTCCCTCTGTTCTCTGTTCCTCTGTCTTTGTCTTTTAACCCAACACTCTCTAGAGGATAGCAGAGCTTTGTCGAGAGCGTGAGGCCCAGACCAACTCCAGCACAGTGCCCCTGGGGGGTCACAGTGAGGAGCCACCCCAAAGTCTGGCACTCCAACTGGCAGACAGCAAGGCCAAACTCCGCCGTCTCAAACAACAGCTGTGAGTGTGTCTGAAATGGTTAAACTCAAGGTATACTTAGTAAAAAAAAAAAAAAGGTTTTTACACTGTATAGTTTTATACTTGTAAACTGTAATTAGCAAAGAAGAACAACATAGTGCAATAAATCATTTTCATCATATGTATAACACTTACCACATTAGTATTAAAGCTGAAACATTTAGATTTATAGTATCTTCTTTTCCAGTGAAGACAAAGGGGATCAGATACTGGATTACAAACAAGAGATTCAAATGATGGATGAACAACTCAAAAAACTTCAGAAAGAGGTCTGGAAAATACACTGTTTTCTAGTAACAGCAGAAACTGATTTCTCATAATAAAATAAAATAACCTAAACAGGAAACATGTCCATTTTTGTTTAGTTAATAATTCTACTTAATGTGGCAGTGTCACAGTGTCATGATCACAGCAATGCAGTTTGTATAATATAAAATGAAATATTTTCATACAAAACTGAAAGTCTAATTTTGTGATATGTGATGTGTATACTGTGAAAGAGTCTCTTACACTTGTATATTACAGCTTTCTTACAAACACACATTCCTTTCTCTCTGTAGAAGACCTTGTCAACGTTTGCTTTTTTCACTTCCCAGATGTGTTCTCAGCCTTCTTTGACCCTATCCCCACTGCTGTATTATTTTCTGTGTGCACAGAACCGCTCTCTACAGGGCGAAGCAAGGGGCATGCGTGCACTGCGGGATGAGCTGGACTGTTCCCGAGAGCGAGCGGCTCGGGCTGAGCATCTCCAGTCTGAGCTTCAAAGCTGTAAATACAAACTACGTAGCCTGGAAATCACCCGCACACAGCTTAAGGTATTCACATCATTTCACTCACACCAGATAGAGAACATGTTACTGCTGTCATTAGCAATTTGTTATCAGTACAAATAACAAGCAAAGTGTGCTTGATACACCTACACTGATTGTACTGCATGTGGCACAAGTACAATGCCAAATATTAAAAAGCAACATATTAAAAAGATAGAAAACACAAAAAGATAGAAAACACTTCTATCAATGACTATATTTTAAGAAAATGGAGTACCACTTAATCTCAAAAGCCGTGTCTTCCCTCTCATGGCCTCGAGCATTTCAATCAAGACTGAGTATGAACAACTCTAAAGCTTAAAGTCAGAGAATGAGATTATATTGTGTGATGTCACCAGGATTTACAGCCTGGAGCCACTTCACTGACAAAGACCAGGGCTAAGGCTTCAGTTATTGGAGCTTTTAACTCCAAATTAGATTTATTCTTTGTATAACTGTTCTGAGACAGAAAATGTCATGCTCAATGCTCATTTCCCTGTAAAATATCTCATGGTGTCCTCACTGTCACCTTCGCGGTTGGTTTTGAGTCAATGCTCTGATTAGGGTACTTCCTTGTCTTTAAACTGAACATTTAATTCATTTAACAACACAATGAACAATAATTATGAAAACAAAAAGACTTTCTATATATTCACTAACAGAATGTGATTTGAATGAAATGTGTGTAATGATTGTTGCACCCTACAGGAGCAGCAACAGCTCTGTGCAGCTCTTCAGGAGACCAAGGCGCTCCTAGAAGAACAGCTGTCTGACGCTCGGGCGCGCTGCTCCTCAATCAGAGAACTGGAGAAGGAAAATCTTTTACTGCGTCACAAAATTATAGATGTGGAAGCGGTGGGTGGAGCAACATTTGTGTCTCTTGTCTTAAATTGTCTTTTTTAATTCAATAGCTGTAATTACATCTTTGCTTGTACTAACCTTTGTTTAAATGTGAATTGAATGTTTCTCATTGTGTAACTCTTAAATGATCTTTGAGCACGTCTCGCTTTAGGAGCGCGACATGGAGAGGCAGCGAGTTGATGAGCTGCTCGAAATGAACATGAGCCTTGAGGCCGACCTGAGGCAATGCAGCAATAGTGACAGCGCGACAGCCTCAGTCTCGGTAGTGCCCCGCGATTTCGTCCAATCAGAACGGGATTTCGATGAGGATCTGAGCAAACTGATTGGTGAGAGAAGCTGCCTTTCTACACCTTGTCATTTAGGACATTTTAATTAACTGATAAGAAAAAAAATATGTTGCTGTAATACTGGCTTGCAGGTTATCAGTCAACAAGAACTGAGCGACTCTCCTCATATGATGCATTTCCAACTCCTTTTCTACCCCTCCTTTTTCCATTTTTTATTTTATTATTCTGTATTTCACTTTTATAGATCAGAAGCCGCTGAGTGTAGAAGTAGGTGAGGCTTCGACACTAAGGCTTCTGGGAGCTGAGCAGGAGAATGCAGAGCTGAGGAGGCGTTTGGAGCAGATACAAATGCAGCAAGAGGTCAGAGTTCAAAGGCTGGAGGTTAAGACTTATATAGAAGGGATACATTACATCTCATCTCCTCTTGGTTAAAGGTTAAAACAGGTCACCAGCATAAAACCATGAAAGATTGGAGGATCACTTAGTGCGACACTACAGCAGAGAGCAGGTCTATACTTAGAAGAGGAATGTGTTTTTGCCGTCATTCGTCAAGTAAATAACAGATTACCTCTCGTGCCTTGACCAGGAAGTTCTTAGATTACCGTTTTAGTTTTCATAAAAAATACTCAGCAGTCACTGAGCCATCCATGCAGTTACTTCCTGGCTTTTAAGAGTATGTAGATGCAAATGAAATGGGAAAAGCGGGGAGCGGTTGCTTTAGGAGTTAAGCATTTATCTCTTCTCGCTGCAGGCAGATCTGCCAGATGCAAAAGATGAGCTGGCCTGCCTTGAGATGGAGCATCAGAACACACTTAAGGAGGTGAGGAAAATGGTAAAAACAGTAGAAGGGGCCGTAACATATAAACCTATGCCCCACTGTGTATCCAGCAAATTGATAATACCTTTTATTATTCATTCATCATATAAATTGATTTTGTCACTGACTGTGTATTAATGAAGGCCAGGTATTTACACATAGAAGACGATAATATAGAAGGCCATTCTGATCAAAGAGGCAAATTAACATTTATGATTATGACATTCTAATGTACATTTTTCTTCCAAAATGGTGCTAGTACAATTTATTTAATCATTTTATTTTTGTTGAAAAGCACCATTGTGTATCTTATTCCAAGCCAACAAAAATCATTTTAATCAGTCACACTTGTCCCACGAACAAGTATCCTTTAATATTTTTTAAAATTTCTTTTGTACTACCTAAATCTGGATGCATCTTGACCAAGAACAAAGAAGAGGAATTCAGTGTTCTTTTCCTTAACAAATAAAATGTTCAATACATGAAAGGGCAAAAAGAAACAATCAGTAGAATAAAAATATAAATATATAAATGGAAAACACTCTCTTCTTATACTCCCTACATTGCTGTTTTTGCAGTTTCAAAACTTAAAGAATGAAAATATGACCCTGAAGCAGCAACTGGAACAGCTTGTGACCAAACTGCAACAGATTGAAGCAAAGAAGAAGAACGAAGGAGAAGAATTAAAGAAAATAGAGGGGGAAACTGTGCAGAGAGGAGTCCAGGGTTTAGAGTCTCACAGAGGCGAAGGAGAAGGACAGGGAAGGGTCACAGTGGACAGCGAGCGCACAAGAGAAATGATCTGCACCCAAAGACAAGCTGGAGTCGGTGAGGAGGTTCTAGAGAGAAAGGCAGAAGCATGCAATGAAGCGACAGAGATCAAAAAGAGGGGTGAGGCAGAGGGAGGTCAGAAAGACAAGGAGGAAGTGGAGAAAGCGGCTGCAGTGATCGACTCCCAAATATCAACTGTGGAGAATGATACAGATATGGTTTCAAATGAGGCTGTGTGCTCCCTTTCTGGTCCCGAAATGGAGCATCTGACTCACCGGCTCCAGGAGGCCCAAGATGAGGCTGAAAGCCAGGCCAGTGCGGCCCAGAGTCTGCGCTCCAAACTAGCCGAACAAAGCAGAAAAACCTGGGAGGCAGAGCAAAAGCTGGTGCTCCTCGAGGCTGAACTGCAGCGGCTGAAGAGAGCAGCAGAGTGTCTTGGAGAAGCCCGCAGACAGATAGAGGTATGCTCAAATAACAGCACAAGAAACTTTAGCTCTCTGACTTTCTCTGTACCAATGTTCACAATATTGAGAAATATATATAAAAAAAAAAACTACCATCTTTCTCTTGTGATTTGTTAGGTTTTGCAGTCGGAGAATCTGGTGATGGAGGAGGAGCTGTGCCGCTTACGGAGCCAAGCAGAGCTTCACAGGATGCAGACCACCGTCATCGCGACCCTGGAAGGGGAGCGAGCTGCACTGGAGAGAGACAGGGACACACTGCGCAGCACCGTGGATGCCCTGCGCACCAACCAGCGCAAGGTTGGAGAGAGCACATACGCAAAACGAAAACAAAACACAGATGACACAATACTAGCTGAGATTAAGACCTGGAATGTTACCTTCAGTTATGTGCATCGTTAAATGAAAAAGTGACCCATACATATTTGAGAAATATATTAATCTATTCTATTAGGCATGACTTGAATGGTAAGATTAATTTGACTTTATATTACATCCAGTATATTACTGTTTGGATATATTAGAATGAAGAGGTTTAAGAAAAATAAAGTTCATACCAAATAGCACTAAGAGCAAGGTTTTCTCCCGAGAAAGGTGATGCAGAATTCTGTGAATATGGTACTTAAAGTGCTATTTGCAGTTAAAATCGCTAGACATCTGAGAAATTGCCAGCTAAGGAAAAGAACAGTGCAAAAGTCAGCATTAAAGAAATGCCATAAAAAGAATCTATGTATTCATCAGACTGAAGCGTCATGCATAATCGTTTTTATGTCACATTTTACTCTAATTTTCACTCTTCTTATTAAAGGATATCCCTTCCTTTAATTTAGTTTATACATTCACCATTACAAAGAAATGTTTAGTTTATACATACAGTATATGTAAAATATAAACCATTCATGTACAGTAGTATAATGAATAGAGAATGTCATGCATATTTGATCAAAAAACTAAGAATCAAGGTAAATTGTACATTTTTGTCAGCATTACTTTTTTTTTTTTTTTTTTTTACAAAAATAGATTCCTGCGTGTTATTGTGTATCTCTATGTTGCTCCAAATTTGAATGTAAAATATTTGAACTAAATAATAATAGTTGAGTTGAAAAGAATTCATTTCATCATTTCTAAACATAAATTAAATTAAAATTAAAAAGTCTCACAGCAGATTTACTGCGTCACCATTTTAGTGTATGAAAAATGTAATTTCACTTTAGCTCTGCACAGTCAGCGCCATATAAAAATGCTCATTTCAACACTTTTTGCAGAATAGTTTTCTGTGACCAAGAGGAAGTCTTTGTTTTTCAGATTAAGAAGCCAGAATTAATGAAAACTCCAACAGTGTATGTTAAATGAAACATGAAGTGCACACTTTTCCTTTCCCCCGCAGGACTTAGTAACGAACAGAATATGAGAACTCTTCTTGTTCCACATTTCCTTCCTACCTTGTAGCTGTGTGGGATGACTTGACCCTTATGCATATATTTACTTAATACTTGTTCTTAATTAGTATGTATGTATTATATATTGGGTGTGCATGGTGTCAAAATCTCTCACAGCACGTCCACAGCAAGTCCTCCCACTGTCAAAGAACATGTGTGTGACATGTAGTTGTGACTCTTAGGTCCCCATAGAAAATAAAGGTCTGTAAGTAGTCAGTCAGTGTATAACCCATCCACAAAGACTAAGTGATGTAATTAAAGAGTGATATAAAACATTTAGGATCGCTTTAATTACAGTGAGAGCTGTAAATGTATGACTCATGGACTATATATACTGATTATAAGCCACACAAAGGTCAAGTTTGCAACATAACTAGTTTCTATGCATTTATCAAATTGAAGAGGGTTAGAGTCAAACAACATATAAACTGTGAATCAAAATAAAGACTAATGTTTTGACTTTGTTAGTTATTTCTCATGGCTGTGAGCATGTGTCTGTTAGCTTAGAGGGAGTCTTTATTTATCTCTGTGCCATCCTTTCATTGAGTTGTCCAAATAAAATCATTAATGATGCATCTTTGTTTAATCAGAGTGACCAGTTAGAGTTGACCATTCAGAGCCTCCGGTTGGAGCTGGAGCGTCAGGGGCGGAGCTTGGACACCTGTCGGCGGCGGGAGGAAGAGTTGGAGGCAGAGCTTTGTGAGGCCACACTGGAAGCTCAATCGCTGACCAGAGCAAGGGACCAGGCGCTGCTGGAGGCCTCACGTCTGGAGCAGGAGAAGGATGCTTGTCAGACCGAGCTTGACAGCCAGCGCAAAGAGGGGAGGCAGAGGGAGAGGGAAGCGGCCAGACTTAGACAACAACTGGAGACCACCAGCCTCGCTCTGGAGAACAGCAACCAGAGGGCTAGGGCTGTCGATAGTGAGCACAGGTATGGTACCAGCTTAACATTACAGATGAAGTAAAGGGATTACAGGCAGTATTTCTTACATCACTATATTTTAACTCTCCTAGAAATAGTTAGTCAGTTGGGTTATAGATCACTTTAGACCACCAGAGGGAGCTATGAAACACTGGAGCCCTCATTTCCAGTTGCCCTCAGTCAGACAAATAGGAGATCCCTTTGCCAATGAGAACGTTTTGTTGTGAAAGGTATTCATTTTATATTTGAGTTTTTAGGACATACTGGATTAACACTGTGCGATAAATAGTGAGAGTTTTACAAAATATCAAAACTGCATGTAGTCCCTTTAATATTACAAAGAAACTGAGACGGTATAATTTGTTTGTCTATAATTTCAAGGCTATTCTCTTTTAACCTTTCTTTGACCTGTGTTGCTCTTTATGTGGAAAGGCGCATATGTCAGCAGCTGTCTGAATCACAGGAGCTCTGCACTCGGCTACAAGACTCGGAGAAAGAGCTCAGAGCTCGACTGAGCAACACTGAGGAGGGGAAACAGCAGCTGCAGGAGCAGTATGCCCAAGCACAGACCCAGATTAGCACGCTGTCCCAGGTGTGTTTCTGTGGTTTAGCCGTAGTGAGTGGAGCATTCAAAAACTGCTGCAGGGGTATACCATAGTCCCGGGTAAACACAACCATGTAACCACTCAATTTATCTAATGTGTAACATATAATCAATCTATACTGATGTTTAATGGTTTCTAATGCAAACCACAGTTGCAGTTATCTTTCTAAAATGTATTTTATGATGTTTAGTGATTTGATGTCTCTCAGAACTGTTGGTACACAGTCATGATTGTGAGGTCTGAATTGAAAAGTTCACTCTATGACAGAACTGGGCATTTTAAGGCCAATAATAAATAGTGTCAACAATAATATAACACTCACTCACCTTTTCACTCATAAACTGTTCATAAATTGCATGTGTTCTGTCAGCTGAGGTCAGGCAGGTATTTTTGTGGGGTGACGGAAATCTGGAATAGACTGTTATTGTTAAAAGTGTATTATGCCAAGCCAGGTTTTGGAACAAAATGGAAAGAGTAGATCTAAAAGAGAATGATGTAGCTGTGACAGTGGCATATATTTCACATATTTTTGCTTATAGTTTAAACTTATATGTGTTTTTATTGAGCGTGAGTTCACTGTGTTGGCCCAGCCCTCCACAAGAGTCCCAGGTTCTAATGTGGCCCTTGGAGAAAAATAATTGCCCACCCCTGCTCTATGACATGAACTCTAAGATATGTGACTAGAGTTCATTCAAAACCTTCATAATATGCCTTTAATAGATAAGAAGAAAGCAGTGTTGAGCTCACAGTAAGAGAAATACATTTCCTGTTTGAATTAATATATTTTTATATTCATTTGTTATTTCTAAATACATGAATGTTTCCTTTCCTTGTTATAGGACCTGTCTAATGAGCAGAGGCGTTCTCAAACTCTGTCCACTGAAGTCGAACACCTGCTCAAAAAACTCCAAAATGCAGAGAATGGACTGAAGGGTGCAACAGAGTGTCTCAACCAGTCACAGCAGACAATAGAGAATCTCTCCTCTAATCTGAAGAAAATGGAAAATCATCTTGAACTGGAAAAGAAAAAAAGAAGTGCAGAAGTATATGACATGTCTAATTTGGAGATGGTAAACAAGAGACAAATGAGTGAGTCAGAAACTGAGGAGACATCAGCGTTGGACCAGTCCCTTAAATCTGTCAGAAGTCATGACGTCAGCAGCAACGTTCATGCAACAGAGGAGACTGTGAGACAGTTGAGAGAAAGCATTGTTGAACTGGAAAAAGAGGTCTGTATTTTTTGCATTTGTTGACTTTTCTCGGGGTGAATCTGGGTTACTCGATTCAGCTTTGGTCTACAGGAGATGATTTTATTACTTAGATTTTTTTTGCTCTTGGGATGCTCAGTGACTATCAACTCACGCTGGCTCACAAAGTGCAGCTCTTTATTCCCAGAACTACTGCCTTATCTGCGCTCATCGGGTTTTATAATGTCACCTCGGCTACTGTTAATCTTCCTTATCTCCTCAGCTTCTCCCACGCTTTAGCTCTTATTCTCTCTATCTAAAACACACACAACTCTAGCGTCGAGCTATAAGCATCACCAAGGTCAGGAGTTTTGTTCAGGGCATTTCTCGTACACTGTTAACATTCTTATATTGCATTTTGTTGCTAACCATAGCAAAGTGATTAAGCAAAGTAGTTAACTGGTTCTTGTATTGGCAGACATAAGGAAGCAGCTGAGAAGCAGGAAATATTAATACACAAGTGAAGAAAGAGAAGACATCCCCAGTGCATTATGATTCAGGAGCTTATAGGCGTGTGTGTGTTCAGTCAACCACTGCCAACATCCTACAGTGACTTCATACTGTTGTGGTTGGACCAGAGTTTTGGTGTATATTTTAAACAATTAAAAAACATCTTTTTCTATATTTTCAATATATCTCATGCAATACCTCCAAACCACATTGTTAAGTAACTGAGTGGATTATTTATGTGCCGTAAAATAACCTTGTGTACAAAAGTTCACAAAATCTGCAAAATCTATTCGTAACATATATGCTAACAAATATGTTTATGCATCATTAGGAGGGATTTTCATGTTCAGCTTCATGTTCTGTCTATTATTAAGTACGTGAAAGCTCTGCCTCACATGCTGTAAATTGTCTTTGCTGTTTTTGTTTTTGTCTCAGAAAGCAGTGGCAGCTGCAGATCAGGAGGCGTTATTGTCACGTCTTTCCCAGTCCCAGGAGGCATGTGAGCACCTTAAGGAGCAGTTGGAGGCTCTGCGGCGCCACTCCCTCAGCCTGCAGGACTCCTGCACCAGATTACAGAGCCTCAACACACAGCTACAGGTGAGACATGGAGGCATGATTATAGCTCATGACTTGCCACCATGCTGTAAAATGAGTATGTCTGAACAATGCAATCAGACTTCATCAAGTTTAAATTTACATTCAGTTGTTTTTAGTTGTTATATATTTTAAAGAAGAATGTTTGAAAGCTCCAGTATTTGCAGATACCTTATGACAATTGCAACTCTTACAAATTCAGCTTTGTTAAGGAGGTTATGCAAAAGTAATAAACAAAGGAAAAATCTGTTGAGCTCATCTGTTTCCTGCTAAAAGTAAAGAAATACATTGGTTTTATTACACAGGTAGAGCAAGCTTCATTAAGTTCCCAGCATGCAGCGGCACTGGCACAGTGTAGTGAGAGCAAGGCCAAGTGTGCAGCACTAGAGGCTGAATCGAAGGTTTGGGCGAGGGAACGTGAAGAGTCCCAGGCCCGGATGGAGGCCCTGAGACGGGACCATGAGCGGATGACAGCGCTACAGCAGCGGCAAGAGGTGGAGCTGGAGGAGCTGCTCGACAAACACTCTCAACTCCGTAGCAACTACCGCGGCCTGGAGGCCCAGCACAGAGAGTTAGAGGCCAGGTACAAAAAGTTACTGACACCAATTAGTTTTTTTTAAGAAGAGTGAAATGTTGGACTTCTAAAACTTGGGCACCAGCTGATGTTAAGGAAAACTTGGCTACAAAATCTTCTTCATAAAAAATTATCTTCAGACTAGTCTTCGTAAAACTGCAATTATAGTTTTACTAAGACTAGTTTAAAGACATTTTTTATGTAAAGCAGTTACTTTTTAGAATTTTCAACAAAAAGCTCAAGTGATTTATTTTATCATTTATATAAACGCATGAACATTGTGCATTTGCGATTTTGTTTGTATAATTAAGAATAATCCCTCCCTGCTGTTTTTCATGCAAGCACTAGGAAACTAGCGAGTCATGAAATGGTGAGACTGGACTTTTAAACTGTTGTCTGTTATCTCCTTCCTTGTATCAAGCTGTTCTTTTCAATCTAAAGGTACCAGGAACTGCTTCAGAGAAAATCCCAGCTTGAGGAAAGGGAGCAAGAAATGGAGACTGCACGAGCGGAAATGGAGGCAGAAGCCCATAGTAGGATGGAAAGGCAACGAGCGCTAGAGAGAATAAAAGAAGACAACGAGAGGTAACAATTTGTTCACTCAGTCAGCTTGTTTAGGGTTGCATTCATGAGGTGTGATCATCCTTTCACTTGACTCCTCTTTGCATACATGCTTGTTTAAATATGGAGGAGCAGCGGCATTATAACAGGAGAAACAGAAACACATTTGAATGCAAATGTGCAATAAGACTATACAGAAGGTCTTTTGTCTCTGTGACCATTCTGCAGCACTGACATGTTAATGACTTACATATACTGTAAACCTCAGGGCAGGCTTGTCTGAAAGTTAAAATAGTATATTACATTTTAGGGATTGTGGATTAAATATTGATGATAGTCTTCATATGCTTAAAAATGAGAAGATGTTCTGCAGGAGTAATAATCATACATGCATTTGTACAACATCTGCATAAGCAACCACCTATATACTGTAAAATATACTGTACTAACAGTGATCTTCAATATAAATAAAAATCAATCAATCAACTGACTGACAGTGGCTGGTAATGTTGGTAATTCCAGAGCTACACTTGACTTTAACTTGTACAATTCGATCCACAGAATTAAATATACATATACTGCCAGTTGTATGTGTTTACAAGAGAAAAAAAAAAGTTTTTTTATACGACTTAATGATTTTATGCAAAAATTTGAGGCTTATGATCACATGACAAAGGTGTTCCCACAGTTATTATATTATTATACATTTTCAGCCAATCCTTCATCCTTTTACAGCTTTCCTAACAAAATAAAACAGGATGACTGCCCACCTTTATTTTGCTACATTTTTTGTCTGCAAAGAGCTAAATCCATTGAGTGAGTTAAATTATGCACTGTAATGGTCTCTTGTACCATTTGGTTTAATAATTGCACTCATCATGCTGTAGACTATTTAATAATGAGTTTTACTTTGAGAGCACTTACGAAACAAGTATATTGAGCCCTGTATGGGTCAAGTAGTAGTGACATGAGTTTAGCTCATGTGTGTCGCTGTTGCAGGCTGCAGACTCAGCAGAAGGAGTGGTTGGCGTCCCAGGCTGAGTTGTTGGCTCAGGGCTCGGTGCTCAGGGGGGAGCTGAGTACCTCGCAGCTGGAAAGGACCCGTCTGGAGGGGGAACTGAGCACCCTGAGGGAAGCTCACCAAAGTCTGGACCTTAGCAACGCCCGACTCACCAGCCAGTATCAGGTCTGAACCTGACACATACTTTATACATTAAAGCCACCCGCAGGCACAACACAGCTCTTAATCATCTGCTCAATCAATTATACAGCTGTATTTAAACCCTTATTACACGATTAAATAAAATCTATTGGGAAATCACTGCAGTTGTTGTACACAGCTGTCAGGAGAGAAATGCATATTACTGATGAATAGCCACTTTCACTTTACACGTCAAAACAAATAATACATTTGTCATTCCTTATAACTGTCAAAGCTGTCGTTCAGACACTGTTGTCAAATACAAAGTGTTTATGATTATGGATATGTTGCAGGTATCTCTTTTGTTGTCAATGTAAACCATGTTCATAGTGGCTTTTCGCTTGATGCTCAATTGAGGATCCTTTCTCAAATCTCCTCATTTAGTCTTCTCATACTAAACAATATTTTATTCTACTTTAGGCTAATTATACTTGCCACAAACTTTCATTTCTCATCATTTGTTGTCAGAACGTTTCCACCTTTATTAAAGTCTTCTGTCACTATTAAGTAAGGGCAGGAATTATCATATAGTGCATAATATATGGGTATATACAGTGAGTAGTCATATCTGTATTGTGGCTACTTGTACCAGAGACTCCTCATTAAAAAGGAAAAGGTGGCCACCACTAAAGAACTATATTCTCACTATTATCTCTGCAGCCACAGTGCTACCTAAATGGGCACAGCTTTATTTGATTTTTGCAACAAAAGTAAAATAATTGGATATAGATGAATTTTCTATGTGGTTCTTTTAAGACTCTATATGATGTCCAAATATTCATGTCCCTGTCCATTTCAAATTCAGACCAACCTTGCATCCTTTGTATAAAGATATTGAAGTAGAATCTTTTAAAAGCTAAATATAATGGTCAAATACACACAAAAAACAAGTCAGACTTAATTACATAAAGTCCATCATGTCATGAATCTGCAGGTATAGGCAAAACCAAAGTAATTGAGTGTGCGCTCCTGTTTTTAGCTGTTGACTCAGCTGAAAGGAAATATGGAGGAGGAGAACAGACACTTGGCCGAGCAGAACCAGAGCCTGTTGAAGGAAAACCGGGCTTTACTAGAGCAGAGTCTGGAGCGGCGCGATCAGCACTACTCGGAGCAGAGGGAGTATCAGTAAGTACATAAATCCAACACACACACAAAAAACACGTAAACTGTGTAAATGGACTTTACTGATTATAAAATACTAGACATACAGAACAGTTCAGAAGTTATTTTACTCCTACTATCAGCTCAGCATCGGCTAAAGTTCCGGGTTAAATGACTGCTGTACATTTGAAAGCAGTTTAATAAAGTCAAGCTTGTCATTTTGTAGTTCGTTTCTAATAATTCAACCGTCAACCTTTGTCCAATGCCACTTTTTAATCCTTCTCTTTCTTTAATCTTCCTATCTGTAACTAAAGCTGGGCTGATAAGAAAAGAGAGAAGCCATCAACGAACATTTCAAATAAATAGCCCACTTGTCGATCCATATGAACCATTCATGTCCATGTGTGACAACAAAAAATATACCAAATATCACACCTCTAATTCTGATAAAAACAAACATATGGTGTGATTACACATTTGAAATAAGTGTGTTTGGAATAAACTGTAGCTTCCTGTTTACAAGACAGCAGATGTGAGTATTATCTAAATAAATAGTAATTAGTGCTGATGGTAACACTGCTAGCACATAGTCTTGTGTGAGTTTCATTTGGCAAATAAAATGATTATTAGACTTCACATAAATCACAACAACTTATGTTCTGGCTGAAACCAAACGTATGAAGCAATTTATACGACTAAAAATACGAATGTACTTCAAGTTTATGTATAATCGAAATGCTTCTACCTACTTTGTTATTTAGAACATTTACTGACACACAATAGAGATAGAGCACACTTACACAGCCAGTCCCTTTCTCTTTACTTTTCACAATTTATTGGGATTGCATGATGTTATAATGTTATATGTATAATGTATAATGTATAGTATTATTTTACTTAATGAAAACTCATTTTCTCTCATCCAATGATTTGGGGGTGACATTCTGTTGGGCCCAGTTTTACCAAGGAAACAAAAAACATGAAAGATCTAAAAAGCATTGAAATGGACAAATCCATTAAAGGTAGACTGACCACTGAAAAATTATTTACTAAATTGTTTATTTGTTTTTAACTGGGGTTTAGGGTTCAGGAAGCACATTGCATAAATCCATTGCTCCGTCTCTTTTCTGATGTGCCACTTTGAAAATAAATCCATTCAAACATCACAGCAGGCTCTGTTTCTCCTTCACGAGTTAACAGGGGCACACTCAATCACTCACTATCGACCGTGTTACATACACACTTCCAGAATAATCCCTTGCACTGCACAGATGATAAATGCATGAAATGAATGAAGCAGCGTCCCACACAGCCTTTTCTTCTCTTGGTAAGTCTCGCCGCGGCTTTGTTCTCATGCTTCTTATGGTTTTCCTTCAGAGAGAAGCTCAGCGAGCTCCGGCGGGAGAAGCAGAAGTTGGTCGAGAAGATTATGGACCAGTACAGAGTCCTTGAGCCCAGCATGCAACCTCCAAGCAGCAAAGCCAAGTACTGTGAAATATGCAGTCATACCGAAATATTCACATATATAGTCTTTCGCGTGGAGGGAAAGAGGCATCGAGTATGTACTTCAAACTTAAGCCTATAGGTAGCAGCCAAAGTTCCAAATCAGAACAAAATCAGAACAAATCTACAGGCAGGCCAAAGAATCATACAGATTTGCACAATATAAGCTACCCATGATTACTGCAGGTCAGAGGAGGAGTAACCATATTTAAATGAGATAAAAGAGGGGCATGGTCCTGCATCAAAGAATGTGGACGAATGCATTTTGGCAGAATATTTAGAATGATAGCAAAACTTACTTACTGCAACCAATATAATATGATAATGACATCTTAATAATTTTTGATGTAATTGACACAGTTTTAGTAAATCCAGCTATATTTATAAAGCACAAGTTCAAAACAAAAGCCATCTTAAGGCCCTTTAAAAAGATAACCCAGCAGACACTTCTTGAGCAAGCACTTGGTGACGGAGGAAAAAACCCTTTAACTTAAAAATGGTAAACATGATGAGAGGGCAGGACAGAGCTAGAGGACAAAAACTCAATGTGTCATGCCGCACCCAGCTCTAGGCCTATTGCAGCACAAGATGTGCAATAAAGCAGCAGTTAAGACACTTAACCTACTGTATCACTACTATTGTAAAATCACAGAGCATTTCTTATGTATGCTTGTGTCCAGTGAAGAAACAAACAGTACTTTAACTTACAGACTTTTTAGTAAATAGCAACTGTCCTTTGTGTCCTCAAAGGAAATCTAACTGGATTGCAGACAGGATGAAGAAGCTAATCAAACCCCGGGGAGTAGGAGGAGGAAGAGAGGGCCGCGCCCTCTTCACCGCTGCAGGCAGCGTGGAGAACCTGGCCGACAGCACTGAATTTACATCAAACACACATACAGCTCAGCCGAGTGAGACCACACGCACAAACACCACAGTAGTTGCTTTCACAAAGATATGCTCACATGCTCACCCCATCAAGCGAGGCTACAGGCATGCATACAAATCATCTCATGACTACCAAGTGTGGTCAATGTTGATAGTGCTCTATCCGCTCAGGTCTACCCCAGAAGAGTGCCAAGACTGAGTGTGGCTGCCATTCTCTGCTAACCACATGTTATAGCACAAGATTTGCACGGCTTCATTTTCTTCTTATTCACCTTGACTATTAAATGCATTCACAAAGAAAGAGGTCTCTGACATTTAACTCGAGGATTTAATGGATTTGATGTATGCTTTTTGTCATATTTTATTGCAGCATATGCTAAAATAAAACATGCAAAGAGTTTTGCAATGGGAAGCTAATAAATAAATGGCCACTATACTTTGTGCAGTTATCAAAATACCTAATGTATGGCTTTAATACATTGTTTATCACGAGTCTTTTAAGGACAAACATTTCAGAGCGGCCTTTTATTAAGACCGATTGAAGTCAGCATCAATCACTATGCTCTTTTAACTGCATCTTTATTCTTACTTGGGAAGATTAATTAAACAAAGATAAAGTAATGCAGATAATGTTATATATAAGTATAGCATTTTTGTTCGGTACAGTTCACAATCATTTAGACAGATTACTTTATGTAAGATAACATCACATTCTGTAGTTATGTTGTCTCCCATTTAAATTTTTGTTTTTATTAATAAAATACTCATTATATCATTAATCTAAATGACTTCTCCTTTTCTCCTAGCGACAGCCCCGCTCAGTGCTCCAGTGTCTCCATCTGCGTTGAGGAAAATGCCATCCCAAACTGAACCAGACATTTCGGTCCCAGGTACACCAGCCATGCGCTCAGGCTCTGGGGGGCGACGTAAACTGGGCTCTCGTCATGGCTGGGGGCTGGGTTTGTCTCGGGGAGGCTCTGGAGTGTCCCAGTCCTTTAGTCCTGGTGACAACAAGACACCACCCCGCCTACGTCTGGGCTCCAGCCCACGAGCCTCTAGTGTGCTCTGGGAGGGAGAGAAAGGGGGAACAAGCACTCCCCCGGCAACCGACTCACCTCCTACGAGTCATGACAGTGTGGGAGGGGCTGAGGGCAAAGGCGAGGAGGAGAAAGTGGAATAAGGGAGACCTCAAGTCACAAATAATATATTTTTTAATGATTTAAATAAATTGGATAAGAATCAATGTTAATTTATTTGTGATTTTTTGTTAGGATGAGACAAAAAAGTAAAGCATCTCCAACGGCATACTGTATTAAATGTGTTTTGTTTCAAAGCTAGATTAGAACCATACATTTATTAAAAAACATCTTTCCTGTGAAATACTGCTGTAAAAAAAGACAGAACAAAAATGCAAATTTGACTTAAGCATTAAAGTTCAGTGCCAGCAGTGCTCGGTCTTCTCTTCCATAAATCCTTAAAGGATTATCTAAAATGTTTGGTGTGCCGCTGTTCTCTCTGATGACTTCTTTTAGTCTGCTCACCTAAAGTTGAAAAAAAAGCATTTCTTATTTTAAAAGCTGCACTTTAAGGTGAAAGCAGAGCAGATACTCAAATCACAAATGTTAACAGGAAGAGTTTTTTAAAATAACTATGACAGGTGTTTTTTTTTTTGTAGCTTCTGACGAGATAAATACACTAAATAGTTCTTCTGAAAGAGGAGTCGCTGATAAGTCTCTTTGTAGTCCAAGGATGTGATCTGTGTACATTAGGACAAAGATGGAGAGAGCAGCCATCTGGCTCACATATGGTTGAAAATCCCAATTCATTTTAGGGTTCTTGTTTAAATCCTGTGATTGATCTAATGGCAGTTGATCTTCTCTAGTGCCTTAATGAGAGGCCTCTTAACTCTTTTCACTGTTGCACCAAATGGTGTCAGTGCGGAGTTGTCCAGGCCGCTGCCATCATACACTGCCTCACACACATCCAGACAGACAGATGAAGGGGAATTAGCATGCAGCTTTCCAAATGAGCAGACCTGGGAGTTCATCGTAGAGCTTAAAGGCCACTCTTAGAAGACAGGCAGCTTCCAAAGAGCTTCTATTTGGGAGATTTGAAGGGGTATACATCAGTGTATCCAGTTAGGCAGGGGTCATTTATTACTGAGCGTATTCTACATGTGTGTGTTTGTCTCAGGGAGACAACAGAGCTATTCCAGGTTTTTATAGTTGCCTTTTTTTTCTCTCAAGCCTAACAGACACAACCTGAATTATGATTTGCAAATGACAAATAGGTTGCTAATACAATTCATGAATAATGTAGTTGTCATGGTGACATTAATCAAAATCCAGGCCTCATTTTTTCCAGCCCTGAACCTTGTGTTGTGTAGAATTGAGATGCATGACAGGGTCTGCGCACCGAGCCGCCTGAATGAGCTCAGGGCAAAGCGATAGCAAGATATTGGTTCTGCCAGTCACTCAGAGGCTTATTACGAGTGCAATGCAACAATCACATGCCCTCAGGCACATAGACATTCAGTGCCCACCGACAAAAAGCGAAGGCTGAGGCGTTTAAGTCTGAGGGGGCTTGTGTAGATGCTTCTCTGAGGGCACACCCAAGTTGCACTTACCGTTTAAAAATCCCCATAAAATCGCAAGTAATCCTGCCATCTATTCTCTTGCAACGAAAGGAGAAATACAGAAATATTCTTTTTTTGACCCTAATTTATTTGGTGGCATTGCTCACTGAAATAAATTAGTGTTTTGCAGGTAGGCTTTGTCCCCGTGAGGATAACAAGCAGCAGCAGAAAATCAGACCAAAAAGATGAGTGATTACGTGTCATCTCCAGCTCTGAACCCTAAAATGGTGACTGACGGATGGCTGCCTTGCCTGATTTGGTGTTTGTACAACAAAAAGCTCAGCTGCTTAATTATTGAGCACCAGTTAACAACACTTTGAAACCATTTTTTTGCAGCTTCCTTTTTTTCAGTCCTACCCTTTGCCAATAGTGTATTTTCACTTCACTCTCCCCTTTGCACCCAGTACTTTCCCGTGCTATCAAATTTTAATGCCTGTGTCTTACTAAAGAGCCTCTAGTGAGTAAAAGCTTGCTTCAACCACTTAGTGAACTAACTGGACGGACGTGGCATCCTAAATGTGGTGCACTAGGTTTTTGTCAAGCTGGATCTGTACAAATCCTAAAAAGAAACCAAACTAAGTAGATCCCTCTGTTTTTCAGTTTCTTGCAGTAACACACTGCCAAACTTCACTTCAGGTTAATAAAAAGTTGTAAATCATGGATTGTTTTGGGGCTTTTCTCCCTGCAGAGGCCAATCCTTGGGCAGGAGCACAGACGAGAGTTGAGAGGTAATATTTGATCAAGAGGTACCGGTGTAATTCAATTAGTTATATTTTGCCCCGGGGCTCCAGATGAAGGAGAGGGGATTGTTGAAAGGGGGAACACAATACAACCGTCTGAAAAACTAACAAGTGGAGTGTACGTACGCGCACACACCGGCTGACCCTGCGACCTCATCTCCTCACAAAACTGTCAGATTCTCAGTGCTTTCACCAGGCTCTTTCCTCAATGAGGTTAGCCCAAAGGTGAGTCTCTTCATCTATAACTTCACTCCGTCTGCCTCCATCCATCTCTACAGCCCCCACTCGTCTATTTCATCATCCCTCCCTCCTCGTTGGTTTCTTCTAACAGTTTGTCTATGCCGCACCCCACCCTCACGTCTTGCACTCCCTTTCTCTCCCCCAGTGTATTAAGGGGCTTTGACGCTCTCAGTAAAAGCTGATTTATTCCCTCGGTTGTATCGATCGGTTTCTGCATTAAAGATTATAATTCATTACCCTGGCCTCTTTTAATACATTAAACACTCAAAAATAAAATAACCCCCCCTCCTTTCCTCCTCCTCCTCTTCCTCCCATCAGACTTGGTGCAGGAAAGCATGGGCCCTCTACCTGAAGCAGACACACTAATAACTATTTACACTTAATTCCAACCTCCGACCTCATCTTTTGATCACTCACATAGTTTTCCTCAACGCACAAACACCATTTGACTCTTCTGGCCGCCAACAGATATAGATTCAATGCAGATGGGTCAAGTTAAAGATTTGTGTACTGCCTGCGTCCACTGGTCTGTTTGTCAATACGGCCGGCCTCTGTGGGATAGTAAGGATTTAAGAAATGCCATGCGTCCCCTATTGATTTTACCCCAAATGGCCGCGCCAATTCCCTGCACAAAACAAGATTGCCCTTCCCCATCGCCTTGACAGATTGATTTTGTATCTGGGCCCGTGAGGACTTGAGGAGCAATCCCTCTGATTCTGCCTCCTTGCACTGTCACTCTGACGGACAATTTCCCTCTTCATCCCCCCTTTTCTCCTTCCATTAAAGGACTCTTCTACCTTCAAGCCCCAACTTCTCCCCCTCTTTTCGCCTCTCGTTCCCTCTGACAGGCTTTCAGACAGTAAATCAGCGACATTGATCCAGCGCAGCGCCCAAGTGTCCTGGATTCTGCTAAAGAGCCATTTTCATTTCACAAGCAGTTTACTGGCCTCGCTAGCCCCCACCCGTAAACATCGGCCTCCTCCCACTTCTCTCGCTTCTTCCATCAAACCCTTATCCATACACATCACCTCACACCCCCTACAATACTGTAATGCAGACCCCGATTTTCCATGATCGGGCGTTTAACTTCTGAGCTTATGGGGTTTGACTCCAGCAGTATCAGGACTAATTTAAAGTCTATCATTTGTTTGACATCAGCACAATAAGGAAACATGTGCTGTATTTTTACTTCTTGTAATTGCCAGTGTGTTTGAAATTGACCAAACAGTGAGGAAACAGCAAACCGAATGAAGGCAGAAGCCAGTATTTTATGAAGTGCAATGAAGTCAAGTGTAATTCTTAGAGTTAAAGGCTCGTTGTATGGAAGTAAACATGCACTTATTTGCATTTCAAACTGCTTTACTTAATGTCCCTCTGCCACTATTACAGTTCATCTTACTGATTTTTTTTTTTTAAGCTATTAATTTAAAATGTATCTCAATGCCGAGTTTGAGATGGTGTAACAAGCTCAGGTATGACTTAGGGACCAAAAACCTGTGGCTCCCAGGGAAACAGCTCATAATAGCACTCAGGAATCACAAGGGTCCAACTGAAAAATAGCTCCAACAGGTGTTAACCTTTTACACCACAGACCTGTTATAAAGGCTACAGAGAAGCCCAGTAGCATTAATATGGACACACTTGGTTTGAAATTAAAGTCACAGTGCATAAAGTAAAATAAATGTAACAGGAAAGTTCACAGGTTTTGGTTTTAGACTAGAGCTACATAACACTTTAAAGCAGCCACCCTTGGGACTGACTGTAGCCTTTTTGAATGTGAAGGTGTATAAATCATATCACAAAATGCTTCTTTCTTCAAACTAGGAGTTATAGTCCTGTATATTTTCCTCATCTGTGTGACAATTCTCGAGGTGTATTTCACCAAAATGGCTGCTGTGAGATCTGAGCCATGTCATTACACGTCACAGGATCATTCTCAATTGTCTCAACGTATCATCCGACAAAAAACAGACTGAAATAAATACGCATCTGCAGTGGCCAAGCGTGCACAACAAGCAGCTGAAAACAGTCTGATGGAAAACACAGAAGGTGCAAGAATAATACACATTCAGTAAAACGGTAAAAGCACCAATTTGCCTTGTCTTGAGTATTTCAAACCAGAAACAAAACAACTGTGGAGCTCTGAATAAAACCCACTCTGATTAAATGACGCAGTGTTAAAGCTATAGAAAAAGCACACACAGTCAAGAGTGGATGTTTATTCCTGGTTTCCTGCTGATAGAATGTCAAGCTCTATAGCAATGAATATGTCGAAGTGACGAGGAAATGTTGACAAAGCAGTAACCTATTAGAGCGCAATGAGTAAAGCCAACTACAGCAGTCACTGGGCCGAAATAATTATTTATCAAACACCGCCGGATACTGTCATCTGAACAAGCAGAGGGTATTTTTCAAGACACACACTTTAATCTATCAACCGACGCTTTTTAACACATTCTTAAGGTATAAAAGACACAGATCCATCTGCACACAGGTCTTTTCCAGGGCCAACAGCATTACCAGTGCATGTTCACGAAGATGGCAGGGAATCGCCTTCAAGTTAACGAAACAGTTAGCATAATTGGTCTTCATCTGTCATCTCAAACAGAGCTGGGGAGGAATGGGAGGTGGGGGGATTGCTGACGGGACAGTGATGAAAATTGGTGGTAGGATAATGAGTCTCGTTGTCTTTTCAGCCTTTCGTCCCATGTCTCTTCTCTCATTATTCAGAGTGACTGGTTGGAGAGAAGCTTCACAGTCTGCTGCTTATTAAAAAAACCCACCGTGCCTTTAGATGAGTTCATCAGCCTCTACATCCCTCTGTTTCTCTCTCCATTTCATTCTTCTGCTCGGCTCTGCATCCTCTCATCCCCACCTTTTTACTCCTCCTCTCTCAGTTTGAACATCCTTCTCCTATCTCGCTCTCCCATCTGTTTATTTTTTCACCATCCTGTGGAGTGAGGAAGTGGGGCCCAGACAAGGGGGGAATCAAAGAGCTCAGGAGAGGAAAAGACAATCCCTTTGTGACAGATGATGCTTTTACAGAAAAAAGAGGGCTTTCTCCCAATTTCCTGTTGATAGTCTTTGTTGTATTTTCCCTCTTGTCTAGTCCCCCCTCCTCCCAACATGTCCGCACCGCTACAGCAGAGTGTTTGGAATCAAAAAAGATGGCTGTTGGCAGATGAAAGTCACGGGGCGGGAGGGTGGCTCACTAAACGCTTCGATTCACACATATCGTCGCCCACTTGTGTCCTGGTCGCCATGTGACGGATACACCCTGCAACAAACAATTAAAATCTCATGCAGATGTGCTGTGGAGAGACATATGGTGCATTCCGACAGGAAGATGCACAAGCAAATAAAGAAGGAGAAATATTTCGGAGAGTATGAACAGGTGCAATCATATTTCAAATACAACACAGACAGTATTGTGCTACAACTGAGAGTATGAGTCTTATTGTGTCTCCTTTTACATAAATACACAGAGAGGCAAGAGGCAAATATTCATGTGGAGTAGTCCCCCGGGGCGCCCCGCTCACTGACTCGTATCGCAGCCTAAGAAATAATCAATTCATACACACCACAAGCCTGTGTGATTAGTTTTAATAAGCTTTTGTCATCTTCTCATGCATGCACACAAGAATTCCAATATTCATACTGCACACAGGACACATTATTCACAGGTCGCTGCGAGCTTAACACAAAAGCTAAACAGTAATGACACACGATTACAAGTTAAGGGCTTTTCAAACCGATTAGTCTCGATGAGTCCGATTTTGGTTTGTTGTCATTTGGCAATAGGCAATAGGAATCAGGTGCAGAAAGAATTTAGAAGAGATGGACTTGGCTCAATCTCGAATGAACAGCACAATGGTGGGTCTGTGGAGGCAGTAGGTGGCAACAGAACCAGCCACATGTTGTTTGGGCAAAACATTTCCCAATGCCAGGTGGGTTTTACAGACTGGGACGTGTATGAACAATATAAACACCTGCTAGAAGCCAGGTGGAGGATGAAATAATGCCTGATTGGGGACAAACAACAGCGGAAGTTGCATCCCTAATGTTTACCTTGATTAGCAACAGTTTTTTTTCCTGTTGACCACATTATGATCACCCAAACAAATCTCTGTAAATAAAATCATTTGGTGAAGCTTTTGGTGTGACAAAAAACTAAACTGTGGCAAAATGAACAGAGATGGTTGGAGCTTGGAGTGAGGTCACGTACTCAAGCAAGCAGACGATAGAACTAAAAACGCCTCAATCTGCAGCCAAAGCCCATTTTTTTCTGATAAAAAAAAATATCAATCCATGCTGAGGGTGGCTCATCAAACACATTTCTTATTTCTACAGTCATTAGCACAGAAAAGCAGAGAAACTAATCAACATCTGCAGAACAGTCAGTGTGCACTTCAAAAAAGCAATCATCCATTTAGGAGATGTCTTCCTGCTGCGGGAAGGTCTTGATCTGAGCGAGAAAAAAGAAGATGAATCTGGATGTAGTCGTGTGTATCCACAGCAACCGAACCTGACATATCCACTCGCTCACAGTTTACTCTTGACGGTGGTTTCTGTGGGAGCACAAAGAGAAAGATTTCAAAATATGAAACAAGGGAATAAAGCATTTGAACATGGCCATGTAATGGGCAATAGCTGTTTGGCTTTTGGTTGCTTCAGAGGGATCTGTTAGTGAGGATTAGTCACTCTCAGTCCAGCACCATCCGAACATGCAAACGCACATCAAACAGACAGCCAGTGTGTTGGTTTATGGTGGAGACTTGGAGGCTTGCCTGCAGGACTCTGTCCCACACTGGCACAGTTCCGCTCCATCAAACAGCCAAGCACTGCTAACGTTTGCTAACTGCTCCTACCAAATCTGCTGCACGCCTATCCAAGGAGAAAGAAACCAGCAGCTTCTGTGCACTTTAAAAGGCACACATCTGTATTTAGACTTGTTAGTTTGAAAATAACCCCTTTATTTGACTTGGGAGGTGCTAAAGTGTGTGGAAGGGATGGGGCATCACAGTGTGCTGCCAAAGCATCCACAAAGGTTTTAAGTTTGTGGCCACTTAGGTTATGTCTCGCCTTTGAAAGACATTTGATTCAGTTGGCTGAAACATAATGGTCTTCACTCTATTTATATTTATTTTGGAATTATATGAATGTCATTTTATTGCCTGTCTTACTGCTCCTATCCATGCTTCAGGAAACAGAAATGAGCTTGTATAGTTAAAGGTCCCATATTATGCTAAATCGACTTTTCTGAGCTTTTAACCATGTTCTAACGTTGTTTCTACCTCAAACACATACCCAAAGTTGTGTTTTGTTTCATTCGCGCATGTTTAAGTAATTTATTTAGTTTGAGCTACAGTCCTTTCAACGAGCTGTTTCACGCAATGACGTCAATATGTGAAATAAACCACTCCTCTCCAGGAAGTGCTCCTCCACACTCCTCCTGCCCCTCTCTCCTGCACTGTCAACAAGTGGTGCTCTGCAGCTCAGACCCAGAGAAGCATCACTGCTAAAGTGTTAGCTTACTTACTGTCAGTAACATGCACACATGTATTACTGCATAGCTCTACATATTGCTAGGCTACTTTATTATAGTTCTTTCAATATACTGCATAACAGCTACCTTAGGAGTCTACAGGCAGCATACATACTCAACTTCAGTAGGCATTGTAAGGCAATTTCCACATGTGCACCTATAAACAGAAGCAGTTAACATGTGCTATGCTACAGGCTACACCATAGAAACATACACAATAAATAGTTTCTCATTTACCAAGCAGAAACGTCTTGTAGAAGCCTACGAGGTCTTTGTGTTTGCTCATGTTCTTCGAACTCAGAGTCAGACTCTGGGTCGAAGATATACGGCTCAGTTACTCTCAAAGCCATTGCTGAAAAAGTTATTACTACGATGTACCGTGTTTACTTCAGTCTGTTTCCAGCGGCAGCGCGTAGCTCTAGCGTGACGTCAGGCAGGAAGTGGGCGGAGCCAACACGGAAGAGCTGAGCCTTAAAGTGACAGCGCCAAATCAGACCGTTCACTTTGGACTCATGATGAGAACTCATCCAAACCGCTTGTATAAGATCATTATTGTGTGTTTCATGTTGCAAAACGTGATATGGTAACCTAAATGTATCCAAAATACACTGTATAATGTTCAAAATAGTATAATATGGGACCTTTAAGCTTATTAAGCTATTCAAAAGGTACTGGCTGAATCACAGTTACTCGCAATTCCCTTTTTTAACCAGAGAAGGAAATTAAAGTCTGAAAATGGATTGTAATGACAATAATTCAGGAATACTGTTTACACAGTTAACATTTACTACTATTTATTCATTTGCTACTTTAATCAAAGCATCAGGGTTCAGCTGAGATGTGTTATTCAGTAACTTTCTGATTGTTTTGGAGGCCAACAGCAGTAATAGCACTGTGCCAAGTCATATGAGGGAAATAACTACTTTATGAACTCAGAAAGCATGCTTAAAAGCTTAAAAAGTCTTTAAGGCGAGAGGTGAGTTTGATTTATAGCTGTGGTAAAACACGACATTAGAGGTTAAAGCGGCAGTTGTAATACCAAGGCTAATTTGAATAATTGAGTGAATGACTGATCATGCTTAGAAGCCCAGACTGCTTGGCATTATAACACTATCAATCATAAATATAATCAAAACGAATGGCTAAAGTCATTATGTCAAAGCTGCAGGCCACATCAAAATGTACGTATTTACTTAACTTTAATCAACCATTCAGATCAATCTACAATGAGAGCATTATAGAATAGTTTAAAGGAGGTTAAATAAGAAGAGAAGATGACATTCTCAGTGGAAAAAGCTTTTAATCTTCTTTCTGAGAAGCATGTTGTAACTCTGATAACAGTGTCCTTTTGGTGAAAATGTGATTTGATGGGACAGGTGTGCACAAATATCATATAGTAAATGTAAGTAACTGAGCACCTTTTAGAGAAGAACCACTTTTCATTTTTTGTTCCAAACAATCTAACTGTTCTGCTACTGATACACTGCACACTACGATGTTACCTGAACAATGAGTGGCTCGGTCTTCACGCTAAAGCAGTGGGCACAAAATGAAGAAAAAACACAGATGATGTGCAAAAATGTCAATGAAATGAAGGTCACACACAGGGTTCATTTATTTTGGTACAACTCAATAATCCTCGAAGCAGTCTATTACTCTTCTTTCTTTGCTTCATTTTGAAAAAAACAGAATGGCCACAGCTGGCTGTAGCAATTGAGTTCCTGTAGGTCAAGTAATGTGCTCAGAGTAGTCTTATGTCCCTCCATGTTCTTTAAAACTCAACATCCAGCAATGTTCTGTCCTTGGTACCAATGTCAGTAAAACAGACTCAGAACACAACAATGGATATTAACAAACTTTCCAATGCCTACAATACCTTCCTTCAAATACTCACACATTTTGTCATATATTTCTGTTAGTGGCTAATTTGATGATGTATTAAGCAGGTTGTGAGACAGCTCTAATAAATGTGTTAAAAAATGACAGTTAATAATAATGATCTTTTTTTTTTTTTTTTTAAAGTTTCTTTTTAAAAAGTCTCAATACTGAACAAAAGTTAAAGGGCTGTTTGTCAAAGTTTCACCGGGCCTTGGTAACAAATAATATGTTTATCAAGATCTGCAAATAAATTGGTCAAAGTTTAGTGGAGTCATGTATTTGTCAGTACAAACGTGTCTGAATGGGTCATGTCATTGATATATGGAAGAGAGCAGAGACGAGTGTATGATCATTGAATGTAATTAGACACAGTTAAGTGTGGTTTTGACACTGTATGTATCTAATGGCCTCCTATGTGTGAATGTGAAGCATGTGCAAATAAGAGAGATGTTGCAAGGTGTTTATCGCACCGCTGTGTGTGTAACTACACTGGGCTAAGCCAAGCTGTCATTACTTGTTGTGCAGTGTGAACAGTGTGGAGGACTCACCAGCGGGGAAGTAGAGCGGGAGGTTGTGCAGATATAAGTCTTTATCCGTCGGCAGGAAGACACAGAAGATGACTCTGTCCAGCTGACACGCACACAAAGTGACCTTTATTACCAGCATATGAAATAAGCACCAATTCATCAGCAGCAGTGAGGGAACAATGTAACACTGAGCGACATTGTACAACGCGGATTGGAGAATGCGGCTAATGCATCAGTCCATTAGTTCGCTATTAGCATCCTATTATGATCATGGCACAGAGCTTATTACAGTCAGTGAGGACAAAGTGCTTTAGAAGTAATGCACAGAGGCAGTGTGTCTTAAAATGTGTCAGGGAGAAGGAAAGGACAGAGCCAAGTTGAAAAGTTATTGTATGTGAACTAGATGGAAGCCATTGTGTGTTTTGTGAATCCCTGTTTCATTCAGAGTGGACCCACTATAAGGCAATAGGCCCCTTGTCCTCTCATTATTTTGTGGAAAACACAGCAGTGGGCTCAGTCCGCACACACATAAACCGAGCACAAAAGCCATAAAGATAATAGGTTTCAAATAATATTAAGACACTGACCAAGTGAGTGCAGTTATTCTGCAACAATAAACAGTTTTTATGCTCTGGCGTTTTTTACATTCTGGCTCTGCAGTCTATATTTACATTATAAATACTGCTCCCTCACATTGCTGTGCAGCTTGATGATAAAAGTTAGTGTGAAACAGTAAAACTGTGCTTTCAGGGAAAAGCTGTACTGTATCCTCTTATTTCTCAGACAGCATTATTACCAGCCTAATGTCTCTACAAAGGGTTTGATTTTTCTGTTTGCAGCGAGGAAGTTTAATTTATTGCCCGGCTGTTTCTATCACTTGGTGCCTGGTGTGGGAGTTTAACTCTCATTGCTTTTGGAGGCAGACATGTTCAGCCGCCTGCTAGCCCACAGCCTCAGCCTTGGCTTGTGCACAATTACCATTCCTGGTCAGGATCTAGGGAAATGCTAAAAGAGAAGATATGGAAATGTCTGTTAAGTAACAACATCCCCTGGGCTGAGTTTGGAATTGATAAACACCCATGTTGGATTTGCTTCCACTTGCACCATTTTGCAACCTGTCTCCTTCAAATTAAAAAGCAGATGTGGAGAGGAAATGCAAAAAGGCCTTGCTAAAACAAACGAACGAAGTGTGACGTGTTAAAACCTAAATTGACTGCATTTGATTATCTGGCTTTTAATTCAGCAAAACATTCATTTGTAGAGGTTCAGCTCATTGACCTTGAAGCTGAATAAGAAAGCCCCCACAAGCAGTACAAACGGATACAACTCCTTAAGCCTGGCATTGACTGAATATGACATTGTAAAATATAATAACTCAGTGTTGTTCACAGCCCAGCGTATTGAATATGGCTGTTCTCATGGCACTTGGTCATTTTATTTTGTTTGGTTTCATGAATAAATCATTTGTGTTTTTATTATTACAGATAATGAAGACTGTTGGCACCAGGGCTGAGCTCATTTTATGTCTCACTGCGTGTGCAAATTTTAATTTCAACACCAGCATAGGGAACTCTGAGCATCAGTGAACCCACAAAACAGACTCAACCCTCGGAGGTTTGAGAATAAAGGCTTTCCTCTGGTGAACACTTACACTTATACAAACAAACTCTCATCTGTCCATCTCGCTTGTTTACTATAAAACATTTTCTCCCTCTTTAAAACACACACTGGAGCTATTTCTGTGTAAACAGGAGTGGTATTAGTCTTATTTCCAGCACTTTTGAGGGCACGTCCTCTACAGCGAGATGGGTTATGTTGAGCTTTTGTTTGCCGAATGCTGCATGGCTGACGGCATCGTTCGCTCAGTATTGCTACATAGACTCATGAGACTCAGGCTAACAATAATATCATCAACACCCACAATGGGAGGCGTTACAATGTGCTGCTTAAAGACAGAGCGAGGGATGGGAAAAAGGACTGGGAGGAGGTCTAAGAAGTCGAGGAGGAGAGTTTAAAGGATGTAAACGGCTGATTGGAAAGTTTCCTCTTTGTTCTTCAGTGTTGCCTCCCCTGCAGTCATCTATTCCATCATTTTGTCTTTTCTCCGCTCACTTTCTCTAGAGAGACAAGCTTGTGTTTGTGTGAGTTGGGCTTAGTCCCGCAAGGAGCCAATTAAAACACAGACTTGGCCATGAGCACGTAAGCCACAACATGAGCAAGGAATCTGTGCGCATTTCAATGTATGTTTGTGCACGTGCGGTTGTGTGTGTCATGCTTTTTACTCCACACACCCTTTCTCTCCACTCTGACCAGAAAACAAAGACAACAGCTAAGAAAGGAAGAACACCTAGAGAAGACAGTTGGGGAAAAATTGACAACGTGCACAGAAATACACACCTTTTCATGATGCTCATCCAGAAAATCCCTCACAGTTGCTAATGCTTCGTGCACGGCCTGCTCCGGAGGATATCCTACACCGACAAAACATGTAAAAATATCAGACACAAGTGCACCCTTATGTCCTTTCTTGGTTGTATCTGGTGTGTTTCTTTGTATGTTTTCACTTCACGTCCCTCAGACAACACACTTTTTAGTTAAAAAGAGACAGATGAAGAAAGAATATTCAACACAATATTCACTCCATGGCAAAAACAATTCCACACAAAACAGAGGCATCATCGAGCCTAGGCATTCAGTCCAATCAAACACGTGCTGCGCCATTATACAGCAATTACTGCATACATCATGAGAGGGTTGAACGCAAGCGCAGTGGGGAGTACAGAAGGGTGCAAATTATCCTAAATGTATTGTTTTAGCAACAAAAATACACACAAGCGCTATTTACATTACGTGGATGTAATGTAACAAGCCAAACCGGGCCTATTATGGTTCATCATAAGCCTTTTACTGCTTGAAAATTGCCTTTCCTTGACTAGACTTGGAGCCAAATATTGTTGTTTATATAAAAATGCTTCAGTGCCTCCATTAACACTACCCACCGGTGTTAGCTATTTCAATCTACTGGCAGTTTACTGCAGGTTGAAATGCTTTACTGAGAAATTATTTGTTAGAGTTTTGGTTTTATATTGTGTAAAGATGTTTTAAGGATTTGAGTCAGGAAGCCCAAAATTGCACTGAAACATGTTGCAGGTGGTATTTTGCAAACTCTATTTATTTGACAAATTATCTCTTTTTTTATAAGTACAATTTTTCAGAAATATGGGTTTTATAATCCAACCATTTAAAATGATTTAAACTGCTAAGATGTTTCCATTCATCCATTCATCCATACAGTATTTGTTTATGTGACGATAAAAATCTTTGTAAAATAGATTTTTTTCTCCCTTTTTCAGTACTTTCACAGCTCCACAGTTAGATAAAATGGCAGTGGGCAGTTGGTGAAAGCAATCAGCACATGTATGGCTGATCATATTATGTGTAAAGCCGCTCTATATTTAGACATAAAAAACGACAGATACTGATAGCCTGACTAAATCAATCGCAACTTTGGTCCTGTTTTCATTAACACAAGACAAGTGTCAACAACTGGCCCTGACTCCTGCAAACACCCCAGGGAGCCTTTAAAGTGCCATCCTTATGTCCCTCTCTTGCCAGCGTGAAGAGGGATTACTTTCAATATGACACAATCGTTGCCCTAATCTATCTTAATCTGCCGCTCTTAATCCAAGGCCTTAATCTGAGGAGCACCTCTGGGCTGGTGCAGATAAGTGTCACACAGTGGCTCAACACTGGAGAGATACAGTCAGCGATAGAAAAAACAAGCACATGATGAAAACACAGCAATTCAGGCTAAAAAAAGGACAGCGCCACTTAAAGCTTAAAGCCCCGAGCAACAATAAACACTTGAGGAAAGATAAAACGATAACACTCTCTCACAAGTGAGTGGATAAGTGTGTTTGTTCTTGTACAGTTTTACTGGGAGCAAACAGGCACTGACCGTAGATTCCTGTTGAGATGCAAGGAAAAGCCTGCAAAATGAAGACAACAAAGAAAGTGGTTACAGTCTGGTGATGATCACATAACAGCCAGTTTTTACCCGTCACTCAGGCACACAAACCGGTGCACACAAATCACTAACTGCATTGTTACCAGAGTCTTGCTTTTCAAAGTCTGTTCTTCAGGGCCATCTTTTGTTGACGAGGCCATGCACAGATGGTGGTGCCTTTTTGTTGGGAGCTAACCAGCTGTGTAAAATTTTAAGACAGCCATAAAATATCCACTCTAAAGTTGGGTAATTTACTGGCAAAGCTATAGTTAGAACCTTACAGTTGAATGTCACCGTTTATGGTGAGGTTTCATGTGCCATATCATACTGATATAATATGATTTGAGTTACTGATAAAGACAGAGTGAAGTTATTATTCCATATTAATTTGTGTGACATAAACATGGTTTTTAATGTCACAGTGACCTTTGACAACAGCATTGTATTTGGTTAAGGTCAATTGTGCTGTACTTGAATTGCCCAATTGAAGATAAATGTGTACTACTAAGTTATTTAGCACAAAAAAGCTGTCCAGTCTCTCCAGATCAGTTTTCTTGTGCATCTTTATTTTATATTTTCTTTTAATTTACACGTCTCTGGGTCTGTGAGTGTGCTACATAAAAATTCAAACACCACAACACCCTTGCCTCCAGCGTTTCCCTCTATCTCAGCTTCAGTGTTGGATTTCATCAAATATCATAAACTTTTATGTCTTTTCCAGCCACTGTATGTTTTTGTGTTCCTCCTAATTCTTATTTGACTGTGCTGTAATATCTAACGTGATATAGGTTGAGACCAACTGCCACCACTAAGTAAATCTGTCCATGTTCTATCACTTCACTATCACTTTTTCGTTGAGCACTCTGGGCCCCCTGGCCCTGGTCCTCACCACAGAACGTGCACTGTTGTCTGTCGCTGTCTGCAGGCTGTTCCTGTAACAGGATCTCAGAGCTCTCTTCTCGTTCTCCCCAACTCCTCCTTGTGCTATGGGCCCCACAGTGTGGATCACATCTGCAGACACAAACATGACAACATCAGCTCTCTTATTGGATTCTGGTGGAAGCAGCTAAGAACCATCACACTTGTTGGAGCAGATGGTGCAGTAAACCTTATTGGTCTTACCAACAATACAAAAAACAGCTTTTGACAATTTCTCTCTTCTTTTCTTTTTTTAAGTATTTTGTTCTGCAGAGTTCCACAGCCACAATCAGTTATTGGCAAACCTGCTAAATGTTGAGCTTGACTTGTTACTAGTTAGGTCTGTAAGTAACAAAAACGGCATTGGGGCCAACCAGAGAAGCTAAAATCTAGCTAAGGTAATACTTGTCCATAAGCATTACCAAACACAACAGAGTGGGCGATCTGATGATTCACTGCAGACTGAGCATTATGGCTTAGAAAATAAATCATATGAGACAGAGTTTTTTACTTCTTTTTTTTCCCTTAAAGCTGTTCAAAAGTAGACTTGAACTCTATCTTGGCAGAGCATAAAAGCAAAATTACTTATACTCAAAGATGACCTTTAAATCCATGTACGGAGGCTGACTGTCAAGGCTCAGATTACAGGGTGCTAGGTGATGAAGTTGCATAGTTGTTTACCACGATAACTGGCACTACCCAGTCTTTTTTTTTTTTAAGATTAAAGCGTAAATAATGAGCATACTTTTTGTCATCACTAAGTAAACTTGCTGTAGGCCAAGTCAACTGGAAAGAAACAATATTAGTAGAAAATAACAATCTTTGTGACGAGTTGTTCTTAATGCTGGGAAAAACACAGCGATTTCATCACACGTTTGTTTGCTCTTTGACTGACCTTGAAATTTTCATACCAGTGTAAAAAAAAACCTCTCAAGCAAAACAGTCTATTTAACAGAAACTATGTTTAAAAAAAAAATAGGGCCTTTAATGGTTGATAGAATATGTACACCAAGAAGCTCGACTAAATTATAAAATTGCTCTAGAACCCCCTAGATGATGATAATACAACAACTAATATTAATTACAATACCCATGAAGGTATTTAACTCAAACAAACTGACTGAATGAAGTGCAAGTGAACTGCAGCGCAACATATACTAATATATTAAATTAAAAGGTAATGCTTGTACATTGAAACCAGCCTCTACGTGGACACAACACACATTCTGATTAGACTCAGAGTAGCGCTCATGGCTGCGGTTCTAACTCTGTGACAGGAGCTCAGATCACTGCCTCTCGCACACACAAGGAAAAAATCCATTTCACCAACATATTAATCCACCGTTGAGATGACAATGTTCGACCGTTTTTATGAGGTGAAATAATCTGGGTTCTGATTTCCACCACACGCTGCACAGGAGCATAGAATATGCTGTGATACTACAGGAGGAATATGCACTTAGTGGTAATGCTCATGCCATATAGGGCACAGCAGAGTGTTAAATATTAAGCTTTTGGACATATGGGAGTAGTGTGCAAGGCAAATGTAGGGTTTTTTTTCTCTAAAACAGTCTTGGGTAGAAATGATGCTGGGCTTAGATCCAACCCCTCACATAAGGGAAAAGCTAATAAATTAAACCTTGAAGCCCTACAGTAAATTGCATTGCCATAGATGCCAATCATGCAAGCCCTTAGATAACTTCATCTCAAAATAATCCACTCATTATTGTGACTTATGGAACATCAGCATGATCAAATGCATCTAAAGAGACAGATGTAACTTTAGAGGATAGATTTATTTGATAGTTTGGCCTGAGGCCCAATGACAGACTGAGCAGGTCTCTCATCTGAATAATTTTGTCTTTTGTGGACAGACAGTTTGCCTTGAAATAGTCTTCCCTCTAATTAAAGACATGTCACTGAGAAACATTCATTCAGCCATTCATATTCCTATTTACTCCCATAGATGTTGGTAAATAAAACAAAATCATTTAACAAATCTCAGCACATAGTTTGAAAATATGTATTATCCATACTCATAAAATACATATA
Source organism: Rhyacichthys aspro (assembly GCA_036850595.1). Classification (NCBI taxonomy): domain Eukaryota; kingdom Metazoa; phylum Chordata; class Actinopteri; order Gobiiformes; family Rhyacichthyidae; genus Rhyacichthys; species Rhyacichthys aspro. Next base: position 11,979,387 of record CM072157.1, on the reverse strand, counting down.
TAAATATGAATAATATCTATATTGCCTATTTTATTGAAATATATAACCAAAATAATAACAACTGAATGTAACAGATGGGCATGGAAAATGCATGGTTTCAAATTTGACATGTATAATGGTCCCAGATGGATGTCTATGAACCCGAAGAAACACGCAAATGCCACAAAGAACAGCCCTGTCCAGCCGGGCTGGAGTATTGAATCAACAGTCTTCTTGTGGTGGGAAGAATGCTAAACAGTCTCCAGCTTGACATTATCTGTAATAATCAGATATACATTAATAATTGGCACAAATATTTGCAGACTTCTTGAAATAGCACACTTTTGTAAGGTTAGTGGTACAACATGAATCATTTTTCAGCACTCTTTCCTGACTTAGCCAAAACATCTAAGAGTTTTTTCTAATATGTCTAGCTTCCCCTGAATCGCAACCAAATGTGCTCTTGACAATCAAACAAAGGCTGACCCTATAGCAACCCTTTGAAGCTGTGAAAACCAAGTAAACTACACTCACTTGTTCTCAAAAGTATAGTGAAGTGTGGCCACACACACAGTCACAACTCTCTTTGCACAGCGCCAACGACAGAAACAGAAACAGAAGCAGAAGCAAAAGCAGCGTTTTAATCCGACCCTCAGAGGACTGGAGCCCATTAGGCAAAAAGATTTAACTCAGTGTTTGGGGATTTTCTAAAATATGATCTGGCGATCTTATTTCAAAACCAGAAATTCATAATGATAATATGTGTTCTCACATGCTCTTTCCCAATACTCATTTGTTGTAAGAAATTGTTGCAGTTGTGTCCATTGACAGGGAAATTGTGCCAGCTAACCACAATCAATAGAGGGTATTTGGTTAGCGAAGCAGGATCTGCTCATTACACTCAGCCAGAGACAGAGCTGCTGCTGCCAAAATACTGTCATACTGTGTTCTTAAAAACAAAGCAATAGAAACACTGCTGGGAACAAACAATAACATTAAAGTTGACTTCAATCATATTCTACACACTAAGGACCCTAGCTTTAATTAGTTTAAAGAGTAACAAATTATTTAATAACATGTAGCCAACATACAAGTTTTTTTTGCAGAACTTTGTCTCAGAAATGATGGCGAAACACAGAGTCTTGATTTTAAATGAACACCTAAGACCTAAGATACTATGGATGTTGAATAAAATTCTGCATTGATCAATAAAGGGATTATTTGAAAGAAGTGCTCACAAAGGGGTCACTCACACTGCAAGCACTAAAGATCTGAAATGGATTTATTATAACTTGTTACAAATCCCTGATTTAAATTAACTAATTAGAAAATGTGTTAAAATGCTTTGTTACTCCTGTATGTGGATGTATATATCAGTCTTTCACTGACCCACTCTGTTGACATTAAACCGTGACATTATATCTACACTGTAGTGGTTTCTACTGAGGGCAGTGCTTTGACTGGAACATCTATGTGTTTAACTGTGAGGCACTTTCCTTTTTCCTTTGTATTAACAGTCGCACAGTCGCCAAGGCAACACCTTCAAATGACATTTATACCATTTGCCTTAATGGTGCTATAAGAAATACTGTCAACAATAGCCTGGTGGTGTTAATATGTGTGTTGTTGTACAGGACATTATTGTTTAATTTGCTGAGCACCATCTATTTCTTTTCTGTTGCTCTTTTGAGTTCATCAGAGCGTGTACAAGGACATGCTCCCATTCAATTCCAAGAGTGTCGAGTCACCTTATCAAAACAGATATGTATGATACTTATTCGTCCTAAGACGCCAGATAAAAGTACACTGTGCAGACTTGAGAGAACTGTGCTAATGTACAGTGCACTGAATGAGAGGAAAGTGTCTGAATAACACGACAGTCCTTCATCAAACTCCTCGCTGACGAAGGAGCAAGTGGTCCCTGAGAAATCACTTAGTCCATGAACCTACAAAGTATTTCATTCAAAGTCTATTTATATGTGTGCAATGCTGCCAGACACCAATATTCTCCAATTACATCTATTATGAAAGCTATAGGTTATGTCAGTGTGAGCCGACCACAGTGAATGTGTGTTAGATATTGATGTACTTGGCTGACAGCAGAACATTTTAATGATGGCTGCTCATGACATTTTTGATATACAAAAGTTAAAGATATTGCTATGAGTCATGTGTTATATATCCAGCTTTAGTGCCAAATCAACACAAAAGTAGTTTTTGTTCTAGTGGTATTTTACATCATTACTGCTCATGGTAACTTGAAAATCAATCACCATCCGCACAAGTCTGTGTTCAATATGACAGCTTCTCTGTCAAATTGACCCTGGAAGATATAACATGAGTAATTTAGCCCCAAATGAGAAACCTCTAATGGGTCTAAACCCTGTATAATCACACAAACGACAGTGGCCTCCCACTCAGACTTAGTCCGTATTTCTTCTGAATCTGAGGGTAAAATGTCATTCGTCTGCCAGTTGCAGTGCTCAGAATACGCACTTCTGTACCACGGTTCAGTGTTAAGTGCCGCAGCTTCAGACTGCTTTTTGTACCAACAATGTTACTTGGTAACTCTCCCACACACTTTCCTTATGACTTATATCTGCATATACTGACTGACTTGCTCAGAATTATAGATAGTGCAGGCATCATGTATTGGAAACCACAAAGCTCATGTGCATTTGATGACAGACCCATCTACAAAATATATATTTTTATACTAAAAGCTGCTTTGTTTAGTACCACTATAGTCCAAATATAAGGCAAAACTGGGCGTTTTCCACAACATTTAGATAATACCGATATCCGAACAGATTTTAAAATATGGTAATTATACAATTTAACATGTCCTTTAATGTGCAATAATATTCTAGTTTATAATTAATGGAGACTGAATCCTTTATGTGCTTAACATACTGTAATAATAAGATCACTTCACTCTATGTTTAACTTTCTTTTTTCTTAGAAAAAGACATAAACTTAACGGCCTTACATCAGTGCAGACAAGTCTGTGAACTACTGAAACCTCTTATTTTTCAGAACTGGTAAAAAAAAATTTGCAGCCTCCATGAGGCACCAGTGGGATGAATCACAATAGTGATTCACAAGTTGGTGGACCTTTATTTATAGAAGAGAGCATTACAGACGACTCCTCAAACAGACACTGGGACATGTTTAACCACAGATAAATTTATCTATCATGGCCAAATATGCTGCGACATATGAATAAGGCAACATACTGGGATTTAAACTGTTCCACACATATGGTTCAGTGTAGTTGTCGCTGCCTTTTGTAAATGTTTACAAGTTAACACTCTGCTACGTGTGAAACACTTCAGTAAACAAGTTGCCTCGGCGAAGCACTTGTCCAGGTTCACTTCCCGGTCACGTGTGTTCAGTTCAACAGTGGGTCGTTGCTGTTTATTCATCTGTCATCTGCTAATGTCAGCCGTGTACACATTCAAACACTCAAGTCCAAACTCAGGGTAAACTATGACCTCCCAAGTGGTGCTTTTGCTTTAATATCCCATCCTCTGTTTGCTTATTTTCTCTCGTCTTTTTCTCCAGGCCTCTTGTTGCTTGGCATCCATTTTCCGCTTACTTCATCTTTCAGTTTTAACTCGCTTTGTCCTTTGTCGTCACTTGTTCTTTCCCTCCGAGCCATTACCTCATCCACACCTCTTGCCTCCACCCCATTACCCTCTCCTCCATCCTGTTCCTTCGCTTCCAGCCCCCCTCCAGACGTCCCTCCAACCCCCGCCCCACTTGCTCTTTCTCTCCGTCACCTGAGGTAGACAGTTCTGTCAGGAGTCGGCCTTATTTACCGCCTCTCTTCGCCCGTGTTTACATTATCGATCGGCAGGGTTGCTTTAGTTCCACCATACATCAACACCCCCCCAACCCACACCCACCCATCCCGTCCCAGTGTGTTACGGATGCTGGGTTGTATTACCCCTCGAAACGCACACACACAGAAGTGGGAACCAATGGGGTGAGATGGAAAAGCTAGCGGAGCATGTTAGGATGTGTGAGGGATTTATGTGTGAAAGGCAAAGTGCATTGGGAGGTGGGTTATGGAGTGACATATGTGCAGAGGAGCGCATGTAAAATGGTTGTTTTTATACACTGCTTCACATAAAACGCACACTATATGTCTAAAGTATATTGACAGGACAGAAAACAGTGTGTCAGAAGCTCATTTCTAAACGACAGGCAATATTCATCACCCAGTGGCTCAGCATTTACAGTATTGTGCTTCTAAATTTACACGCAATTTTTTATGATGTCTCATTATCATCCATAATCATGAGCATTAGGTTTGTTAATTATCTTGATGATAGTATTAAGAGTAATTGAACCTATGGCTCAAAACAATATCTCAGATTTATTGAATAAGCTTTAAATTAAATTGTAGTGAGACCAAATGTACCAATGATTACAGTTTTATCTTAAAGCAACATTATTTAACTTTTCTAGACTTGCACCCACTGTCTAATACTACACGGCTGCAAACTGATTAGGAAGTAACTAATAGTGTTGCTTTTTTCCCTTTGACAATTACACAGATCACATTAAAGGTGTGTTACTTGAAAACTCCTATCTATTTCTGGTTTTCTTTTTTACGCTGTACTTTTTTACTCTGCTGCAACAGGACTGTCGTTAATTCAGTGTTTACAAGCCATGTTGATCAACCAGCAAATAAAAAATGTGATTGGCCAAATTCTTGACGTCACGGACTGAATGTTCTCTTAAAATCCTTGATAATAAGCCTAGAAGATTTCTAACAGTCAGATTGGTACAACATCTGAATGTACCTTCATATTAATATCCCATATTCATTCAAATAGCTGTAATGTAGTCATTTTTAGCTGCACTGACAGGATTATCAGTATATCTACCTTTATGGGTTGCAGCACCATTATATTTCTATCCTTTGAGCAGCACAAGCTCTTGTTTAATGCAGACAGAAGAAGAAAACAAGTCGGACTCAAACAGAAATCACCAGCAGACTCGAGCATTAATACAAGACCTCGGCTGTGTCCTAATCTCAACCCTTGTGCATCTCCTTCCCTACACCGCACGTACTTCTCCCATTTCTAGTGCAGAACGGCTGTGGTCTGTACACACCAGATTCACCCCAACGTGAGTCTCAACGGGGAAATAACATCTTGTTCTACAATTACTCACTCGAAAATGGTGCTCGGAAACGGAACAAACACACAGCAGTCATTAACGTCGTCAGGAAAACATATTTGTTGCAGCAATTGAGTAGCATGTGGAGGTCATTTTTTTACAGAAACAGCAGTCTCTGGGAAAGATTTACTAAGGATTTGGGATTTGGAGACAAAGAAGCATCAGCAAAGGTGGGGTTTTAAGGTCGGGCTTACACTTCTACTTCATCTAAAAGGTGTTAAATCAGGACTTGGAACAGGCTAATGGGGATTTTCTCTCAGTCTGAGTGGAAAGTATAATAGGAAAGCAACAAATGAAGGCAAAAACATGACAACAGAGCCTTTTCCACAGCAAAATGTTTTCTCAAAATCTCAGTAAAGCTGTGTAAATATAAGTACAGGATGTATAGGCAGAGATTTAACTTAAATGAATGTGGATGGCTTTAAGTGGCTTCAATGACAGAGAAACAGTTTTAAAGAGATTGGGTCAGTGCTGCAGCCCTTTAAGTTACTCTTAGGAGATTTTTCACACAAAAAATCACATTTCTTCAACAAACTGTTTTATGCTGTCATCTGAACAGCAGGCATCAACGCAAACATTCACAAAATTATGCAGCTATTTTATTAGCCTGTAGGAAGCTTTATCACATTGTCTAGAGCTAAATGTGCTCACAAAGGATGTCACACGTCTGTTGTATGCAGAGAATACATTTAAAAGGCATCTGTGAAATAACATTGGAAATGGATTCGAGTGTGTTGTTGCCCCCTGGCTGTGGATTTCATTGACATATTACCTTTGCTTTGTTGGATTTGAAAAGATCAATCTTTCACACAGAGGTGGGACTGGTGACCTATTGTTAAACACATGCAAGACCTTTTGATTTTTACACAGCGGTTCATGTTTTGAGTGGATTGGCCCGGTAAGCTTGTAATGCGATATTTAGTGCAATGATATGATTGTGTCCTAGTGTGTAATCCATTACGGCTGCACAGGAGTCCAACTCCAATCATCTTCACTCAAACTAATAAAAATGGTAGGCCTTTTTAGCATCACTGCACAGAAAACTCTGCAAAAATAATCAGGATATATCAGGATATATTAGGAGTTTCTCTTCTCTACAAATAAACTGCTAGTGTCCTTTGTGGCTTTGGTTCAAATCTAAGAATATTTTCCTTTAGATCAATTACAATAAAATGCTTCTTTTATCAGTGTGTAAAAGCACAAATGAGTTTGGCCTAATTATAACTCAAAGCTTGTTTTGAACAGATGGCATCAGGACATTTTTATGAAACACATTTCTTAAAAAAAAGCACTGATCTCACACAACAACAATGCGCTACATAAGAAAAGGTAAACTGAGATACGCAAGCTATTTATTCATCACCTACTTTTGTAAAGGTTATAGTCAATACAGGAATCAACTGGTCACACTGTTTTTTCGGTGATGGAACTGCTCACCTGCATGCTGTTTGTTTGATGCATTTAAATGTACTAAAAATCTACTCTATCATGACTGTTGTTATGATCAGACCTTCTACAATAGTGGCCAAAGTCACTAATACATTTCACCAATTGGAGATTTAGAGTTTGGTGTTAGCTTAGTAGTGCCTTCAGAACGGCAATTATCGCTGCTAGTTAAACATTATGTGATAGTATTTAGCCCTATAATTCCTTTTCTCTGTTGATTCTTTTCCTTTTTTGAGCTCTTTTTCAGTGTTAAAAGACATATTCAGTGCTGACTAAAAAAACAAAAACAAAACACACTTTATCGCCAAATATTAAACTTCCAGGAACATCATATGGCAGGTGTCCAATGAGAGCGCCCCTTTTTCGAGCATGTGACAAGCATTACTAGATTCTTAGCTATTAAAATCACTTATAATAAACAGTAGTTGGTATCATAAAGCCTGTTTTATTTTCCACAAATGATTGCTTTACAATATACTATTTGGGGTTTAAAACCATTTTCTAGAGGAAAAAATACCAGGTACAGTCTGTTTAAGCATTACTAATAGTGACCTTTTTGTGCCTATGTAACTATTGGCGCAATTTGTCTGCAAGTCATGTCTTAGTGTATTGGTAGATTAATTTCAACTTTTAAAATTCAAGCTGCTCCAAGAGACTGAGAGGCTGTGTCTTTGATGGTGTCCCTGTGTGCTCTCTCCTGTGATGGAGCGTCACACTGTCATGAACCTTAAAAGAACTTGACTGAGTGCCATCCGGTGACGCCCGCCATGCTTTCTCCTTTGTGCTGCTTCTTGTCACTCCCCCATCCGTCACTCCTCCCCCTGAGGCCTCTCACTATTCTTACCTGGGAGGCCACTACGACTGCTTTCCACTCCGAGTCAGTCCCGTCTCCTCGGCCCATCTGTCCCCCCGGCCTTCTTTCTCTGCCTTTAAAGAAGAGGCAGAAAAAGGACGAGCTGCTCCTTTGTGTACTGGGTCTCAGTCTGTGCTCAGCCAAGCGGACACAGCTCTTAAATCCAGGCTTGAGTTTTGGTACAAAAGGAGGGCTCAGGTCTCTTTCTACCTTTAGGAGGGCAGCTAAATGGGTGGAAAAGGAGGGGACGAGATACTAAAAAGGGTGACAAAGATAATTCTTCTCATCAGAAAGCAGCTGCAAAAAGATTTTCTTTCTCACTCTTGGTCTCGCTTTCCCTTAGCCAAGCAACACTGGAGCTTTTTTTGATCCCTTTTCTCCTTCAAGGCGAATGAATTAACTGAATGAATTAACACCAGGGCGGCTGCTGTGATCATCATCGCACTCCTTCTCATCAGCAGCAGCAGCGGCAGAATTGGCGAAGCTTTTTAACACCTCGAAGCATCGCACTGCTGATGCTGTGGCAGGAAGAAGAAAACATGTTGACAGTCTTGTCAAAGGGAAGTTTTATAAAAAGCAGGAAAGATATCACACTACAGACTGTAGCCCAAAGTCTTGTCAGGTCTCAGGGGTCCACTAAAGAACACTCAGAGGCAATGATGGTGGAAGTGCAGGGGAAGGAGGTAAGATGAGTGTTAAATGTAAAATCAGTGAGAAGAAGAAAAATCACTCAAACATATGACACGTAACCAATTTTTCAATGAGGATGCTTAACAGAAAACAAGCTCCAACTCTCCTGTAGGTCTATTCAGAGGTCTATTGTTTCTAAACCTTTTAAATTTATTCAGAAAGCCTTGAGCAGAAGAAATAAAACACCAAGGACCTTTAATAAAGAATATTAAATAAATTCTAATTTAAATCCATTTTCAATAACACTCATTAATATAAGACTGAAACTTAAAAATAAAAAAACCCAAATTACAACACAGACTGATGATGATGTGGTAAATACTGTGTAAGAAAAATGGTTTGGATTTTAAATTACAAAAATATAATGAATGTATCTGGCAGTGTGTAATAAAAAAATAACTGATGAGGTAGACTGAAAGAAGGGAATGGAAAAGTCAAAACATAGAAAGGTAAAAAAAAAAAAAAAGTGAGAACAAGGTGTTTAGTGTGATGACGAGTAGAAACGTCTCCGCAACGTCTTTAACAGAAGAAAAACAACATGGGAGAGTGACAGGGCGACAGCAGAATCAGAGAGGGCTGGGGTCTGGAAGCAGAGGAAGAGGAGGGGTTCAGGAGAGAGCAGTGAGGATTTTAATTAACAGTAATTGGCCACTGAGGGAAAAGAAACTGGGAGATGGAAGAAGAGCAGAGCAGAGCCAGTTTTGACAGACTGATATCTCTCTTGCTTTGTATCTCTCCATTTCCTACAGCACTTTTCTATCTGGGCCCCTTCATCTACATCTTGTTTTCATCTTTTATCAACCCCAACTGTGTTAAAGCAGCTTCTACCAGAGATGTATCCTTCACTCTTTACTAATACACGCCTCAATATGCTATGTACTGTTTCTATGGATAGATAATGGGAATGTGCAGTACAATTTTCCTATAAGGAATGTAAATATGACCTTTTTAAACCTTTTCAAAGGTGAACCACGCTGGGAACTGCTCATTCAAATTGAATAATAACTGTATGTGAACTGAATTTAAACATGCCTTGACTTAACAATGTGATTAGGAGATGACAGGACTGAACAAAACAAACATTATTGATGAGAGACTGTCACAGAGGTTAGAACAAGTAGTGTTAACTCAAAGACAAATCCTGTTGAGGGCCAAAGACAAAAGCCGTTGACTAAGTTTAAATAAACCTGACAATATTTAAACGTAACAATATACAACTGCCATATCACATTTAACAACTTCTTTTGTGTTCTTTTAGGGTGTATTTCTAACATAAGTTTAGAGTGTTTGGCCTGTGGGTATTGTGTTTGAATGGGTTGTCCATTAATTGTTATGTGAGACTCAGTGGTTAATGCCCTTTATCTTTTGTATTTGTTGCTTGTAGTCTCCTTCCACTGGAGCGGTACGGTAGGAGTAAGTGCAGGTCAGTTTCCATTCCCAAAAGGGTTATAAACAGACCAAAAAAAAACATATTGGATCTTTCTACTTGGATAAGAGAATAAACCTGCTGGGAATAACCCGGAAACAATCTTCTTCTACTGTTCATTGCAGTAGTATATGGTTGTAACTCCATCATCTTGCACCACAAGCAATTATTTACCCTCTTCGTTTGCTTCCAGCTTTTTGCTTCAAATGCAATTACTTTATCATATAGCATACTCAGAGACACTGGCATGTGTTGACACTGTGATGACACTGTTTTCATAGTAGACACCGGTCCCCTGGACACTTATAGTGGAACCACAAGGCTCTTCAGGGTTAGCCGTGCCAAACTGTGACCTGATCTGTACCGTAACCCTCAGGTGGAAACATACCTTTTTAGGACTAAATCAGATATTCTCGCTAACATCATGAAAGTAGCTGGTGCTTTTTCTGGATAAAAAAAGAAAATACAGTTGTGAGCCAGAGACAAATTGTGTCCCTTGTTGTGTTTTGATCTTGTAGCAAGGGAGCAAACACATAGTTACAGAGGTGTGTATTGGTACACAGGTGAGCTCTGAGCCGCTTGTCACCTCAACAACACATTTAGACTACATACCTACATTTGAAAATCCCAAACATATATGCACCTACACATGTGCACAACAAATGGCACACAAGTGAGCTATTCTTTTATGCACACATAAAGGGACCACTCCTTACTGAACATGTAATGATGGCTCACATGCCTGTGGTTGGCATTTGTTGATTTAACATCTTTGGTCCTTGTTTTGCATCATGTGAATTCATGCCCTCTGCTGTACTCTCCAGCTCACTTCTGGATGTCATCTGTCAACATTTCTAAATTACATGCGACTCCTGCTAAACAGTGGTGTATGCTTCAGGCGTTGCTAGGTTACAGTAGTGGGATGCCGCTGGTTAAGTGGCTCTGGGATCATAGTCAGGGTGACAGCAGGTCCTCAGGACCATTTGGCAACCTGTGAGCGAGTGGCCCTTTAAATGGCACATCTGCTGGCATACCCATACAAATCAAGATTGGACCTGTCTCTCAGCCCCTCTTCCTTCACCATTAGACTTTGATTTTTATTTCTCTCCCTTTTGAACAGTGTATCTCTTTTTGCCATGATCCCGCGTATGCTTTGTTATCTTGTGCTGTGTTTCGCTGTTGTTGCCGTCTTGCCTCTCACTGTCTCCTGCTGAGAGGTAATCAAGCCCTGTTGTGATTGTTTAAGCACTGTAGCAGACACATGTTGAATCTTTCGTGGGACATAATATTTGTATGGGAGGAGAGAGCCCCTCTCTTTCTACATGCTGAGCAGTGTTCTCGTACACATACATCTCAAAAATAATCGTGTGCCCACACAGTTAGGTAGTCAGTGAGTCATACTGATAGTCACATGGCTTGTATTCTCACAGAACATGGAGCTGACAGCCACTGCACAATGTAAACAGTGTCGTACACTGTCCGTAATACAACACCAACACAGGCACCACAATATGCATGGCATCAAACTGGGACAGGAGCAATAGAGAAATAAATCTATATCAAATCAAATGTATAAAATAAAACAACACTGACACTGTTGATTAAGGGGCAGATGTCAACCAAAGAAAAACACAGTCCTTTAAAATTTCTTCAACCCACAAAACCACATCACATATAAGCTCTTTATTTTTACTAAATTCAGGACTTGTCGGATGAGATCTCATTGGCTAATTAGTGTACTAGTCAACCAGGGGCAGATGGCCCTCGTAGAATGAATCCCTTATAGACACATATCTCACTCATGCATAGATCTCAAACAGGTAAACTGACAAAAAGACACTGTAAAAACTAATCTCCTGTATTTCCCTGCTGTCTCTTCTACACTGCTGGGCTATCACTGTATTTTTTCCCAGTCTGACTTCTATCTCTTCAACACTTCTCCTCTCGTTCTGCCTAGAGCATGCCTTTGCCATCGCTTCCATTTTCTCCTTTCTTCCTCAGTGTGAACTTAAACTCTCAGTGGAATCATAAGCTGAAATCACACAGGGCCAGTGTTTCTTTAATCTTTTTTCATAGATTGCACACACATACCTGGGTGGTCATTACCTACAGAGCTTGCCCTGAGTGCTATTTTCAATTCTTGTGTAATTATGCATTATTATTGCCGATACAGCTGTGACAATATGGGTAGTTCTTGAGCAAATGTCATATTACAAGTAAGGTAAAGCTGAAAAAACTGTCATGGAGGACCAGACTTTCAAATGGCAAATCAACTAGACATCTAAATGAAATTCTGATTCACATTTTATTTTGGTCCAGAAAAGTATTAGATCAGTGAAATATTCTTCTTTTGAGACAAGCTGAAGCCTGAGTTTTCCACAATAACTGTAGTAGGCAAAATGCATTTATATTTGGTACATAAAGAGACACAGATAGATGTGTTTATGCGACAGCAGTCTTTACCCTCTTCCCATGACATATCAAACCATACCAAACACAGTGATACTATCTTAAAAGAGCCACCAATTATAATGACTCACTATCTCTGTTTAGGGTGCTCTATAAGATGAAGAAAAGAACTCATAACCCATGAGTTTCTCCCGCAGCCAGAAATACACAATAAACACCAGGAAGAAGTCAGCAAGACGACATACCGTATTTTCCGGACTATAGAGCGCACCTAAATATAAGCCACACCCACTAAAATTTAAAAGAAATATATATTTTGTCACATATAAGCCGCACCGGACTATAAGCCGCCGATATCCAGGCTGAGAAATAAGATATTTACATAGAAAGATTTTGTACCATAAGTGTTTATTCATATACCTGAACTGATTGTTTCCAAACAGTGCCTGTAACACGGCAGTAAAAGTGCTGATCAAACAAAACAAAAAAGTCATTGATGGTTTTTTTCATCTTCCTCCCCTGCCCCCCCCCCCCCTCCCCCCCTTTTCCCCCCCCCCCCCCCCCCCCCCCCCCCCCCCCCCCCCCCCCCCCCCCTTCCCCCCCCCCCCCCCCCCCCCCCCCCCCCCCCCCCCCCCCCCCCCCCCCCCCCCCCCCCACTAAAACCAAAAGGCTTTTTTTTTCGTCCTCCCCCCCCGCCCCCCCCCCCCCCCCCCCCCCCCCCCCCCCCCCTCCCCCCCCCCCCCCCCGCGGCGCGGGGGGGGGGGAGGCGGGCCCCGCGCGGGCCCCCCCCCCCCCCCCCCCCCCCCCCGCCCCCCCCCCCCCCCCCCCCCCCCGGCCCCCCCCCCCCCCCCCCCCCCCCCCCCCCCCCCCCGCCCCCCGGGGGGGGGGGGGGGGGGGGAGATCACGGGCGGGGGGGGGGGGGCGGGGGCGGGGGGGGGGGGGGGGGACGCCCCCCCCGCCCCCAAAAATATTTTTCAAAATATAAACACTCAAACACAGAGTGAACATGGTTGAAGTTTGATTAAAAGAAGACAGATGGAGTTTAACAGTCGCTGACGTTACAGTTGATTATCAAATGGCATCTGGATTTCCCACTGTAGTTGATCCGACAATTATGGGCAGTCTATTTTCATGTGAACATGCTCCTGTTTTAGGGTTTTTTCTTTGAAATGTTTTCTTTGCATTCTGTGTAAGTTTTTTTCAATTGTTGCATATTTGATAACAAACTCTTTTTTTCTAAATTATGCAAAAAAGTTTTTGTTTTTTTTTTTTTTTTTTTTTAGTTTTGCGGTTGTAAAACAGGATGAAATGCCTAGATGTTCACCAAAGAGTGTGTAAATGTTGGCAGAATACATGTTTATATATAGTTTACAAAGGCTAAAGAGTACAGATAGGGATTCTGTTTAGGCTTATATACTCAGGAACCTTTTTTATTTCAAATAAAGTAAGTTTGAGGGTGAGTTGTCTCATGGTCAATTTAGGGTGGTCTATGATCAAAAACAGTACTAAGAAAAAAACTTCCAACAGCCAGGAATAAATAGCATTCATCTCAGACAGTTTGAATGTGAAAGAACATATTATTTATTTACATATATATTCAAAGGATATGGAAGTGTAGGAGTGAAGGCACTCATTTAATACCATTAATGCTGTCACCGTCTAGAAAAGGTAGCACTGTGCTTTTACTTCTGAAGAGTGTTGCCTTACAGATACTAAATTTAAACCCATGTGATGAGTTTTGAAGTTTCCAACATAAAAGTAGTGACTGCTGTTAAATTGTTCTTGTTAGCGTTAGTGCATACTAATGCTCTCCTCAGTCACACGTTGTGCTTTAGATGTCAAGAAAGCGAAGGAGTTTTTTTTTTTTTTAATCTGAAACTGAAACACCTAAAAAAGCTTTTTCTGTCATGTCGAATCTTCAGCTTTCACATTATACATGCTGCAATGGAGTGCCACTTAATAATTGAGTGCCATTTACTCTGCCATAAATGGAATGCAGTAAGTGACATTATTAAGGATACCCAGATGAGCCTCCAGTTCATGGTACAATTTGGATTGGGAGTAAAAACTGAACTCATTTAAGTTTATTATATAAATGTGGATAAGGGTGTGTGGTATATTTTTTACTCTCAAAAGTGATTAGATATATTTGAGGAAACTCGGCTGTGAGTGTGGCTCTTTTACAGCCAACACCTTCCTTCACATTCACACCTGAAAGCAGTCCAGTACACACTTCTCTGGAGAGGCAAGCGCTCACACATCTTACTCACACTTGGCAGGGAGGCCGTAAGCGCAGGTAATCTTGGCCTGTCCAGTCTCACAGCCATTGAGAGAGGCACACTCCTTTTTAAGCATGGGACCTGCAGCACGGTGGATGGCTCCGTCCACTAGAGAGGAGACAAGAAAAGATACAAAGAGTTGGCCTACTTCTGTGAATCCCCATAATGTGACGACTTACAGGAGGTTGTTTGAAGTCCAAAAGACACTTGTGCAGGATTAAGTAAGCATCCCAGCTTCTGGCACTACACAGACCTGGACGATGCCTGTATTTGCAGGAAATGGTTGAATTTCCTGTCTTTCTACTGCTTTAAACTGGAGTGAACTTCTTACCTCAAATCCTCAAAGCATCTGTCAGTCAGTTTAATGGATTTTAAGGGTAGCGCCTTACTTAATTACTCAATTTACTGTGTTATTACAGACTCAGCTGACTCTGACTATTTGGTCAATTACACTTTATTAATTACATTTTCATAAATCTACATAATACCCATAAATGTGTTTCTATCTTTGATCCACAGCAGTTCTAAAACCCGTGACTGTGTTCATTTCCAGAAGGGCAACGATGCAGGGAAAGCAATTTTACAGCTCTGCCAATTACTTTGTTCAAATCAGGCACACATTTTGTAAAATGTAAATATTTAAAATATTAATTCAGTTCACTATTCAAAATTCCTGCAGCAGTAAATAAACAAAATAAATCATACAACTAAAAACTAAAGAATAAGAACAGGCCCTGAAATATAAATATAGTGTTATCTATACTTAAAATAGTGGCACAGATAATCAATTTTAAATAAAAATAAAAAAATAGAGAAGGTAAAGACTAAATAAGAACTTTAAATCCAGCAGTATGTGTGAGCGTTAATCTGTCCCTAGAGTCTTTAGTGTTTCATAAAGAACGTGACACACATGATCCGTAGATACTTGTCAGTGATTGGTTCGTCTGGGAGCAGATGTTGGAGCAGTGTGTCGTCCGGTGGCTGAGTGGCCACAGCCAGGGGTTTGAGAGTGTTATCTAACGTCTTTGTGTTGCCTTGGCATATTGCATGCAGTGCTGAGCTGGAGAGTGCCTTGTCATGCTGTGGCATGTAGAACAGGGCCGCACTGTGAGCAAAGCACAGCACTGGGGCGTAAAAGGCGACTTCTGAACATTGGCAAGATCCTTGGGGTGCACTGAACTACTTTGTGTGTGTCTGCCGTTTGTGTTTTTGCGTCAAAGAAACTGAGCTCTACACACACACTCAGATGCACTGTGGTCATGTTTGTGTGAATGGGCCTTGAGGTGCCACACAGCAGCTCTGAAGCAGACCAACTCTGAAATAGGAACAAGTGTGATAAGACTGGGAGATGAAAAAGAGAAGTTGTGAGCGAGGGAAAAAAGGAGCACAGCAGATGTAAAAACAGTCTGAAGGGAGATAAGGAAGAGAAGAAAAACAGCAAAAGAAATTGAACTCCAGTCTAAGTCAACAATACTACTTTTGTTTTATGCTTTGTATTTGACAGATATGGTATTGCTTATGCTTACAGTGTGTGTGTGTGTGTGTGTGTGTGTGTGTGTGTGTAGCAGTGAATTGTGGCCTTTAAACTCGGTCTTTATGAGTGGACTGCATAGCCTTGAGCTAACATCGTGCCTTTTGACCTTATGAGTGCTCTGCTACATCAGTCATACATGAATACAGCTCTATAAATGTAAAGCTCTGCTAACAACACAGGAAAAAAACATATTCCAATAATAAATGTGCATGGGTGAAACTAATGTCAAGTTAATCATGCTATTAGGTAGACAGAAACAGGAATGGCCACTATGTTTTGTTTGTAAATGTTGCTATGTGATTCACAGCATCCACTTCACCAGCAAATTTAAAATTTAAGAAGAAAATAAAAGATAAATACAAAACAACACAGTGCTCTCAGTGCCTCTGTGCACCAAGCTAAGGAAGTCCTTGATATTTTCATTTTCAAATTAGATCTTTCCTTAATTCATCTCTATTTCTGGTCTAAACCCAGTGAGTTAGGTTAATAAACACACTGCAATAATTTCTTCCCTTGGTTCCTGTTGCTATGATGCAGAGCTGTCCCTGTAACAGCCTGCACTACAAACGTCCCATGTAGAATCCCCACAGACTCGTGCCTCTGTGGGAGTCGGAGTAATAGCCCAGCATGAACGCCCCCCCATCCTTACAGACTCAATTCAGACACTTCAGTCAGGTCAGGAACATGAAGGGGGCTCATACAAAGAGGTGGGTGCAGATCAAGCATGTTTTTGAAGCTGAGCGGGACATTACAACTGCTCTAGTACTGCTGCATGATGTGCAATAGTAACGCTACTAGAATGACCAGGGAATCCATAACAGTATACACTATATTTCAACTCAGTATTTGTTATCATAACATCTATATTATTAAATTATCATATGTGTCACTCTTGCAAACTTGCAAAAGAAGTTGTCAGCTAATTTTATTGAACCAGAAACAATTAGCATTTTTTTCAGCTATGGGACTGAGTGGGTGTTAAATTAACTTTTTGTACTTTCAAAAGAAGCTCGATATTTATGACTAAATCCAGAGAACACACTGATTTGGATACATTTTTGGACTATTCTACTATTCTGGGCATTGTGACAAAAGATCCCCAATCATATATCCTAATTATTAGCAGAAACAATGTTCCATTAGCTTAAAATGCAGTGTCATGCTGCTGTGGCTGCAGTAAAATGTTAATTGGTGTCTATTTCATCGCTCTGGCCTCTACAATGGCTACCTGAGATGCGTGTCGTACCATATACAGTGTCGATCATTTCTATAGTAATAACATCATCTTGACTGTATTAAGCGCTGGGTTAATTAAGAAAGGACACCACTGAACACTTGGGTGTGAAATGCACCACTGCTGGCAAATGGCAAATGAAATGCCTCAACTACTCAACAATCAGCCCTAATTGGCTGCACCTAATGCCACTAATAGACATCAGCAGATTGCAGTGAATGAGTCATATATCTTAACACTAAAATAATTTCCTCAGAAGTGTGACACTCATTAACATGTTAAAAAATCACATTCATTATTTGGGGGCAATACCATCCAAAATATTGCATTTATATTTCTGTGAAGCTAAGGCCCTTAATTGATTCAAATATGGGAAAAGATATATAAAAAACAAAAACAAAAAGATGCACACAGAAAAATAAGGATCCACTGAAAAGCACAGTGGGATAAAGGGAAATGGGTTTGGAAGGGGATCAAATGTAGAAAGGGGGATGGCATGTGGCTAAAACAAAAGGGGAAGAGATGAATGTTAAGCAAGGTTTTTGAGATAGGGTTGAGTAAAAAGACTGAGACGGATGAATAGACGCGGGGGGTGGGGGGGGTGGGGGGGTGGATATGAGGGATTTGGCGTGTGTGGACCAGTGTGCAGCCGGCTACAGCAGACGCCTGACCAGTGAAGGTGTTTTTTCATCCCTTACGAGCTGTGTGTTGATGGGGGGTGAGTGAGGGAGTGTGGAGGAGTAGATTGCGACTGGGAAGTGATAATTGGTGATATGCTTACCTGGCGAGGAGCCTGCAACCCCCAACAGGGCACACAAACAAATAAAGACACACAAGCACAGACGCACACCTGACTGCAGTGTTACACGGCAGGACAGCTATTACCTCCTACAAGACACCAGCGCCCACACACGCAGGTAGATTGACATTAGAGTAAAACTAATCCCAAGGTCCCATCTACAGAATACTAATATGGCTGCCCTTGCCAGCTGACCTCTTATAGGCCAAACAGGCTGTCCGTCAAACTAATGGGGCGGAACGCTGGCATATTGCTTTCCCACAATCCCTCAGCAGAGCCAGGACACTCATTTACTTCAGTCAGCTTGTTGCCAAGGCAACATTTAGGATGGGTCTGGCGGTGGTGGATGCACACTGCTCTACACACAGGACACATGCACTTTTACACACACAAACTTCACCGAGCCGAGCCAGCAACCTGTTAAATGCTGCTACAGTGAACTTGTGCACCGCCGACACACAAACAGCAGTAAAACAGTTGAATTTATGCATGCAGCTGAGACACTGGCATCGCTGTCTGAATATGGAGCGTGCACTAAGTGCTCTCTGCTGCTTGTCTCATCTGTGCTCCCAAAAACCAATCTTATGCTCTCTTCCACTGCCTTCATTCACAATACATGCTCCTTTGTTCATTTGTTCTGAAACAGGAGCAGACAAGACCATCCACTGACTTCATTTTTCCGCACATCCACAGAGTGCACAGGAGCTGGCTATCAAACCCCATCTTCTATTTTGGAGGATTGATTATACATGTCAGGGCGCACAAATTTAGTCTGGTTTTATAGCACTGCAAGAATATGGTGCACACATATTGTTCTGTTTCCCTTCCAAAATTAAAAAAATGAAAGTGGATGATTTTTTTTTTTCCGGTGATTGTAGTCTAGCCACTTACAAAGCACACATATTCAGAAAGTGTTTGTGGCTGCTTCACATCCTGTGCACTCAGTCCCCATAGACCAACAACAGACTCCAGCTGCCTGTCGGTCTCTGTCGGTTTGTATCAGTCGGATCACTGCGTTGAGATTACAAAGGTGCTCCACATCATAACAAGTGAGGAGCTTTGAACACCAGTCCTTTGCTGTAACAGTGCACTGGTGCTCAGTCTGTCCTAAACAATATTTCATAAGCTGTATGTGTGAAATATTTCTGGTCATCCTTTTTCTTTCTTCTAAAGAGAGGATTACAAACCAGACAAGCGTGGAAATGTCACCTGTTCGTCTGAAGCTTTACTGAATGGCCATTATTTTACTGACAAATTGTTCACAAATAAGCCCTTGTGACATTCAAATGCTGCTAAATGCAAAGTGCACTAATTTGGTCCAGCATCTTTGCAAGTATAAAAGAAAGCATAAAATATTTACAAAGCTTTTAGTGACTGTGTTGCATAATGCAAAAAAGATTTGAGTCAAATCTGATTTCCAAACAGTAAATCTGGGTTTTGCAGAATTACAGCGCCGATGAGTAATGCACGTATAGTGAGGGGATCAAAAGGTTAATTGGGGCCAAATTGCCTTTTATGCACCCGAGTGAGTTAATCCCACCATGTTACAGTGTTCCCTTTAAAGCAAGGAATCATCTAAAAAGGTAAGGGCAGCATCTGCAGCTTTCATCTAATGCAAAAATGTGCTCACAGATTTAGCCAAAGCAAATTCAAATTCAAAGCTAATATAATCCAGAGACTGAATTATTCAAATCAGGGAAGTGTCTGTTCTAGCTGCAGTACCACGGCACGAGAAAGAAACAGTGTCAGGAAAAATCTGCACTGGATTTGTGACTGTCCAAGTCTAAGATTCATTTGCATTTGGATGTGCCATTTTGCATGCAACAAGTAAAGTATAAAACCTTTACATCAAATGCGAAAATGTATGGATGTGATTTCAAACGCTGTATACCACATGACCCAGATCATATTTAACTTGAATAGAATGAATAAAAAATTAAGAGATGCATTACGATGAGATGAAAAAAGCTCACAGCCACCACTGCTGTAGAGTGTTGAGTAAGAAACATGGTGTGCCAGTCCCTCAGCTTTACAAAAGGAAAACACTATTTTAGGTATCTAATTTGAAGTGAGGTGCTACTGCTCTGGTTAATGCTAAAATGAAATGCTCACAGTGAAATCTTGACTGACTGACACTCTTATTGAAATGTTAATGACTGAATGAATCACTGTATTCCAGATTGCTAAAAACACCTACATGATTAATATAAATCAAAGTTGCTACACCTGCCTTTGGGTTCACTTGTATTACACACAATGTAAAGAGTCATTACAGTTTATAGCGGGTTCAGCCTTAAAGATTATTTACAGTGGCTTGAAATGTGGCAAATAGGTTCAGCTCCTCTTCCCTGTGGACTACTTATGTTTTTACTCAGACCTGATGACATTTCTGTGCAGGCCACACACACAAAAACCCTTCAGTGTTGAGCGGGTCCCAGAGGTACACACTGACATATGGTGACCCAGAAGAAGGGGCAAACACAAACTTCAAAGCTCCAGCTCTTCAAATCTAAATAGCACTCATTCAAACTTATACTTATAAAGCTCACGGTGTCTGACTTGGCCGACTCAACCTCTAAGCATCATCTGTTCTGTTTTTGTTTTTTTCCATCTATTTGGGAAATCAATTAAGCCAGTAAAATGGCAGATAAGCAGCGGAATAAAGCATCTGCAGAGAGTGGACCTAAACAAAGGTTAATTTCCTGTCCTTGAGTTCAGTGTTGATGCGCTGCACTCATCCACATTCGAGTGTGAAAACAATGTCGGCAGGTGTGCTCCTCAACGCGAGACATTTACTCAGATACCCTTGAGAGTGAGCAGCAAAGCTCTGTTAAGGCCTTTTGTTGCATTACATTTGATGAAACAGTTCTCTCGTTCTTTCGAGTCATTTTTCTCCTGACTATTTTCATACATATGCCTTTTAGATTACTTCCCTTATCATCATTCATTACTATAATAAAGATATTTAAAGGGTAATTTACATTTGGTGGTTGGTGGATGGTGGTTTACGTGACAAGAGTAATAATATAACCGTTTTTAAAACAGTAAATGTAGAAAAAAGTAAAAAGACGAAACAAAGAGGTCACTTATGTATTATATGTTTGTCCCACTGGTGCTGAATAACTACACAATACGTTATGAGCAAGCACAAATGCCTTGCTATGATGACAAATTATTATTATGCAATATCCCTTATCCCTAACACAACTAAACCTTTGCAGTAATCATCTTCGTTTGCCTTTTCTCCCTTTAACTCGTCATCTCCCTCCCGTCCCTGTTGTTTGTTCCATTCACTCCTCTGTTTCTATCCTTGCCCCGCTCTCTAATTAACACCTACTGTAGGCTCGATCTGACTGAGCAAACCCCCAAGGACAGAGCTGGAAAGACTGTCAGAGGGAGGAAAATAAATACAATAACAAAGAGCCCAGCAATATTAGCAAAGAAGAAAAGACTGAAAAGTGGCGCAGATAGAGAAGAGATCATCTGAATTATAGATAGAGTGGTAAAATGACTAAACGTCCTGGAGAAATATTAAGATGCTTTATGAGTTCACTGCTCATGGCCTTTCTGTAAAAGATCTCCCTTTTTTAGAGGCATCTGAGAGTGAGAAATATCAAATCTTGCAGCAGATCTCTGGATACTTGTTTTGGGGGGAGGCCACAGGATCAGACAGTTTGTATTACATTTTGTATACTTTTGGGGCTTTTGTGTAAATGAAGGTGGAGGTGGAGCTCGTGGTGTGTGCAGAATGCTGTGACAGAACGGGCAAGTAAAAGGCAGTTCACTCTGAGGGTGTTGTTTGTTGCATACATACAGGTGTGCCACTGGGTTGCCATGGTGACTGTACGGTATAGGGCACATGGATCCGCACACTTTGTAAGGTTAAAAATGGTGCTGCAAAGTGAAGTGGTCAGAAAGGCTAAAGCTGTTCATCTAAATGAAGAAAAACAACCACAGGCAAATGCACCAGCGCCCAAATTTGCACACACAGTCAGGTCGAGAGCGTGCACGTATTTTTAGTCAATTCGACCGGTGCATTAGTGGGCACAGATTTATTACAGGTATTGATTAGCCGTGAACGTCCGACATCACGCACACGCAGTAAAGCCCTGAGTCAACAATACACTAAAAAATGACTGTTTATATCCGCACGACTTCGGAGCCATAAATTACAAACAATCGACTTCGCACCTGCTCGCACGCACACAAACAGACACAGTGCAGCATTCAAATGCACCTTGAACACCTGCCACAACAAAGAGCTACCTGCTACCAAAGACAAAGGAAAACAAAGCCAGACGCAGCACGGTCGGGACGCAAAGAACCGCCGCACACAGTCTTCACAGTGAGCTCTGGCATCTGCTCGACTCTGGCTTTTTGGCTCTTTAATAGTATTTTCCAAATGCAATATTGTCTCCATAAACTCTTGTTATTTATGAACAGCTGAGGTATTTGGCAACACAAACACACACGGATAAAAAAAAGGTGAAAGTGGCTTACCCCCTCCTCCTCCAAGTAGAGTCTTGTTAGCTGAAAAAGAAAAAAAGAAAAAACATATTAGCCTAAAAAGGTAGCAACTTAACAACAAATAGGAGGGTTCCTACAAATTTTTAATTGGTGCATTTTTGCAACTAGGAACTGAACAACAAATGACTTTTTAAAAGCATTTGATTAGTCATTAAAAACATGGCACAGATGGTGATGATCTTTTTTATTTCAGCTCCTGTGTTCTACCTTGAATTTGTCTTTTATACTCAGACATTTGAATTCACATTGCCCTTAAACCACGCTGAAAATTACATCGACCCTGAGATTGTATTTATCAATAGAGGAGTTTTAAGCAGTTTTTCATTTGTGTATATTAGGGTCATGACCTGCTACATTTTTTTTCGATTCCAAAGACATATCCGCACTCAAATATTTTTTGTTATATTGTACGCTGTGTCCTTCAGTGAAATGTTTTTGCGTCAGCGATCCTCCACAACAGCGGCTGAGGGTCCGAGTCCTGGGGGAGTGCTGCTTCGGCCAAATGCATTCACCTGGTATCACAAGAGGAACTCGGGCCTGATTAAATGGATACAATGAAAAGCAGTAGGCCACAAGTCAAGAAGCTTCACTGCCCGCTAAGCTATAGTCCAGAGGAAAACCAGCCCTGCTTTGTGAAAAACTAAATGCACTCATTTATCTTCTGCTCCAGTAAAAGGTTAATCATCAAGTGACTGTTTACCAGGCTGACAAGTTGGTAGTTACAGCCTCAATAAGATAAAAACATAATGAGGCTTTTTGGAGAGGGACAGAAGAGAATTAATGCTAGCAGCTAGTATTATTATATTCCCTGCTTGAACAAAAGTTAGTGCAAATGTTTAAAGAGTGACAATTAATTTATTTTCAAGCTGGCTGCTTCTGACAAGTCCTATCTTTTTTTTTTTCACACTGTCAAAATGTGTAGTCAGCAGTGCTCGCCTGGGTACATCTGCTGCTCCTTAAGAAAAAATTAAAACAAAATGATAAAAATCATCTTTCCAATCCAATCGTTGCCCATTGATCATTTTATGGTTGCTGCTCTGAAAAAGTTAGCCAAATGTGAGAAGCATAGTAGCTCTCTGTAGGAGGTAGTTATAGAGGTTAAGTTATTACACACAGGGGATGGCCCCCACTACTGGACACTGCTTTGGTTCTATTGCTTATAGTTGGAGAGAACTGTACTGCATTCTAGCTAATTTTCTTATCACAGTGCCCTCGAAGTCTCATTAAAGTTAAATCCCAAGACTTATCTATTCTGTATATGTGAACAAGTGCATCACTAACATGTCCCAGAGTGGATTTTTTTCACACTCAGATTTGGAAACATTAATGTGCAGTGTTGCGCAGAACGAAATGACAAAACATCAGGTTGTATAATTAAAATGTGCGAGTCTTGTTGAAGAGTTGATAGATTTTGCAGCTCATCTGTGTGTAAAAGCTCAGATAAATAACATCTCTTCATTAGGTGTCCTATATCCATTCTCTGCTAATTAGCTACAGGCAGCACATAGGAGCGATATCACATATTGAGGCTCATTATTACTTATCCATGTGCCCAAGGCCGTACGTGCTCCCTCTGAACTGAACTACTGGTGAAGTTTCCTTTTTTTAAGGAGAGACAAATGTGCCTCAAGCAGAGACGACGCAGCTCAGAGACTGAACAGAAACTGTGTGTTACGTGGAATAAATTAGTGACAAATGGGAAATAACACTTTATTAGTGGGCGTCAACTCACAAAGAGGAGCCATGTCAAGCTGATTTAAAGCACTTATTTATAGGAACACAGCAGGACTCTATTCCTATATAAACAAAAAAGCCAATTACATATGACAGAAGGGTGGGAGCCTCTGTTGACTAAAGCAAAAGGAGACAAGATCATTTGACTACCGTTCAGTTAAGAAGCACTTAGCCAGGAGCTTAAAAGTGCATCAGGATTCATAAACAATAGCAACACTCCTAAATAATGCCAAACTAAATGCTTGACATGACTCATAATTTTAAAAGAAGATGCAATATGCAATATCTTTGGCAACATCTATCATTGTCATACGACAGAAAGTAGCTTAAAACCTCATCTCTTTTTAATATTTTTGATATGAAAAGCTGAGATGCCTGGCACATTAGATAACAATAAATGATTGCGGTTTAAGCAGCCTTTGCAGAACAGATATTGTGCAGGTTTATATTACATACATTGTGTGGCAGTACTTTTAATTAGTCTGTGCTGTTTATATGATACATTATACAACCCATTAAGTGAAAGCTGCATCTGTTGTATATTCTACTTTATAAAAAATATCCAATACAGAACTTGCTGTATTCTTCTTCAATATGTCCTAAACCTATATTTTTAGAAGCAATATTATTTCTAATTTTGACAGAAGGTCAGGAAAAAAACAGAACAAAAAACATCCTTTACATCCTTAAAATGAAGTGGTTTTTCTTCATCACGTCCCCATGCAGCATTATTTGAAACATGTTTTACAGCCCCCTTCTGCACTGCAGTCATGCATCTCGATAACATGATGAATTTCTTCCTGTAAACCATATGTTTAGTTCAATACATTTTGTGAAAAAGGCCCACTCTTACTAGGGGGCTTGAACCAAAATGTAGATGTAAGTGATATTTTTAGATTGCATATTTTTTGTGCAATCACAAAGCATTGTAGCTGCCGGAAATGTCACAGTGTGTGGTGACACAATCTGTGTTTGGACAGCTATCAGGAATACAGAAAACATCCGGCCAAATGTTAACGGAATGGCTTTTGGATGGTTTGTTGTTCACACTGTGTATCCCAAGGCTACAAACATATCTGTGCTTCTGTGTTTTTCTTATATCTTTGTATACTTTGGGGGATTTTTGATGATTTTTGTAATTTTCCATAAAACTGTTGACTTTGCAGGAGGCTTGGCAAAGTGAAAATACATTTCTTTTCATTCTTTCATTTGTTGTAGTGCAACAAAATGAATGCCTTAAAGCATAGGCTGTCTAAAAGAGAGTATTGCTATGCTCATTTGTGAGAGCCGGTGAGTCCGCACTACAAAGACATGCAAAGGGTGCAGAATTGGAGAAAGATGAAAGAAGTGGCGTGATGCAGCGTACACTCGCAACGACAGCCCCACACTTCAAGGATTAGGCGTGAGGATTTAGGACAGGTACAAACACTCTGGACTTCTAATGTGCTCTGGCGACTAACGGTGTTTCTTGGCGAGCCTTCCTTACGGAAATGACCTGCATATTTTCTGATAAACCTAATCAACGCTACATGACGTGCGCTGACTTAATTCTAAAATGAATGAAAGGCTGCATATTTTCAGTGGATTTCACTCTGAGAGTTCAATGCCAGGTTTAATAGTTTGAAGTACTAAAATCCTCTTGAAGCAAATATTTAAAAATGGTGCCCTCAAAGGGAGCGGATGCTATGGAAGGGACTTACATTATAGTGGCAAGAAAATTGAATTAGTGCACAAGGACAATTAACTTTTACTTTACAGGAGGCTTGGCTATTTTTAACTGTTAACATTATAAGAAAGTTTAATGCACTCCATCCTGTAACTTAACCTCTTTCTTATATGTGACTTAGGTAGGAAGTATCATCCAACACACCAATCTGTGTCTAAGCTGCTCTACCAAAAGCTGTCGTGAATAATAACAGCAGACAAAGAGATGTAGATATACTCATCCTTTTGGACCACAGGCATTTTATTTTAACCTGAAATTTGCCATACATTTCTCCTTACCAAACGTGTTGAAGGCTGCCTGGCTGCTTTAGCGATTCCAAGGATACAACCTAACCTCACATACTACTTTAATCTCATTTTACCTTTCAGAGAAAAGGTGCAGCCAGTTCAAATCCAAGTTCAACTTTTATCTTGCTCGCTACAAGAGCAGAATTCAGCTAATCCTTAATCTATCCAGACATTTGATCTCCATTTTCTATTCATCTTGCCTGTAATCTTATTCACACGATCCAACGATAATTAAGACTGTATTATGTAAAGTATAATAGGGCTTTAATGTATTATCAATGATGATGGTGCAATAGAGGAGCCTTCTATCCTGGTGCATTTAGGTGTTTTAAGATGCAACTGGCCCTGAGAGAACACATGTGGGAAAACAAAGGCTTTGGAAAATCCTCAAGTGGATGCACGATCACGCAGGTACAGCCACGAACGCACCTACACACAGATAAGACAAGACACGTCTGATCATGACACAAACACACGCACCATCGACACCTACACACGCGTACAAACGCAGACAGTTGCGTTTCACTGTTTGTGTTACCATGGAGACGCCAAAAGCCCAAAGGTTTGTTACTGAAACCTTGTTAATTAGCGAGAGAGGGGTAGGGGGAAGAAAGAGAGAGCAGTGCTGATACTCCAGGGAAAGTGTTTCACCATCTGTTAAAACCCACATGTAGCCTCTACCCGGTCAAGTGTGGATCAAGCCAAACTGTCTGTTGTTAAGCCGTAAACACTGGCCAGTCGTTGCATGGGCGAAAAAGCAAATACACAACTCCCCTTTTCCCGCGGTGTAGGCCAACAGTTTCCCTGCCTTATTGGTATTAAATGACTAATTGGAATAGTTAATAGTGAGCGGCTAAATAAAGCGCCAGCATCTGTGGCTGAGACACACTAATTATCGGAGCGGGGAAGGGATGAGGGTGATAAGTTATACACGAGTGAGAGGGGAGGAGTGTGAGGTGTCAAGGGGGAGGCAGCGAGCGAGGGGAGGGAGAGGACTCGGAGGCACAGTGCAGAGTTGAGGGTGGAGAAGGGACAGGCGCAGGACTAAATTAGCCGGGAACATAAAACAACAAGATGGAGGGGTTCTTCACAGGTAAGTAATGAAACTAACATTGTGTGCGTGTTTCAAAGTGAGGAGTGTTGAATACATTGATGCATCAGTAAAGGACAAGAGCTAAATGCTTAATACTGCGCAGACAAAAGCCAGGGCAGAAGAAGTTGTCAGAGACTTAAGAGTAGCTACTCATCTGCAGTGTGCCACCTGTTTGTGGATGCTCCTTCTGAGTGAGTGCGTAGTAATGATGATTATTATTAAAGCTGCCTGACATGTCCTTTGCTTGAAGCCCTTCGTTATAGCAGCCCTCCATCTTATTTTTCGTTTTCCATGCACTCCACAGCCTCTTATTCCCCAGGCCCCAGTGCAACCTGTTTGTGTATTCCTCTCTCCCCCTCCCATCGCTCTCTCCATCCCTCTTTTCTATACCCTCTTGCTCTAAACGTGCTTTTACTACATTCGGTCATTTCATTTCTAGCTATCATTCAGTTGGTCCACTTAAGGATGCCAGTCAATGTGAGTGGAAAAGGGACAGAGTAACAGATACAGAAATGGAAATGCACCTTTACTTGAGATTCCAGACCAGCTAAATCAATACTTGCGACAAACAGAAATGTCTTTTCAGAAGGAAAGCAGAAAGATTGAATAGCATATGTTACAGTTATACTAATGAAGACAAATGTATGGGCTTTCAACACGCAAAACATTCAGAATTTGGTAATGAATAACACAATGTACAAAATGTCTGTGTACCACAACAGGAGATCAAACACTGGTACCATTAAATTTAGAAAACAACAAAACATTCTGTTCATGGAAATTACCATTATTTTCATTCAAATAGACAAAAAGCAGATTGTAAAGCCCAAAGGCCTCAGTCATCTTAACATTGAGGCGTGTTGAGCTAATGCTCAGCACTAATCACTCACATTCAATGGAGATAAAACATTTATTCTGGGTTTTCATTAACATTATTTACTGCTGTAAAAAAAATGAATCAACCTCAGTGAGACACAAGGCAGATGCTGTTTGTCCGTTTCCAAATGGATGTTAATGAACAGGAAATGTGCGGCGCTACGGCAGCAACAGCAGAGCGACCACAGCTCTAAGACAAGTGATTCTGACTTCATGCAAATGATCAGTCTCTGTAGAAAGGGCCAGTCAAATGTTCTCCTTTTTTGTTCTCCCACAGGGAAACCTTATGTGACCAAATTTGCAAAAGATTTAAATCACCCACAATAACAAAGTCATACTATACTAAGCACTGACTTTACAGAAGCTTGGGAGGTATCTGTGCCTTTCATTTTTCATCACTATGGCTGCGTTGCAAAAGAAATGAATAATAACTGTTTCCTAAGGCCATGTGGGGGACAACTGATTTATGTGGAAATATCTGCTTTTATATGGACTGAACTTACAACTGTCATTACTGCTCTAGTCTATGGTGGTTATAATCTAAGGTACACATACTGTCAGTGACAGATTGTAAACATGCAGCTGACTGAATGGGACCCACTGAGAATAGTCGACCGTAAATAAACTGCATAATTGTTCTCCTGTATATTTTGATGTTGAGATCAAAGTTCACATCACTCATGGGTCTAGTTAATTGTTTGCTGTTTTTAGTCTTAATAACACTGAGTAGTGAGTCTGACAGTGTACAGAGTGAGACTGAGCAGTGAGGGGAGCAGCGTCAGAGGGTGCTAGTGGTGCAGCTGCCCAAAACCCCAGGGCCCACCAGCCCACATGGGACCTCTCCAAAGCCTGCTCTACCTCTGAGCACAGTGTGTGTGGTTCATATGGTTGATGGGGGCATATTTTATTTTGCACTGTGCACTGGCATCATGCTCCATTTAATGGTGTTGTATATTTGGCTGTACACAACGGGTTTAGATTCTGTGAGAGACAGCCCAAAGGTGATTAATGCAAATTAATAGTAAGATGTGCCTCTTAGGCAAATAAAAATCATTGGTCACAAAGTCTGAATAAACATGGAGCTGCAGTCATTAGCTGAGCTGACTCGCACTCAGGCAGCTCGTAGTTACCCTGCTGAGACACTATGGTGTCACTGACAGCATTTGTGAGGCATTAGTCTATGTATTTCTATTAAAACTCAAACTGAGTGTGACATAAAGTGCCAAGTCTCTTTTCTACTTCCATGGCAAGTGTGAAAAACCTCTCTCCTTACTTCCCTCAAGGAAGCAAATGCGCTCATTTTCCATCTAAAGGGCCCCCATCAGAAGCATGTAGGCGGCCCCAAAGCACAGGCTACAGTCAGTGCTTTGTGAGTCTCTGTCAGTGTGAGTGTCAGCACCTGTCAGTCTAACGCCGGCGAGTTGTCGCTAATTGCTGGACCGTGGTGACCCGCTGAACCCCTGTAACGGAGCTCAAAAGTGCACCCCTCCTTACGCGCACAGATAGAGACTAAACAATACGGCAGCTTTAGTTTAAGTCGAAAAAGGAGAAGAGGGCAGCCCGAATGCTAGAGGCAACACCTGTCAACGCGATACTAAAGACAGTGGTTCATTTGAACGAGCGGGGCGTCGTGAACATTGGAGAGATGAGCCCGGGCGCAAAAAGAGATTGGTCGCAGCGTTTGAGGCGGACGCGGGGTATGTGCTGAGCTAACGGGAGGCTAGGAGACGCCGTTTAGGAGCTGTAGTGGGGAAGTTGAGCGGAGAAGTGACTGACTGACAGTGGGAGCAAGAGGACTCTAGGGAAAAGACGAGTCTTGAGCGGAGGCGACTCTTTCTCTCCGGCACACTCACTGCACATGAAGCTACAGTAGAGCTCAGAGGGAAGGGCTGGAGATAAGTCGCCGCGGAGCTCCAGTACAGGCACACCGGACATCTGTGTGTTCTTCTGTTGGCTTTAGACGCCACTGACCGCGCGCTGACCGGGGAGTGACTTCGCGGAGCAGTACGCGTTCACTTGAGCGGACGGGGAGAGTGCGTTTTGAGAAGGATGCCTTAAAGAGAAGCGAGGAGGCGACCGAGCAGTGCGCAGGAAAGGTATGTTCGGCTCATGACTATCCATTTATGTGGGATAAAGGATACTCAACTGTTTTTTGTGTCGTGGCAGGGTTAAGAAATGTCAATGTCCTGTTCTCAGTTGTGCTGGTACCTGCTGGAGCAGCTTTAATACGTCAGAGAATAGAAGAAAAGTGCGATGTTTAAACCAGCAGGGCTTCAGAGAGTTGGGATATTAAAGTGAGAGATTATAGTTTGTGAAGAGATAAATTCCCACTTGCATGTTTTCCTCTCATCTTTCCCATCGTTCTTCGCTGCTCCCCTCCCTCGTGTGAGGCTGTGTGTTTTTCATGTGTTGTATTAGTGTGCATTCATCACTAGAAGGACCACTGATGTATCCCATAGGGCATGCCCCTGGTGCATGGCATTATTTACAGCCGAAGAAAAACACGCATTGGCACTGGCCCTAACGCAGCAATTAAGACCTAGAACACACAAGCACGTTGCATACAAGTCATTCTAGCATCATAGTCCTGACAGTATGTAAACACAACTGCATGCCTGCGCACATGGATTAACAGTCATACAGGGCCATATTGAAACAGCAGATTAGGATGAGGTTCTCGGGGCCAAAGCAGCACCGGATTAAAGAAGAAAAGCAGAGATGGACAAATGAAAAGAGTGATGGAGGGAAAACAAAGCAAAGGGACAGAGTGATAACAAAAAGGGAGGGCAGTGAGAGAAGCACATAACACGAGATTAAAGTGTAATGTCCCAGGGAGGAACCAGGCCAAGTGTACATATAGCAAGAATAAAGGCAAGAAAGCTGCAGACACTTTCTCCATTGCCTCTCTTTTGATCTCCTCTTATTCAGCCATCTGACAGCAGGAAAGGAGCTGCTTATATAACTCTCCATTTAAAATGCCACACACATGAAAGGGTTTACAAGAACACAATAGGCAGCAACACACCGGTGTATTACCACAAACTAAAAAAAGCAGGGGCCGTTTCAGTCGCGCAGACACCGATGTCATCTCTGAGGCTGAGTCAATGTATTTTTCATTTCCTGAACTCTCTTCCAGCCGTCATTCATCATAACAAAAGGCCCTGCCATAAGCTCAGATGTGAAACCCTTAACATGTCCATCGCCCAGATGACCCCCGCCTGTGTCCGCTGTTTAAAGAAACACGTGTTTAACCAGTACCTTAGCTGCTTTTAGGCCCAGCATGACTTGGCTGCTAACGCTCAAGCAGGACCCCAGATGGGTGGCCCTTCATTGAACCCAAAGATATACTAATCCTGTCTTCAAACATCTTTTACTCTGATGAGCAGGTACTAAAGCACATAATGTCAGGATTTAAACAAAGGTTAAAGGCTTTGCGGCTCCCAAACAAAACCCATCGTATTAAAGCAATGTATGTAGTTTTGATCTGTGTTTAGACATTTTGTGAAGGTCCCCAATGACAACATACATTCAGGTGTTGTTTTCCTGGCAAAGACATAGGCCAGTGAACCATGTACCTGACACAGTACACTAAAATAACAACTCTGCTTGAGTCTAAAGTCCAGCTTTTACCTTGATGGTTTTCAGTTGTAGATCAAATGCATAGAGACATTTATTTTCTAATCTAAATTCAATCTGGTATCTAAATGTTGTGAGCCGTGCTGAAATGACTATTTGCTGAGCAGCAGTGTAATCATTTTACAGTCATGTGTCTATAATTTGTTATGTTATAATGTTCATTGTAATTTTAAAACAACAAAGGCTAAGCAGGGGGCTGTAAAACAGTATATGTAAGACGCTTGGCACACATTGTTCACTGGAATTAATGTGAGCCTGTGTTAGTTTTCCTCACTGTTTCACTGTGACAGCCAACTGGAAACTGGACTGCATTAGAGACTTCAACTTGCATCTTTCAGGTGCCCATTTCTTTCTAAAAAATGTCCGACAGTAAAGTTAACAGGCTTTAACATTCCGCTCATGGTGCTAAGTGTTTAATACAAACACAAAAGCTGCCAAGTACCAACTATAACCATAAGAGGAAAAAGACTAAAATGCTCTCTTTGTTAGTTCCACTTGACACGAGGCCTTTTCTACCGTTCAGCTGATTTAGATATTTCATTGTAAACATTGCAGTGTTTTGTCAATATATGGTCTATTGATGGAACAATGCAGATGTTAAACAGTTGAAAGATTAAACCTCCACCAGTTTTCTGTAGAGGCAGGGTTTTTTCTGGTGTTTAACAGTGCGTGGTTGCTTGAGCAGTGTTCCCATGGCACAAGAGCAGGTGTCACAACTCGTGAAGATGAGCTTTTCAACAATATGTCTGCTGTCCTTTGACTAGTTCACACTCCTGCTGTAACTCATCAATATCTTCACGCCCTATCAATCAATCAATCAATCAATCAATCACGTTTGATCAAAAATTAAATAGTCAAACTGCATTTTGCATCTGTTATTGATATCAGCTGTCAGCTTTATTTTACTGCCTTATGTCACACCATTCAACATGGATTTCTACTACTAAATGTAAAAAAACAGGAACAACTATCTCAATGCAGGCATGCTGTTAACATATGCTTTAAATATTGATTTCATATCATCTGTAAGACGTGGATATCTAAGACATCCAGCCTGCAGCGCTTCAAGGAAATAAAACGTTTTCCTTTTATGAAATGAAAATTGTCTCCTGGTCAATCAGATGGATTGAGCTGGATGAAATTGTGCTTTATTGATCAGCAACAGGGGGAATTGTCTTGTCACCTTCATGTTCAAGTCATATGTCAAGTAAGAAATTGAGAACAGAACTTCAAAAAAAGATCTAAGTTATATTTCCAATGCAGTGGACAGAGATATGTGACTGAAGTCAGCAGATCAGTAAAAGGAAAGAGACCCCCCTCTTCTACAGTAAATGGGTCTCAAAATCCATTACACCTGCACACTAATGTTCCCAGCACCCCGCCCCATAAAGGCAGTGTGTGGGAAACTCTGCACTCTCCCAGATTTAGAGCTTAGCCCACCCCAAATGCAACAATGTCATAACTGTGCAGAGGCTCTAAGCGAGAGTGCACCCAGCATCATTTAGCCAGGATTACAGCACATTTTGTCATCCCTAACAAACACTCATATTTGAGTCATGTTTGACATGAAAGGTGACAACAAACACATTTATGGACACATTTTCATTTTGACTACAGAGTTTCTGAAACAGTGAATAAAACTTTTAATCCACTTTAAATGCTATGACCAAATGTAAAACCAAACTAATTATAATATATGACAGAATGTATTGCACAAAATAGGAACATCTGCTCAGGATAAAAAGACCAGGTGTACTCCGACTTTTCAAAATAATGTTAGTTGTTGTTGTGGTTATACCTTATGCGATTTGCTGTAGGAGGCTATGTAACACTAAAACAACCAGTGTTTTAATGTAATTAAGGTTATGCCATGTTTTGGAGTGTGCCCCAAAAACACATAATAAATAGGCTCAACAGAAAACTTGAAATAAATAAAGTCAATGCCAGATAAGAATATGATAGAGAAACATTACACAGGGGAAGGTTTTAACAATTCACAAGGCCTTTTGATGCATGCCACACATTCTTCCTCAGATGCAAACACTGGCATTGCATTAGTCTGTATTGTGTTGCACTACGGCTGTGTGTCTGAGTGCGTAACTGCGGGAGAGTCCATTTGTGGCAGCGGTAACACAGTGCAGCAGGTCAGAGAGGGTAGGAGTTGCACTGAGAGCAGTTCAGAAATGAGCTTTAGGTCGAGCCGCAGGCTGGTTTCAGTTACCATGGTGGTACCGAGGTACACCCACCAGAAGTACTGATATTTTGATTACAGAAAGAGGTGGTTAAAGTCCGATAAACTTTCACAAAAAAGAAGTACATAATTGTTCCAGTCTATTTATGTAAAAAAATAATTATTCTGCTTATTAAACGCATAAGAACAGAGAAAATAACTGCTGAGAAATTGTTCAGCAAGGGTCGCCATTAGTCAACACCATGTTTCTTAATTAAAGTTCAGGCAAGCAGAATAAACCAGCTATGAATCTGGATAAAAGGAAAGTTTGTTTTTTGACACACTTATTTGCACTTTTTGTTCCACCAGGACAAAGTGTTGTTTAAAGGGAGTGCATGCATCCAGCCAAATGAGCTGCTTTCATTAAGCCTTTATACTGCACATCTGGTTATAGTTATGATCAGGCGTCGCCAATGACAGCGAAGGCATCTGACAAATTGTGGCTGTTACTGTGGGTAATGCTTAAAAAGGTATACAAAAGAAAGCTTGGTAGAAAAAGAGACACCAGTGGTAAAAGGACAACACGGACCAAAGACATGATCATCTGGATGAGGGGCTCTTTGAGGAAAAGAGTGATTTCTTTTTGATCCTTCATGGATCAAAGGGCCACCAAGCTAATGGAGAGGGACAGGTTTGAAAGTATTAATGAATAAATCAAGCACCTTTGGGCAGTGGTGACAGATTATATGGAGAATAAAGAGCAGTTCATCATCTTCTCTCCTAACATGGAACACAAGTATGGCATTAGTTTCTCACAGACTCAAGATTGTCTTCTAATTTTCCTCTATTTTGCGATTACAAGAGTTCACATCTGCTGAAAAAGAGTGCATTGCCCAAAGCAAGAATTAATGTTGTGCACTGACACGTGAGTCTTAAAATCCAACTTGTGTATAAAGAAAACAAATGCTTTGTTTTGGTATTTGCATATGCACTAAATTTCGCAGTCCACTGTTTTATGACAGATATGGGCCTTGTTTTATTCTGTATATGCTCAAATGTTGCTCAAAGTGTGAATGAACCTAAATGAGAAATACAGTCCCCTTGAAACAGAATGGCTATTAATATAAACATTTCATTTCCATCTCCTATTTGTGTTAGCACAAGTGGCTTATTAGAAACAAATGCCAAGTTACTGCCAAATACCAAGGCAACAAAAGATGAAAAGAAACAGCGTTGTGCTCTCTGAGATGATCAAAGAATGAAACATTCATGTACATCAGCCAATTATCAAGCCACATTTCACTCTCATTCTCTGTTGAGCGTGACAAGAGGTTGTGGGATTGTGAAGTGCGGCAGGCAGAAGATGACTTTGACCTGATGTGAATATCTCTAGAGCATCAATGCATGGATTACGCTTTACTCTGTACATGAATATGCTTTAATAATTACACTGTTCTGGAGTGTTCTCGTTGTCTCTTTACAGTGACAAATAGCCACAAAGACTCCTGACAGATAGACAGCAGCCTTAAAACTTTTATATCACTCTCTTTATTCGATAACATGTTCTCAGACATTTTTCTTTCTTTTATATTATAAAAGTTTACCTCCTGTGGATCTATTTCTTCTCAAGATAATAAAAAGAAATGTGGACCAATACTGAAGTTGAGATAAAGTCTTGAGCGAGTGAAAAGCAGCAAAGCTTGCCAGCTGGATTGGAACCCTCAGTTTGGTGCCTTAGACTGCCACCAGGAGGCCATTTCACATCTTAGTGGATTTCAAATTACCTGTTTTGAGTGTCATCAGGAGCACGAACACACATAAAGGCAAAGGCACACCTTCAATGCTCTGGGGAGACTGTTCTAAAGGCACAAGTGCATGCTGAACCTAGTGAGAATTATTGTGACCTCTCTAAAAGAGCCTTCTGGTGGGCTGTTGGCGTGCTTCTGTGTTTGTATTTCAGAGTAAAGAACTTACTGTGTTCTTCCTCAAAGCAGAGAAGTGTAAATTCTCTGTGCTGAATAACTCTCACTCCTGTTTAATGGGACTATTTATGTATTCTTCTGAGACCATAGACATTCCACAAATACTCCAAACCCTCTACTAATGCTTTATGCTTTTGTCAATGTGTGTTTTACCTTCCATTAGCATAACACTATAGCTTCAACCGACTTTCATGTTCTGCACTTTTTTGAACTCAGATTTGAACTCAGACTGATGCCAGTCATGGTCCAGCAGCTCTTGTTCTGAGACATGAGACATCCTGTATATGTCGAGTGGTGAGGTATATTTTCACATTTCCTGGTAAACAACACTGCAGGCAAATGGGTGAGGATACAATTATGTCTCCAGACTGAGAGCAACATATTGTTTCTCTTACATTAAGAAGTTGTTGGGGTTATAGAAACTTTATGAACCCTCTACTCTTACCAAAGCCCCTGAATATGCTTTTTTATTAATATGATTTCTTATGGTTGGGCAGAGAAAGCATTCTAGCACAATGTGGGTGGATTTTACTCTTAGCTTCAGGGGTGTCAGTCTGTAAAATGTGCAGTGAAACCTATCCTCACCCTTCCTTAAGGAGCTGCCAACCCACCTAAAAGCTTTTCATCTGGGAGGCCTTCTCTGGAATCTCAGTGTCCAAGAGTCTAATTGCTGCTGCAGAAGGCTTTTTTATTCTGCCAAGAATAACATGCTGGGGGGAAATCATGAATCATTTTGAATCTATGCTTGTGTTTGCCATTAAAGTTGTCAGGCTTTAATTGAAGGGGGGGGGCAGGTTGGTTAGCAGCGACTTCAGAAAATATGAAGGCTCATCATTAAGTGAGCATTTTGCATTATAAGCCTAATTGGAGGTGAATGGCGGGTGAAGTAGCTGGACAGCATTTGAATATACAAGGCCACAGCCCTTCAGGGAGCCCCTAGAGAGATAATACACTTTATTTACTGCTTATGCATTCAATTGTCTGCGCCGTCTCTGTAGCACACAGTGTGAGCTCTGACCATTTTAATTATTGGCTGCTGTGTTCAAAATGAAGCCGCTAGCATTTTCATTACTCACATCATATGTATGCAAAACACTTCCAGTCTGGCTGTTTTGTGAGTGCTTTATCCACCTCCTGCCTCTGTTTCCTCACGACTAAGTCCCTTCTCTCATATGAACCGCTGTACTCCTCGTCCGCCACCGCTCTTCCTATCTCCTGCCGCGCGCGCTCTCTCAAAGTCTCGTTTACGCCCCTCTTCATGCCGTTCATTCTGTCTGTGGAAAGCGGTTTCCTTCGGGGCACAAACTCTACAGCTCACTTTGTCTCCTTGTCCGCCTCCATCTACGCTCCCCTCCTTCCATCTTTCTCCTTTTGCCATCTCTCTTACACTCCTTTTTCATCTCGCCTCTCCCTGTGACAATAGGTTTCTGGACCCATCTATTGAGCCTTCCCATTTGCGCTGCTTGCCTTTCAGTGGTTTGCTGTCATCTTATCACCACTGGAGTTTTGTCCTGGCTTCACTATTTAGGAGAAAGAGATAGACAGCGCAAGCAGCAGCAGCAGCAGCAGCACTCCCACTGAACCCATCAAGTGAGAAGAACAAAATGTAGAGTATATTTAAATGAGGAACGGCGAACATGATGAGAAGGTGTTAAAGCAGAATGGATGTCAGTAAAGAAATATGCTGAAAGCTTTCTAAATAACCCGTAGACTCTACTTAACACCTTCCAGCAGCTTGACGTTGTCGGTCTATAAGAAAATTCAGAGATAATTGACCTCAGCACCGTGGGGGGAGATGGGGGTGCAGAGACAGACCGAGAGAGACTGCGCCATGGTGTGAACTGCCAGAGAGAGTAAGTGGGAGGTAGTGTTGTCACAGTGCATAATGCTGTTGCTCTCATTATAAGCAGCTACATGAACAAAAAAGAAAAGGGTAGTGTTGTGCAGACACGAGAAAAAGTCACAACAAGTTCACAGGTCACAGCGGAGGGGGAGCGGTGTGAGGTTTAGATTTAGTAAGTGTGGGGATGATGTGGAAACTTTGCATATTTGCATGCGTTTCAGTGTATAGTGTGAGTCATACGTCGAATCTGCCTTTTGAAGTTAATTAAATTGAACAAACGGAGAAACTTGAGGGGCATTCGATCCTTTAGTATTGGATTCTGTTTTGCTCAATTAAATGTGCGTGGTCACTTTAAGTGTCAGTTGTCTATGTACATCCATCCTCTTCTCTGGGATCACTGTTTTGAACTATTCCTTTGTTTTGGCTGATTCCTTGATACTTCGTATTGTCTATGTTGTCCTATGTGTGCAGCACTTAAATATTCATCATTATAAACTACCACTGATTCAAAACAAAGAGACAGAAAGGCTAATGAGCTGTAAATTTCTGGGGTTTTGGCTGATAAACTTTTTTTTGCATTTGGCTGTTAATCAAAGCACTACGGAAAATCAGGAGCTCATTTACTTACTTAGTGAGATATAAACAGTAAGCTAAAAAAGCTTTACAAACGAACATCTTTAGGGGCCACTGAAAAACAGTTTAAACACTGTGAAGTTTTCTTCTTGTGCGTAGTTTGAAAGCCTTTGAAAACACAGTTAATTGGACAAACAGAAACATACAATACCAGAAGATTTAGCCTCAATTTGTTGTAAAACAGAAGAACTTGGACATCCACATTACTAACTGAACTTTGTGTAGCAATTATGTCTGTGTGAAGAGATCTTTTTCAAAAATATATATCACTTACTCAAACCCTTCAAAGAGACTGTTTTGGCTATGGACTCATTAGGTGACATTCAGAAGATAAAACCAGCTTCCTCAGGTTTAAGTGGTTTGTCCACAGCAGCTAATTGATGGAGAGTACAAATTAGAGCCTAAACAAAACCAACTCCTGGTGTCTGTGTATCAGCCAAGTGTCAAAGTGATCCTAGATAAAAAAAAAAAAGTGACTTGAGCTTTTCCCTCCCTTCAGATCTTGGCTGATTATTCCTGCTCTGTTGCCCCTCTCATCTCTTGGTGCCCCTCCCTTTGCTGCTAAATGGGAGCTGTGTGTCGTCGCGTTAGAAAGCCAGTCACATACCGCTCACTCTTCTTTGTAGCTGCTCTTCCAAGTCCTCTCTCTCTCTTTTTTCATCTTCTATTCCTAACCTTTTTACCTCTCCCTCCGCTGCCCTCCCTTCAGTGTTGGTTCTGTCCAGGCTGACACTTTCGAATGGATCTGTCCATGTCCTGGCCTTGAGAGCCTGCAGTGCGTTGGAGTCCAGGGGCTGTTAAATATGAATGCTGAGTTGTCCCGATGCTCTGTACTCACTTGGTTGGAGTATAAAAGTACTGTGTATGACAGGGAGCTACAGTGGTACTATCTGCTTGTCAGTGATACGTGCTGGACACAAACGCACACAGAGACAGGCCCTGGATGTAAGCTTCACTGACTTTAAACCTTGCTGTGGCTGACAGTAATTTCTGGCTCCAAATTACATTCCAATGGCTTCATAAATCTGCCGCCTCGTCCTCCACCACCTCCTTTTTCCCGCCCCTAGCTTCACTTCATTTTTCCAGTACAAACCTCCACCCCCAACCAACCCCACCGCCACCATCGCCCCCTGCATCCCTCACCAGCCGTATCACTTGTTTTCTCGTTTCCCCGTACTCCTCCTCTCCGTCGCTCGCTTGGTAAATGAGAAACAGGGAGGCTGAGATGGGGAGGTTACGTGTGTGGAGTAGTTAAACAGTCACATAAATCCATACAGATACACACAAGCTCTCAGACTAAACGATGTGTAAACACACACGTGCATGGCCAGACATGCACAGTCAAATGTAAGTAACATATTAGACTTCGATTGGAAGACAAGGAGTGCTGTTGCCATATATTTGTGCTGCCTTTTAACTGTCTGTTTGTGCGTGTACGGGCATACACAAGCACACGCATAGCCATTTTAATGAGAGTGTTCATTTTCCTGATAGTGCCTCTAGGTGAAATAATTGCAGTGTTGGGCCCTGATGCCTGGTCCAAGTGTTCTCAGGCCAGTTGTTGGGATGGGCCACAACAGGCCATGAGAACACCCCCCATCTCCCTCTACACACTTTTAACTACTGCTCCGCTGCAGTCGACACACACATGCCATGAAGACGCGGCTGTAATATGCATAAGCACACAATGTGGACATCAACTGGCACATTATTACTAAACACGCGCACACACACGGCGAGGCAGGGGCCAGAGGAGAACAATAGGGCCGTCTGACAATGGGGCTCGGAGGAATTCTCTGCTCCATATTAATATTCAGCAGAGTGGATATAGAGAGAGTGTGTGTCAGCAGGGACGCATGCTCATCAACCTCGCTAACACTAGGGTTAGGCAGGCACATGATTACAAAGTACTCCCACTTTGGTCCCCAGCCCCGCAATTATTAATCCCTAGTTCCTTACTGCCTTACTTCCTGTCCTAGCTCCCTACCATGCACCGAGCTAATGCACTGCCAAGTATAACAGCTGTCACTTTCTTTGCTTTTCATTTTCTGAATCCTGATGAAGCACTGGTTGGAGATTTGATTTAGTCGATTTTCTACTGCAACCCATTTCAATGTTTTAAGTTTCTGTTGGGAGCCTATTTAGAAGAAAATCGAAGATAGTGAAGAGAAGGCCTTCAAAATGTCGGTCTACATTATTCACACTCATTTTGTTAATACATGCATTTTTTTTTTTTATTAAATTGTTTCTTTTGTGTCTATAGTAAAGGAGTAATCAGACCTGCCAATCTAGACTCTCTCTGTAAATGCACAAGGTGACCGCTAACAAATGCTGGCCATGTTTGAGTACATATGCTACCTCCATCTGTACATCTATTAAGTTGAATGACTTACAGCACGTACAGTACTTACACATCTGCACTGTTCCCCACAACAGATGTGTCCAGGAGAGCTTGTGTTATCTTGTACTGATTAGAAGCCTTTAGCCAAGCTAAGCTGAGTTATCTCCATATTTATCTATTGTCTGTTTCTCTACATTTGTTCTCATTTTCTGGGTTTGTTCTCTCATGTTACCAACTCTGTCGGCCTCCCCATCAGGCAAAAAGAAAATGCTAATAAGAGATCATTAGTGTAGAAGGAGAAGAAAACAAAACAGTGAGAGCATTTGGCCTGCACAGAAGCCACACTGAAAGTCACATAATGTAGTGCGCCTGTGGGCTACACAGTTGTCATTGACTGGCTCACAAGAGCAGAGTGATTTGTGTCCCCCCGAGGAGCGTGATGTTCTGTGTGCTAGCAGTTGGCCAGAAAAAAAAAAAACAACAAGTACAGTGCATAAAAGATGCACAATGATGGGTCATTTGGAAACGCTTTTGACATAAACATCATAAAGGTCACCTGCCTGCAGTGTGCAGACTGCTCTCTTTATCACTGCTACTTCACTGAAGTGGTGTAAAAATGATAAAGCACAAAATAGATCAACAAAAAAGACCGACTACAGACTCAGACTGTGGCAAGAAATGTCCAATTCAAAGAAACATTGTTCTAACTAGCATTTATCAGGACAAATCTCATTCCCTGTATCCTTCCTGTTTTATCTTTTTTTACCTAATGGCCGGAAAACAGTTGCACTTTTAACAGTACTTTTATTCAAACAACCTGAACTATGCAGCCATTAAAGGTTATCAGCCAGGACTCCTTTGGTTAATAGGTCTGTAGTGCAAAACAAAAGGAAGTTGCCAAGTTTTTTAAGAAAAACAACCTTTTGATGTTTATAAAATCTGCCACAGGTCTGTGAAAAGAAAACTATATAAATATACCGTGGACATATCCTGATGGGTTATAAAAGAAGTCCAGAGTTTTTTCTGTAGCCTATAGATTTTAGTGTAAATTTGTCGTGTTTTGTGGACATTTTTTCTAATCTCCATTTTGAGGACTGTGTATCTTTTTACATCAACAGAATGAATGAAATATTTGACACAGCCATAAAGAGGGATCCTAGTTAATTCAGTGAAAGGTGATTTAATGTCAAGGCGCTTCCTCAGTTCTGAAAGGGATCTTTGTTGGTGGTTATTTTGTATATTCAGGTTTCATATCAGCATTTTGTAGCATTTTCAATGTAGGCATTTTCTTCATTCCTCTCATAACTGTCATCATCATCAACTATGCCCTTTGTGAAACCTTCTACTCCCATGTCCTGAATGAACATTGGAATTTTCCCTTCTGATTTCTTTCCTGATACATGCTCCTAATGCTTCCATTTCTCTCGTCTCCTCCTCCTCATCCTCCTCCTCCTCC
The DNA here is from genome assembly GCA_036850595.1 of Rhyacichthys aspro. Taxonomy (NCBI): domain Eukaryota; kingdom Metazoa; phylum Chordata; class Actinopteri; order Gobiiformes; family Rhyacichthyidae; genus Rhyacichthys; species Rhyacichthys aspro. The sequence continues at coordinate 11,937,244 of CM072157.1, read as the reverse complement.
TTCTCCTCAGCGTACACCCGCGAGCTAGCTACGCCTCTGAAAATCCATCACAAAAAGTTTTAAGGACAGCCTCGACATTATACAGATCGAGCTTCACATATTGATGTCTAATGGGCAATGGCAGTGAGCTGTGGAAACACGCCTGGTGCTCAATATTCACAGCTTGTCTGAAGCAGGCAGACATTTTGCCTGCAGTAGGCAAAGATTAGCGTGCAGTAGTGGAGGTAGCTTTGGAACAGACATTGCCACCAATTACAGGGCCTGTTTTAAAATGACAGTTATTGTTTTCAAAGGGACAACTGCTATTAATAAATGACAGATGGTATTCTTTAAAAAGGCTTCATTTAAATTATGATTTGGCTCATGGCTTCTATGTGGCTTTAAAGACACACAATTATAATAATTCTCAAGCATATGAAGAAATTATAGAAATGAAAGAGTTAGTCACTAAAATAATGGTAAAGATTTTAGCTAACCTTAAATGTACAATGGTGATGTGAATGAAATGTATGTCATTATTAGAATGGCTCTCAGTTTTGAGGTTTTTTTTCTAATTAAACAACAACACTGGGAATATGAGAGCCATATAGTTAAAGGTCTGAAACATATAATCGGAAACATGTTAAATATGATTTTGAGTAGTATTTCATATTTTGAACAACAGGTATTTAAAGGTTATGAGTAAAAGGTTATTAAAGAGATAAATAGTTGAATTAAGCTCAATTGCATTAAGTTAAAAGTATTTAAAATGAATGTTAATGTAATTTATTGTTTAAGAATTTAAGTTAAAATCTGTGTCTATTGATCTGGTCTAGTCCGCTCCCTTTAAATTGAGGTGTATGATGTCAGCACGCTTCAGAAGAGCTACGTCAGGTGTGGAAGCACACAGATTTTCTACCTGCTGTTGTCGGGATTGTAAAGTTTGGATTTAATTACTTCATTAAATGGACTAAAATGTCTCCTCTCCTCGTTCTTCAGTGTAAGAAAACTCACATACTGATAGAAATAGCTGCTACACGGTTCTAAAAAGAAAGATTAATAGCAATGGCAGTGTCTTTTAAGCTTTCTGAGATGTGTCTAGCTGTTTTCACTGCTCTTTGACCTACAAACCAGTTTATTATGCCACATACTGGATACCACTCTGGAGCACTTGCATAAAAGGCTAGTTTATTTTGCCATCACCTGAAAACAGCCCCTGAATCAAGTCTATAAAATGCACACCCGCTTTACCACACTCCTTCCTAATTATAAAACAATGTCATCCTGAGAAACGGCAGGGTGACACTTCATTCAGCCCGTTCTCGAGTTGGAGTCTGTTGATCAAGGCTTTGTTAACTGCATGTGTCCTTAAAAATGAAAATGAGGACAGCTTTATTTGTCTCTATTTGTGTTTAAGCAAACGGCATGATAATTTCCCAGTTGGCTGTGTAGTCTACTTACTGCGGGTTGAAATGAACAGGCGAGTGTGAGCAGCGGAGCACTTAATGGCCTTGATGAATCTGTCTCTGTGTGCTCGGTATGCCTGATGAAAACCTTATATTTCTAAAGCCAGTGTTCACTTGGGGGTTTGATGCTGCACACAAGATACAGGCACTTAGCGCTTGGTGGTTAATGAAAGCTTTGTGTAAAGAGAGGGATAAAAAAAAAACAAAAAAAAACAACAGACATAAAACATGGAGTTAGCTTAATGGCAGGTTTGTGTCCGTCGGGAGCTTAGTCTTGTGCCGCTGAAGCATTGACCTTCAGATGTATTTTCACAAGGTACTTAATTTTAAAAGGTATAACCGTTCTGATGGGCATAATTATTTAGCACATACCTTTTAGTGTCCCATATTGTGCCAACGCTCAAAACCAACACTACTACTTTTGCTTATGGCATTAAAATACACACTTTATTTACTTTTGTGGCTCCATAAAATAAATGTAATTAGTAAAAACATGCTGCGCTGAAGCTGTAATGTGATTAAAGTAATGGATTTCTAGCATTATTGGTCAATACAACTTTTCTGTCGCTAAAAGATTTAAACCGGAGTGGACTTTTTGGGGCCAAGAAAAGGGGTGCAAATTGAAATGCCTTTGTAGCACTAAAGTTCAGCCATAAATCCAAACCTTCCTCTGAAGTTTGACACTAAATGCAAAGCGTATTCAAAGCAACACAAATTCTGCCACATACAAACAAATACTGCAGACCCTGACCCTCTGTAAATACTGCGGCGGCTACAGTTGTCCCGGTGTCCTCAAGCCCAAAAGGCAAGATTAACTCCAGTAAAACAGTCCTAAAAAATGTTATGAGAAGTTATAAAATTGTAATCAGCTGCAAAAATAACTGGTCTTTTGCTGAGTGTGGCTCAGTCTAATCAAAAATACGTCTCAATTTAATTAACTCTCTGGGTCCAATAACCAATCCATTTAACTTTACTGGACTATATACAAGCATACAAAATGGTGAAGGCTACACACACTGAATCCAGTTCTCAGTTACTTCTGCCTGCAGAGCTTCCATTGCTGAGGTGTAATAAACAACCCATTACACTAAAGCAAATAACTGCATTTTAATATTCACATGAACTGTCAGCTCAGACATGACTCTGCTTTGTTTCATCTCAAAATAAGAGGCTAACACTGCTCTTTTTGTGTTTTTAGGTTCAGTCATCCAGATGTGTTGTGGTTGTAGACGCCCAATGCAAGCATCTTTGTGATCCCTGAAAGCTGTCGAGGTCTACAGCCTTTCGAAGAATGCCGTGCTTTTAAGAGATAATGCTTACTCTACATACTGTCACATGACCCTCAAGAGGAAGACATTAATTATTCAGCAGTAAGGCTTGCATGGACAGACACTGGAGAAACTAAAACCCCAGACTGGACTTGAAATTATTATACCAACTATAACTAATCAACTGTGCATAGAGACTTGCCACTGCTCATTAGTTACACTCAAAGTTGGCTATTAAAAGTCTTGCACGCTTCTGAACTATTTTTGCATGACCCACTACTTGCATGAGTTTTCAGGATTGCTTTTGACTTCGAAGAAGAACCCTTGAGTCCTCAAACATCCCCAGTCTGCCTCCCCAGCTGTAGCATCTGGGTGGAGAGGGTTTCAGAATTGGGCCTCTGGAAGCCTGTTGAAGATGAGATGAGCTGGCAGGCCTAAAAGCCTTTACCCAGAGAGAAAAGCAGAAAGAGATCTTGGCAATAGGACACACAGACACACTGCACACATGTTGGTGCAGGGACAGCTTTGAGCCATGCTGGTCTTGCAACTAGTGGCGCCCTGGAGTACAGGCTATCATCACCCCTATCATCATTCACCCAAGATACAGCCCTGAGGAACGCTGCTACACTTCTCAACGATTCAAAGCAGCTCAAGAAAGAGTGAAAACAAACAAACGTCCTCATCCTCAACCACAAACTAATACAACTCAAGTCTTTGAAACAAGAAAAGCAAAGCTGCGGCTGAGTGAAATACACAGTGAGACACTGAACAGGTTAGTAAGCCCTGAGCAATCACAATGAGGGTTGATTGGACCTTTTACATCTTGTCAACCAGCACACACTACACATACTCTGTCAGCAGAGAACATCCATTCATCCTTTTTCTTTGCTACATGACTGAAACAAACATTCAGGCTCCATGCTCTGGCAGCAGCTTTTATTTCAGGACATGATTGAAATGTAAAAGAAATGCCACAATAGAGGTAGGAGAGAGTTGAGAAAACCCAGACTGAGAGAGAAAATGGGAGGGGCCTGCATCTAAATGTAAAAAAAGGAAACTAAGTCTCCATGCAGGTACAGAGAGAGAAGGTCTGGGCAGGAACCAGAGCTGATTGATCCAAACTCAGTGTGCAGTGGCCAACAGTTAAGCGGAGAGGACACAGTGAACGAAGATTAGAAACAGATCGAGATGAGAGGATGCATGGACACTTCAGTAAATAAACCTGAGAGTGGCTATAATCAAAGATTATGAACATTAGGCAGTTGTAGGCGGATGCAGAGCTACAGTAGACAAGAAGAAAGTAAGATGCAAACACAGTGTGAGAACGACAGTTGAAGGGAGAGAAAGAGGACTGGGGAGGTGAGAAGGCAGATAATCACTAGGAGACATGTCGATCGGAAAGCTTGAAATGTAACAAATACAGGCACATAGGTGTGTGAGATATTTATAAGAAATGAAGTGAAGATGTGAGGCATCGAGGGATAAGCTAGTTGATATTCATAGAACATTTATGAAACGTCTTCCAGTGTGTCTCACTCTTTTCAATGTGTTCAATGTAATTAAAATACATTAAGTGTACAATTTTGCTTGGATTGCTGTATAATGTTTTACCATCATGTATCAAAAGATTTGTAAAGTGCTGTTTATTATTGATACATATGCATTTTGATTTATGACATAAACCAGCTTATGCATGTACTCAACGCTATTTTTATTTCTATCTCACAGAAGAACGATTTTAGTCTTTTGCAGCAAACTCAGCTGAAATACTAACTTTGAATAGGTCTTCGAACTCATTTCCCTCTTTCTTAAAGAGACTGTCCAGTTTTCTGTGTGTCTTCTCGCCTCAGTCCCTCCCTTTGTCCCCTCTATTGTTGCCATCTCATGTTTGCTTTGCATGGATTTTGACTGCAGCCAAGGGGCACTTTTGCATCTAGTACAGAGTTCACTTACAGGCACACATCTATAGCCATGTTCGTGTGTGCCTAAGTAGAGAAAAAAAAACTTGCCTTTAGAGGATTTGTTTATCAAATGTGCTGTCAAATTATGTCAAGCATTCCACATCAGGGCACATTTTCCACCCTCGGGCTACTAAAAAGAAAGGCTTCAAACAAAACTGTGCCACAATGAAATCAGTACAACTTTCAACACTGTATGACTGTCATATTCTATAAATAGTGCTATGTGACTGTTTGCACACTGAGATCCCTTTATCTGAATTGTAAATGTATGTTATTGATGCTGGTGTCAGGGATTTGCTCTGAAACAAGTCATAAAACATCATCCCTTAATATATTAATGTTGCAGAAAAATGCTGCTCTGTATAACATCTTGATGAAACATTTCTGGGGATTTCTGCAACACTTTCCTGAATAATTTATAAGAAATTCACAAACAATAACAAGCAAGAGTAAACATACATTATGCATGTGATCTTGTTCTGAGAGATGTGTATAAAAGCCCTGTGTTTCCATTTTACTGTGTGCATTGTAGTTTTAGCCTTAAAACGATTTATAATGGATGTTAATGAAAATCTGATGCAGAATAGTAGATACCTGAAATTCCACTAAACACCATGTTTTATTTACATTTCAGTAAATGAGGGTTATATAAAGTGCAGTCAGTTCACAAGTTATGTTGTCTTCAAAGCTATCAAGTGCACTGCAGGCAATTAATGTGATTTCTCCCTCTAGATCTCGGCTTTGTGTCACTCACTCGATTTCAGTTAATCTCTCGAAAACAAAATCTCCCCTCCTATTTTCTTCACAACTGTCAGCATCCAATTTTCTCAATCTCTGTCTTCTCTTTACTTTCTCTGATTCTTGTAATCTTCCTCGCCTACTCGTTCCACTCATCGCTTTCTGCCTCTAAATGTCCATTTGTCTTCTGCTTGGTCGCTCTGACCCATATACTGCTGGACAAGTCATTCAAAGTGTCTTCTTAAGCCCAACTTTTATACTTAATAAATAAAAATGGTCTAAAACTGGTCTAACCTAAATGGTTTACACATTGTTAATAAGTAGGTTTATAAGTAGTATTTCATGTAAGTGAGGTAGCAGTTTATAACTGAATGAAACTGTTACAAAAAAGGCTTAGAACAAAACTATGCAACAATAAAATCAGTGTCACCACTGTATGTTATTCATATTCACTCTATAAATAGCGCCATTTGTGCACTGAATTTACTTCATCTGAATTGTAGATTTATGTAGTTGATGCTGGTGTTGGGGGAATATATATATATATATATATATATATATATATATATATATATATATATATATATATATATGCCACTGCTCAATTAATTGTTGACATCTTTAGCCATTACACTTGTTTACTTTGTTTTTCTTTTCCATCTTTCAAACAGGGACGGTGCAAAAAGATGGCGACTGAGAGTCTTGCAGAGCTCCGCGATTGGCTGTTCCTGCTGCTCCTGTGCCTCACCTTATTGGCAGAAGTGCTGGAACTAGCGGCAGCGGCAATTGCCATGGAGACGGGCGAGGGAGATGAGGGCATTGTTTGTCCCTCTGTGTGCCGCTGTGATGAAGGTTTTGTCTACTGCAACGATCGTGGTCTAAGTTTGATTCCTCCGCTGCCATTAACAGCCGCTATACTCTACTTGCAGAGCAACCGGCTGACTAATGCCGGGCTGCCTCCTTCACTTGAACGTAGCAGTTCTATACGAGTTATTTACTTGTACGCGAACCAGCTGGATGAATTTCCTATACACCTCCCGCCCTCGTTACGGGAGCTTCATTTACAGGATAATAATATACGAACGTTACCTCGGTCAGCTCTAGCCAAGTTACCATTACTAGAACGTTTACACTTGGATGATAACTCGATATCCACCGTTAGCATCCAGGACCGGGCCTTTTCTGGGACTCCCCGGCTTCGACTACTGTTTCTGTCTCGTAACCACCTGTCAAGCATTCCCGCAGGTTTGCCTTCATCCCTGGAAGAGTTACGTCTGGACGACAACAGAATTAGCACTATACCCACCCATGCCTTTCGCGGGCTCTCCTCACTTCGACGCTTGGTCCTGGATGGCAACCTGTTGGCCAACACTCGCATTGCAGATGACACCTTTTCACGTCTGTCGAACCTGACTGAGCTTTCTCTGGTGAGGAACGCTCTCCAGTCTCCACCAGTCAACCTGCCCTCAGCTCACCTCTTGCGACTACACTTGCAGGATAACGGGATGACCCATATTCCCAGGGGGGCGTTTGACGGGATGAGGCGACTGCAGAGACTGGACCTGTCAGGTAACAATCTGACCAGTCTCCCCAGAGGCCTTCTGAAGGACACCGAAAGCCTGGAACTGCTACTTCTGCGAGGAAACCCCTGGTACTGCGGATGTAACCTTCGGTGGCTCCACGCTTGGTTGCACAGCAGAGGAGCAGCGGTGACAGTCCGAGGCCTCACCTGCCAAGGACCCGAGGCAGTAAGGGGCCAGACTCTCAGAGACCTAAACTCCCTAATGGAGCAGTGTGAAGGCCCTCCTGCTGGGCCCAATGCTGGAGCAGGTGTAAACCCATCACCCAAAGACCAGGTAGCAGATGTGGGTAGTCCCAGTGGAGGCCAGTCAGTGGGTACGTTCCCCCACAGTACTACCACTACTGCCCCTGCACTGGTCCCCACCCAAGGCTCTCTGTTTACCATGCGAATCAAGCGGCCGGACCTCATGCCTCTGCCCCCAGGTGAAGGGGGACAGGTTTCAGGAGAGGGTCTGGAGCTGACTGTCAAACCTCTCTCTTCGGACAGTGTGCTGGTGAGTTGGCTGTGCCCAGAGCCAGCGCCCTCCTTCCGCTTGTCGTGGCTGCGTCTGGGAAGCAGCAGTTCTATAACAGAGACTCTGGTTCCTGCAGAGAGGAGGCAGTACCTGCTTACCCAGCTCACCCCACGCTCCCATTACCTCATCTGTCTGCTGCCGTTAAGACAGGAGTCCTCCTTTGGGTCTGTGAGCATGGGTTCATCTCGAGCCAGTAGCTATGACACAGACATTAAAGACTCGGCCCCAGCCTGTGCTCAAATAGAGACTGGAGAGGCTCTTGTCAGTTCGGGAGGGGAGGGGTCAGGTAAAGAAGGCCAGGACTCTGAGCTCTCAGCTTTGCCTCTGGCGGGGATCATAGGGGGGGCTACAGCATTGGTCAGTCTGCTGTTAATATTTGGCATTTTCTGCTGGTATGGACAGAGAACAGGCTACATGTCTGGGGACTCAGGCTCATACAGCAGGGGCCGCGGAGGTAAACAATATGATGACTATGTAGAATCGGGCACCAAGAAAGACAATTCCATCTTAGAAATTAGAGCGCCCCCTGCAGGGTTTCAGATGACAGCTATGGCCCATCAGTCCCTACAGCCTAAGCTGGAAGACGTTACCTACATCCACACTATTTTCCCTTCCTCCTCCTCTTCCTCCCAAGCTAATGGGACGTACCGGAGCAACCACGGAGCTGGCAGCCTCAATGGTACTATTCTCAGCCAAACCAGCCATCATCATGTCACTTATGGCACTAACCGTGGCTACAGAGAGGGGGGCATCCCAGACATAGACTATGCTTACACGTGATGACACAGGGACACACTCACTGAGCCACGAATGCCAGGCGCCATTTTTTAAGAATGACGACTTTAGCCAGTGGCCCTTTTGTCCTTGTTTCCAAAGTACCCTCTGTGCCTCTGCTGGTTCTGGTTGGTTTGCTTAGTAGAAAGACTAATGATAGGACATTGCTATTGAATGACGGAAGTAACAGTCCTACTATACTCTACTACTGTGTCTGAGTTTATAGTAGACCCTTTTTTTAGCGCTACTTATAGTTAAAAATGGTTATGTTTTCTCTTTTGGATATCTCAGCATCTTTCAAACCTACTGTTCCTCTCGCTAAAACACAGTAACTTATTTGAGGTTGATATATTAGGCTTAGCTGATTTAGCAGGAGATATATTTATATATGAAGAAAGGCACTTGATGTGTATAGAGATAGTTCTCCTATCTTCCTACCAACTGTAAGCTTTGGGCTGCATAGATAAAAGGATGACAGAAGGAGAAATCAATGGTTGTTATAACCCACAGATGACAATGCATCATGGCTGACATGAAAAGCTGTATTCTCCCCCTCCTTGTCTCTAGTTTATTCCCGTTCTTTTAATTTTTCCTTTTTTTCTGCCTTTTCTTTTTGGCTTGGGCTCTTTTCTCTTGTGTCTTTTGTGGTGCCATGAGCAGAGGACGACTTTGTTCTCGCCAAGGGAACTGACAGCAGTGATAACAGCTCTGACAGAGACAGCAGACGCGAACCACAGCAATGGGAAGACTAATGAGAGGCAGCGAGTGAGCCCGAGAGTAGGGGTGATGGATAGATGGATACTTGGAGGCAGTGAACATAAAAGAAGGAGGCTGTTTTTTGGGGCTTGAGACATTGACAGAGGTGTGTTGGCTTCAGGCACAGAGCTAGAACTGAAAAAAAGAAAGGAAAAAGAAACACCATTGAAAAAAAGTTGTGTGACAAATGTTGCAGCAGAAGGTAAAAAGATGACAAAGAAATGAAGAGACGGGACCTTGAAGAAAGCAAAAAGGGAAAAAATATAACATTAAATCTAGGATCATTTACACATGCGAGACAAAAATTATAGTGATATCTATGTTTTTGTACTTGTGGCCGTATACATCATATGTCATTTTCACAATCTGGTAACATGCAGCATGATACGCCCATTACAAAGACTGCCAATCATAATGGGGCAAATGAGAAACAGGAATTTTCTGCCTCAAAATGAAAAATTAAAATAGCCAATAAAACCACTGAGGTCTTTTGCACAAATTACTTGAGCAATTGGATGAAAATAGCCCAAATTATAAATCCTATAATAGTAACCAATTAAGTTTGTGAGTGTGGTTAAATCACTGACACCTGCTAATACCGTCTCTCTTTTTCCTTTAGTAGACAACCTTACATATTGTTGCTTTAAAAGAAATGGCAAAATCACTCCACAACAAATATAATTCCACAATATATGTTTTGTGTAGTAAATTATTGATCAATTATTGATGAAAAGTGTAACTCCTTATGGATGGCATGATGTTTCTTTATCATAAAATATACATGAAAATAGTGTCATGTTCATATACTGTCCACATGGGTTAGTTTTAAAGATATTTCACTGTTATATGCACTCTGTAATTGGTCATACTAGGACATAGTAATTGGAGGATTTGAGGTCAGAACTAATTTTTACACATTTTATTTGGTTTTATCATCACAAAGCTTATTAAACTGTCCATTAACCTTCAGTGGAAATTAGGCATTTTTCCCTACCATTATATCATCTATCTAATTATAATTTCTAGCCACAAACCTGGAGATGTGGATCCACAACAGTTACATAAGATAAATAATTGAAAATATTTTGCTTCTTGCATTTGAAAGTGCTAAAAATGCTCCATATCACTAACCTAATATAAAATAAAAATAAAAATACAGTTGATGTTTTTTGCTTAAAATTTGTAATTGCTGTGATGTATACGGGAAGTAAATATAAAAGCTGACTCAGGGTTGTTCCAGATTCATGGCCTTAGGACAGCTTAGACAGTTTTGTTAACTGGATTACAGTCTGACCGCCACACTGTGCAGTTTAACACACAAGACAGACAATGAGGAAAAAAGGGGCACCTGCTATAAATAAAGATGGTAGAAACTTCAAAACCTAATGGTTACCACACAGACAATTGGCAAGGCACTGGACATAGCACAGGAAAAGGGTAAAGAATGAGAAAGGGAGACTGAGGCAGTGAAGGGTGGACAGACAGACTTAAATAGGACCACTACGTTTTGAACCTTTCTGTAGCTCTCTTTCTGTTTTCCAGCCTGTGTTACTGTGTACCAGTCAAATTGAAAGAGCTCCGGTTTTTATGTCTGAGTTTGTTTGTGTTTGTTTTTTAAAGAGCACTGAAGCTTCCTTTTATGCTGTGCAGAAATCCTTCTTCTGTTCAATATGTCACCCTCAGATGCGCTAATGAAAACAGTCTTATGTAAAAACATAAAAATGGGTGCAAACCTTATTCCACTTAATGGTCTGTCGTCTTTTTTTCTAAGCAGATGAATAAAGACTTGTAAAAGGAAATGCAGTGTAATGACTTGTCTTTGTGTGTGAGGTTCATTAAGAAACAAAAGCTTAGCGATATCAAATAATGTGGTGGGACGCAAGAATTAAAATCAATGAGAGGCTTCAATTATGAATATGATTTATGACAAGTGGACCTTGTTAAATCGTACACAGTGGATGAATACATCAGCTACATGCTTAGATTCAGCCTTCCATGACAAATACATGTGTTTTTCTACAAAAAAGCTAGTATGCTGTATATCTGAGCAATGAGCATTTGTGTTTACACTCCTCTGTCTACCCAAAGACATGCCTCTCATTCTAAGAGAGTGCTAATGCTTGTGTAAGCATGGATCAATATAACGAACGGGGGAGTGTATAAGTGTCCATCCTAGAGTAACTGCTTGTGATGGTTGTTTGTGAGGAAGAGTCAGGATGAAATATTATGTTATATGGTCAGGTCTAAAGACACAAGCCTCTCATGAATGTTTTACACTGTAAATGTAATGGAGCTCTCATGTCAGTGCTGTTAATGGCACAGTCCTAAACAGTCCTTTCCCCTGCTGCAGTGCATTATCTAATGCGTAGTTCTGATATTATTCAAATACACTACATCTAAGAAAAAGAGACTCGACCGATTGAGTCTAGGCAAATGGGACCTTTCAGATATGCTTCAATTAGGTCACATCATCTATGAAAAATACTATTTGATCACAAATAAACTTGTTTCTATTTCCATTATAAAGTCTTTGTTCAATAAATAGTTGCATTAGAATTGTTAATGCTGTATTTCAGTGTTTTTCTGGGAATGCATTAAAAGTTAATTTAGTAAAAGGTCAATGCATTATTTTAAATTCATGTATTTGGTGAGTTGCACTGTGCATAAGACATGAATATATACATTAACTCAGCCATGCAAAAACGGATTTCCATATAGCACTATGTTTTTATATTGTTTAAAGGAATACAGTGTTTTTTCACATTATTAAAATGAAAACACTGGGCATTATTTTAATATCCAATAAAGCAAGGTATATTTGTTTATATCGAAACTAAACCTATAGCAATTAATGCAAAACTGTGCATTAACAGCAGACCTTTTGTGATCCGTCGATCTTTTAGCAGATGTACAGTGTCCACATATTGTATGTATATTTCTATTTACATAGAAAACCAAGAAAAACTTGTCTACCCTTGCTACAAACCCAATGCCTGTCACTAAATCTTGTGTGTTATGAAGTTGGCTTTTGTTCTAAGACAGGGCACCTCTGAGTGACAGTAGACCAGTTTTCCCATAAGACCATGACAAAGCTGGATCAAAACCTGCAGGAAACCCATGACATACCTCAGTGGTATAAAGTAATCCTGCAGCAACCAAACAAACCTTAAACTGGCCAATGAATGCACTGAATAGAGCAGACACCGCTGCAATAAACAAGACAAAGACAGCCTCTGGGGATTAGGCGACACCAACTGTATGATTTAGCCTGTCTGTCAGCCTGAAGCTACTGTAGTCACTGCGCTGAAAACAGGAGGAAACCAAATCTTCTGCTAGAACCATGCTCGAGGCTTATGCAGAGATAACCAAAATGCCCTTGTTCTGCCATTGTCCTCTATTCAATTTCCCTTCTTTGTGCATTTTATCTTTTAAATGGCACTGCTTAATTATAAGTATTATATGCTGCTATGTTTTTAGTCAGGAGAAAGTGCATTTGGGAAGTTAAATTAAAAGCATTCATAACCTTAAGTAGTGCTTGCACAATTTGGCTCATTATCTGTCTAAGACTGGCATTAAGCAAATAATTGATGAGATTCTTTTCTTTACGAGATAAAGCTTTAGGCATGCAGTTTCAGGCCCAACTACAAGAGCAAAATGTGAAGCTGAAGAGTTGTGGTGAAGGAGCAGTGCTTGAGGCGCTGGCTACTGCTGGATCTGCTTTCCCCGTGCCCTCAGCCTTCACTCATGGTCGGCTTGCTGCCCACCTCTCCGGGGCTACACTCTGGAGCGCACCAAGACCTCGGCACTTGTAGTTATGGCAACTTGTGATTTCTCCGGAGAACTGACTCACAGCCTTTTCTTCAGCAGAGGCAGACACATCGCAGCCAAAAAGCAAATGAATTCCAGGAGCACGGTAAATTATTCATTGCGCTGTTGAAAATGCCACTGAGTGCAATGTGATGATACCAGAGGTCTAGTACACTCAATGTGCAGCTGGACATGTATTTAAAAGGTAAGGCCTGTTTCAAGGCTGTGCAATTCAAGACAAGGAATTTAAAATGAAAGGCATTTAATATTTATGATGAACCCACAGTGACATATTTTTGCATCTTATCTGTTGTTCCTCTCTTTGCTTCTTTAGAATTGAATTCATTAACACTGAGAGAAATCCAGCACCTGGCCACATCTCTGATTGAAAATGGATTCAGCTGCTGCAGATCTATTTTACACATTGTACATCAGCATTTTTTCAATGCCAGTCATTGAAAAAATGCTGATGTACTTATACAAATGCTTAAGAGGTGTTCTGTGTTGTCTAGTCAGACGTCCACATGCCTTTCCAAACTAATCATGAAACTAAGACCAGTCCGTTATAGGATTGTGCACTTTAACATAGCAATGAAACAGAAACGTACATGATAGCTCACCTACAAACCATGTTGAGGCAGATGGTTTCCGCACACACATTCAGACAAGCAAAGCTGAACAACACACATGTGCATGGATAACCACACACTCATGCACGTTCAGATGCAAAAACCATTACACACTGTTGATCTCGTACAAGACATGGAAGCAAAGGCTATAATAAATCTTTTTACTGCTGGATGTTTCTGTGATTGAGGTGTCCTCTGTATGCTCATACATCACTGTGTCCTTGACACTGTTTTGGATGAAAGGCACATTCGATCGCAGTTTGCTTTCCGTTTATCTCATAAATAGCAGGAACACAACATCAGATTGTTTTTAGGGACAAATATTTGTTTTTAAGATAATTTAAAAGCTAGGGGCTTTTATCTTAATGTATTATCACAGAGATATGAACAACACAAAAAAACATCTTTGTTCACTGAGGCAATGACTCTTTATAACCCTATCATTATAAAATAAGTTATAGAACTTCCACAGATGACTGCAGCAGCTTTTTTTGTACAATCAAAGCTGTTTTACCATAATAACAACAAACTAATTATACATCACGAGGACAAGGACATTTTTTAGATATCAAACATGTCATGTTTGATATCAATGGCCCATATTGCAGCCTTTATATCTTGACTTGTATATGATATTCATCCACTTGGCTTACTTGTCGATCCTCGTGACCTGTAAAAGCCCACTCCAATTAACAGTGTGCACTAAACCCATAACACCTCGTGTAAATGAAGCAGATGCACTGATGGATCAACCTATCTTCCAGTCTGCCTCAAACCAGGGTTGAAACTCTAAGTAGATAAATAGCTCCTATAAATAGTCTTGTCATTTCCTAAGCTGTCATAATGCTCCAGTCGGCAGTAGGGCTTCACACACCCCTTCACAATACTTGATAGATCGCAATTACTCTGTGGTAATTGTATGCGCTGTGTGCTGTGTCCTCCTCGTTGGGCCGTGTGTACGATTACGTGACAAGCCTTTGTCTGTGATTAGAACATGTGAGCAGACAATGGGGGCCCCTTGTATCTGCTGGTGGAGAGGGGGGCAGAGGACTCATGGTTAGTTTAAAGCCCATTCTGGAGGTTACAATGATACGTCCTTTGTACTTCCTTCACTGAGCTGTAATTACAAAGATGAGGAAAAATGGAGGCTTTTTGTCAGGCTGTATTATACTTTGTTATTCAAATAATGCTGTCTACAATGAGGATAATTTTCCCCAATGTGCTTTTAATACCCAAACCATTTGTCCTTATTCATGTCTGTGTCTTCTTTTTAGTCAAAATAATTCGCATAGCCAGTTCCCTGCATTTTAGTTCCAGTAAAAATTAATCACTTATCAAAGCTTGCTAAACTCGTTAAAAAGCCATTAATTAGTTAATTGTAGCCACGGTAAGCTGTGTTTTAGGCCTGTTAAATGATTAGACCTCTGCAGTCAAGGAGGCAAGGAGCCAAAGCCTTAATACAGGTCTGATTACTCGTCTGGCACTAAAGCTAATATTTGAAAAACGGGGTTAGTCAGAGTGCAATTATTGTTATAAAGCACTCGAGATGCAAAATGATTATTATCATGTGTACATTAAGGCGAGACAATTGAACCCATGAACCTACAGTGGGTAAGAGACTGCCCACAGAGATTATGCAACAACGAAGCGTACAGTTAGTTAACATCAGGATTAAAGGAGACTCCGGCCCAGTCAACGAATACAATAGATGGTTCATGATGATAACAATTTCCAAAAAGATGCAGACTTCTTGGACTGAAGCCGGGCAAATAATGTCTTGGAATCTGAAAAATGCTTACAGTTTACTGAACCTTCAACAGCATGGTTCAAGAGTGCACCGGCGTCCAACGGGGGAGGATCTCGAGGACCACCAAGAGTTGCACTCAAATGAAAAACAAACCAAGCTGCATCACTGTTGATGGGCCAAGTGCTGCTGATCAAACCAGCTCGTTTTCTCTTTGACTGCCTAATTCACTCCATCTCCCACATTGGCCCAATCAGACTAATGAGGCTCGCACTTCCTCCATCCCTTCCTGCTCACTAAAGTGGCGATTGATTCGAGGGGTGGGAAAGCTTTTATCATGGGAGGGGTGGTAGAGAAATAATTAACGTAGATGAGTTTTTCTGCATACTCCTTCAATTTGGCTTTTTACTCCTTTATTTACAGGCCCAGACAACATTAGGGATTAACTCCCAAGGGGTATGTTAAGTTCTCAATGTCAGGGTGTAAATCACTCTGAAGCTATAAAGTCAGCTCCGTTTGTCTTTCTTGTCTGAGGTCACAGTCCTGCCATGCTTTCTAAATAAAAGGAGAGGACGGTTTCAGAAGAGAGGGCATAGCAAAACCAACATAAAACACCAAACTTCTTCTGTCTTTAAAGGAGATGTAAAGTGGACTCTTGAGTATCCCACTAAACCTAGGCACTGAACCTTGAAAGCTCCAAATTTGAGTACACTCAGGACATTTACGTCGCTACCCAAATGACCAATGAAGTGATCTTTTTGACAGTTGCACCATAATTAACTTGGATAGAGCCAAACTGAAGAAAAAACACAGTAGTGCTGTCTAAACTTTAAATTCACAGATCTCCCAGAGCTTCCGGATAATGCCTGAAGACGTGGATCCAAGAGGACAGAGTGGGACAACACAACAACACAACAACACAGCAGCGGGATCAAGTACAAGCTGCCAGTATCAGGAGTTTTGCTTGGAGGAAAGGAGGGTCAGTAGTGGGAAGCTTCAAAAGGCA
This sequence comes from Rhyacichthys aspro, assembly GCA_036850595.1. Classification (NCBI taxonomy): domain Eukaryota; kingdom Metazoa; phylum Chordata; class Actinopteri; order Gobiiformes; family Rhyacichthyidae; genus Rhyacichthys; species Rhyacichthys aspro. The sequence continues at coordinate 11,921,020 of CM072157.1, read as the reverse complement.
AAACAAGAAAATATATCTTAACATAAAACGATATGGCAGCAACAAACACAGTTTAAAGCTACTTTTGAAGTACATTTGATGTAAATAGACCATGAGTTCAGAGCGGTAGGGCTTGAATAATCTAACTTTAAACATATGAAATACACTTCATTTGAATTACCATAAAACAGCCATTTAAAGACAGTAAGTGGGTAATGATGCAGTTTTGTGAGCCTCAGATGTGTTTTCATGTTATTTTTAGACAAAAGTTTCTCCCATAAATCCTTCCAAACAAACTTACGTTGTTCTGCCTTTTTCTAATTGCTCCTTCATGGACTTAAACCTTCTCTGTGAGGTTTGTAGGCCCTGAGATGAAGCTATTCTTTTCTGGTTTGGCTCTCAGCATTACACGGTCTGACCTTGGCATGGGACGTCTACTCCTTGCCAACTTGAATGCTTTACACTAAGGTAATATTTTAAATACTGTAGAGCGATTAACTCCGTAGTGTTTTGAACACTTTTCAGTTTGAGAGGCAGCAACAATTGCTTCTTTAATACCTTTCCCCCCGTGGGATCAATTGTGTTACACCTGAATGCTCCAGACCAGCATTCAGTTATCTTGGCTTCACTTCTGATAAATAAATAATGGCACGGTGAAGTCCAGAAGACCTGAATAGTAGTTTGATGTACCAAATATTGTGCCACCACCTCTCTCCTCCTTCAGTGATTAAAATCCTGCTCATATTTGCTTTGCCAGAACTCGCCCTGATAATCTTTCACTGGCTTTTTAAAAATCCTCTTTTCACTAAATAAATACGCTTAAGTCTCCATTTAATGCACTCTCTACAGTCATTTTGTCCTGGTTCATTGGCACTGTGGATAGTCATTGACTTTTGACAGTACACCATATTTAAAGGGAACACAATGCAATGCCAATTTGCCTTTGTTAGCGTACACAGTTCAGAGCCATTAGCGCTAGGGAACAGGGGATACAGCTATAGAAACTAAAGCTATAAGGAAGTAGAGTTGCTATGGTGGGGAGAAACTGCGCAGCTCATTGGGGATCAACAGCTTTTAGTCTGAGGGTAAACAACACAAGTGTAGCTAAATAAATTCAGCCTGAAAGTAAGTAGAGATTTTTATTTGATCTTGCCATGATGTCCCTCATGTATTAAAACACATAAATAAAGTTGGGCCTGTTGTGCGGTATCTATTTTAGATCTTACTTGCAGCACACATATGTAAAATATTTGTCTGGGATGGCAAACGTGGTGTGACATTTTGCATCTTGTAATATGAGAACGTCCTAAGAGGAGCTGACAGGAGCTCTAGGGGAGATGTATGGTAACAGCAGCAAAGAGGGAGATGGAGAGCACACACTAAGGAGCCTTTGGGACCTCAGCAGCCAGATAAGTCTCTGTTGTGGGCTTTCCATCACCTCCTCAGACCTCTGTTACTACCAGAGAGGCTACGCGGATCACAACAACCTGCCTGCCCTGATTAAAACCCAAGACAGATCACCTAATGACAGAGCAGCAGTCAAAATGCGGCCTTGAAAACATTGATTCCACAGACCAGGAATAAACTGTTGCCTACAACTTGATTATCAACGGATAATAGCTAGTGTGATGAACATACTTAAACCAAACAGACTATCATCAGCTTAAGCACTGCAGACTGTAGCATTCAAAGTAGATCTGAGAAAAAAATCACTTAATCCTTGGCCTGATGCTAGAAAATCCCCTTTAAAGTGGTTAAGCATGCAAGGATTTCCCACTGTGTGTTTACTATTTAAGTCAAATGAAGAAAATGTAGTTCAGGTAAAATCATTTAGAGACCACAAGCAATTTAGAATAAGTCAGGCCTGACAATCTCCCATACATATTGGAGGAATTTGTTTTAAAAAGTAGGGATGTGTGCCAGGCTGGTTCTGGCGCTAAGCCTCTCTGACAAATACAGCTAAGAATCAGTGAAGCATTGCACTGTGATGCTGTGCCTCTGTAGGATAACACTCATACAAGAGGCTATACCTACACAGTCAAAGGTCCTCCAGTATTATCCTTTTAAAATAACCGAACAAGTCACTGAGCACACCCCTTTCCCCTTTTCCACCAGCTGTTCTCACCACGTCCTTTTTGTCAGCCATCCGTGGCGTCCCAACACCCCCCTATTTCATCCTCTACAGCCCCACGTTAGCCATAGGCCATGATCATGGATTTTTCTCAAGGCAATAAAAGATGCTCCAAAGCCAAGCTGAATTCATATCACGCCAGGTGGATCCAGCCCAGAAAAACACAAATAGTGATGGTCAATTATTGATAAGCAGCCCTTGCTTCAACCTTACCCAGTAATCATGAAAAAATAATATATCCCAATTATGTTATAGCCAATGTCATTGCCACTGTTATTTTCATTTCACACAAAGCCCATTCTTCAATAGTATTTATATGGGAATGCAAAATGTTGCAGAAAGTTGTGCAAAGCGAGCATTTGATATTTGCAAAGCATTTACAACTGATTATAAGATAATATAGCTCAGTCAATCAACATTAACACACAAATAATAGGTGTATGATCAATTTTCTTGTCTTATCTTTGAACACAGTTGTGACTTTGTTCTTGGGTTCAGGTAATTCTGTGAGGCTGCAAGTAACAGCCATTAGTCATAACTAAGCTTGTTTTTTGCAATATCTAAGATTTTCCATGCTAAGTTTATCACACTGATGTCACAGACAGCAGTGGGATTTTTAAGGTTTAAAGCACAACTGCCCTTTAGCTGTCTTCTGAACACGGTTCCCATCTTCTCTGTCAGATTATTTTGCCTTCTATCCATACTTCATCTGTGCACCTAATTCCTTATCTCTGAGGAAAGTTACAGTATGGTCAAATGAAGCAATTCCCCTCTATCTCATGTCAGTCACCTGCAGGCCAGTAAAACTATTGGCTCTAATCTTGTATCTCTCAGTTGTTGCCACGGTGTGTTGGTCTCCAACCCCAACCAACAGCTTTATCGCTGACCTGCAGAGGAAAACCTGGGCGACTGTATCTGATGTACACATAACCCTGCACACAAATATGCACAAACATACACTGCCCAGCATGAGGCTCACAGGCAGAGCTCACATACACATTCAGAGAAACTGTTTCATGTGTGATGCCAGGTACAAGCAGGTGCGGATTTTCACACACTCAAACTCATATATGTATGCTGTCTTGTCAATACACACAAGCACGTGCATACGTGTGACATACATGGAATACAAATGCAATTATGACAAAGACGTGCGGTTCTGCGCTACAGACTGACATAGTGCCAAAATATTCTTTATCAAGACAGCAGACAGCTTTATTTTAAAGACAGTTTTTTTTTTATAGTGGAGCCTGTAAGATTTATCATTAGCCTTTGCAGCGGCATTCAGTCTCACATTCAGCATCAGCTTCTCTGAAAAAGGTCATTATGCAAAAATAGTGAGAACTTATAATTTCAGTTTTTGAGCTCTTTCTTGCTTAATTCACATTCTCTGCTGAGAAAAGGTAGAGCAGAATGAATGGTGTTTAATGTCAACCATGATAAACACTGTGATAGCTAAAAGTAGAAAGGAAAGGAAATGAGGAATAAAACTTTTGCGATTGAAAATGCAGCTCAGTAGAGCTAAGCAAATTTACATTTAATCAATTTGAAAAAGGTTTTAATGCAAAGTTAGTTGCTGAGATGTATCCACACACACACACACACAGTCCAAGAACTCATCATTCCAACGACATTTCATTGTGCAATCCATCTTAATCAGCTAGCCCATCAGAGACAATCTATCCTCCCCTCCATCTCGCTCTCCTGCTCCGGACGGAGTGATTGAGGGGTGTAAAGAGGAGGATGTTTCTGCCCACCACCTCCATATTCCCCCTCCTCACCAGGACGGCTCTTAAGTGCTTGTGGGTTTTTATGTTTGTAGTGTTTTATAGGAGTGGGCAGGAGCCAGAGGCTGTAAAAGTGTGGAAGGCAGGCGAAGGGGACAAAAAAGGAGGAGAAGAGGATAGGAGTTACTGTAAATCCAATCTTTATTGAGAGAGACAAAACGACAAACAGTGCTCAGCCAGCCTCTTTGCAATGCAATGCTTACTTGATCAATAGATGTTATGGATGCAAAGAGCAACTGTAGAGTAGAACCTATTGTGCATTTGTACCTGTTAATTCATGTTTTTTATCCCATAAGTACATATGCAAAGGCATTTTTGTATGCTTGTGTGTAAGTCAACAGTTCACTGCCAGGCAGGCTGCAAAGCTCCCCTCTACACCTGCTTACTAGTCTACCAGTATAGCATATAATTGGCCACTGCTGGCTTCAATTGAATGTTTGCAGCCTTAGGGGCTAAATGATGCTCCAAGGCCTTTCAGACAGATTGGAAAATATCTGCAACACTCTCCACCACATACAAAACACAAACCCCTGGTCTGACTACTTTCTGGTGCTGCTGGTGGGTTTATTTCTTTAAATGACGATCACAGCCTGTTGTCTCTCAAAATGTATTTGGTGCACTCTAATTTTAATGCCATATCTCTTTAAAAGGCACTGACATCACTGTAAGCTTCTTAGTCAATCACTTAGTCAGTGAGTGAAAAGGTCAGCCGCTTAGTCAACAAAATGGCCATGGAGACAGTCAGCTGGACAGCCAATAAGTCAGACAGAACGGATGATTGGACTCAGCTGCCCAAAACCCTTTGTGGGTACCCTGTACCTGCTTGTTGCCATGGAAATGCCATTGAAGATTTAAATACTAGCCTGTGTCTGCTCCACTATGTTTTATCTTCTTCTTTCTCTCCTCCAGACTCCCGTGTTTTTTTCAGTTCTGAATCCCAATCATGTCTTCGCTGGCGTCGTGCCTCCCTCACCTTTTCTTGTCCTCTCCGCTAAATGACACTTTACTAGCTGTTTGCTCTTGTTAATATCATGCCACTTTGCATCGTGCCACTCTCTAAAAACCCTTGTAAAACACACATACCAACGCAATGTTGGCTCTATAGTGGCACATAAATTACACTTATATCCACATAATTACTTGTGAATATTTGTATGCATGAGTGCTTGTGCAGACACAAACACAAAGAGCAAAGTCATAAAGCCTGCCACTGATCAACACAGTCAACCAAGCAAAGGGTAAACCTACTGACAGTCATCTGTCAGTGAATATGTAACATTTTGTGCCAAAGCCTCATCATTTAGGCAGGCTGGCCAGCCTTACACTCTCCTGATTTTCAGACTGTACCAAGACACCAATACAATTCCCCTCACATGTCCCCTAACAGTGTTATACGAAAAAGCGAATAATAAATACGCTGCTATTTGGCGCCATCTAATGCTAACAAAAGGGGCTTCAGTGAGAAATTAGACGATGTAAACAACTTACTTATGGGTTTTTCATGTTCAAAAAGTAACTTCTTGTAATATAGCAGAGATTTGTATTTATTTTTAGATCTAGAGACACGTTTTAATTATGACAACACCATCTTCTCCATCAATCTCCTACTTAAATCTGTTCCTCATATCTTTAACACTCTCAATCCACTGCTACTAAAATAACCTTATCACAAGCACACACCCATACCTGCATTCACAATGGCATCAATCTCCAGTGCAGTAATGTCACCACCGTAGAGGGAGATTTTCTGATCCAGCTTTTGATTCCTGGGGTGTCGACTCTGCTCAGCACCTGTTGTAGCAAATATGAACATACTTTAAATCTTAGAATTGGAGGTATAAAATGCAGCTGAAATGTTAAATGTATATCTGTGTTTTCTCTATTCTTAATATTAATTACACATAGAACTGAATATTCATATGTGCAGAGACAGTGGCTTGGCCTTCTACTTCATTTCGCCTATCATCACCCAGCCTTTCTATCCTGAAAGTGACTGACCAGCCATAGGACTCCACACTGGGATGTCTTCCAAAGGGACAAAGGCTGATGTCCGATAGTAGGGGCGCTTGTCCTTCACAGACAAAGACAGCAGGAAATCTGAGAAAGGAGATGAAAAGGGGGCAAACTGTAAAAGATGGTTTGTACGTAATATGTTAGATTGTATAAAAATCACTGTTAAAATAATTATCATAATAATACAAATTATTTTTTTGAATGAACTGAATTTCAGTGAACAATAAATGATTTTGCTTGTCTTAGCAATGAGACAAGGTTGTTAGTGTTGGAAATTACTAGTGTGCATTAAACAGGTGAGGTTTCAGGTTTCTGTGTGAACCACAGGCTTAACAGCAGAAATAATTCTAGTAAGTTTACTGAGGTTTGTTGTGTAATTATTTACTATTCAATGGACTAGTCTCACCCTTTGTCTCCTTCCAGTCACCCTCAGCAGAGTTCAAGTTAACTTTTAGGGCCATGGCGGCAAACGACCCAGTGTAGAGGGACTGAATGAGGGCGGCGGAGCTCACTCCCAGAGCCGCGCCAAGAGCCACTGTGCCCAGCCAGTGCGTCCTCCCGCGGGACGAAGAGGGCCTGTGTCCCTGTCCCTGGCTGAGCTTCCAAAATGAAGCTGATGTTGAAAACCTCGGCGCTTGCTGTTCGGCGTTAATATGGCAGCGGATAAAACTTGTGGCTGGCTTCTTTCCCAGCTGACTGAAAGTGTGTGTGAACTTGACACCGGCGGTTTTCTGAAAGGGAACCCATGCAAGGAGCTGAGAGCCAGTGGCGCACCGGAGGGCTGTGGCGTATGACATGAAAGATGATATTTGCAGTGCCATGCCTAAGAAACTACACAAAGAGGGCAACCAGATCGTTTTTTATGAGCTAATCTCAGGCACAAGAGAAGCCAGCAAGGTTTCACTTTCTTTATTCATTCAATCCCAGCAAGTGCCTGAGTGCCATGTTTGTTTTGGACGTGGTCGTTTGGACTGTACCAGTTTGTAGGTGTGCAGGGGGCTCCTCACTACCAACAAACTGCAAAACTTGTCTTCAGTGTATTGTTCTCTTACGTATGTTATATTTTTTTCAAGTAGTTAATTTACACAAACACATTAGACGCAACAATCCATATCTGTTTAATCACTGTCAAGTATAAAATAAACATATTTCCCCTTCGGATGGAACTGACTCGAAGAGCGTAGTTTGAAGACTGTGGGAAATGTTAGAATCAAGTGAGAGGGTACACAATAAGCCCATGTGCTTCAATTCTGAAGTGACACTGTAACTTTTTAACAGAAAAATCATAGCCTGAAATCATCAAAATGTGTAAAGTAATTTTGATTGTTATTTGATAAAGTAATGTATTGGGTGCAAATCCGGAAAAAATACGTTGTGTTGCTTTCAATATATATTTTTAGGCATTTTGAAATATATAAAAATTAAAAGTTGACAAGCCTCCAACCTGCTATAGCTTATTTAGCGATAACACAAACTTCTTCTTCATCTTTAAATATTGTTGAAACAAACAATGTATCTGTTGATTGTTTTGTTTGCTTTACGCCTAATAGGATGACATTATAATGATAGGAGTACAGATGGTTGTTGTTACATAATAGTCTATACGCAAAAAAAAAACATATACATACAACAATGTAATTAATTACAACAAAATAGTGTTTATAAAATGCAGCAAAGCTTCTGGTACTAAACAGAATCAGTAATATGTGCCCTATAACTATTAAGAGACTTTATAATCATTCAAGGGAATATTATATACTATTCCATTCTGTGTGTTGTTTTTCATTTTATTTGTGTTTGTCCTACACAAGATTACTGTGCATTGCATATGGCCTAGGCATCACTCATGCACCCTGTCAGTCAAGAGTTGAGCCCTTGACACATTTCCGCCTGGCGGAAACTGACAAACACCAAAAAAGGAACAAGCCCTTTTCACAGAACCAACACAAGCTGTATCGACACAGACCACAAACTGCTCATCCACACAACGACACAAACCTGTTTAACCTTTTTTTACAGTTTTACTTAAAACCCTGAAAAAGTTATTAACAGCAACTTTCAACTTGGGCAACGGACTCTGACAGTAAGTGTCTGAGTGTGAGAGTATGAGTGCATGGGTAAAGGGAGGAAGCATGAGGACAGGAGAACTTAAGGGCAGGGCATGTATCTATGCTAATACTTTATATATGCTAGTTCACTCTCATTGTACATACAGTTTCTAATATAGGTAAATGTACAAAGTTTGAATCATTCTTAAGTAAATTATGAAAGAAGTCATACAAAATATTTCAAAGCATGTAGACATAGTGTCATGGTCATATTATTTTTTTATATATACTATATATAAATGATCTTAGACAAATAATCTCGATGCAGTTATTTTACAGTTTTGTAAAATGGCCACATATTCACATGTCGTCAGTGACTACAGGCACTGGTCGAGCATCATACCACAGCTGGTCAGAAAGCGGAAGGGTGTCTCTGTGTTTATGACAGAAGTAGGAAGTGCCTATCAAACTGGACATTTGAACCAAATAATGTGATAGACACTTTCACATGAACTGACCTTAGTAGGTTTAAGTATCAGTCAAACACAGCTGTGTGTCCTCTGCCATTTGACTGTGTGCGTCTTCAGGATGGCGGTGTGGGACCTGTCAGTCACAGTGGAGGACCTCGGGCCTGATGCTTCGCCTGTCACCCTTAGTGTGACCTCTGACCTTCACATTGGAGGGGTGATACTCAAGTTGGTGGAGAAGACACGTAAGTCTCTTTCTGTTTTTGTCAATCTTATTATCCACAGGCCTACAAATACTGATTGGAAAAAAATCATACTGAGTGATGCTACTGTAAACTTTGTGTAAATATAGTATCATGAACTTTGTTTGCAGAGATCAAGCAGGACTGGTCAGACCATGCACTTTGGTGGGAGCAGAAGCAGAAATGGCTACTGCGGCCAGCCTGGGCCCTGGAGAAATATGGGATCCACGCTGACGCCCGGCTGGTCTTCATGCACCAGCACAAGCCCCTGAAGCTGGGTCTGCCCAACGGAAAAACCCTGAAGCTACATGTCTCATTCTCCAGCCCTGTCTTCCAAACTGTGATGGGCATCTGTAAACTGATCAGTAAGTCTTCTCCGTGCATTTATGTTACTTGATGGTAAACACACTTTTTATTCTTTACTTCTGCGGGTCTTGTATTGTCACACAACTACCAACAGCCTAATTATTTTCAGTATGCATGAAATGGTCTCATTACTAAGTAGGAGTCTAATTGGTTGTAACCTTGCCAGCCACACTGCATTGCTGGCAAACAAGACATTCTCCATCTGCTTCCTCTTTTTATTTAGTCTAATTATGGCACTTTTAGGCACAGTTCCTCCACTACAAATCCCCAGGAGATGACAGCAGACTGACAAACAACTGAGAAACAAACAGATGGAAAGTGTCTGCTAAAAGTACCATACAAAGATTATACTTACAAAAAAGATCACTCTAAGAGTTACAGAAATATCTAGCATGAGTTAAAACATGGAAATAATGCTCCCACAGTTTATATGTGGGAAGCAAAGAAAATTAATATGCAGAATGAATATGCCAAACTTAAAAATATAAGTGCAACCGTCTCATGTTCTGAAAATGTAAAGGTTTTAAGTAGATCTTTTACTTGTTGAAATTAAAAGTTAAAGAAATGTCTTAGGTCCTGTGTGAAAGATGTTGTTCCTCATTGAGATCCATTCCTTTTCATTATCAGATCATAGAGATGGGAACCACTCATTAACCACTCCTGACTGTTTGACGAACTGATAATAACAAGATTATTTGAGTATTTGAGAAATGAGGCATCTGTTTTTCTCTAACTGCACAGATATCCGCCACCCAGAGGAGCTCTCACTCTTACGTCCAATTGAAGAGAAAAAGAAAAAAAAGGACAAAGACTCAGCTGAGGAGATCTATGACCTGACAGAAGTGCCACTCTGCTCAGGTACACATTACTATTCATTTATATTCATACACTTGCTCATGCTGTATATAAAAAATATACACATAAGCACATAATATGGATGCTAGAAATGTCTTTTTGTTTATCCCCAAACTTTCCACAGTCTCCCGGCCATGTTTATACAATGGTATGCCAGCTCATTTTGCTGATTCATCGCAGATGGAGGCTATCTACAAGATGCTGTCAGTAACCCAGCCTCCTCCTGCTCCTGAGGTGGTAGTCAAGCAGTTCCGTCCCGCCAGTGTAGTGGACAAGGCCCATATCAACGGCAGGTCTGTCCAACAAACATGCCTATAGGCCTGTACATTATATACATTAAAATGTGAGCAAATAAACATTTTTCTGTCAATGGCAGGTGGTTGGACTCATCCCGTTGTCTCATGCAGCAGGGTATCCAAGAAAATGATCGACTCTGGCTTCGTTTTAAATACTTTGCTTTTTATGATATAGAGCCCAAGGTGTGGTGTACGTTGACCCAACATGAATCTTTTTATTACCTACAATGCATTCCTTCACTCCCATTATTCATTGTTCCGCTCATCTCTCCCAGTACGATGTAGTCCGCCTCACGCAGCTGTATGAGCAGGCTCGCTGGGCCATTCTGCTGGAGGACATTGACTGCACAGAGGAGGAGATGATGCTGTTTGCAGCTCTACAGGTACAGCTGCCAGCTGTTCAGTAGATGTTCTTTAAAACTGATCAATTTTAACACTGGCACTTGGTCTCTCTGACATTCTTCTAGTACCACATCAGTAAGGTGGCTCAGTCAGAGCCGCAGCTGCTGGCCTCTACAGCTGCAATGGATGACCTGGAGTCAGCCCTGCAGTCGCTGGAAGTCAAATTAGAGGGAGAAAGCAGCTCTGCGTCTGACATGCTGGTCTGATATACATATACATAAACCTCACCCACTTTCACATGCTGCCAAGTTAAGGGTCAACATAAACGAGAAAACATTTATACTACATTTATTTAAACATTAACCACTTAAGTTTTTAGCATGTAATAAACTGGAATCACTATAGAAAACCTTGTTTGAAAAATTAAGTCTGAAAAAAAACCCTCTGTTTTTTGTTCAGGAAAATATGACAGCACCTGAACTAAACGACTATCTAAAGATATTCAGGTAATAATCAACTGAAATGATAGCCACAAACGTACCTAATTTTTAATATTTCTTTTTTAGATCTCTATGATTTGATCTCAATGCCGAAAAACAGAGAAATTATTAAATTTTCAAACATTTTTTTTAATCCTTGTTATTTGGTAAAATCATGAGAAGATTTCTTTAACTTGATGTTTTAGGCCCAAAAGACTGACTCTAAAGGGATATAAGCAGTACTGGTTCAAGTTCCAGGATACATCCATTTCTTATTTCAAAAGCAAAGAGGAATGCATCGGAGAGCCTATTCAACAGATCAACCTCAAAGGTAGTAAATCTATTGATTGTCTTAACCTCTATTTTACCCCAAATATTTGAATGACTACTGTCCTGTGTACAGGATGTGAAGTAGTCCCAGATGTAAACGTTGCAGCTAACAAGTTCCTTATCAGGCTCCTCATCCCAGCACCTGAGGGCATGAATGAGGTGTATCTGCGTTGTGACGATGTAAGGTGCACACTCATCCTTCTGATTGTCTGTTATATCTCCTTTACTTTTAAACCTCTTTTTTCCACTCTTTTTAGGACCAGCAGTATGCTAATTGGATGGCTGCATGTCGGCTTGCCTCCAAAGGAAAGAGCCTAGCAGACAGCAGTTACCAGAGTGAAATCCAAAGCATCTGCTCGTTTTTGGCTATGCAAAAGACCAACTCTGGCTCGCAAGGCAAAACTCCTGCTGCAGATGAAAGCATTAATACTTATAGCCTGGTTTCTCCACGCTACCATAAGAAATATAAAGCAAAGCAGGTACCACATGAGGAGAAGATAACAAAATGAAAGTCTTATATAAATGTTTTAATCTGTGAAGTTGTGACCTTTTATCATGTGCCCTCACATAGCTGACTCCTCGAATCCTTGATGCATACCAGAATGTGGCTCAGCTCTCACTGACAGATGCAGTGATGCGCTTTCTGCAAATTTGGCAAGCTCTCCCTGACTTTGGCCTCGCCTATGTTGTTGTCAGGTATCAAGAAACCTACAATTTATTCTCCTCCTGGCTTGCAAACTAAAATTTGTGTAATAAGGTGGTTTTAATAAAAGTTGTAAAAGTGTGTTTTACAAAATAGATTCAAAGGTAGTCGCAAAGATGAGGTGTTAGGAATCGCACCCAACAGACTGATCCGCATTGACCTGGGAGTGGGAGATGTGGTCAAGACTTGGCGCTACAACAACATGAAGCAGTGGAATGTGAACTGGGATATTAAGCAGGTAAACTGTGAATGAGATAGACATTAAAAATTGTGCTGCATTAAATTTGACCACAAATTTTAATTAAATTTTCTGTCATTTGCATATCCTCCCAGATGGCCATAGAATTTGAGGGAAATGTCAACATTGCCTTCAGTTGTGTTACTGCAGACTGCAAAATTGTCCATGAGTTTATTGGTGGCTACATTTTCATGTCAACACGCAGCCGTGAGAAGAGCGAAACACTTAATGAGGAGCTCTTCCATAAACTGACTGGTGGCCATGAAGCCCTTTAGGAGTTAATGATTTTGTTGTGCCCCATCCTGCAACTTTTGCTATGTCTCAAACTCAGAAACAACTTGGAAAACCACCTAAGCAAAGAAGAATAAACACACTGTACTGGAACATAACTGAATACAGAATAGATGAAATATATGAGAATTCTTGCTTCATTCATTGTACCATATAAACTCAGCAATAAAGTACAAGCACAATAAGTAGAACAATTCCTTCTCAGTTTTGTTCACTCCTCATTTACATAGTTTCTCTTGGCAAATTCAGCTGTTTTTACAACTGTTATCTTGCCTCACATGCTGTGTGTATGTACTTATCTGACAAAGACTGTTAAGACCGTTGCATAAAACCACATGTCTTTTGTGTTTCCTCTGTATTCCCATTTGTGACACAGAGGATATCAGGCATGTGGTTTTCTACTGCAGCTTGAAGCTTTGGTAACAATCATGATCAAGTGAGTCCCTCTACAGGCAAAGATTTTGAAGTTTCTTCTGCTATTATTGTAAAGACAGGATGCTTCCTAAACAAAGGACAACCAGCTTAAGTATACTTGTGAATACTGACACTATGTCAAAGTTTCACTTTAATGTTTTTCTTACTTACTTGTAGGTTTCAGTTTTAATGCTCGGCTGAAGTATTTAGGTGCAAGTTTCCCCTCGGAGTCTCCGGTAGTCAACAACACACCATTCTCTGACCAAAAGAACTGAATTCCATCTGCACAGGCCAACATACACAAACACATGCAGACTAGTTGTTGAATAAGGTACATCATATGCTAGCGGAGAGTCATTTTACCAGAAAGAGCTTTGGGAACATCAATGAAGATAGCCAGATCACAGTCTTTTCTCATGCCTGGAGAAAAAGGAAATCCCAGTCAGAACAAGTTACAATTTATGAATGCTTTAATAATTTCTTATGCTTTTCATTAATACTTTTTACCGCTGATGACACCATCCTCCCCAGGCAGACCGGGTGCCAGATGAATATGAGTCCTTTTCATGCGGCTTAAGCCATGTTGCTGAATAGAGGTCCAGTTTCGAATATAAGAGCCATGGATGGCCTCGGCAGGGCAGTCTGGGGAACCAGCCAGGACAGGCTTGAGCTCTAGCTCCTTCACCTATCCACACCAGAAAAAAGTGCAACTCTTAGGAACACTGGTAGAGATCATGTCCAAACAGCTACACTATGTTATATAAGTATGTAATAGTTACAGAGTACCTGCAGAGAATGGCCTTGATTGGCACGAATTTGGAGTTGCCCATTGTCTGGGTGTGGCAGAAGTTTAAAGCGTTGTTTGTCATTTGTCTCCACAACCCTTTTAACATCATCCAAAGAGTAGGAACGAAACTGTGGGTGATCCAGAAGGTCTTCCACAAAAAGGAAACCATCTGAAAATGTGGCCAGTATTACAAAGAACAACATAAACTTGATGTTTCTTTGCCCATCAGAAAAGTAAACACTAAACTGAAACAAAGACTGTATCAAAACGTTTCATTAAACTAATGCAACAAGAGCTTGAGTGGCCTATGCAGTAATATTTCAGTATTAATAGTAGATCCAAGCAGCTCACCTGTACTCATTTGAAAACCCATCTGACTGGCTCCATGACGAAGAACATAAGACAAGGATTTAGACAGGCGAACATCTTTATCCTGAAATAAGAAGTGACAAAACAGAAAGACATCCTAAAAATAGATTTGGTCTAAATATAGGACCTCACCGTGTACATAACAAAACCACAGCTTTCCTTACTTTAACAAAAGTGGTTTTAAGGAGCTGGCGAAGTGACAGTTAAGGATGTTGTGTTGTTTGATGTTGTTTATCTCATATTAGGATTGTTGTTTATCCTACCTCTTCTCCACGATTCTTCCTTCTTCTTCCCTTTCTACAGTCACTGCTCATTTAAATGCCGACAACTTCACTCAGCTGTGTGGTTGGTAAGGATGTGTGTTAAACTGAACACTTTGTAGACTTACTATTTACCGAGACATGATCGTAGAGTGAAATCATAGCAGCTGTCAAACACACCAACTCTCACTTCCGGTGTGTCTACCTTGTCCGCTGTAGAGGGCGCTGTGGCGTTATACCTAAAACGGCATTAGCCTGGCATCGCAGAAGAAAGCTGCGGTTTGTTTCTGGCAAATACAAGCACAACAAAGGTGCAGCTGTGGGTAAGAACTTAGTTATGTAATATTTAGGGACTATTATTATGAAATTAAAATACGCTGTATTCATTTATACGCTGTGAACCACGATTAATAAATACAGTTTGGTAGAAGCTAACTAGCTTAGGATAACTGATAACCACTGGTGGATTGAAAAGACAGCTAGCTGTGTTGTGTTGAACTACGTTGCAATTATTTACATATTAAGTTAACTTTAAACCTTGTCGTTAAATAATTTTAAATATCATTTAGTAAACAATATTTCATGCACGTTGGAGCTAAAATCTTTGGATGTAAAACATGAAAATGTACCCATAATTTATGGAATTGCTATAATAAAGGGACCATTATACGAACCCGCATTCAAAAAAAGTTAGGACACTATGTAAAGTATTAATAAAAACAGAATGCAATGCAAAAAAACAAAACAAAACAAAAAACTGTTTGAGTGGAAATTTAAACATAAAAGCAGATCTATGACCCTTTAAAAAATCACAAAAGAACATAAACAACATATCAGGTGTTGAAACTGAAATATTTTATCTTTTCATTAAAAATATCAGTTAATTTTGAATCAATCCGCAAAGGCCTGCGTTTAAAAATTGTGGAACAATTTCAGAAAAAAAAGTAAAATTGCAATGACTTCAATATCAGCCATATATATTAGTACATAATATAATGAAAAGATTCAAACAAGGAACAGGAACAAGGTCAAAGGTCAGTGTTGGATGCTTGTGATTTTCAGCCACAAGAAGCTCTGCATTAAAAGCAGACATGATTCTGTTCTGGAAACCACTGCATGGGCTCAGGACATCTCCAAAAGTCATCATGACATCCACCAAAATTTTAAATTTTCCAACCAGTTAAGCTTCAAAGGCAGAAACAGAAACTAGTCATTAAATATATCTTTGTAGGGATTTTACACGTCAATAAAAGCATTTTTTTCTCTTGTTTTTGTCTTTCCTGTTGCTCAGGTCATGGAGTTCCCTCAGCATTCCCAGCAGCTGCTGTCAGCTCTGCGCACCCAGCGCCAGCGCGGCTTCCTCTGTGATTGTACTGTGTTGGTGGGGACTTCCAGTTTTGTGGCTCATCGGGCTGTACTTGCCTCATGTTCACCTTTCTTCCACATGTTCTACTCGGACTCTCCAGGAAACAATGAAAACAGCACCAGCTGCTCTGTTACACTTGACAATGACATTGTTACAGCTGCTGCGTTCAGCTTGCTTCTTGACTTTATGTATGAAGGTGTATTAAACGTGGCTGAGTCCCCTCCAGCCGAGGACATACTGGCAGCTGCCAGCTTCCTCCACATGAATGAAGTGGTTAGAGTGTGCAAGAAGAGACTGCAGAGACGGGGGCCTGTGGCAGAAGCAGATAGCACTCGCTCTGAAGAAAGCTCTGGTCTTACAAAGGCATTGGAGATAGGAAGAGGAGTGGAGGGTGATGGGACAGGTCATGGAGTGGTACAAGTGCCAAACCCACTCAAAGTGTCAGCGCCGCCTACATCAGTATCACTAACAGCAGACAGGACTCCATTAGATCCTGTGAAGTTAGAGCAAAGAAGTGGCAGGAAGATCTTAGAGGGGCAAGCTGAGGCCCCTCTGAGCCCTGATATTGCTGATACCACTCAACCAGGCATGGATGTTCCACATGTGCCTCAAAACAACTACCTTTTGTTGAGTATGGGTTCAGATCCCTCTGTCTCTGAAAGTCAACTTAGGTCTTTAGGTCCGGGTGAGGCCCTGTGCAGCCCTTGTAGCACCACTGAGACATACAGGTAGATATCTTGTACCAGCAACTTAATACCTGACTGACTGTTTATTTATAAAATAAGACTGTCTAGTAATATTTCAGCTTAGCTTCGGCATCAAAGTCAATACACAAATAACTAAACTAAAAACCAGATGACAAATGTTTGTAATAGCCCAATAGCCTATACTAATGTAAAAGTAGTATTTGTTTCTAAATGCTTTTAATGTTTTTTTTGTTTGTTTTTTCACCCTAATTAGCTACAACTATAACCAGCAGCCCTCCTCATCATCTTCACTGGTACAAGTAAACCAGGCATCTAGACGATCACTGGTTCTGCTCCCCCCCTCAGAACTCAGTCTTTCACCTGGCGCCCATCAAGAGACACTCAGACTGCCCCGGGACAATGATATATTCAGGAAACACCCAGATACAGATCACAGAGGTAGATCAGCTGAAGCAAAACAGATAAAAATGTTAACTCAGACAGCAGCATTATCTTCACATTTAAACAACTCAACACTCTCCCAACCTCAAACGACATTTTCCCAAATTCAGAGCACAATGTCATTGCACCAAACTTCAGACATTCACATTGTTGCAGGGCCTCGGGGAAACACTGACAAGGACTCCAAAGTGGAGACAGACAAAGCTAACAAAAATGTAAAAGTAAAGGTGGAAGCCATTGTTATTTCAGATGAAGAGCAAGAAGATGAGAGAGAGGAAGGTAGAGAGGCAGTGATGGAAGTGGAGGATGACTTTGAGGATGACAGCCAGGAAGATGAGCTGAGCAGATCCCGGTACCTCTCCGCTCATCAACAAGGCCTTTTACAAGCTCCCCACTATTCCTTCCCTCTCTCTCCATCTGATGCTGGCCCTTCCTCCCAGGACGATTCTCTCATTCCTCCCTCCACAGCTCAGCAACAATCTGACAATTCAGATTACTTTCAAGAATTTCCAGACCCTATGGGGAATTTTGTGGAAGATGTTCCGACATGTGTTGTCTGCGGAAAGACATTTTCCTGCTCATATACCCTCAGGCGCCATGCCATTGTACACACACGAGAACGACCTTACGAGTGCCGCTATTGCTACCGGAGCTACACACAGTCTGGTGACTTGTATCGACACATTCGTAAGGCCCATGACCATACACTGCCAGCCAAACGCAGTAAGCTAGATGTGGACCTTACCCTGCCACCACAACCGCCGCCATCTATTAGCTAACAAACACAGACTATTGTTTACTTCATTCTGTAGGACGTATTAATATTGCCACTACAATAACTACATTCCCTTCTGTATTTTTTCTCTCACACACAGCAACCGAAGATATAAATTATAAGTTTGAGAGTTTTTAAGAATTTTTAAAAAATATTAATTTTAAAGTATATTTACCTTCATTGTTTTATATGTCAAAAACATTAATTGTGAGTAGAGTTTGCAAGTTCTTAACTCTTCCTCCTGGTTTTGGTCTTCCCATTTGTGTATAATACATTTTTCAAGTTAATATCAATTTTAATTCTGAACAAAACAACCACAAGGCAAACACATTTTTTTGTAATTCGTCTGTCAGTGGATCTTATAAAGTAAAACATTTTGTCAGATCACGTTTCCTTTCTAAAAACAGTAACAAAAGACACATACAAAATCTCTTCCCATCATTGATCGACTGGTCCATGTATCTGTGGGAAAGAACAAACACTAGTCATTTGATTAATCTTAAGTGATGACAATAAACTGCTCTTTATTTACATAGAGTTGCTTATAGATATGCAGCTAATGCTTTTGTTTAATTTTAAAAGTCTCCAGTTTTAATAATGTCCGGAACAACACTCACTGCCTCAGCCAGATCAGGCCAATCCATTGCCATCACAATTGTATCATCAGAGCTAGGTGGGGTTTCCAGGTTCCAGTAGGTCAGCTTGTCAAATACAGTAGAAATCCTCACTGTTCTGTCCTTTTAAAAAAAGCAACATCCACAGAGATTGAGTGCTGGATTTTATGAAGCTGCCTTGTTTAAATAGAATTGAGTTAGATCATGTGATGCCTGAAACATGTGTATTTACCTCCTCATCTGAGCCCAGCCTGTTGACCTCTTTCATTACAAGACCAGTGTAACCTTGGGGACAGTTGATCTCCTGTCCTTTCAGTCCACGTCCCCGAAAAGACACAGTCTGCTCTGTAGAGGAAAAGATGTCAATCTTAATCTGTGAAATTGTTAAAAATTAAATTACATCTTTTGTTACAGTTACACAGTTTTGATGCACTTATTGAAATAGTCCCACAAACCACTAAAGAAAAATACTGTGTGTAACGCATAGTAAGTATATACCATGTTTGCGGTCTTTCACAGTAGCCGTGAAGTACTGCGAGATCTGTGCTGGTCCATTGTGCTCAATCTCACAAGGCATCAAATGGACAGGAGCTTGCTGTGCCTGTCCCACAGATGGCGAATCAAGACGAATAACGCTGCTGTTACAGGACATCCTGCATCATACGATACAAACGACGCCGAGACGGTTAAAAAGGCATAACTTAAATCTTTCACAGGCTTTCAAATACCAATAAAGTGCGTGTAAAGAGTACGCATGAAAATAAAAATAGAAATCATGTTAGGATGAGTTTTGTTACCTTACTCCACTGCATGCATGTAGTTCAAAACATCTTTTCCGGCCAAACCTTCTTGCTGCTTTTGATTGGTCCACAGCTTCTTCTTCTACGCTCCATTGCACTTTGGCGGGTGTTTTTGCTGTATCAACCAATTCCGCCCCCTATTGGTAAGATATTTATTTTGTTTTTGTTTTGTACACTGATCGCTACCTTTCGTATCTTTTTAAGTAGCCTGTTGGAAGAACTATGAAATACACGTGAAAATAAGCTTTAAAAAGTTAAGTTCACTGAAATATTAAGTAACACTTAGAGGCAGAAGGGCTGCAGTGTTGCAAAAGTGCATAAAAGTAAGAAAAGCCTTGTTTAGACACTGGCATTGGGGAATCTAGCCTTCTGTATAGTCTGGACTCTACTGAACATTTGTTAGTTAACTTCTTGGGAACAGTGTCTGTCTTCTTATGGGATGGACTAACTCTGTCCAATAAAACAGAAGCAGAAAAAAGGCGTCTGGGAGTGGTTGTTCAATCTTTTCAACAAAACGTTAAACTCGGAGACTTGGACAAGGGAAGCATTTAATTTCAGCTCACACCTTGCACTCAGAAGGTACGATTTTTAATAGTTTGCCTATTTTAACTGACCTTTATTCTAACTAAAATCTAGCATTTGTTTGAACTACACTTTGGATTTTTTGTCACATCTCACTTGATATATTGCAACATTTCTTGACAAGTTACAGACATCATTAAACATTTTCATGCTTGATTATATGAGTAACTGAGAAGTAGAAAATGTTATATGTTTCCGAGGTTAAAGGAAGTTCTTGTTAAATTACACATTTAAGGTCATTTTCAATGTAAGAAACAATGTCAGGGGTGAGTCTTGATGATGGAGGCAGTTTGAAAAGGCCTCTGCTTGTGACTGAGATTGGATGTGGTGGTCTCACGGCTCTTAGTGCTATGAATGAGATGGTCTGTGTCTTTGCCCTCATGGCATCATACCTCATGATTTAGACTTATATCATACAATTACATCTATAACATTGCAAAAACTTAAATCCAGAAGTCTGTGTACCAAACATAGTCTGTCTTTTACAATAATCTAAACCTTATCATTTAAAGTATTGTTTTTACAGTCACCGGGTTTTATGGAACACGAACATCTTTTGCAATCAGCAAATGGACTCATAGACCGAGTGATGCACAGGCTCCAGATGGCTGTTTCCATGGCAATATCACAGGTCCGTCAGAGACTAGTTCAAGGCTTTGTCGTGTTTTCTGTAACACTTCTGTTGCTCTGGATGTCTGTCTTTTTATATGGCAGCTTTTACTACTCTTACATGCCCAGAGCAGCTTATTCTACCCCTGTGCACTATTACTACAGGTGAGTGCCTCCACGGTGCAATACACTTCATCATATTTTAATTAATTTCTCATACACACTCAGCTTTAAGGCTAAGATGCAGTTTCTGTATTCAGGACAGACTGTGAATCTTCTGGCTCTTTCATGTGCTCCTACCCTGTGGCAAACATTTCTCTGATGAAGAGCAAGAAACATGTATGTGTAGCAGTTTTCAGATTATATATCTCACTTATAATATAACATTGTAATATTTTAATGTGCACACAGGTGTTAACATTCGGGCAGGCCTATAGACTATCTTTGCAGCTGGAGATGCCCGAGTCCCTAGCCAATCAAGAGCTTGGGATGTTCATAGTCAGGACAACCTGTTTTTCACAGGACAGAGGGCAGGTTGCCTCCTCTGCTCGTGCTGTGTGTAACTGCTTCTCTTTTGTTCTGTGTTTTTTAATCGTTCATGTGTTAAATCAAAGAGTGAGTCATCAGAACTAAATTACATTTTGTTTGTTTGTTTCAGCTTTCTGCTTCCAGTTCTCATTTTGTAAGTATAGCATTGATGTATTATTGTTTTTCTATCACATAACTTATCTGACGCATTGGATTTATGCAGACATCCACTTTTTTTCAACTGACTCACAAATATAAAAGGACAGATATGGATACAGTAACTAAACATTGCATAAGACTGAGAAAGAGTTATGAAGTACAAACACTGTGATATTTCTGTGTTCTATGTAAGATGCTACTGTATAGTTTTCTTTATTAAATGGGTTAAGAATGGGAATAAACATTTTTGTGTTGTCAACAGAGTATGCTGCGATACCGATCTGATCTGGTCAGGACTTTGGAGACACTGCTTTTACTTCCAGCATTTTTGACTGGGACAGCTGAGCAAAAGCAAACGATAGAGGTTGAGCTTTTTTCAGAATACACAGATGACCCTGTGAGTGATGCACTGTCTTCAAATAAGCTTTGTGTTGGGTGGACTATGTATGGTGTAAGCTGTATGCATGTGAATCATTTCTCTTAGCGGCTTTTTCCTTTATGTTCAGTATGCCCCCTCGGACACAGCCATTATAGAGATCCTGTCCAACAAGGTCCAGATCTACTCATCGCAGCTTTTCATTCATGCACATTTCACTGGTTTAAGGTAATATTATCAGCTATGCTCTGGCTTTGCATATCCGTCTTCTTGAGCCTTATATTACACCTGACAACATCATGTAAAATGTAAATACACAAAGTGGTATCACATAAGAAAAATACATATTTGGCACCTGAATACTGTAATTATTTCCACATGTGAAATGATACATTGACTTCCTTTGCTAGGTACTTGTTGTTCACTTTCCCACTTCTATCGGCCGTGGTGGGTGTCTCGAGTAACTTCATCTTCCTCAGCGTTCTTTTTGTCCTCAGCTACATGAGACAAATGTTTAGATTCAAACAAATACCAATGGAGGTATGAGATCCCACAGTGGATAAACTGCTGCAGTTCCTTTTGCTATGTGAGTTTTCCAAAGTTAATTATTTGCCTTTGCTATTACAGCTTACAGTACAGAGTATACAGTCAACAAGGGAGGAAGCCCAAAGAGAAGAACAAAATGATAGAGGTACAAAGAAATATGACTTAATATACTGTTTGAACACTTGCCCCGTTGCCATATTAACCATTACCAGATTTTTGACAGGTTCTACTGAGCCGCTGGGTCATGTCCAGGTGACGTCGACGACTATGCACAGAAACAACAGTCAGCCAACAAACTCTTACTGACTGAAAATACTCGAGGAGTTGTGGGCTTGAGGCCACTATTATTCTGATAGTTTAATGTAACTGTACAATGTAAAGCAAAAAAAAAAAAGAAAAAAAAAAAGAAAATGAGTGAAAAAGACTGTATAGTCCAAACCAATAGTCCTAGCTTTGCAAATCTTTGTTTTCTGAAACTCCTCTTTTACATTTACTCACCCACAGACTCTGTATACCTAAATGGTTACATGACTGACTGGAACATTCTTAGCTACTGTTATAATGCAAACCAAATGTAAGATCTTTCCTCATGATTATTTAATGGCACTATTGTTTTCCAAGCAAAATAAAACATAAATGCAACCTTAATACGCCTTGGGCTCACTGACTTTAAAAAAACATCTGGAATTTTAACAAGTTCAAAGAAATGCTTTGTGCCATAAATAACAATTAATCACAAATACAGTCAAGTTCGTGTTCAGTATTAATTTCTGTCTGGTTGATGTGATGGACACCTTGGCCTGGGCATCACTAACATGCCGTGGTCATTCCTGGATGTCCTTTTTACCTGAAACACCATTGTCCCTAGATGAAGCTTTGGAAACTTCATTACGTCACTACATGCAAAACACACACCAGTAGTGTTAATGTGGGGATGTGTGTACAACAGCAGTCTACAACATAGGTTTCAGTCAGGACACAGGTAAGAGTATGTTGGTAAGGCATAGACATCAATCATAATATTCATTTTATTCATTCATTTTTGTGCTTACTTTAAGTTTTGCATCTGTTGTAAACATTTCCATTTTTTCCCTGTTTTGTTCAAGTAGATGCTCTGGACGGAGAAGAATGGAGTAAACGCAACATCTGGAACAAAATATCTGAGTGACTAAGACAAAATGGAGACAGACACAAAGAATAACCAAACTAAAGATAATGACTTGACAGAAGAATTATCTGATGAGATGAGAAGACATCTGTTGGTCAGTAAAAGGTCTTCAAGTGTCAAAGTCTTCTCCAGACCCAAACTTCAAGCCACTAAAAGTTTTCCTCCTTACAGTCAGTGCATCGGTGGACTTGGACACGATACAGAAACAGACTCAGAATTAACCACTGACCAACAAAACATTAGTCCACAGGAAAATTCAAATGTGGTTGTTCAAGAAGCTAAAATCAAAGGCATTGAACTGACCGCCAGATGTGCTAGTAGCGGTGATGTCAAGGTAAAATGGAGAATGAAGAGAAAAGAACGGTTGGGGGGCAGCTGTGAAATGTGTCCAGACGAATGGGAGAGAATCAAATGCATTAGGAGAAGGCGAGTGGAGAAACTGGGACAGGGCCTAATCAGTGATGAGAATGACTTGAGAGGTAAAACTTTGAATGGTAAGGTAGAGAAGCAAGAAGATAACATAAAGGCAGAGGAAGGTGGCCAAGAGATGTCGGGAAGTAAAAGTGAAGAGACTGTAGACGTAGGAGGGACTCAGCAGTGGTCCTCTCCACATCCCATCCTCTCCAAGCTTCTGCACTCATCCACGTCCTCCTCTTGCTCCTCCGTCTGCGTCTCGTCTGCAGAGAGTGACGAGGTGTTTAGCGATGGAGAGGACGTTGTCTCCAAGAGGAAAACGCTTAAGAAGGTGAGAGTAGCTAAATGTAAATGGAAAGAACAACCTAATCCACATGAACATAAATGTCAATGCATACGATTATTTGAATTGATCATGCTTCAGACCTTTACAACATCATCTGTTTCTCAACTGTTCTGTTCACCTGTGGTCCAGCTAATTTGCATGAGCTGAAAGAGGACATTGATAGGGTCATATTTGAATGATGTTTGCATGCCTGGCTGCTACTTCTGTTGCACTTATGAGGCAACACAAAAGTAGCCAATGGAAGAAGGTACATGGTTAAATTTTCATGTAGCCTACTAAGACCATTAAAAGAAATGACAGGAGATGTTGCACTAATATTTTTTTTACCCTGTTTTGTTTTTTAAAATGTAAGCTTTTAGCTTTTACACTGACCGTTTTTGTTTGCAGCTATACAAAACACTCTGCCATCTAAGTTAATTTTGACAAGGGGCAAGCCTGTTGAAGGCTTTTTATTTGCATGCGTTCACCTAAACATACTTATCC
Organism: Rhyacichthys aspro; assembly: GCA_036850595.1. Taxonomy (NCBI): domain Eukaryota; kingdom Metazoa; phylum Chordata; class Actinopteri; order Gobiiformes; family Rhyacichthyidae; genus Rhyacichthys; species Rhyacichthys aspro. The sequence goes on along the minus strand of CM072157.1, from coordinate 11,896,709 downwards.
AGAAATGCAAGTTTAGCCTGGACTGTGTTGTTTACCTTGTTACTAAAGGACATACTTAACAGAAAGTATATAAAGACAGTAAATATGTAAAATCTACAGTACTCTAACAACAGTTTGAGCAGGTCTTCTTTATGCCCCAGAGTCGCTCGTGGAAAACCTTTCTGACCATGATGCACTGGTCACTGCAGCGGCAGAGCTCCTGGGTCCAGCTGGCTGGACATCAAGGCATGTCAGAACAAACACACTAACTAAAACTGGGACTTACTTTTACCACACATCTAATATTGTCAGCTCTCAACATTTCTCAAATTTTGAATGTTTTTAAATATATGTTCGGTATTAGAGTTTGCCCAGATGAAAACACACGTCAGGAAAAATACCTGTCGGTTTCATTACTGGCCACTTCTGTGACCAGGTAACTTCCAGCTGAGTGAGGGAGGAGAGGTACTCAAACTGTACAGTGAAGTTGAGGCGACCTGTTTGGACAGCCTAATGAGAGACCCACTGAGACCGTTTGTACCAAAATACCACGGTTTGGTCACCAGAGGGGAACACTGCTTCATCCGCTTGGAAGACCTGCTCAGTGGCCTCAGGAGACCAGTTATCATGGATTGCAAGATGGGAGTCAGGTAGGCTTGGTTTAGTTCTGTCAGGTGTACATGAATTAAAAAAATATACTTCAGATACTGTCTGATATTCTTATACTGTGTAGCCAAAGTGAGTTGTGAACCTGCTGGCAAATTTTTGTTCCCAGGACATATCAGGAGGAAGAAGTCATCAAAGCACAAACCAAACCCATCCTGCGTAACGACATGTATCAGAAGATGGTGAAAGTGGAGCCTTCAGCACTGTCAGCAGAGGAGCACGCTCAGAAGGGTGTAACCAAGTGGCGATACCTTCACTGGAGAGACACAACCAGCTCCACATCCACACTGGGCTTTAGGGTTGAGGGCATTATGGTATGAGCAGAGTCCTTCAAAAGTCCTATAACCAAAACCCAAAATTGTAATAAATCCATACTTTTTCTGAGTTAGATGGAGGATGGCAATGTCCAACGAGATTTCAGAAAAATTCTGACCTTAGCTCAAGTCACAGAAACCCTGCTTTTTTTCACAAGAAACCAGCTGAATGTTCTGGTAAGTCCTACAAACTTAAATCATTACAAAATACGATAAATAATAAAAATAATCATTTTTAACCTCACATTTCACATCAAGTCCATTGTTTATATTTCTGGTCTCAGAAAGCATATCGCTCAAGACTCCTGGCCCTTAGTGATGCACTAAGAAGTTCACCATTCTTCAAAAGGCATGAGGTTAGTTTAATTATTAAGATAAATGTAATTCACATGTCTTTATTAATTAACAATTAGCTATATTTTAAACTAAATTAACTTCACAGAATACTAAAATTAGATTTTAATGTTAACCAAGTTTAAAAGAGAGATATTTGACATCATTAGGTGATTGGCAGCTCTCTTCTCTTCGTCCATGACCACAGCAGTAAGGCCAATGTTTGGATGATAGACTTTGGAAAGACCACTCCCAATCCAGACACAAATGAGCTTAAACATAATGTCCCGTGGACCGAAGGGAGCCGGGAGGATGGCTATCTTCTTGGTCTGTCCTCTCTCATCATTTCACTGAACCAAGCCATAAGTATGGCCTCCCAGCAACAGGAAGAGGATTGCTTTGAAGAGGAAAATTAGTAGACTTTTGCATCATAGGGGCACAATGGTGTTTTGTAAAATCAATTATGGGATATGTTCTTTTGACTTGTTTTATTTGTACATCTGGTATGTACATGTCATGACAGTGTGGAGTCTTTGTTGTTTTTTCAGATAATGTAAGTCTTGTTTGATGTTTTAGTAAGTCACAGAAAAGATGTAAATACTTTTTGCAGCATTTTATTCAGAATAAATTCCTCTGAGAAAAATGAAGCACTCAAATTGCTTAAGTTTTCTATTATAAACCATACTGTAAATAGCAACCCATAGAGGGATTTTCATTATAGCTTTCATTAAGTCCAAAATTAGTGTGAGACATCAAAATATCAGTAGGCTACTTCATTTTGATTGGCTTCTAGAAAATGTAACACAATTTAAGTGTTAACCCGTGTTTATGATAATGTATCACAGTGATGCATTTCTGTTTCGAATGAGATTTGTTAATTCTGTTGAAGTGTCCAACAGGTGGCGGCGCCGTGGCATGATTCCTGTAAAACCTTACTGTAAAGAGCAGGACACAGGTGAAGACTGCATTAATATTATTTTCTGTTTCTATTTTTTTAACTAATTCTTGCAATTATACATAAACATAGTAGTGTAACCGTGGTTGTCAAAAGGCACACGTGGTTCACAAGTTAGCAGACATAGCGTGTGTAGCTAAAGGCTAACCTTGACTTTTCTGCTTTTCTGGCTAGAAGAATGTGTCAGGGTGTGTTGGCTGCATTGGTATTTAAAGTATAAAATGTCTTTTTCGAGTCCAATTGTAGGCTATTTGAGTGCGCAAAAAGCTGAATTTGTCGGGGTTTTCGGATGGACCGAGTGACTTACTTCCGGAGGTTTTATCCCAATCTGGCTGTGACCACACATGTGTTAAATGAAGGTGAGTCTTTTGGTTGACAAAAGGTTGGTTAAACATGCTGACAGTGCGTGAGCATTCAAGCCACCATAGCGACTGAGATGGTTTTGCCTTGTGTAATTCACCACCACTAGTGACACAAAAGACCCTTTTTCTTCATCTGCTGTTAACTCTCACGCTTAATCATGCACCTTAAAGACATACAATGTCAAATCTGAAATGCAATAAACGAACCAAACAATAACGCTGGGTTTAGTAGTATTCCTAAATAGTATGGTTTCAAATATGTTTTATATGCAAACATCCTCGGCATTATTTATTAGTAGTATAGCGTTCATTTAAATCTAGATTTTAAGTGGCCGTTTCAAAATTGACCGCGGCACCAGTCTTTGTTCCGGAAGTAAAAGTCGCTGTACTTCCTGTGTCATGAAAGCGACACAGAGAGGAAGGAGGAGAGGCTAGTGGCCTACCTCTGCTAACATTTATTTAAAGAGCTCTCAAATTCTCTTTAAACCACGTCCAACGTTGGTTGGCGACTTGAGATATTACATTTTTTCTCTGATGTCTTTGTATTTTGTGAAGCGGAGAAAAAAGGCCGTGTACATATTGTTTTCCTCAAGGTTGTGCCTTTTTATCTAACGCTTTTGGAGAACTATGGCGGACGGCGGGCATTACTACAACGGTAAGAAAGACCTAGCAACTAAGATGATGTTTCTGAGCAACTTGTACCGCTTTTCCTCAGGCCGTGGTCCCTTTATGGTGCGACGGGAGATCACGAGTCATAATTCCATGATTCCAGGAGGTAAAATGATGTACTAAGCAGCATTGTGCTTCTATCAACACGGCTATTTATACTGTTATTTAAGATTTTGTCCATAATGTGAAGTAAAACTCAATAAACCAATACAAATTGATTTTTTTTTTAGTTTATTTTGTAGTGTATTATGTCAAATGAACAAAATGCCAATGGTATAGAAGTACAATATATAGTTTCAGTCTAATTTAATTTTTGAGTAATAGTTCAGATAAGTTTCCAGGTAATTATTTGGCCCCGGGTTTTTTTTTTTTTTTTTTTTTTTAAAATTTTTTTTTTTTTTTTTTTTCTTTATTTGTCTTGAAAGAACCCATTGACTCTTTTTGATTTTTAACATTTTTTGTTTTACATGTCAAAGCATTAACTATGTAACCTATATTTGTGTCTGTGTTTTCACATGTGTGTTATATCTTTTCTTAGAGCATGATGATAGGACGGCACCATCTTTCCGCAACCGCAAAGGTAGAGGGCCCCATAAGGGACGGTATGATAGGTCCCGCCGAGATCGCCATCGTGGAGGCCAGTCAGGCGGATTTGGAGGTGGACCTGGACCTAGGTCTAGACTTGAAGACACTGATGGAGATGTAGCCATGAGTGATGGATTGCAGGACAGTGGTGTCCAAAACAGATTGTAAGTGGAGCACAGCCAGAAAAATTGCACTTTAGATAAAATTCAAATTTCCCTTAAACTTGTAAACTTGTAGCCGCTCATGTTAATAGTGTTTCATTTTATTTGGTAGGAAAGGTTTTACTTTAAGAGACACATGGTACTTACAAAGCAAAAGAATGACAGAGAGCCTGTTTTTAGTTTTTGAAAAATGTGCAACTATTGTAAAGACATATTTAAAGAGATGTTCAAACTCTTGTTTTTTTTTCTCAGCACCCCGTATGGAAGACCGGGTAGAAAAGGAGAAGGAAGGTTTGACAGGGACAGACGACAAGGCAAAGGTGGTGGAGGTCGAGGTGGTTTCAGAGGAGGAGATCGAGGTGGAGGCGGAGGCAGTGGAGGAGGAGCAAAGACTCGCTCTGGCTGGTTTAAAGTAACGGTATGTGCTGTTACAGTCTCTGAAACATCTGTATACCCCTTCTGATTTCTGTATTACAATTTGTTTTGTTGGATGTTTGGTAGATACCACACGGAAGAAAGTATGACAAAAAGTGGTTATTGATGGCTCTTCAGAACATCTGTTCAGTACCCTACACACCTGTACAGGTGAGGTTCACACTTAATATTTAAGATAAGAACATATTGTGTGGAGGAAAACAGATTTGTTTAACTATCTTGAAAGTGCCTTTCTTAAGTCTGTATTCCTCCTCCTATGATTCCAGTACCATGTTGACCACAACAGGGCACATTTCTATGTGGATGATTCAACTGCTGCAAATGCTTTGCATAAATGTTCTCACAAAATTACAGACACTGATGGTTATAAGGCAAGTGTAGTTTGGTAATATTTTTGTATCCATTTCACAGGCTCTCACTTTTTTAATGCTTTGATGTGTGTTTTTTTTTAGGTTGAAGTGCATGTGAATGGCAGCAATCCCCCATCCTTCCTACTCTCTGATCTGAAACCTGAACACATAGAGCACCTAAAGGTAAGCAAAGAGATGCAATGAAGTGTAAAGAAGGCTTTAATGAATGTAGGCCTATAGTTTTCAGCTTTTATTTAGCGTCCTGTAGTGCATTGCCTCACTTTACACCACATACAAAACTGGTAATGGTGAATACAGACTATAACTGACTCGTTCCACACAGCATGGTGCATTTCATGTACACTCAGTTGCAGTAAAACAGAGCAGTCAGTGACAGACAGCGAATCAATTCAGAGCTTAGGCAGTGGTGCATTCACTGACAGTTGGTGTGACTGTAATAACTGGTAAAAGCAATATCTAACTATTCGACCAATAAGACTTTGAGCTTATTGACTAATTAGTCGAGGACCTGAGGTTTTAAGCCCTAAATCAGTACTTGTCAGTCATGTATTTGACTCAGGGAAATTTAAGCCATAGTTTGCTTATGTTCCTTTTTAATTTGGTTATTTTAATTACATGCACATAAGATGTTTTTTTTTTCATACAGTCTTCTGAGATAAGCTGTTTATCTTTCAGCAATGTATGGCAAAACGTTTTGATGGCTCTCAACAAGCTCTTGACCTAAATAACATCCGAACAGACCCAGGTAACTCTAGACTCATTCACAACCTCTTAGATACAATCTGTTTGTAAAAATATCAAACTTCACTTTTGACAAACATCTTTTTTATTTTTTTGTGACAGACTTGGTGTCCCAGAATGTTGAAGTCATACTAAACAGGAAGACCAATATGGAAGCTGTCATTAAGATTATTGAAGAAAACATTCCAGAGGTAGCACAATTGAAAAACATTTAGTGATTTAATTTTGTTCAGGGACAATTACAGATTCTGATATGTCTTTACTATTGACAGTTGACAAGCCTAAATCTGAGCAACAACCGCATTCACAAATTGGATGAACTGGCTGAATTGGTTACGAAAGTGCCTAACCTAAAGACTCTTAACCTTTCCCACAATGAGGTGAGGCTGGGTATCACAGCAGTGTTACATAGTATGTTTGTGTTGGTTTCCTCTAAAACACACTAGCTTCACTAACATCAGTTTCCCTCCATTTTGTGTCCTCTTGTCAGCTTAAATCAGACAGAGAGCTGGACAAAGTGAAAGGCTTGAAGCTTGTGGAACTGTGGCTGAACAGGAATCCTTTGTGTGAAAACTTCAAGGACCAGGCTTCATACATTAGGTCAGTGAGTGAGTTTGGGGAGTGAGGGGAGGGCGGAACCTGTGAAGTAGCCATAGTGGTGCGACTGTGTGTGTGTTTGTCATATGAGATATCCTGGAGTAAGATCCTGCCATGTGTGCAGTGATAAGCTATAAACGATGACTATGTTCGAGGGATGCACATTTTGTGCATTTTCTTTAACCGATAATTGAACGCCTTAATAATCAATAATCGGTTAACCATTAACCACATACCTGACGTCTCCTAATGTTTATGTTTTATTAGAATTAATGGACAAAAACTTTATCAGGTGTCAAATATAAGTCACGGGCACACTTACAGTTAAACCATAGATGCAGTTAAGAAAAAAGAAACTGTAATGGAAATAAACTCACGTGTGTCCAGTGTTGAGACCTGAGAGCCCTCGCAGGTTCTCAGTCTCTTGCACTTTTCTCTCTGCGCTTGTATTAGCAGCTAACATTAGCCCAGCACACAGCATTTAAAGCGACGCAAATAAACATGCACTAATTAATTACGAACGCACACCAATTAAGGGCAATCACTGATTTTCTATGAACTGTGCATTTAAACAAACCTGTGCAGATACATTACTTTACTTACTGTAATAACAGTGGGCTCAGACACTTTACTGTGTAGATAAAAAGTATGAACTTTACAGCATGCTGATTAATTGGTTAATGAAATCTCAATAGGTCAAGTTCTTAATGACAATTAATCGATTATTGGTGAACCATGAACACCCACTATGTTCGTCCACCGCGTTACATAACAAACCTATCCATCCAGGAGTAAGATGGAACCAGCAGAACTGGCTGACTGTGACCTCCCTGTATTTGTTACATCACAACACTGTACATGTTGGTGTGTAAAAGATAGATATGAAATGTAATTAATCTTTACAGTTTAGACACACAAATTAAGACTGCAAGCTAAATATTTTCTTTTTCTTGAGATTTCCCTGAGGAACTTGCTTCTGTTGCTCTTGATACACTCACCCTTTGATTTCTTCAGCTTCACGGGAACTTCCTTTCTTGCTTTGGTTTGATTTGTTGCTCTTAGTAATGTTGTACCCAGCTCTCCCAGCTATCCTAACAATTCTTTTATTAAAATAGAAACAAAAACTTGCAATGCGTAAATTAAAGCAATACTGAGAAGCTTTTTTTCCTAAGAGCTCATTCAGCAAAATATTTAAAAGAAAATGTCCTTTGTGCAGTACTGTACAGCATATGCATTATTCAATGCCAAGAGATCTATTGTCTGGACAAATGCTTGGATCAAATGAAGAAAAAAGGCAACCTCAATTTTCCCTCCCCTCATAGCACCCTTGCCTATTCGGCACCCTGTATCAGGCGAGTATGGAAGGCTGGATAGCCTATGACGGGTAAGATCCCACCTCCAAACCTTGGGACAACCTAAGGCAGGCACAGTCACGATTACTCTGCCTCGGTCCCATTGAGCAGTGACTCATCAATAAACATTCAAGTGGAAATAGATGGGACTGCACAGGAAATGCTGATGGGCTCAGGTAGAGGGGCATACTCTACCTGTGATTGTAATGAACCAGAGAGAAAACCAGTCGATTCTACTTGGTTTGGTTGGCTTTGCCCTAAAACAAACTTCTGTTCAGTGGAAGGACTGGAGAGTTTGTCAAAATCCTTTTAACTAAACCCTGAGGAGAAAATGTTCTGACATGAAAGCTGGAGCTCAAGTTGCTACTGATTTTTTTTAATATTTTTTTTTACCGGTAACCATGACCTGCAGCTAAAGGTAAAAAATTCTTCTTTAATGTGTTATGTTTGTTATGGTCAGGTGCCTCTAAATCCCTCTAAATAAAATATTTACAGAATATTAACTATTACAGGTGGGAAGGCCCTGTACTATTTAACACCTGACAATAGGAACATCTGTAGGATGACAGTGGACAGCTGGGTCCAGTGTACTATAGAGCTACTATTTTTGTCTATGCTGTTGTTTCTCTAATAATTCTGAGCTTTCTTTGAAGATCATTACAACGTGCTGGATACTTCGAAATGTTACACTGCTTGTGCTGGTCTGTATGTAATGGATCTATTTGTATTCAGAGTTCTTGACCAGTTTAAGAAAGAGGGTAACATGAAGAAAGCAGTTACCATCTCTCTCCCAGCAATGTAATCCTAACAATTCAAAAACCCAGTAAATGTCTTTTGCACGGTCGTTTGGTTTGTGGGTACTTGCATGTATGTATGTGTGATCCTAGAAAAGGGTCAGATCTGTGTATATCTCCATACGGGAGCCAAGGGTGAGTATAAATGGTGGTAAGTACACTCTGGGTGTAACAGTTAACAATGGGGACAACGTGACACTTAAATGGAAGAAAAGTTTATAAATAATAGTCAATTGCTGGCTTTATCTTTAGATGATTAACTCTCTTTTTGAATTGGTTGTAGTCTAGTTTTTGTCTATCTTGCAATGGTTTTGACTTGGCTCTAAAATGTTTCAGATAACAGCAGCATACAAGTACATCACCTGAGGTTCAGGTGTGACTGAGAGTCATGGTTGTAGGAGGGTAGCTCACTGTGTGTGTATGGCTCAGATTGTGGCATTAACGGTTTTTTTTTGTTCTTACATCAGTGCTGTACGACAAAGGTTTCCCCGACTTCTTAAACTTGTAAGTCACACTTTCTGTCACTGTTTCCTTGTCTCTGGTGTTAGTAGTCATCTGTAGAAACTTAAAGGGGCAGTACATTTGGGGATATGAAATATAGATAAAACCAAAAGCTGACCGGATGACTACATCTTTTTTTATGTTTCTTTTAAGGATGGTCATGACCTCCCTCCACCCATTGGATTTGACGTAGAAACTCCCACCACAATTCCCCAATGCAAGGTACAGTGCCACTTGGGCATTTACCTGTTTGTTGTGGCCAAAACGTGCTTCTATGCTACACATTTATGTTGTTTTAGATAAAGACGTTTGGCCAAAAATGTATGTTGTCATTGTTTTGTTTTTTTAATATAGGGCAGCTGTTTTGGTTCAGATGAAATCAAAGCGCTCATTCTTCGATTCTTGCAACAGTGAGTCCTCCTTTTTACATTGTTAATGTTAAATAAGTTTTGCAGCAATTCACAATCTAAACCCTTTGTATTAATTGTGGTGCAGGTACTACAGTATATACGACTCATCAGACAGACAGCCACTTCTTGATGCTTACCATGATGGAGCATCGTTATCTCTCACAACACCCTACTCCACCCAGAATCCTTCCAGGTAAGAATACTATATTGGACAGAATGAAGTCTGCTGTTGTTGTAAACTTTATTTACCGTAATTTAATATTTTCCTTAATTAGGAACAGTCTTGGAGAATATCACAAAGACAGTCGGAATCTGAAGAGGCTCAAAGATTCTAGTAAGTTTTTGTCAGTTCTTTCCTGTCCCATTCCAAAGCCTGTTACTGTATCTAGTGAAATTATGTACTTGTCTTATATAGAATGTGTCTTACTGATGTTCTCCTTTCAGCCATGCGGTTCCGGCTGCTGAAGCACACAAGACTGAATGTGGTTGCTTTTCTCAATGAACTACCCAAAACCCAACATGATATTGCCTCTTTCACAATCGACGTAAATACCTACACGGTAGGTTTTGGTTCAATTTTACATTGACTTAAAATTATGTGGTTTGTTTAAAATTCACTCAGTTGTTTTCCATTTTCAGAACACACTATTATCATTCACAGTGAGTGGGGTCTTTAAAGAAGGTGAGTTGTCTTTCTTAATGATTGACCATTAAAGTCTTTTATCATAAGTGATATTAAAATTTAGCTTTTGCATTTATGTTGCAGTAGCTGTTGATGGAAAATCCCGCGAGTCTACCATGGCCTTCTCTAGAGTTTTTATAACAGTCCCTGCAGGCAATTCTGGGTAATAATAATTTTCATTTGTTCCTTATGTGTGATGTCATTTGATGAGAAAACTTCTGTAAAAAAAAAAAAGAAATCTTGTTTGCTTTGAAAGCATTTTTATTTTCTAGAAGAATGATTATCATTTTGTATCTACAGTTTGTGTATTGTGAACGATCACCTTTTCATCCGTATGGCTACAACAGAAGAAATACGCAAAGCATTTGTTGCTCCTGCCCCTACTCCATCTTCTAGTCCTGTCCCAACTCTCACAGCACCACAGCAAGAGATGCTTACTGCTTTTTCTCAGAAGTCTGGCATGAACCTGGAATGGTCCCAGAAGTGAGTCTTATTTTGAGCAGGGCAAAAAAAAAGTTTGATGTTTAGCTTTACACAGATGTTTTTACATAAACAACTCTTTATTCCAGGTGTCTACAGGACAATGAGTGGGACTTCAACAGAGCTGCACAAATCTTCACTCAGCTAAGGGTAATAAGCATTTTCTGTTGTTTTTCATTGCTATTACATGATTGTAATAGGACACATGATTAACAACTCTCTCTTGTTTGCAGAGTGAAGGCAAGATCCCAGATGTTGCATTCATAAAATAAGATAAATCTGTGAAATAAAATCCAGTCATTTTTATTTATACGTTTGTTTTATCTTTCTATATTGAGCTTTGTTTTATTATAATGTAGATCAAAAAGTTTACACTTAGTTGGATTTGGTACAATGACACTTTGTTTTAACAGTATATTTCCCAACTGTTACCTAAAGACTGATGTTATGTTGCAAATTTGGTTGTAATTGTAACCTTAGTTTTTAGTAAATTGTATAACTATCACGTAATGTACATTTTCATAGGAATAAAGTTCAGTGGTGTGACTTCTGTTGATGTTTTGTAAAACAATAAAATGTTTTATACAATTTTTTTTTTTTTTCTGACACGAAATGGTTAGTGCGAAATTGGCAGTACTACTTTTTATCTTGTTGTGAGTTTGCCCAGAATATAAATAAATACTATTCTAATATTATTCCCACGTCTTACCGTTGACCGCACAAAAATGGCTGAATGATCCGTATGGCGAATGTTATTTCCGGGGTCTTACGTCATCGTGACGTATGACGCACGGACGTCTTCGCCATACCATCAGTTGGCGGATGATAACAATAAACAACCCTGAAACAAGAGATACGCACCAAGAGGACTTGTCGCTGAAAACCGAAACAAACGAAGCAAAGATATGAGCCGAAACAGCCACAGTCTTTTGGAGTAACTAACGTCTTGTCAAGAAGTAGTGTGGCTCTCAACGGCTCTGACACAAAGGGATTTGAGTTTTGTGTTAACCTTAGTGAAGAACTGGAGTTACGGACTACCCCTTCCTTAGCCCCCAGTAGCTAGCTCCGGCTCATTCCTTGTTTTTGTACTCTTAGTGTTGGGTCTGTTATGCAGTTGCCAGAGGACTGTTGCCGTACTCGTTCTCCTCAGCCAGCTCTTCGCTCCCACTCCCTGCTCTCTCTGGCCCTATGTCTCGCTGGCTTTTCCCCTGGTCAGGCTCTATCAAGAAACGGGCCTGTCGGTACCTCTTACAGCACTACCTCGGACACTTTCTGCAGGAAAGACTGAGCTTGGACCAGCTAGGCTTAGACCTTTACAACGGCAGTGGTGTTATTAAGGAAATAAACCTCGATGTCTGGGTGAGTTAAAAGGAAGAAAATGGAGAGAAGTTTCACCACAGTATTGGCTATCGTGTTTTTGTCTAAATCATGTAGCACTTACTGTTTCGCAAGAGCTCTCGAGTTCAACAACAAACTCCAACGTCATGCTCAGGCGCAAGCTCGCATTTCTTCGAGGAAAAGCACTTATGGGAAGTCGAGGAACATCACAAATGCACCATTAGCTCATTCTTTCTTTAAAAATTCAACATTGATAAGTCGCAGGTGTTAAACATGCAAGATATTAACTTACCCTGCCCCATCCCATCATACTTTTCTCTTCAAGATAGTGACACATACGTTTATTACATTGATTGTTACATTCCACTGATTTGGTTTTTTTTTCAACCAGGCGGTCAATGAGCTTTTGGAGTCTCTGGGGGCACCCCTGGAGATAGTGGATGGTTTTGTGAGCAGTATAGCTGTGACTATACCATGGCAAGCCCTGCTCACTGATCACTGCACTATAGAAGTTTCTGGTCTACAGATAACATGTCGACCCAAGTACAGGACGAGTAAGTACTCCTCAGGCTGAACAACATGTATATTGTAGATAATTGGGACTTGGATTTCTGTGCATAGTCCTAGTTGTAACCTAATGTTCTAAAGTTATAAAGTCTGGTGTATGAATGAGTTATCCTAAGCATGTTCGGTTCTGTACATATAGCAAAGACCAATGTCTGTTTTGTCAAGCACATGCAAAGCAAAGCTGTAAAGGCTAAAAACAATGCTTAAAAAGAGTAATTTCACACACAATTTATTTTTAATTATAAGCAATCTGTTGAAAATATATGCCATGCATATTATCAATAAGGTGGAGTGTGGGACTCACAAGGCTGGTCATCAAGCATGACATCCAGCATGCAGCTGGCCCAGGAGTGCCTGAAGGACCCCCCCGAGACATCTGAAGAGCCACCAGCCCCGTTGGAGGGGCTTGAAATGTTTGCACAAACCATTGAGACAGGTAAGATGAAGCCCTTTGTTTGGATGGGTTGCTTGTTTGTCAGTTTGATCAGCTGTTCACACTAAAGAACCTTTGTAATTGTCTCTGATCTGTTGTGTGCATAGTCCTTCGTCGCATTAAAGTCACCTTTTTAGACACTATAGTCCGCATCGAGCACCAGCCCCTGGACCTGGAAACAGGCGTTGCCTTAGAGGTGCAAATCAAACGGTAAGCTTTTTTTATGGCTTAATGGTGCACTAAGATATGAATGACAAAAACAACTGAGGTATGAATGACAAAAATAAACATAACATATCCTCCTTACGCTGTTCTTATGTCAACAGTCTTTCAAGCTAACTGATATGCAAAAGGCTAACTCTCACTTTCAACTAGGAAGTTGCAATGTTACTTGACAAAACACTCTCAATGGAATGTCTGTTATTGGCCAAATCTTTCTGTCACAAACAAAACTTTCTATTTTGCCCATTGCATTAGTTATTTTTATTTTACTTTTTAAAATGTGTTTTTTGTTTTACATTCAAAGGGACTGGTTTTATTGTCTGAATTGCCACTTTCAACCAGACTTTTACATCAGTGTGATAAGACCTTTTGTTAAACGGGTTTGAACAAATGTTTGAACAGATGGGTTGTAGTCATTAAGTCATAAAAGTACTTTATCTTAAGCTTTATTTCTGTTAAAAAAGAAAAGAAAGAAGCAGAAAGCTTTATATTGTGGATAAAATAATGCCATATTAGCAAATATCCTGGTCAGTGTAGTATGGTAATAACATACAGTTTTGTTTTCTCTGAATATTTACTAGGGAAACATGGGGAATCACATGTGCAAGGCTTAGTCATTAGCTCTGATTCTTTTGATGAATTAACAACTTTAAATGATTTAGTAAACTGTTAAAATATGAATATATACTTTTTGTGTGTGGTGCAGGCTGGAGTACTTTGATGAGGCAGTGCGGGACCCAGCTAGTCAGACTGCTGTGCCTGTAGACATACACCAGCCACCTGCTGTCCTGCACAAAATCCTTCAGCTAAGCTCTGTTCAACTGTTTTACGACAGCATTGGTATAGTACAGGTACAGTTGACTGCGATTTTTTTAACTTTTCTAACATTATTTTGTAATGCCGAACTGTGTTCATGAGTAAATTACAAAGGGACATTAGACCTGCTCAAACATTTGTCTTTCCAATGGTTAGGATCACCTTGAACATGCAGATGCAGTCAAAGTCAGTGAAGGACAGGAAGAGGCTGATGAAGATGACAGTGGGGACGAGAAAAAGGCAAAGGCCGCCTCTTCCTGTCCTCTCTCACAGCCGCTGCTCATTGGAAGCTGCTCTGGTTTCATTGAGACCATGGTCAAGATCAAACAGAATGACATGCTTCCTGGACCAAAGGTTTGAACTTGTGATGCTCCTTCTTTCCCATTATGGATAGTTGCCAGCTGTCGTCTTCAGAAGAGTCATGTGATGTTAATGTGACATGTCTTATCAGCTGGTTTATACAGGTACTGCCCCAGGTTTGAGAGGCCCCAGCCTCCTGGTTAACTTTCTCATGGGCTTCTTTCAAAATCTCTTAATTTAACAATGGTGCATCAATTCCACTTTATCTTTAGTAATTGATTTTCTCTCTTGCAGTGGTCCAAAAAGGCATGTTGTAAATTTTATTGTTCTGCCTAAAAAACCTAAAATCAGACAATAAGGAAACTGAAAGGGAGACAATTTTGTAATAGACAGGAGAAATCTATAGTTATTGAAAAACAGGATCACAAACAATTTTGTTGGATTAGGAAATCAATTGAGATCCAAAAACTAGCATGGTGTCTAGGATGTTGTAGACCAAATTTATATAAACTAGCTGGCAAGACAAATCACATGACCCTTCTGCAGGGGGGAAGATTTCAGTGTCTGATACTCCAAAACACAGGTCTGTTTATAAGAACAGAAGTAATTGTTAACCAAATTAACCATTTGGACTAGTTGTATTGAGAATCGAAATGCTGTTTGTAATTTGTAACCGTGAAAGCCCTTTCTCAGTGTAGTCACATGAAAATGGTCAAATATTATATCTCTTCTCCTGTCCTGTGATCAGCTGGAATTGGATGGGAAGGTGGGCTGTGTTCACATGCTGCTGTCTCCAGATCAAATAACACATCTGACTGATTTGCTAGCAGCCCTCTGCATTAACACAGGTACTGTGTATTGTCAGTTTGTGAATGCAAAATTAGATCTTACTGTAGGTCAGAGACCGCAAGAGAGTGCCCTAAAAGAAAGCTGTTCTCCTTGTCTTTTGCAGAGCCTGACTCTAAGTGCGGTGCTGTTCACAGTCGTCCGCTAGACTCAGACGATCTACGTATGATTGAAGAGGACCTCAGCAAACAACTAGGCTCCAGTCCGAGGGATGCAGAGTGGGATGATGAGGACGAGCTTGAACCCTATGTCACAGGCCTGGAAAACGGAGGTAGAGAGAGTTCAAATATAATTTTGGAAAAACTGGCAGACATGGTTAAATAGGGGAAAAAAAGTATTTTTAAAATGTTAGTCAGACAGACAGTCTGTTCAATGCTGAAGTTGTGGTGCATTCACTGACAATAGACCCAGCTGTAATGGCTTGTGTGCAACAATGAGACTGTAGTCGAGTGTGCCCTCATTCACTAATTAGTTGACTAGTCTGCTGTCATCCCTATAATGAAGACACTGTGTTTGCTTTTGGGTCTGCAGAAATGTTTTACTCCATGGGGCCAGCAGGTATGACCAGTAGTGTGACGTCTGTTCGCTCTGGAAGTGAATTGTCAGACAGTGATATGGAGTCTTCTACTCATAGTCTATCCAGCCTCACACAGCACACAGTACTTACTGCACAGGTATGTATTGTTTATGTCTGTAGATTCACTTAAGATCACCTACTAGGATATAGATTATGGAATTGTAGAGGTGACGTATATTGTATGCATTTTGTAACCGCGTCCTTGTTATATTTATTTTCGTGTCTAATATTTTTGGTTCTGTTATTTTGCCCTTTCTGGTAAGTTTGCAAACGGTCAAATAATGTGTAGCATAAGGGCATAAGACTAGTGTAAGGCATTATTACTACTGTCTCCCATCACATCTACTGGAGAACTATAACAGTCATACCTTAAGTATTCAAATGTAAATATATTATAGCTTGAACTAAGGATGAAGTTTATTTTTTTTCTCCAGGGAATGGTGAATTGTCCAAGACGATATCCGGTAGCAGGCTGCTTGTCAAGTTTACCACAAGCCACCACAAGGACCAGAGGTTACATTACTTACTTTAAATAAAATTAAAAAATCTAAATGTTCTGTTTTGATTTAAATACCCTGTTATTTATAAATATTTGTAAACCACAAATATTTAATGTGTTTATGTGTGTAAATGTATTGAATTCTCATTTGCTGTATTGCAGGACGCTCACGCAGTGGCCATGCAGAGCCGATGAAGCCTGATGCCCTGCTGCGTCTGACTCTTGGTGGGCTCACCCTCACCCTCCTTCAAGAAGATCCACCCACCAGGACTGACGGCACCTCGTCTTTAGCCCAGGTGTCTCAGGTCTTCTTCAGGGAATTGGCCTCCTTCAAAGACAGCATGTTTAGTGAAAGAGACTTCCACCATTTGAGGGGCAGTTTTGCTAAAGCCTGCCCACACTCACATCTCAGGTACAACTGGACTTGTCCCAGTGCATTTATTTATTAAGTTACACCCACCAGCAGAAGGTTGAGTTTTAATCTTTTCACAGGCTGACAGGAGCAGCGGTACAGGTTTCTTGTGAGATGCGAAGTGGAAGACGCAGCAGTCGAGCTGTGACCTCTGACCTTTCATTCAGCAGACTGGAGCTGCTGGAGTGCCTCTGGGAGGAGGGAAAGCCACAGTACAGTGAGGTACAAAATGTGGGCACTGATTTGGCCAATGACAAGAAGAAGAAACAGCACACTTTCAAAAATGAAACATAATTCAAATAATATAAATACATAATATAATCACTGACTTTCATTTTCCACTGTAAATCTACAATCAAGAATACACAAATATAATCAATAACATTAATTAAAACATTAATAACTGAAATATAAAAAGAGTGATTGTTCTAACTAGTCATTTATCTTGTCTCTGATTAGTTAATCCAGTTTCAGAAAGCTGGTCTGTTCACAGTGGGATCCACAGCCAGACCATGTGCTCAGCTGCACTACAGCCTCAGTGAAAAACACCAACGCAAGGTACATCCTGTTTGCTCTCAAGCTCAACAAGTGCCTTTCAGCTTATCTTTTGTGTGGCTTGTTTAATGTTCAATGTACAAAATGTGCTGTTCAAATAAGTTTGTTTGATTTTAGTAGTTGTAAAAAGTATGTTACTTTGATAATACACCGATAAAAGTACAACTGAGATAAATAATATGATGAGGTACACAGGACAGACTGTCTAGGTATTATTACTGTAACAACTCATGCTAAATGTGTTTGGATGTTGCCAGGGTAAACAGCGGGTGTTGAGAAGGGACAGTGTGGTGAGAGTGGAACTGGCCGAGCTGACCGCAGAGCTGGACCTGGACATCCTCAGTCGCCTTACCAGCCTGGGCACAGCCTTTGGTTACTGCCCCTCACAGAGTCAGTGCGGAGGACAGACACAGGTGTTTTTTGTCTCTTAAATTATACCCATTAAAGATTAGTCTGTCATTTTAAAACTTAACTGAGATTGAATCTAAAATGGCCTTTTCCTTTCTTCTGTCCATCTCTCAGACCCAAGGCAGTGAGCTGTACTCGTCCTTCTCCCTCCTCTCTCCTCATGCAATCCTCAGATTGCGGTTCCCCATCCCAGACTTACGGCCTCTGTCAAAGCGTAGATCCCCAACCCAAAAAGCTGTTCGACAGGAGACTTTGGTGCTGGAAATGACTGAACTTGAAGTAAAGCACCAGGAAGCTCCAGACCTCCAGGGAGAGCAGACTGTTCCGGGACAACCTTGGACACCCTGTCTTACCCAGCTTCTTGAGGCCTCCTTCGCAGACCTGCATGGTGAGAAAATGATAATTATTTATTTATTTTTAATCTGTACAGTGTGGCCTCAACATGAAACGTGATGAAATGAAACTATGATTTATTCCAAGCAATATTTCATCAATTAAATGTGACGTAATAATTGGACAAATAAAATAAAACTTTTAGTCCAAAAGTTCTAACAATAAACATGTTATTTTTTTACCAGGGTCTTATGAGGGCTGGGAGGGAGGATCCTTCCCCTGTATCAGAGTAAAGAAGAGCAAGAACTCTTCACCCAGGTATAATGCAGCTATATTATTTTAATATTTTGCAGCACACTTCAAGGTTGTTAAATTACTTTAAACCCATTTTTTTTAACCAGGATCTCAGTGCGTGTGCGTGGCGGGGAGGCCCAGGGCCCAGCAGCAGGTCTGGGTGGGATAAACCTAGGCCTTGTCAGAGACCAAGGAGCCGCCTTTTTTGAAAGCCACTGTGAACTCCAAGATAAAACAAGCTCCCCATTCTCTTCTAACCGGACCATGTTTGAAACAGAGGAGGTGCAAACACACACCTACAAGTATTTTTTTTTTAAATTATTGTTATTGTAGTTTAATTTTCATTAATTTGTGGTGTCTGCAGATGGTGATTCCTGCAGACGCAGAAGAGATGAGGCAGTTTCAAGCCCAGTGTGTTGCTCATTGTCAGTGTGCTGTGGACATTTGCCTGCCACTGGCATACATCCTTTTGCCCAGTAAACAGGCCTTTCAGAGCATCTACAACAGGTTTGTCACAAATTAGGGGTATTGATTCAGCTTTGTATACTGCTGGATACGTCCTTATACTAGCCTGGTGTTATGTTATCTCATAACATAGTTAATAACATTTCTCATCCTCTTCTAAAGGATCAATAATGACCTATTGATGTGGGAACCACCGCCACCTCCTCCCACATCAGTGCGTAGCCCTGACCATAGCCACCGTCATGACGAGTTCCATCTCTGCAAGTCAGCTTTCAGACTGGGTGAGTTTGGCTAGATTAAAATCTATGACTCAGCTTGCATGCACCTGCTTCTTCAGCTGTAGATTTGTGTTTTAAAGACTCTGACTCTGAGGAGGAAGAGCCTCCATTCTACTTGGCCAGTGAATCGTCTGGAAAAACACAGTCAGCTGCACGGCCCAGCCACAACCTCAGTCTCCTTTCCCTTACTGTGAATATTGACAAAGGTCGTCTCCAGGCCAGGACAGACGAGAAGGTAGGTTTATTTTTACTCTGCTATAATGTCTCTAATGTAATTGTCAGAGCTATATGTTTATCATAAAGCTGGGTGTGTGATTTCTTTTTGTTTAACTGGTACTCTTGGCTTCATTTTACATCAGGAAGAACAGAGTCATGGTGAATTTGTCCTGGATCTTGAAGGAGGAAAGATCTTTAGTGTGGCTCAGTATCAGAATGATCCTAACCTAAATTACTTGTGTCTGGAAAGCAGAAAAGTGGAGCTCTACCATCAAGGTACAGAAATTATTATATGACGTAATTATTACGTTTAATTTTAAACAAGAAATATTTCATTGTGTTTACTCCACCTCTACAGCTGTAGTCAAACACAACCCAATGCCACAGCGGTTGGAGATGCCTAGTTTCACATCTCCAAAGCACTTGGACCCTACTATCTATCCCACAGAAGTTGGGGTAAGCAGTGTCAGTGGCAGAGAGGGTGAGCTAATGATGTTGTCCACTGCTATAAAAATCACACTTGACCTCCAGAAAAATGTTAAGGTCGGTCTTCCTTACACATATTAATGCTTCTCATGTTAGATGAAATTTTCAAAGTAACCCCCATTATTGTAATATTTCTGTAGGAATTCCTAGTTGCTCTTCGACTGCAAGGGGCCACCATGAGACACTACATGACTCAAACCAATCAAAGCTGGCACGAACAGGTGGGGAATATAGTTTAGAATATCTAGAAGAAAAAAATTACCACAGTATTTATTTATCTATACTTTATTTTATTTTTTTTTTAGTAAAAAAAGTAATTCTTTTTTTGTTTTGAATGGAGAGTAAGATGTGAATTGCTTTCAAATCAAGGGCTACAAGTAAATGTTCCATATAATTCTGAACCTATGCTATAATGGTCAACTTGAGTAAATGTCTGTCCATCTTTCCAATTGTATCTTACAGCTGGTTGACTTTCTGGATGTCATTGACGATCCTATTTTGGGATACACAGCACCTGCTGTCATCACTGTCCTCCATACACATCTTGCCTCCTGTGCTGTTGACTACAGGTAAACGGACGGGAATAGCGTGAAATTATAAACATTTGCTCCATTGCCTTCGTATTGGGAATGCATCTGACTTTTTCTTTCTCTCCAACAGACCTCTTTATCTGCCACTGCGAGTGTTGTTCACGGCTGAGTCCTTCTCTCTGTCCAGTAATATCATAGTTGACACTGCCACCTTTCACCTCAGGTACAGTTCACACTAACCTGCATTTGAAATACTTGAGCATCCAATAATAATAATCTGAAACACTTTTTTGATCTTCAGATTCATCCTGGATGATTCTGCCCTCTACCTCTCTGACAAATGTGAGACTGACACAGTGGACCTGAGGAAAGGTAACAAGATAGTATATACTAAGGCTTAACACTGCTGGTCCAAAGATAATCACAACAGTTATTTTGTGTCACACAGATTATGTTTGCATTCTGGACATTGACTTGTTGGAGCTTGCTATAACCACATGGAAAGGCAGCAATACAGGAAAACTGGTGAGTTAACACCAAATCATTACATACCTGCTTTTCCTTCTAAATGACTCTAAATCTAACATCACTTTTCACTTGGACGAGGAACAAAAACAATCTGCCAACAAATCAGCAACAGAAGACAAGACCGTAAAAAGGCCCTGTTTAAAGTCTTATGTGCAAATGTGTCTCATATACCTCATTTATGACATTTTAAAATATGCTTAATCACAATCACCACCACTCCTTTCACCTTTCATCTTTTGTCTTTGTTGTCCAGTCTCAACCACTCTTTGAACTGCGTTGCTCCAACAATGTGGTCCACCTTCACACCTGTGCCGATTCCTGCGCTGCCCTGGTCAATTTGCTGCAGTACCTGGTCTCACAGGGCGACTTGCACCCTCCGCCACGG
Source organism: Rhyacichthys aspro (assembly GCA_036850595.1). Taxonomy (NCBI): domain Eukaryota; kingdom Metazoa; phylum Chordata; class Actinopteri; order Gobiiformes; family Rhyacichthyidae; genus Rhyacichthys; species Rhyacichthys aspro. The sequence goes on along the minus strand of CM072157.1, from coordinate 11,875,834 downwards.
CATGCTTCCCCCACTGAAATTGCTGGCCAGAAGCTACCAGTAAGGCCTAGCTTTGAGAGTCAATTTAGCATGCATGTTCCGCTCTGTGTAAAATGCTTATTATGAAGACTGTTGCACAAAACCCTCCTTAACTAACTGTCTAACTGTGTGTATGTGTACACTTTTGTCTTGTTAGCTGTCTGAAAGTCCTGCATCTGTGCTGGCCTGCCCTCCAGCTGAAACTGCTGAGATCAACCAGTGTGATCTAACAGATGCCTTAATTGACACAGAGAAGAGCCACAGAGAAGACAGTTTAGATCCAGGTATCGCAGAGATTTTTCTTTCAAGATTTAAAAATGGCATTTGAATACAGCTGTGCTTTTCCCTGCAGTAAGAAGGAGCCTGGCATTATCAATTCTTGTTTTTTTTACACAAAGTTACATTTTACTTTGAGAAATGACATGTTATTAAGGCTTTGCTTGACGCATTTGTGTATTTGTGTTGTAAGTTTCATGTGGCACAACATGTGTCCCTTAGTGTATTTCTCGCCCTGTCCCATGTAAAGTGACTGCTGTCTCCATTTGTCCAGGCTCATGCTTTGTGCCACGAGGCTCTCCTGTGTCTGTATATCTGTTTCCTGGTGAAGCCTCAAAGCACAAACCCTCCAGTCTCCACGGTGATGACTCTGAGCTCGATGGATTGGTTGCCACAGCAACAGAGGCTCAGGCAGACATGATGTCAGATGAAGCCTCAGAGGGCTCCACTGACAATGATGACTTTTGTATCTTGGAAGCTCCTGGCATGGGCATTCCTGTAAGTCAGACAATTTAGATTTTTACATTGCTTTTTAACATATTTTTATATACACCAGCATAATGTTATCACCTTTTTTACCCATAACCAGCCCAGAGATGGAGAGCCTGTGGTTACAGTGCTGGCTCAAGGTCCCATCCGGGTTAAAGACAGTCACTTCTCTAGACCGAGAGGAAGCTCAGACCTGCTCCGAGCCCCCAGTCGCTTCCCTGTTCCCCAGAACAGAGTGGTGCTGCGAGAGATTTCTGTAGTCTGGCATCTTTATGGAGGGAAAGACTTTGGTGGCAAGCCCATATCCATTCATGCCCAGCATGCTAACAGGTAATACATCCCTTTCACATTCTTTCTCTAATTTCCTTGTAACCACATCATTTTTATTTGTCTTTCTACTCTGCAGAGGTCGCTCAGTCCCTGCTGGTGTTCGGGGCTCTCCATCCCGCTCTGTGGGCTCTTCTCGTCCTCAGAACTCTTGGCGCTGGGCGGGAGGCAGTGGCCGTCAACACACAATGCTGATGGAGATCCAGCTTACCAAGGTGTGTGTTTTGGATTGATATTAAACACTCTACCTGTTTGATGTGGTAAAAGGCTAATAGCTTACATTGAAACATTAGGGTAGTGGTAAAGGTATCCTTTGGTTCAAATTGTGTTTTGCCCTCCTCTGTAGGTCTCCTTTCAACATGAGACCTACCCAGTGGTTGCAGGACAAGATGTGGAAGGGTCATTGGCAGCTGGAGGTGGAGTTGGTCCGAGTGGTGAGCAGCCCCTCTCCAGACAAGTGTTTATAGTCCAGGAGCTGGAGGTCCGAGATCGCCTGGCTTCCTCACAAATTAACAAATTCCTCTACCTCTACACCAGTGAGAGCATGCCCCGCAGAGCCCACTCAAACATGGTGAGAGTAAAAGGAAGATTGATAATATCAGAATGTGGTACAGATTATCTAACACATAATGATTGTTTTTTGGTTCTAGCTGACAGTGAAGGCTCTGCAGGTGTGTCCAGAGTCTGGCCTTGGTGGTCCAGAGTGCTGTCTCAGAGTCAGCTTGTTGCCATTAAGACTAAACATTGACCAGGTAATTCTGACTGAACAAAATTACTGGTGTCCAAATGTAAATCTCTATGAATAAACACTCATGGTTCATTGGTGGTTGTTTTTTCCTCTTTGTAGGATGCACTGTTTTTCCTGAAGGACTTTTTTAGTAATCTAGCCTCTTCTGTTAATCCTTACCTGCCCATGGACCCTGCAACTGAGGGTAGGGTATTTTTATTCTTCGATCTATTCTGCCTTTTACATTTACTCTAAGTTGTATTTGTGTTTTGATTTGTTTTGCAGTAAAAGCAGACTCCTTCCAGAGAAATTCTGAGGAGGTAGAGTCTGCAGCTGGTCTGGGACCTGATCTCACAGCTTCTGTGGAAACTACCTACAGTGAGAGGAGCTCTTCCTCTGCTGGCTCCACCTCATCATCTGACCAGCCCATCTACTTCCGGTATGATCTGGAATTTAAAGTGATAATGTACTCTGAAATACTGCATACATACATAGTTGAGAAAATCATAGAGTATGACTTTAAGATACAAAACTCAATGAAAAAGATTTATCTCTCAAAAGTATATATCTGCCCTAACATTTTAGGGAGTTCCGTTTCACCTCTGAAGTGCCTATCTGGCTGGATTATCATGGCAAACATGTTGTCATTGAGCAGGTATTAAATTTAACTTCACGTTTTTGTATTTCATGTGTTTGTTAAGTACAATATTTGATCAGTTTGTTCTTTGTATCTCAGGGAACATTTGCAGGGATTTTGATCGGTCTGGCACAATTAAACTGTTCTGAGCTGAAGCTGAAAAGACTCTGCTGCAGACATGGGTAACTCTACATATTTGACCACTAATCATGTTTCTGCTTAGAAAGTCAACTGTATAAGTATTTTTGGTCTAATAGATAAACTTTTATCTTGGCCCCTTGGTAATAAAATTAGGTAATAGTGATATGGATTTATGTTTCTCATATCACAGCTTGTGGTGCTTATATTTTTCTACATTTTCAGTCTTCTTGGTGTAGACAAAGTGATCCAGTACGCCGTTACTGAATGGCTGACAGACATCAGGAAGAATCAGCTGCCAGGCATTTTGGGAGGTGTAGGCCCCATGCACTCAGTTGTCCAGCTATGTGAGTTAATAATTACTAATTAATAATCAGAGCATATGGTTTAAGTTGCCATGCTCAGTTTCATCTTTTGTTTATATTTAGTCCACGGTGTGCGGGACCTGTTCTGGTTGCCCATAGAGCAATACAGAAAAGATGGACGTATTATTCGAGGTCTCCAGAGGGGGGCAGCATCCTTCGGCACCTCTACTGCATCCGCTGCTCTGGAGCTCAGCAACAGGCTGGTTCAGGCCATTCAGGTAGGTTTGTGAATGAATGATGGCAGACTGTGTTGTTTTGCAGCTTTCAGATTTTTTATATATTTTGAAAATTCACTTTTCCAGGCCACAGCAGAGACAGTGTATGACATTCTGTCTCCAACACCTCCTCTGAATCGCTATGCCATCACAGAGGGCCGGCCAACATCCAGCAGGCCACGCAGAGCTGCCCAGCCTGCAGACCTTAGAGAGGGAGTGGCCAAGGCTTACGATACCGTCAGAGAGGTAAAGCCCCTAAACCAACTATCAAGCTGTCTGATTCTTCCAGGACATATTTATCATGTTTACTATATATGTTTTTAGGGAGTGATTGACACAGCTCAGACTTTGTGTGATGTGGCTTCTCGTGGGCATGAGCAGAAGGGTCTTCCTGGTGCTGTAGGTGGGGTCCTACGGCAGATCCCACCCACTGTTGTCCGACCTTTAATTGTGGCATCTGAAGCCACTTCCAATCTGCTTGGTGGCATGAGGAACCAGATCAAACCAGATGCCCGGAAGGAGGATTTCCTAAAATGGCGCACAGAGGACAGCCAAGAATGATGATAACTTTTGTGTGAATGTGTGTGTGTGTGTGTGTGTGTGTATGTGCTAATTGTTTTTGTCTCAGTAAAGGGAGCAAATACAGCGTTTGTGTGTGTATTTGCATGTATGTGCATGTGTGTATGGACTAATGAGAAGCAGTTTGTTTCAATGCAAAAACAAAGAAACTACTAACTACAAATGCAGTTACTAACTCACACTTTTTAACTTGGCTCTATTATACACGACAAAACAGATTCATTTTGCATTCAACAAGAGCTATTCTTTTTTTCCTTTCTCATAGTCATTACTTATCTAAGACTTCTTTTTGTCTTTTCAATATATGAGCATATCGCTAATTCACACACCAGAGTTTATCTGCAAAACTTTGCCAAGCGCAAATAGGATTACTACTCTTCACATTTCAGGCGACATTTTTAGTATTAAGAGCTTTCATTTTGACATTCTTGGGCTTCTACTGCTTGTGGCCTTTACAAAAGACTTTGAATCTTTTTTTTTTTTCAGTTTGTGGTCTCTGTTAATTGTGAACAGTGTTACCAGAAGGCAATGCCAGCAGAAGAAACACCTTTTTTGGGTGTGCATATGTTCTGGTCTGCTGGATCTGTTGTTATGCGCATTATTGCTGGTGTTGACAGTGAAGACAAAGAGACAGTTTTAATGTTAGTGTTCCAGTATTTATCCTTCAGACCTGTTATTTGTGCCATAAACCTTGCAGAGTGCCCTATTTGACTAGCTACTGTTGCCTTCCCAAATCCTGAACCCTCACTTCTACAGTCTGATTTCAGCATTGGCTTTAAAAATATGCAGACAATTAAAAATATACATTTTTATTTGGGATTTGACCGTGACTGGACTCGGTAGTGTAAATGTCAGGTAGTGGCTCTGTTAAAGCATTTCTCTTTCTTTATATGTGCTTTTTCCACACAAAAAGAATGTGGAGAGAGATGTGTAGATTTAATCTGAGTTTGCTTCCATCTTCATTAATGCTTTGCCTGTGTCTGTAGTTGCCTTTCAGCATTTTAATGTGTTTTTTTTTTTTTCTCGTATATGTTTTCAAAGTTTAGTGAGGAGGATGTGAAACTAGTGACAGCAGAAGAGACATCTGGGATTTTACATTTTTATCTTTTTTGTTAATACATGTAACAGATATGTGACTTTGTGTGCGTGAGCTGAGAAAATGGGAGTGCGTTTGTGTGAGAGCATGATGCATGTCTGAGGGTGACAGGCTTGTTACGCCAAGTGTGTAATTACTATTTACTATATTGTAAACTGTATGAATGACTTGTATAATACAAAGAGAAGGAGTATACAAAATTAATACAAAAATAAAAACTTGTTTATAAAAACTGAAAACAAACTGACTGGTTGTTCTCCGTGTGGTTGGTGAGAAAGGACAACAATCGAACAGTACAAAAACCGAACTATACACTAGCAAAAACATTTATTATTTAGCATGATAGCAATAACATAAGCTAATTTGTTAGCTAGTTACTATGATAGCCCACCACGCCGGGACAAAAAGGTAATATGACAGCTAATTGACCTGATTTAAAAAAAACAAACAAAAAAACAAAACAATAACTAGCTAGTTGCTGATGTTCTCACACATGTTATCTCTTTGGGGATATTTGTCAAAACCATCTTGTTTATGCACAACTTGCAATGTTTGGTTGGTAATGCTAATTGTTATGTGCTACGTGGATTACAAACACAAAAAGGGTCTTATTGAATTGAATTAACGGAGTTGGCTTAAAAGAGCGGACACGAGAGTAACAGGCTATGTTTCTGTGGACATTTAATTCGGCGAACCAGGAGCACTTCCGGTCCACATGTAAACGCTCTGGCGTGATTTGTTGGCGATAGCGATAAATTTTGTATTTCAGAGTTGTTTGTGAGGTGGAAGTCACCTATATCATCTAAAGACATGAAGCTGCTCACGCACAACATGATGACCTCTCACGTAAAGGGAGTCACGAAAGGATACCCGCTGCTCATCAAGGTAACCAGTCAAAACAAGACAGTAACATCTACCGCATACACTTGGACGACAGTGTTTATCTGGAATTCTAAAGTCTATGTCTAAAACAACACCGGCTTCAGCGTTGGTTGGTCCCTGGTGTAAATGTAACTGTTGGTTACGTTTGGTGTTACTGCTCCACCACCTTCCTGAGTCACTGGCCTTTTATCATCGAATGCTTTAATAAAAAAAATTCATATGAACACGTTGCTTGTGCATCTGTGTGATTTTTCTTTCAAGGCGACCGAGGTAAAGCTGAACGAGGTGGAGTTCAACCCTCAGTTTGTCAGCAGGATGATCCCCAAACTGGAGTGGAGTGCCCTTGTCCAAGCTGCAGAGGAGGTGACTTTACTTTTAGCTGTGAAGATTAACATGTTATCTTTTGTGGGGTTTACTGTAATAAAAAAAAAGAATTGACTACTATTCCCATGGTAACTGTACCTTAGGATCATTTCACCAAATAGGACATTTCTTAGTGATCCTACATGTGTTCTACTGTTAATGGTATCAAAAACACCATCAAAAACTCTTTCTGATCTTTGCAGCTCGGCCACCGACAAGACCTGCCAGATGAGCTAGTACCAGACTATGACAAAAATGAAGAGTTCCTGAAGAAAGTGCACAAAGTGCTCCTTGAGGTAAACTATCACTCATTTTGTTGTGTGTGTTCTTGCTTTTCGCTAATATGCAGTTGTTAAATGATAATAAAGCAGAACAGTTCTGGTTTGTTTTCTTGAGAATGCAGTCATTGTTATTGGACAAGTCAAATACAAGTCAGTCCTACTGTCTTTTTGATGTGCTGGTAGATCAGGAGGGAGACGGACAAGGCGGAGGGTGGGTGGGGGTTTCAGGGGGTGACTGATGAAGGCTCACTGAGGCTGTGTGTCATTTACAGCAGAGTTGTATTCAAAGTTTTCATAAAACCAATACGCAAAAACCAAAGCGTTTGCAGAAGTCAGACAGACCTATGTACTATTTTTTTTTTAATCAATCCAGGCAGTGAAGCAACTTGGACCATAACGCAGAGACAAAGACACAGCATTCTGATAAACTTGCACCAATACTAACCGACTGTAGTGTCATAAATACTGAGGGAAATTATTTAAAATTATTTCTTTATTTACACACCTCACACTATTGCTTAAATGTTTACAGATGAAATGAAATGCTTTTGTTTGTGAAGGTTATAAAGAGTTCACACTTTACCATGTGCCACGTATTTGCCCACAAAATCTGCACTTGCCTATGTCAGAGTTGGTGTAGGATTTTTATAGGTCCCAACTTTGAAGTGGCACAAACACGTTTCAACCCCATTCTGGGTGTGTAAGAAGCTTGGTCATTTACCATCATTCTTTTGAGGACAGTAAAAAACAAAACAAATATCTAATTCTCACAATTAAACCCATCCAATAAATTTGTGTACCCTCCATGACTCACTGTACAAAAACGGTTCTGATCAGCTTTATTTTTTGCATTGGGTTGCAGGTGGAGGTGATTGAGGGCTGTCTGAAGTGTCCTGAATCAGGACGGGAGTTCCCTATTTCCAGAGGGATCCCCAACATGCTGCTGACCGAAGATGAGGTGTAAGCAGTGGATCAACCTTCATGGACAACTTCTGTCACTGAGATATTTGTATTCAAAAGGAAGAAGGTCTCTGTTTTAGTTGTTGATGTGAAATCATTGGCCTCTTTCTTTTGTTTAGTGTAGTTAGGACATTAAAATTGATAATTTGTCAAATGTTACAAAAAAAATTTAAATAACTCACTGTTTTATCTATATTTATTTTTTGTAATTTTTTTTTCTTTACAATAAAATGGAAAATATGGACTTGGATATATTATAAACAGGCAAAAATAAAGCCCCACTTGAATTGCAGGCAGGCTCTGAAACCCACCTCGGCCCAAGTCAGGGTTAAAAAAATGCTGAGAGCCAGATGACGTGGCTGTGGATTGTCTATATTTGGATTTGGAGGAAAAGAGGCAGTAAGAGCTGCCAGCCTGGAGGTTGTTTTTGAGGAAGTTTCTCTTTTTTTAAAGCCAGACATTACACCACACATCATGATATCCTGACCAGGGTGGGTTCATAGCGTCTATGCTTTTTAACACTGACAGAATAAGGACCTATAATGTTAGATACGACATGGAAATATGCTCCAATCATTCCTCAGGTGCAGCAACAGTCAAGTTTGAACAGGAGGCTGTTTGTTATCATTTTAGGAACTCCATGAGGGCAGACGGTGGGTGGAGGAGGTGGGGGTTACCCTGGCCATAAGCCTTTAGGCATCCCATGTCTGTCCTACCTTTCCCTTCTACTTACAGCAATTACAGGCCTGCACCCGCAACTATAATAACAGTATAATGGGATGGCAGCACTGCAGCAGTAAATACCACTCCTGACAGATTAACAGTCCTCTCTAAGTTCAAAGCTGTAATTAACAAAGAGACTGAAACGTTGACTTGATAGGAGCTTGATTGATAGCTTGGAGAAAGACACAGATAAAAGACATGGGCTGTGGATGGATTTAATTGAATTACAATAAGCCATTATCTGTTAAGTCTAAGTGAAAATCTTTAGGACTAACTGTCTCTTCTTGACTTCTCTAAAATGTTCAAAACTGACCTGTCTTCTTAAGGTGTTCTTTGTGGAGAGGGGAATTTGCAGAAATGTGTGCGTCCTCGGGTGAGAAGGTGGCTCTTTCCTTCATAATCACACAGTCCTCTGACTTTGGTGGCAGCCCACAGCACCACCACCAGCCCCACTCAGCCGTCCCAGCACCTCCCTCTCTCCATCCCATCCTGCCTCACCATCGGGCTCAGCTGCAGCAGTATGGAAACATATCCTGCTGCAGCTCTGTGCCTTTTTAGAGGAGCTTTGAGCAACCCAGAAATCATGCAGGGGCACATTCAAACCAAGGATCTGTAATTTACTGTATAGTGATTTTTTTTATTTATTTCAAGGCACAAGGAACTCATTCATACATTTTCTGCGTCATGTCTTTTTATGTTGGCTGACATTTTCCGTGTTTTGATGTTTATATGAGGGGATCAAGAGGCCCACCATGCTTTTTCCAACATAAATCAACAGTTACTCTGCGTTTTAGAGCAGGCTGCTTTCTGTTTACCTATAACTGGGAGTGGGAGGATCTCATAGGTTTTGAGTAGGGTTTTTGGAATGGGCCCATTCTGTGCGCTACATATGGGTCTCTCGGAGGTAACTTCACGGGAGCCGCGTCTGTTTAAGTGAGCTCCAGTTTTTAGATGGGATTATTTGCGACATGGGCTGAGCTACAGCAGCGAATGTTTTCTTCTGTAAACTGCTTTTGAGTTAACCGAGAATGGACAACGGGAAAAGGAGATGGATCAAGATTTAACTCCACACAAACTCCACTGAGTGGTATATTTTTCACCTTTTCAAGTAAGAGAGGAGCCACGGCGCGTCATTCTGGTTTTAATTGGCTGCCTTTACAGTGGAGTCTGGTTGGCGCCAAAAGTTATTTCTACTTCTGATGCATCTCTTGACGTTGTTCCTTTCCTTTAGAAAAACTTGTAATTTTTGGAGTAGATAGATCAAATCAGGTTCTGAACTTGAGCAGTATGTGAACTGATTACCAAAGACCTTCTCCTTTACGCAGCCTCAAACGGATATTCCGTAGTTTGTAAAGAGTTGACTCTTTTTAGTTTTCTTGTGCCTTGGTTGTTTGGCAGACGCGGTTGCGCTTCTATTACCCCTGCCTCTTGTACCGGACCATGTGGCCCCCGCGCCTGGCCCTGCTCCTGCTGCTCTGGGTCTGCTGGGCGCTCGTGGAGGGGCTCAACACGTGCCAGTCCATAAACCTTGACGAGCAGAAGTCCAGGCGCATCGAAGCGGTGCGCGGACAGATCCTCAGCAAACTGCGCATCCGCAGCCCTCCGGACGATGACGACGAGCAGCCGCTGGGCTCCGTGCCCGCGGAGGTCATGCTGCTCTACAACAGCACGCGGGAGCTGCTCAAGGAGCGCGCGCGCCTGGCAGAGTCCGCGTGCGAGCGCGAGAGCAGTGAAGAGGATTATTACGCCAAAGAGGTGCAGCGGATTGATATGAGTCCTCTGCGCACCGACAACAGTGAGTCCTTTATGGAGCACTAGGTTTGGTTAAACATCAGGAAAGTGTGGGAAACAAGAGTCTGTGTTTTAATGTTGTCATAATAATCTGCTGAAAAGTGGGCTACATTCCCATTACTTGGTCTTGTCTATATTATATTATTGTCTTTCCTTCAGAACATGTTTTATTCAGAAAGCTTTGAAGGCACCATTCAACCACATATTAGGCACAAGGCCAGACTCAGAAGTGTTATTTACTGCTGAGACATTCCTCATCAGTAATTATGTCTGAGACAATGCATCAGCTGCAGAGTACTCTTTATGCCTGTGGTATAAATAATAGTCTATGGCTGACTAAACTCTTTCCTTCAGATGCTGTACAGCCTGCAGCCCCCAACCCACATTACAGAGTGGTCCACTTTGATGTCAGTGGAGTGGATTTGACCAACAGCACCCTGGTTAAAGCTGAGTTTAGGATCTTCAGAGCTCCCAACCCGCAGGCCCGGGCGGCAGAGCAGAGAGTGGAGATTTTCCAGGTATAGAGCTCTGGTTTGTGAAAGCAATAACAGTCAAAACATGAAACAGTAGACTCCTCGTTCAGCTCTCACCACAGATAAATATGTAAACATCTCTGAAAAAAGTCTTTTTAAGTTTCTTGTGGGTATATAAAGTAAGCACAGCACAATAGAGTGACATTTACACACCACAGAGAATAATGGTAACCCCAGGAAAATGATTTAGTAAACTTAATACTCTGTTTCACAAATATATTTTCATTTAACATTAGTTCACAGTGTTGACATCAGATCAGACCAAATACAAAATAATGTGATGAAATATTTGTGTTAGTTACTGAGGCCAGATGAGGATAGCACTTCCACTCAGCGTTACATTGACTCCCGCACCATTCAGACGAGGGCGAAGGGAGCCTGGATTTCTGTGGACGTCACAGAGACCATTAAAGACTGGGTGTCAGACTCAGGTAAGCCTCAGACAATTACATACTCATGAAAAGTTTGTGAAAATAAACATCACAACTCTTCTCTTATCTCTTTGTTTTGATCAGAGAATAATTTAGGCTTGAAGCTGGGTATTCACTGCCCCTGCTGCACATTTGTCCCATCCACCAACAACATTGTTCCCAATAAGAGTGAGGAACTGGAGGCTCTCTTTGCAGGTTTGTTTGATTGTACAGTTTTTTTCATGTGGAAAATGTACGCTGTGTATAATGTATAGTCAAACTTGTACAAGGGAAAAGAGATCAGAGTGATCAGCACAGATTTTCCACAGACAAAAACAAAAATGACAAAAAACAAAAATGACAAATGAAAAAACAAACATACATTTCTGATTGCTTTGAGATAAGTCAACACAACACAAAAAGTCTATTGGTTGTCTCCATAGGTGTGGATGATGAACAGCTTCGTCGGATTAGAAAGCCTGGTCAGGTGAAAGGCCAGGCAGACTTCAGCACCAAGACGCCTCACCTCATCCTCACACTGCTGCCCAGTGACAGAGTGGACAACCCAGCCAAGAAAAACCGCAAAAAGAGAGCTGCAGCCACAGACGGTATAACCTGCTCTCGGTAAGATCTCAGACTGATGTAAGTTATGTTCCTTAAAGTTAAATGTGGCAGACAACAGTTTCATTCTTCTCCTCTGACCAATGTTCACTTTGTGGACTATTGTGTGGAAAAACTAACAGAGTTGACCCAGTGTTTAGACTGCATGCCAGTGTTTTATTTAGACTGCTTCACACTGCTGTGGAAACAGCTGGCTGCTCCTTCAAAGACGACCTGTTGTCAGTTTCCCATGACAGACGTTTGTAGTAGTATTTTAATTTGTTTTATTTGTTTCTTTTTTTTTTTTTCAGTGGATCCGATCAAGGCTGCTGCTTACGCTCACTCTACATTGATTTTCGACGTGATCTCAACTGGAAGTGGATCCATGAGCCCAAAGGTTACAAAGCAAACTTCTGTGCTGGGAACTGTCCCTATCTGTGGAGTGCCAACAACCACTACAACATGGTGAGCTGCTATTTATCAAACAAAACCTGCAGTTTGCCTGTGAGTCATTAAATATCTGCACTAGAACCAGACACAAGCCTACTCCAAAGTGTGGGAGCCACTTTAATGTAGCAAAAAGTTTAAATTAGCATGGGGTTGACCTTTAAATGAGCCTAATGTGCATTGTAATGTGCAGCTGAACACCATGGTTGGCTATGAATGGTTAACCTCAGCATTATAAATGGGCTGACACCTCGCAGAGGGTTGCTTTACAACACAACATATAGGCTTACACAAGAGTCTGTGTCCCGTAGTCCATGGCCTCGACAGACTCTCACACAAGTTTCTTTCACTTTGCTTCATTTTTGCCTTAATTTTTTAAAAGAGTTAATGATTCACATTTTCCAGTGTTATTTACACCAGTTTACCAGCTACATTTTTCAAACTCTAAGTTAACCATCACAGGCAACATTCAACACTTGCCCAAAATGTGTTTTAAAGTCCACTTCTTATGATTTTTTTCCATAACAAGGTCTTGAAGTGTCAAAGCTGCAGCGTGGTAGCGCATTTGACTTTTTCCCTCCTGTGCTCATAAAAAGCCTTAAAATGTTTAAAATCACAATACCAGGAATTTTAACAGTTCGTGAAGTCACTTATTACTTAAGTTCTATTGTTATGTTTGAACATTAGGAAAAGCTCTTGGCCAGAGGCTTCTGCTGTGGTCTAGAGCACACTGGGCATGGGGAGAGTGAACCTTCACTAAACATTTTTTCTTTGGCGAAGCTTGTGAACCTTTTATTAAATGCAGTGTATTAGTAAACTATTGTGTAATGAAATATAAGACATATATGCATAAAGCTAAAAAACAATATTGGTAATAGGTGATCTTTTGTCTGTCAGATCCTGCCCCTGTACAACAAGCTGAACCCTGAGGCCTCGGCTACACCCTGTTGTGTTCCTCAAGACCTGGAGCCTCTCACTATTATGTACTTCATTGGCCGCACACCACGTGTCGAGCAGCTTTCCAATATGGTCGTCAAATCCTGCAAGTGCCGCTGAGGAGCTAAGCTCAGAAGAAAAGGTGAGGAAATGAGGACAGTGGTTTCTGGACAACATACGCTCAGGGGAAGAACAACAAAACATACTTTTCCATCTGATCTGCTGAAGACCCAGATGGCTTCTTTTTCACTATATTTTTGAAATAACAGAACAATTTTGTCAGTCTTTGCAGCCATTTTTTTATTCTCTCTGGAACTTTGATCTTGGACGCTGTAAATAAATACAACATTGTATTAAACTTGGTATTAAAAGGTGATTTGGCCTCATCTGCTTTGCCTGTTGCATAAAAAGGATTCTTTTATATCACAATTTTGATTTAAACTGTGGCCACAGGCAGCAGAGCGAGCTAGACATGTGCTTGTTTGCTTTAGGTTGAAGGTGTTGATATGAAGGAGGCAGTGTGGAAAGGCCCGCAGACGGTGGACTGAGATCTGTAGGCAGATAGAAAGAGAGAGAGGAGCTGTGTCCAGGCTGAGGCCTTGCCAGTTCTCTGCGGTCTCGGGCTGAAATCTGCCCGCCGTAAACAGGATGTGAAAGATTTCCAGACACCGACCCGACCACTCACGGAACGCTAGATTTAAATGCTCCCCTCATGTCCTCTGTGTCTCTGTCGCTCGAGGTTCTGGGATTTGTGGTGGGAGGAGAGAGGGAGAAAAGACAGGCTTTGAAAATGAGACGTGGGTTGGATGATAGGGCTGTATTTGGAACGGCTACAACTTTGGAAGGTGGTATTTTGCAGCCTTAGCAAATTTGTAACTCTTTGGGTCTGGCTCAAAGATTCAGTAATCACACTCTGCTCATTTTCAAAATGCACTTTCATTATCTTATTGTAAAAGACTCTTGACTCAGTGCTGCTCGTATGCTATTACATTTTGTCATACCTATGTTTACCATCAGTGTCACTGATTGACAAAGTCTGCAGCAAGTGTGTGCTGACCACTTTTGATAAAGTGCCTAAATCTGACAGAAAAACACCCCAGAGGCTTATTTTAAATATAGGCTCACTGGTATGCCCGTGGTTTGTGTTGCATAGACAGTGAGAGCCAATGGGCGTGTTGTGTGTCTGCGTGAGGTTACGGGTGATAGCACCGAAATCATTTCCTGGCTTTTATTGTGTCTTTGTTATTGTGTGGACAAAAATCTCCACAAGGCAGTTTTTCTTTTTGTTTCTGTGGAATCCCTACTTTTTATTTTGGGACGGGAAGGATTGGTACAAATGCATGTGAAGTTTGTAAATCACCTTTTACTAGTGCCTGGCTAGATCATCTGTTGGAGCGCCTCAAAGTCTATTATGTTTAAATAGGCTCAAACCGTAATTACCGCTTCCCATAAAATATAAACTCAATTCCCAATATTAGATTTGCACATTCATTGTAGTCTTCATCACAATGTAACCACTTTTCTTTTGATCTATAGTGTCAGCCATAATAGTGAAATACCGTATGTGGACCATACAAAACAGTTTGGTTTGTGGATGGATGTGTCTGTTTTTTATTCTCTGAGTTAATTACAGGGCTTATGCACTCCAAGATAAAAAACGGACATGAATCATTTCTTGCGAGCATTAAAGTTCAAAGCAACATTTCTTTCCTAAAGAACTGTTTTGTTTTGTTTGGGTTTTTTTTATCAGTACCAATTCATTTTTTGTATTAATCCCAGTTTATTGCATGCTGTTTCTAAGAGTTCAGACTTGAATCTTGACACTGCGTTGCGTTGTGTGGAGGATTTAGCGGCATCTAGTGTTGGTGCTGCATATTGCACCGAAAATCACCGTTTATTTTTGTATTCGCCCATAAAACAGTCGGTCATAAAACAGTCGAATATTTGGTGTTGTGACGCTTGTGTTAAATTGCAGAGTGTATGTAGAAGTAAAGATTTTGTATTTAAAAAGCTTAAATGGGTACAAAGTGTTCTCTAGTGACATTTTTGTAAGGCCCAGGAAGAGGAGTGTGTGTGAGTCTGTCAGGGTGCTAGAGCTGGAGCTGTGGTAAGGTTCCCTCCCCCGAGAGTAAACTAGCCCAGCATCTGTTAGTCTTTTCTACTTAACTACCTCTTACTATATCCAACCTGTACTTATCCCACAGTGGAGTGGCTCGCTCTGTCTCACACTGGTCCCACTGTCCTTGGGAGGGAAGTCAGATGCATATGGCTCCCACAAAATGAATCAAACAAACCCATACATAATGCATAATGTTTACTTAATACCGTAGCTGCTCCCTTCACGTGGACTGACAAACATTTTTCTGTGTAGGACCCTGGACTTCAAAATTGTAGTATAGTGTGGACCCTCACAAACCACAAAACCACACCCATGCATACATAGCTCATAGCGCCACTTTATACATCCACTGCTGGCCTTTCCGTACCCACCAAAAGAGAGAGCCTTTGAGAAAATGTTTAGGAGAGTGGCCCTTTTCTTTCCCATGAGCATCTACCTCAGATAGTTCACATTACAGGTCTGGACAAGTCTTTATTTGTTGTAGCGAGTCACAAGATTTAAATTGTTCCAATTTATTTCTGGTGGTTAAATTAAAATACAGCATGTCTAGGCAACGGGACACCATAAACACAAAATCAAAAGTTTTAAAAGCAGTAATGATAAAGACGGAACGGAAGATACGGATTTACTAATAACTGGAGTAACTAAGAGTGAGTAGGTCAGAACTGTGCAGCTAATGACTAAAGGTAGACTGCCAAGTGAACATGAAGCTCATCCAAGCCTCTGTCAAAATACGAGAAAATATGTGGGAGTTTGAATTTTTCAGCAACTTATTTTGGCCCTGGTGAAGGGCATAATGCCACAGCAGCCTCTCGTAGTAGAGCTGTTGGTCTTGAGTAAGCAGGAAATGGCTTTTTATTCCGCATCCACATGAGCAGGGTTCATTTAGGACATTTAGAGTTCAACATTAAGGTCACAGTAATCAGAAATGAGCTGGAAAAAAAACTCTCACAAAAAGATGCCTATGCAAATGAACCTGCTATATTAACTGTGTACAGGAATGGTACAATGTAATGCTCTGCAACAAGGTGATGTACATGGAAAAAAGTGTTCTTATTTAGCAAGTCAAATTTATGAAAGTTTAAGGTCAAAAACCAATGCACAGTTTGTTCCTTTTGTAGCAAATCAAATATATCCTGCTGATAATTTTTACATAAATCCAATTTTTACTGTTGGCATCTGATGAGGAATGCATATTACTAAATGTCAAGTTCAAATAAGCTATCACTTTAATGAGTCACTTTATCTGAGAACAAACTGAACTCAACAAGCCTAGGAGGGTTATTAAAAAAGTAGTTAAGTGAAAATAACATCAATATCAAGCTGACATTTTACATTTAAGATAATCTGTTGATTATCTCAAACTGTTGTAATAAACCTATCATGGATTTTGTGAAGAAGGCAATAATGTGTAGCTCACCAGTAGATGGCATTAAATCTCATTCAATCCTGCACAGTGCACTTCAGAGAAACTATAACAAGCAGCTGAGCCTCAGCTTTTACAGCTCCACCTGAGTCACTGCTCTCTCCACCAGAAGACACTGATGTGGTTAAACATGTAGTCACTTTCACTCCACAATAAATGTTTTATCTTAGATACCAACCTTATTTTGTAATTAGTGGTTCAGTTTTGATGTGAACTACACTTATGGAGGCCAAGTGATCTCTAAAGTTGTTCTTTTTTCCAGTTTGGGATACCATATGATTTTAGATTAGTTTCAGTGGAGTTGACACACCTTCACCAAAAACCAAAAGGAAAACCACACCAAATTTAAAGATACTTGTTTTGTTGCCAGTTCAGGCAAAGCTTATGGTTAGATTAAGTCTGCAGATAAAATAAGCTCAGTAACTGGAAACTGATTCACAGGAGGGCAACAGTATTTAGTCATGCTTTGATAATGACTCAGTTCCTTAAATACCCACAATAGGTTTGGCCAATGTGATTCTGATCCTGTTCTGAAAGGCCTTTGGGATTTGTGTAAAAACTTTGGGTTGTTGACATTGATGTCAAAGTTTTGTGGTTGAATCTGACTGATTTTCTGAATGAGAAGAGTCTGGAGAAGGTGTGGGCTGATTTGATGGCGGCTGCAGGTCACGGCTCAGCCTCTTCACCTGAGAGCCACTCCTTTTTGTGCTCCTCCTTCTGGGCTTTCGAAGCCGTCTCTTCTTCTCCTCAAATGCTGCTGGTAAGGTGCGGTCACTGAGAGTGTCTGATGATTCGTCAATATATGCCAGGTTTTCTCCAAAGAAATCCAGCAGCTTGCAGCCAGCAGCATTTGCAGTGGGTAAAGGAGGGATGGCAGCATGAGCAGAAGGTGGGAAAGGCACAGGGGACTCTGACAGAAGCTCAGTTTTGATTTCAGGTATGTATTCATAAACATCTTCTTCCACAAATGCTAAATCCTCTGTTACAGAGAGTTTGTTTTGTTTCTCTTGGTCAGTCTTTATGTCTGTTTCTGTTGTTAATTCTTTGCCCATGCTGCCAACTGTGAGGCAGGGTTGAAGCGTGTGGAGCGCAGTGAAGGATGAGGATTCAGACGCAACATCAGAGCCTGAATCAAAGGGAGACTCCCATCCAGAAAGAGATCCTTCCTGAACCACTGGACTTGCTGAGTCCAGCTTAGAGGTGGAGCGAGCTGCAGGGAGGGACAATGAGCGAGCCAGCAGCTGGGGAAGTGACTTGCCCTGCATCGTGGATTCAACCCACCCAGGCCTCACCAGTGGAACCAGTCCCGCTCCAATAACACTGACCCTCGGCCCTGAACTGGACACTGCTGCTCTCTCCAGAGTTGAATGCCCTTCCAACTGGCTCATTGAGCTGGAGAGGCCGGCCCATCGGTTTGGAAGGTGCCCATTTTCAGATCCTCCTCGAACCAAGTATCCCACAGTGCACTGGGCTCCGCGGCGGATGTGTCGACGCTCACTGCGTTTCCAGCGTCGCCGCTGCAGCAGGAAAGGGTCATTGAATTCCAAAGGATTAGGGATGCGGAAGTCCATGGACATATTCTGGATGTTTTGGGTCCAGTCTGTGGCGTGCGCCCTGAGCTCCTCCATCTGAGAGGCACAACAAAACAAAGCATGAGGGGCTAAAGAAGTTCAAATGTAACATACCCCCTACATCCATGCCTTTTTTTTTACCTCAGCTCGAGTCCTTTTGGACAACACTCTCAGCCAGTTTCCAATCATAGTAAGGATCGAGGCGAAATAAGCAAGACCAAAAACTATCCATAAGAGCACCAGAAGTTTAAACATACCCCCTTCACGTCCACCTGCAGAGAGCACCACATTCTTTAGAGGGTTTTTATCAAGGTCACAGGTCATATATTGTCACAAATCTAAGGAAAATATGTAATTATATATGGATTGATTTTACACATATTTATCACATCATCATTGATAACAGGATCACATCAATGAGCAAAAATAGAATCTGCCTAAGCACTGTTTCACTAAGATGACACCATCTGCATTACACATCATGAGTATGGCAGCATGTAGAGCACATTTTAAAACCTGGTACATAGTCTCCAAAGCCAACTGTGGTGAGTGTGATGACCACAAAGTAGAGAGATTCAACAAACGTCCACTCTTCCACTTCATGAAACACAACGGTTGGCACGGCAAGGAAGATGAGACAGCCAATCAGGATCGAGAGCACGGCCGAGATCACTCGCACTGTGGTCTGCCTGACCTTGCGCTTCTGTCAATGAAAAGAAAAAGGATTTAATAAAGATCAATACTTAAACCTAATAATTTACATTTTCAATATGAGTATTTTGGCCAGGTCTACAAGTTAAACTCCTGAATTGTGCTTTTTCAAATGAAATGTTTTTTCTTGTCTTAAGGTTAATGTTGTGATTCAAGTTAATGTTGTAACAGTGAGTTAAAAGCCCCAGATGAAAGCTGTGACCCTGAAAGAAGTAAATCCAGCTGAGGTTTGGTTCAGGACAGACCATTCTCACCAGGAAGAGAGTCTCTATCTTGGCTACAGCTCTCCGCAGCACTGTGCCCATGTGGTCACTCACTCCAGCCAGAAGTATGCCAAACATCGGTATTCCCACAAGGGCATAGCATACGCAGAATAACTGGCCGCTCCACGTCCTCGGAGAGAGATTTCCAAATCCTAGTCAAAACCAAGTAGACCTTCAGCTGTGATCCTTATTTTATTTTAGATGTTGTAATGTCATAATACACAGGTACAATTCAGTTTGAGTTCATCTGAAATGTTGCCTAAAGGAGGACGTAAATCCCCACCTACCTATGGTGGTGATGATGGTGCCACAAAAAAAGAAGGCAGAGGCGATGTCCCAACGAGTGCTGAAGTTGGCAGAAAGGCTATTTGCATCAAGGCCTGCCTCTACTGCAGACACCACCCTCTAAAGGGCAGAGAAATCATTTGTGCTTTGTAGGTTCACTTTGTTTAAGATGCAGACTCTAAATTAGAGGTTGTGCAACATAATCATAAAAAAATAAATAAATAAAAAAATCTGTATGCTGCACACCAGTCATTCATGTATGTTCCTATCTCAACCAGTTTGATCTTTAATTTGAATTAATTTTGCCTCTTAATGTTTAATCTATGTACACATCGCTGGTGTTGGTCTGGGATTTTGGAGTAGAAAAAAACCCAGAAAAAACTCCACAGTGTGACGACTAAATAAAGTGTATTGGACTGTCTTCTGATTACCTTCACGAGCTTGTTGAACTCCACTTCTGTGACACACGAGTTATTCTGGAGAATGGCCTCTTTAGTTGCCAGCAGGTTGTGGTAGGCTGTCCTCTCCTGGGGCTCCTCCAAAGTGCTAAATACGAGTGCTCCTAACCCCACATAGATCATGACCCCCAGCAGCAGGGCCAAGAGGGTGGTGCAGCGCATCTTCTTCCAGATGTCCCCTGCCCGTCCCTGGACAGAGGTCAGAGACCAGCAGCCAGGATCTCACAGAAAGAGTCAGGATGCACCGGGGCACAGCTGGTCATAAACAGGAAGTTCCTTTAAGAGGGCGCTGTGTGAGAGGAGCAGCAAACATGTAAACAAGGCAGACATGTTCGTGGAAAGTCGACAGATGGTGTGACCTTTATTTTTGTCTTTGCGTCAAAGACGGTCATGGACAGGAAAAGTGTGAGAACTGATGATGTAAGTAAAAATCAAAACAGTGCTTTGACTTCACTGTTGTTATGTGTGCAAAGAGGTAGTATACAAGCTTTGACAGACATTTGGTTTTGAAAAAATAGTGCAGACACAAGGAGGATTAGTAATGAAACAACATCAAATCTTCTGTACAAAACACTATATACTTCATACAAGTCTTATACATACATATGTGCACAAATAATTAAGATTTTTCCCATGTAAATGTGACTTTTGGCTTTTTGTGGTTTCAGTCACACCTTTATTTGTATTTTGCTGTGAAGACCAACAATGTAAAAACCTTTAGTCTTTTCTAGTTGTCTATTTTAAAAACCAATTAAAGGAATAGCAGCAAGGCTTTAACGATAATACTTTGTTTTGCTCAAACTTTTTACTTTCAGATTAAACTCCCAAAACACCAAAATCCTGCAGTGTACCTTTTAAAAAGATACTCAATGGGCCCCAAGCAGATTGTGTGAAATGCTGAGTCATTTAAAATATACAATGCTTGTTTATAAACCATGGATCAAAGTTGAGTTATCACTGACTAGAAAAGTGAACACGGGCCAACACATGTGACAATAATGAAACGGTTTCAGGGAAGGTTTTATAGCAGGGGAATGAAAAGTACCTTACATGATGTCAGGAGCTCATCCCATGTTTAAATCAAGCGCTGGAGAAATCTTCCACTCTGGTCTTAACTGCAATCCTCCTACGAGTCAACAAACATATTGAGATTGAAACCTACACAACACCATGTATTATGAATATTTACAAAAAATGTGCTTAGTCAATGTTTTTATTCCGTAGGACTGGAAAATAGGTTTATTCTTGTATTGATTTGACCTCTAATGAGTGTAACCCTGACAATGACCCTAAGAAAGCACAATTACAAAAGCAATCATTTGAAATGGGCAAGACAAAATGTAGCTGCTTCCCTCCGTTTTGGTCATGGCTCCACATGACAGGGTTTGAGAAGTCCCAGAGTCGGCGGCCTGTTACTGCCCGCTTTGTCTGGAGAGTCCTGAACACTGACAGAGTCTAGTTATCACTTCATAGAGCTACTTTGGCATGTTTTATTATTTTCTCAAGATAGAAGTGAGAGGGCTTAAAAAGAGCAGGAGTCGACGCACTAATCTAAAGCTAAACAGTCGGGCAAGTAATAAATCATGAAGTGAATTGTTTGAAAGAAAGTGCACAATCAGAAGATAGACAGTACTTGCTTTTTGGTGTACATTTATGGTCGATGTATGAAATGCACTTAAAGACAAAGAGAAGAGAAAGTAAGAGAGGAAACTGTAGTCGTCTCTACTTCAAAGAATTTATATCAAGGCTGGGGGTTTTTTTCTACTCTAAAATGTCAGATAATAAAAAGAGATTTGAGTGTGAACGTGACTGTCTCACAGTTTACCCTCTCAGTTATCAGAGACATCAGCCTACCCTGGGAGATGAGTATAATCATGTACTGTTTAGGACGAGCAAAACCTTACAGTGCTGAGGAAAAATAATGCTCCTTTAGATGTAATTAACCCTCAAAGAATCTGGTTCTTTCAAAGAGAGAGGACACTGACGTCAGAAGGAGATCACAGGTTACAACTGTCTGAGTTTTTATGCTCTGGGAAAGATTTCTTTGCAAAAGTAATGCTAGAAAAATCTTCCTCTGAGGTTACAGAACCACAAAAAAGTGAGGTTCTAACAAGAAATACATTCATTAAACACAATTACACTTCATCTATGGTTTTTGTAGTCTCCATTTGACTATATAACTGTTATTGTGCCCTCACACTGAATTTAAATTTTCATAAACAATGACATAAATAATAAAAAAGATGTGTAAAATTCTAGAAAAATATGTTGTGTGTAGAATACTCAATGTACGTATGACGACTTTGATTACAATATAGTGATAAAGTAAAAGACAAATCCGCTTAAATACTGACTTACCTCCAGTTTGAAGAATTGTTGCTATCCAATTGGTCACGCAGCATGTGCCTTTCTCTCACCATTAGGCTGCAGAGCACTGTATGTGTGTGTTTTCTCCTTGGAAGGTGTTTCCCCATTCTCGTGACCCTACATCACTCTGACAGAGGCTGGAGGAGGAGGGCGATAAAAAGGGACAGTGGAGACATGTAACATCCATTACAGCAGTGTAGATGTAATGAGTCCATGAGTGCAGTCAGTGCCGAGGAAGAGCAGAAGGCCCAGAGTTTCCTGAGTTTGACGTGAGGGGCTTAGCTCTAAAAAGCTTTGTCTTTTTAGCTTCTGTCATTTTGGGAAACAAACATCTTAAGAACACACATTGTCTATCACTTTTCAAGAGGGACTTTGTTATGAAATAACACAGAAGGAAAAAAGGGCTGTACAATAATCAAGTAAATCTATCATCAATGTTTTGGGAACAAATGAAAAACACTTTGAGGTTCCCTTTATTAAACCATGAACTACTGTACGCCAGCAGAAAAAAACAAACAAAAAACATTACAAACACCCTCAGACAAATGCTCACAGACATTGGGTCATTTAAGAGAAGCCTTTTATTTTATCTTCAAACAGAACAGAAACATTCATGTGACAGTGTTCAAAACAAGGCAACACAGACCCTCTCTGCTCAGAGTCCAACATTCCCACCTTCCTACCACAAGACTACACATCCCAGAGATATAAAGGCAGCTCAAATGGAGCGTCTTTTGTGATTTTCACCAAGGCAAATTAATGACAATGGCACTGAGTTACTGCAGTCCTGTCTCACAGTTCACTAAGTGAAGGCTTGGATATTTATATCATTTGGTAAAATAAGATTGACAAGAATTTGACTAACTGATCGACTCTTGTGATTGAGCAAATAAAGAACATCCTCTTTTTTAACCAGATATACATCTCACACTCTACATGAACTCATTTACAGCACACAAACGTGGGCTAATGTGGCACAGTAACTTATGTGCACTAGAGATAAATCAAAAATACAAACACAATCCAAATAAATAATGATTGTTCAAATACAAGAAAACAGCTTAAATAATAAGCAAATATAATAAAGCTTCACGTTTGTTTTTGGAAAATTTCACCAAAAAAAAAAAATCACATGAGCGCTTATTAGTAGAAGACAGAAAAGCAAAGCCACACAGACGACGCACAGTGCAGCGTACTTCACCATACATGGAGCGGAAACAGCGCAGGTTGGAGTGACTCACTCCCCTCTCAACACACAAACAGTAACATCAGGGAGTCCCACACATTTAGAGGCCTAACTAAAGCCTGTCACACTCATGTCTACAATACATTCACACACCTTATGTAAACATGCACACCTGCCCACTCTAAACAAAGTCAAGTGTCTATTAAGCCACCTTGAATAAAATAAAAAACAAATTCATAATAGGCCTATTCTCCTTTTTGAAATAAATCAAACTTATCTTGACAAGCCTTGTTTAGAGTACTTCTAACTAGGCAACTTTTCTGGCAAGAGACCAGAGACCTATATATCTCTCACAGAAGCTACAAAACTAAACAGTCCCTCTGTTAAAGTGATTTTTTTTTTCCAGAAACATCAACAAACATAACTAAATCACTACCTCAGTCCTTAAATATACAGCTGGGTGTAAAGTGACTGTATTATGGTGGACAGCAGTCAACACACTGCAATCAGGGGATAAACAAGTGACCATTAAGCATTTACAATTTACAGCAGAGGTGTTTACTCAGCTTGTGCAGAGCTTGTGCAGAGCGGGTTACCTGTACATTCATACAGATCTCCCTGGGCAACGCCAAAAGTGGCCTCTGTGTTGGTACTTGGGCCAAAAGTGCTTCATGACTACTCACCTCCAAATGTGAAATCTTGGTTTTAAAACATTATTGTATAAGAACATTTTGATTTTCAAGAATGGAACAAAAGCTCTAGGGAGTCTCAAAAGCCAAAGCTTCCCACTCAATCAGTTTCTTCTGCTTCTTCCACGTTTTTCTGTGGGACAGGTACAGCAGCAGTTCCCAGTAAACCCCGCCTCACAATGTAAGGACAGGCAGGACCACTTGGAATATCAGCAAATCCTGATGAAAGGGAAAGAGTTATAATCATTAAACAAAAGAGCCCAATTCAGAGCTTTTAACTGTTCATTGTTTAAAATGATAAATATATATGGTATGTGAAAAAAAATGTTAATGTTTTGTTCATGGCTTTGGGCCTTTCACTGCAAAAAAATACTAATTGTCAGAATGTTACATTGAATCAAAGAAAATGCTAATGTTTTTTTCTGATTTTTGTGATATATATACCTTTCATTACAACTTCTGGGAGACCATAAGGTTCATACTCGGTGTCATCAAAGGCGGCTGACAGCTGAGTTCTGTTTCGTCTGATCCTTTCAGCTAAACGTGCCGGGTCAGCCGGGATGGGAAATGAACCTGTCAACATCACCTTGTCCTTTGACTGCTGACCTTCAACAAACAGGACAGGAGACACGGATGGAAAATCCACCATCTCCTCTTTGTCCTCTTCTTCCTCAGTTTGAGTTTGGACACACTGAAGTTCAGGTGGAACAGACAGCCTCTCAGTCTGGGTGCTGACACACTTCATATCAGCCCCAACACTGCTGTTTATGGAAAAGCTGATGGCTTCAGTACTTCCTAGATTTAATGTGAGGGTTTCAGTCTGTTGAAGTCCCAAACCTCTGGAGACATCTTTGGTGACATGGTCTGAGCCTTTCTTTTGGTTGTGCTGAGTCGGGTATGTGTTTTCTTTGTCAGACTATGGAGTTAGTACAAAAACAATGTAAAAACAAGAATCTATAAAGACTCAATTATGCAACAGAAGTGGGATAATATGTATGACATATTAAAACCAAAACACAAATCAAGCTTATTAATATTTTGTATACCTCTGGATGGTCTTGAATGTGTTCCTGCAGGGATAAACTCCTTGTAAAAGGATGGTGTGTCTTTGGTTCAGAGATAACATTGTGCTGGAGTCTGCAAGTATAACACAATTTCACATTTTACTCAGGCACGAACAACAAAAAAGCATAATATTTATATTTTATAATAATATGTAATTATTAGAATGGTATTGTAATTATTGTGTTTTTGCAGTTGTGAATAACAGGTTCACATGTCTTCAATTGTCTTGCGGAGACATGTTTGTATACTTGATATAACATTTTCTTAAAAGAACAAAATCCAGGTTCCTATCTTCCTATCTCTCCTAAATGTGACAAACTTAAGACTAATCTTTGATGGGAAAACTAAAGGATGTCTAGATTAATTTAAAGCAATCTCTTGAAAAGCCCAGTTGGACACATCAAGAGTGTGTGCTTGTGCATGTACCTGGAGAAGAGTGTGCGGCCCTGCAGCTTGTTAGAGGTGCAAGACAGTAGTAACTCATCTTCTCTCACGAGTGTCACACATCCATTGCTCTCCTGTGTAGTTTTCTGCAGCTCAGCTTGGCCATGCTCAGCCCCATGTTTGTGGTAAGACTGTGAATTTCTAGCTGCCGAACCCTGGACGTGGTCTAAGGTGTCAGACTCTGTGCTCGCAGGGCTCTGGACAAATATGGGTGCAGGTTCAGAGGCCAGTCTCCAGACAGCTAGTTCCTGAGTCTTTTGCTGGTTCTCCTCAGAGAGAGCCTGTAGCTTTGTCTGCAGTGCCACCACCTGGACACAACAGAAATGTGCAGCAAAGACAAAAAAAGACTATTAACATACATAGTTTTCTTTCTGTATTGGCCTACACGTATTGTCACATATGTAACACTTCATACTGATAACATACAGAGCACATGCTGGTACCTGTTGCTGTAGGTAGCTGATCTGGTCTAATCTTTGAGAGACTGCCTCTGGCTGTTCTTCACTTTCTTCTCTGTGTTCACTGCTGTTGTCGTTGCTCTGTTGAGATTCACTGCGTGTCTGGACAGTGATGTCACTCATGGCTGTAGGTGCCTGCTCCTCCAGAGATGGCACACTACCAACTCCTGTGTTTTTGCAAGACGGCTCTGGCGCAGTCAGTGCTTCAATCTTTAACTTTAGTAGGTGGTTTTCTTTCTGCAGATTGAATAGTTCTGCAGATATGACAGCTCTTTCTTTACTTTTACTGTCAATTTCACCAATAACTTCTAAGTCTTGTTTTTCCTGCATTATATTGTCTGACTCTACAGAGCCTTTAATCACAGCCTGTGGGCTGCTGTGAACCACTTGTGGTGCTCTTTGAGGATCGATATTATAGTTTGTGACTAAGCTTTCAACACAGATGGTAAAAGGAGCCTCTTCTGTGTTATGATTGCCTGCCTCCTCACTTGTCTTGCCCTCTTTATTTATTTCAGACTTTAATGCGCTAAGGTCTTTCTTGCATTGTTGTAGTTCTTGACCTGTGCTGAAGAGGGCCCTCTCCTTTTCTTGAAGCTCAGCTAAGAGGCCAGAGATGTGCTGGCTTTGCTTCTCAAAGGCCATGGTGAGCTGGTGGGTCTGCCGTGTCACCTGAGAACAGAAATGTAATTGAAACACGTCAGCAGAAAGAAGGTTATGAAAACAAGTGACCAAATGAAATGTATTTTTACCTGACTCTGCAGGGCTTCCAATTTAATTTGGTACTGGTTGGCACGCTCCTTCTCTATCGCATTTTGTTTTTGCAAGTGTTGCACTTGGGTTGCCAAGTCAGAAGACCTTTCTGAATGAATGTCAGAAAGGTTCTGTTGTTCGTCATTTGATTTTCCCAAATTGTTCTGTGGCAACTTCTCCTGTGGGTTTATAGTTTCTTCTTTTTCACTGTCAGGTGAATACTCAGGATCAATAAGTGTACCCTCTGGCTGGATATAATCTCCTGCTGCCTGAGATAGCATCATATTGCGCTGGTTAGTGGACTGGCAGAAAAGGAGGTGCTCAGGCTTGTTGGTAACATCAACAACATTGGAGTTCAGCTCATCTTCGCGAAGAGTCAGGTAAGTCAGAGGGCTGTTGGCTACAGAAAGTTTTTCTTCCTGTGAGTTCCTGCTGCCCTTAAGCTGTTCGACTTCAGCTTGAAGTTCTGCCAGTTTCTTCTTTAAGTCAATGTCTGTGATTGTTTTTTCCCTCATTTCCTCCTCCTCTCGTTTTCTCTCTTCTCGTTCTAAAGCCAGCTGGGACTTGACCTCTGAGAGCTGCTTCTTGAGCTGGATATTAAGTTCAATCATTTCATCCTCCCTGTCATGTGGCACATTGTTTTTCACCTCCTCTTTATTCACCTCATCTCTCTCTTGTCTCTCTTTTATCATTTCTTTCTCCAACGCAGCCATGGCTTTCTTTAGCCTTTCGACCTCTGACTTCTCTTTCTCCAGCTGTGTCCTGCACTCTTTATACTGTTCCTCCTTCTCTGTAACCTGGTTGGCATTTTTCCGACTTAGCTGTTTAAGCCGAGTCCTTGCCTCTGTTTCCGCCCGTCGCTGTGCTTCCAGGTCATCCAGTCTTTTCTGGAGTTCTTCTCGAACATCACGTAGCTCTGAGCGCAATGCTGCATTCTCAACTCGGAGATCTTCTGAGGCCATGACCTGCTTAGACCTAAGAGAAGGTGACTTATCAGCGTTGAGGCTGTCTGTCTGTGAGCTGTCACACTCCAAAACGTCTTCCTTCTTACTTAGTATCCTGGTTTCCTCTCCATGTAAACCCTCAGATTTTCTAGAGAGATGGTCACTGATGTGTTCAGAGTCAATGCCTTCACCCGGTTCTCTATCAGTGGGGTAGGACAGTGTCATTTCACCCTTCATATCCTCCTCTCTCTTTTGCTTGGTGAGATTGCTGGTATTAGGCTTTCGGGTTTGTCTTAATGGTTGTGGGGCAGAAGGGAGTGAAGACTGACTAGGCAAACTCTGTGCAGAAGAATGATAGTGTAGTGTTTGTTGAAGAGGAACCATGGCAGCTTTTTGCTCTGTAAAGAAAGAGTACATTTATACATTTATATGATAGACAATTCAGACAAAATCAATAAGAACATATTTAAAAAGATTATTCCTCATTTTGATAATTCTGTTGCAGCTTGTATATTACAAGCAGACTGCATTATTTTTTATGTCCAGCAGGAGGCAGAAATGGGGTGGGCATTATTACCAGTTACTGAAACTAAAAGGCAAAAGAAAAACCATCAAATGAAAAAAAAAGACACATTAAACAAAACAGTGCATAGTTTGCCTCAAGATGAGTAAACACATCACTCTTAAATAGGATGCTTTTCTGATCTGAATGAGACAACTGAGATTGGTATCTGTCTTCTGTAGGAAGTCTGTACAATTTGTTTAAAAGACTGTATAGTCTTATAAAAAGGATAAAAGTTTAAGTGCATGCCCCAAAAACTTACCCTGTAGTTCTTTAAGTAAATGTTGGGCGTGGTCTCTCTCTTCTGTCAGTCTCCTTCCATCTTCCTCAAGGGCCCTCTCCTTTTTTTGGCTCAGCTTTAGGCTCACTGCCACAGCCTCTCCGTCTCGCAAAGCTTCCTGATGCAAGGACAAGTGATATAAAATGTACAACAGTACACCAGCATCGGAGCAGGTTAATAAACAGCGGATTATTTCGGTCCAATCTATTATTAATACTGGAGGTTATTCAGTTGAGTGTGTGTTAACAGTATAATGAGCCGTCACTAACAAGCCAAATGTCAAACATCAAGTTGCCTGGTTATTATAAAGCCACCCAAGTTTTAAATAATTGATGCATTTAGACACAGACATGTCAAACAAAGACTGTTCAATAGATTACCGTCAGTTTGGCTTGTGTCTGCACCTCCTTCTTCTGGCTTTGTTGTAGCTGTCCCTCTGTCCATTTAAGTTTTTCTTTGAGAGTATCCACTTCTTTCTCCAATGCCTGTTTCTGTAGAGACACCTGAAAGGGGATATTATGACTCAGAAAATGAAAAAAATTGAATATAAAAAAAAACAATAAGGAAAAGGTGAAGGATAAAATAAACAGGATAAGTGTTGTTATTTTTGCTGGAGTCAGGACAAGTAAAGGAAATGGAGAGCAGAAGAGCAATCAGTGATTAATAACAACTAGGTATGTCTAGTGTATTCTCCATTTATCTGGAGAAATGGAATGAGGACTAAAACTAGAAGTTCTTGTGTCTGCTACGAAACTATCTGCTGAAATCTCATCAAGAAAACAGAACAATAACACTGTTCAATGTTAAACACTTGCTTGGCCCCAGTTGTGAACACAACCTGATTTTGTATTTGATTTGTTTCACAAATTTGTGTGTGTACTCTCTCATATCAGTTGCAAAATAACATCAATACACCTGACTGGTACACTAAAAACATTTTGTTAAAAGTGTACAAAGTATATAATAAGGTTAAGAAAAGTTTTTCAGTATGAGGCTGGAGATGTTGAATAGTATTATTCTGCAGCAGAAGAAGCCACAGCATTCCTTACACACAATAAAGAAACAGACACACTCCTCATTCTCTACCCTCATGCAAATTATTTGGAGCACACAGGTTCTCACGCATCTCCAGCCTCCATTAGCCTCCTCATGCAGCCATACTTTTTACACTGCTTTTACTGATAACATGAGATTTTTATTTCATGCTTCCACTTCCAAATACAGTCACACTGTTACCTTCGCCGCTCAACATTTCCACTGGGCAGACACTGAGAGGACGAAGCAGAGAAGGAGAAGAGCAGGTGGGGAGTGCTTTCTCAGAAACAAAAGAGAGCAAGAAAGTGAAACATGGTGTGGAAGAATAAAGAAGACAACAGAGGCAAGACGCAAGCAAGGGAGAAGTGTGATAGTTCAGTTTATTAAGACCTAACAGCAGATAAAGAAAAGGAGGACCTGTTTGGGAAGACATTTTAAGATAAACATCATGTAGTTGTATCATATGTTTTGTATGGGTGGATTTGAGTAAATTTGCATATATTTTTGCACATAAGCTCTTAGTGATTTATTTGTGCATCTATTATTTAAATGTATCCCTATTGTGTAAATTTACCTTGTCAGCCTGAGCCTGCAGAGCATTGTGGAGGCTCCTGGCCTGTGCGAGCTCTTGGTTGAGCTTGTTTATCTCCTGTTGATGCTGCCTCTCCATGTGCTGTCTCTCCTTTTGAAACTCCTGCAAATCCTGAGAGCAACACAAATATCTACATCTTACCACTGTGTGTTTGTGAATGTCACGTCTGTCTCTTTTCATAACCATGTTTTAGAATCATCAGTATGCCTCACCCGCTGGTGTTGTTTCTCCAGCTCCTTGGTGCGTTGTTGATGCTGCAGTCGGCTACTTTCAGAATTCTGTCTTTGACACTTGAGCTCTTCTTGCAGCTGCTTCGCCCTCTGTTCTGCCCCTGAAGCCTGATGCAAACAGTAAAATAAATACAGGAAGCACATTAAATTCAAGGCTTTATCTGATGATGCTTGTACAATATTAGCTGTAGTGTGTTTACCCGTTCACTCTCCTGAGCCATACGTGTGTGCGCCAGACTGAGTTCATCCCGGAGTCTCTGTAAACTGAGCTCTTTGGCAGCAAGGTCCTTCTTATTCTGCACCATTTCATTTTGAACAGTCTTTACTGTCTCAGCCTTAACACGCAGTTCTTCCTCCAAATCAGTCAACCGGCTACGCAGTTCAGACAGAGATGCTGGTATACAGACACAAAACACACACCATATGATAGGCAATAGTTTAAAATGTATCAAAAAGCTATGTTCTATATTCCTAATTATTTAATGGTTTTAATCAATTAAACAGTGGCAATATATAATGACATTTTATTCATAAAATAATGTTTTCATCCTGCCTTGCTCTCTCAAATCTGACCAACACAGCTCAGACATGTTTGTGGCCGTCCCTAATGAGGTCAATCCACACACATCAACACATTACACCAACAGCTGCTGTCTTTTTGCGTAACATCTTTCAGCAAGGCCTGTGGATGTCTGCACTGATTTCCAAATCCAGTCAATTTATTTGTCCAGGGTGTTATCCTTATCCATTTAACCTCCACTAACAGCAATGTATGTGTTTGTTAACACATTGCCATTTTGCACATTTTAAAGTCTTCTCTCCTCACCCAGTGACTTTCAAAAACAAGGATAATATCTAAAGGGTCCTGCTGGCTTTAAATCATGCACCTCAAGAGTGCCCTACCTATGTGTTGCAGCACATAAACATAGTGAGTGATTTCTACACAAGCTCTTATGTCACTTATTGTTCTTATTTTAGTGGTGGTTACAGAAGGTGACTCAAACATATTATTTAGCAGTAACATCTTCAACATGTCTGTGATTAGTTGTTCCAAGTGACGGTTACCAAAGATATCCAGAAGGCATCTGGAGTTTAGAACTAGGACAAGATGCCTACTTATAGACTATAACTACAGATTCTGCACAAAGCTCAGTCATAGCAGCTCCACACAGCAGCTCTCCTATTTACGCTCTGTTGCTAAAAGTTATTTTCTAGGATTTTTAAAGTAGGGTTGTATGTGTGTAGGGCACACAACAAGATGGATGCTATACTGAACAACATGGACCATCTCCTGCATCGGCTACTGAACAACAGATAACAGTGTGATCTAACATCAAGTGTATCTACGACCGAACACATAAAACCCTCAAAAATGCCTCAGACATTGCAAAATAAAGGATCACAAAAGGTTGAGCACACTCAACCTTTTGTGACCCTTTATTTATACATGATTAATAACTTAAAACCCACATATATGGACAAGAAAATGTCTAGTCATGGTCCGTGGTTAGGTTTATAGCTAACTTTTGGTCTCTGTCATTCCAAAACATGAATATTAACTGATTTAAGACAATTATTATGGTCTAAATACATAAATAATGATTCACACACTTCAGGCCTCATAATAGCAGCCAAAACTCTTTTTTACAACTTACAATCCTTCTCAGAGTTACTGGGGCTCTTTTCCCTTCCACGAAAGTCCTTATCTAATTGGTTTTGACTTAAGGCATCACTGTAAGGCGTCTTGGGAGAAACTGGGGATGGTCTCTTGGCTGCAGGTTTGGAGTCATCCCGTTCCCAGGGAAACGCAGCCAAGGGAGTGGAAAACGAATCGGGGGGTTGCCGGTGGGGTGTGTTTCTGGGTTGGTGTGGCAATGAGCCTGTGGGCATATCTGAAAACTGCAGGCGCTGGAGAAGGTGAGATAAGAGAGATAAAAACTTAGACAAAACCACATAGAGTTCTGGATGTTTAGGTTTGTTAACTACAGAAATCCAGATGAGGCCTTAACAGAGTTAAATATGACATATGTTTCACTTAACAAACTATTAACCATTAAAACATTTTCAACATTTTTAAAAAGTTATCAAACAATTTACAAATTATATTGTCCTAAAATACCTAAATATTTATATTTATATAAGATATATAAAAACAATGTCTTTATAATGTCCTCTACCAGTTTTTTCCAGGATGGAAACTTCTCTAAATATTTTGGGGTTTTTGACATTTCCCATTATGGGACTGACTATTACAACCCCACACACAACAGGATCAAACCATTTTGTTGTTGTGTCCACTAAAAGGAGTAAAAGTAAAAAGATATTGGTACCAAGCTGCATGTGAGCACTAACAAAGACTAAATACAGACGACATTTCTGGTACTTACTCGAATATGAAGCCCTTGAGTTTTTCCTTCATCCCTGTTGCCATGACGCTCCTCCTTTGTGCTCCCTGATGGACGAAAACAGAACATATGGAACTGACACTGCAGTAGATCATAGGTACCGAAGCTAGAATGAAGTGGCCCAAAAAAGACGAGGAGAAAGAGAGAAGGCAACAGTCTCAATACTCAACTGTTGGAAAAGACTGGAGGGGGACTATTATTACCCTTACTGTTTTACTGTTTGACTTTCCACTGTGTATCAAAGATAAGAGGGAGGAAATCAGGGGTCAGTAAGTTAGAGGTCTATACCATTTAGTTCCCAGGGCGAGGTAGTGCTCCAGCAGGGAGTAGCGAACAGAGTCGCATCTGCTGACCTGCTGCTGTTTTGCAGCTTTTCAAGCTCAGCTTCAAGCCTGTGAAGAAAGGGATAGAGCTCAGTGTGGGGAGAGCCTTCAAATGTTTAATTCATATATTTAATTCCTGGTCACAACAGAAACCAGGGAATTTTTTTATTTAATGTTTGATGAATAGGAGACAATACACTTGAATGACTGAATTGGAGAATCTACTGCTTTATAGTTTATGGTAAAACAGTAGACATATATTGTTATTATGTAATACAATGATAATGGGTTTCCCAATTGTGTCTAAAAGTACTAAATTCCTGGCCACAACACTTGAGTACACTTGATTTGACTTTAATAATATATTTTGATAATTGTATCAAGTATTGTTAGATCAAACTTAAAAAAAAAAAAAAAACGGCAACTGTGACTCATCTCCCATCTGTATTTTTACTGGCGCTGACCTTTTCACTTCCTGTGTGAGTTTGTTGTTGAGGGTACGTGCAGCGTCCAACTGGCCCTCTAAAGAGCAGACTTGAGCTTGTTTGGTCTGGAGATCCTGAGAAAGACGCTCTCTGCTCGTCACTGCCACCTTGGCCTCCTCTCGTACACTTTGGAGCTCCCTGTGTGAGGACTGGAGCTCAACACGCACTTCTTCATACTATAAAGGTCCCAGAAAGCAACATTTAAGTGATACTATTGTTACTTACTGTAAGTAGCAAACCACTTTATACACAACCAACATTGACAAGGCCATTTTCCATTTAATATGGAGAGAAAAAGGGCATGGGATGACAATAAAAGAAACACCAAGATGCAAAAAGGGAACAAAACAAGGTTAAAAGGATTTAAACAACACTGAAACATACCAACATGGTGCTTAAGAGTAACAAAATAACAGTGCCATCTGATTCAAACACAGGTGGTTTACCTTTACAGTCTGCTTTTCGAGGCTGGTTTGAATGTTGTCTAGCAGTAGTTGTTTCTGTTTGTTCTCTCGGGACAATCGCTCATGATGGACCTGCAACTCCTTCACTTTTTGCAGGACCCTTCCAGATAGCCCCACTGTCCAGTCCTCCTCGGCCCAGCTCATCTTGCCTGGCCTGACAACATGGGAAAACAAGAATATAATATCAAGATGTCCGCAATGCGTGCAGCAACATGTTGATTCCGAGCAGGTAAAGTGTCCCAACTCCTGCCTAAATGAGAAAATGTCATCTGCAGCTGGAAAGAGGCAGTCTTAATGCTAACACACAAAAATAGTCAAATTTAGTCATAGTTACACTTTATACCGCTTATGTAAACATGTTTCAATTACCTCAAGCTGTGAGCACTGGGTTGCTAAGGCGTCAGTGCCTCAGAGAGAAGCTGCTTGTCACCACTGGGCACCACAGTGACTCAATGTTTTTTTCAACCAGATGATGTTTAAATGTTCTTGTATATACTACTGCTTTTTCGCAATGAAACATTTGCTTTTTAACATTTGCAAAAAGATACAAAATAAAGTCATCTCACTCTCACATTTGTTAAGTGCTAAACAGCCTACAGTATTTCACCAGTGAGTTAGATTAAGCTGATAAACTGCAGATGTGCTCACATTCAGGAGTTTTAAGAGTGAGAGTTGGAATGAGGAAAATCCTGACTGGAAACGGAGACGAAAGTCTAATCAAACCTGTAGGTTACTTCTGAACTTAGTTTTAACACGTCAGGCCTCAAGGCTGTTAAGGTAGTGTCAGTCAGTTTCTATCCCAGCTAAGTTTGTTTATCTGTTTCTGAGGACAAGAATGACTACATACAATAGTCACAAATAGACAACTATGTGACTTCAACTACTTCATCCGCCAAACATCACCTCAAGTGGAAACAAACTTGCTTTTAACCTGAGTTTGATTGACTTCATTGGGTTAACATGTTAAGTCTTGCATCATTTTCCATGTGTTAACATTTCAAACTGGTAATGGCTATGTAACATTTATTTAAAAATATAAATGTGGACAGTGATTGCCTTTTGTCCCACCATAAAGTCTGATATAAAACAATATTAAGAAGAACCTTTCAAACTAAAAATGTATACATTCTGTCCAAAGCGGTATAATTAACTGAAAGGTTCAAAAGTTTTAAAGCAGTAGGCTGTTATGGTTTTGAACGGCATGATTTCACATCATTTTTTGTAGATAAAAGAGCTTCTTTCTTGGTAAAAGAAGACATAACTATTAATAAAAAAAACTAGGAGGATGACGTTTGTTGACTGGTGATATGTTTGAATGCACTGCTTCAAAGGGAAGCTCACTGTTTAAAACTCAAGCAATTTAATTTCCTTTCATGTGAAGAATAATCTTACTAAACTGGTTTAGTGACATAAAGAAAGGATGAGCTGGACCCTGGCCTGTTACCAATATCTGATCACGAGGTTCAGACAGACAAGTGACAACTTCAACAAACTTAGTTCAAAATTACTTTAACACTTCGTTTTATTGGCAGGAAAAAGCTCACCAACAGTGTGCCGTTGTCGACAGAGAAGAGCAACTAATCACCTCTTGTATTTCTTCAGGAGTGGTCAGTGATTGTCACTGAATTATCTAGCTCCAGAGCTAAAGGCTAACCCCGCAGCAGTCAGCGGCACTCACCATTCACTTGAGGCGGATACAAAAGGCGCCAGCCGCCGGCAGCTCACGGCGAGGACGGACCGAGCTGTTTCAACGAGATAATCTCGGCTTGTTCAACAAACAAAGGAAACTCACTTTAAGTGAAGTAAAGATAAAGGTGAGGAGAGTGTGTTAGGAGGTGTCGTGGACTCACAGCTGACAGCCAACAAAACCTTGTGGCACGAGGCGGGGCGGGCGGCTGTGACGTAATGACGCAGCAGCTGGACATGTTTTGGGAAAAGTCCAGTGACTGCGTCAGTGAACCTCTCCTGACCTCTACCGACAAACATCCGACAGTAAAAACACACTACCCGTGCAGAGGTGGGTATGTTATTTACATCCTGTTCATTTTTATATTTTAAAACAGGCTTTATATGTTTATGATATGATGTTATTGAAGTAACATTTCATGAGTAACTCGGAACTTTTATTGCTTTCCTTCATACATTCTTCTTACTACATATTTTTAGCTATTTGTTTATGAGTTTTCTATGGAGCATCTAAGAAACGTTGATGAACAGGTCTCTTTTTATTTGCCTATTTTAAAAATAGATAATTAAAGCTCCATACAACAGGGTGGTAGGAGCCTTATGTCACTGACAATGTCTGAATATTTGTCTCTCAGCTCAGAGACACACAGAAATACACTGAACAGACACGCACAAAGAACACTAATTTGATTAACACTTACTTCGATAAAAACAGCAGTATTAATGTCATGTATGGTACAAAGAATCAGTGTCAGCTTAACATTCTCAATCCACGTTCCTCTATTTTGTCTTGGTCCTATGGATACAGATGTTCTGATGCCAGTAAGATTTTAGACATTTCAATGTTTTTCTAGAAGAACAAAATGACAAACAATTTAAAATCAATGAAGAAAAACAGAATTTGACACAATGTGAAAAAAACAAAAACAAAACATGTCCTGTGTGTCATGTTCTGGTTACACACAATGATGCAGACCTGTGTTGGGACTTCTCAACACAGGTGATTTTAATTAGATTATGACAGATATTACAACCTCATATTCTTCCAGGTATGCTCTGGATTTGAACATAATCTGGATTTGGTAGCTCACTGCTGAGTGGAGTGGAAATCCATGAACCAGACCGGCAGCTAACATCTTCAGTGAGGAAGTGAGCTTATTAATAGGTTATGTAATATTAATGTAATGTATGACCATGTGACCACATTTACGATAACATTGGAAGATACCAGATACACGACAATATGTAGGATGGTTTCCCTCTGGGCATGGCAGTGCCAAAGTATTATGAACAACGTTGAATAAATAATATATTCAATAATGAGTAATATATATATTTGCAGGTAAAGCTGCACCTGATTAATGTTTCTGCAAAAGCATAGTCACATAGCAACACAGTCCTCAACCAGATGTACACTAATGTCATGGGGTAAGCTCATGTCGTCAGCCAGTCCTTATTAATACAGGATTATGTTCATTCTCAATCCAAAACGCTCCTCACAAAGTACACGTACTGTCTGCCAGGGACCGTTGAGGGCAGCAAGGCAGTCAGGTAGCTGTGTGCATCAGCGGAGTGAGTCTATGACGGTACACTATTCATCTGACTGCTAGCCAAGGCTTCTCCAAAGACACAGGATTTATTTACCACAAGGCCCCAAGAACTGTTTGCATGAAGGTAAGACAATGATAAAACTTAGATGTAGGCAATGAAAAAGTGTAATAACAGTCTTAGTAAGAAATTATGTTAAATTATGTGTCTCATGCTTCAGCAATCTGTACACAAAGGTGTATTTGATAGGACTATAGTATTTTGATATAGTAGCTATAGCTATTCTTATTTCCTAGATGTTTCCTTGGTCTGCTGTCTTCTCCATTGAGCCTAAAGTTCCCGGCCAACGCACCACTGAGGAGTTGGTGACCAACACATTGATGCTCGAGCTGGGAGCCATGGTCAAACGCACAGAGCGCATTCGTTTGGAGAGGGCCAAGGAGGGCCGGCGCAGGCGCCGCAGCTCCTCCACCACGGCTGACTACAGTTGGCTGGCCAGCACCCCAACTCCACAGCCCTATGAGCTGACCCCCAATGACTTGCTGGAGCTACAGGACCTGTGCGCCAAGATCCCTCCTGCACAGTGTGGCCCCTTGATCGTCAGGTGAGACTGACACATAGCAGGTTAAGGTTGGAGCTTATTTATTAAATGGCTTACATTGCCCACAAATCCATAAACCTCTGCTCATAAACCATTTAGTTTGCTCTTGTTTGATCAAAGTTATGAGAGGTGTTTATATGATTATAAAATTACTATGACAACAACCTGTAACAGGTTGCACTTCATATAATTATAGGACTTTAGTACATTTCACATTGGCATGAAAATTACCCTTAAACTTTGTTTGTGCCATTGTTTTACCTGTTTTTAGATTTAGGAGGCTGGTGTCACAGATGGAGCCAGAGGTTCACGAGGTTCCCCGAATGTTTCGGTCTGTGCTGCGTGATTGTGCTAATGAGCTCACTGAAAATGAAGACATACAAGATCCTGTCTTTGAGAAGCAGCAGCGCAGCAAAAGCCTCTCCTTTGTTACTTTTCGCTCCAAGTTTCGAACAGGGCATTTCTTAAAAGGGTCTGGGCTGAGAGGCTCCCGGGGGAATCTGCAGCAGCAGGTGGACTGGTCTGATGATGAGGAGGATGCCGAGGTAGAAGAAGAGGCCATCAGGGCTCGGGCAAAAAGAGGCAGGAGCCGGAGCATGCCAGAGATTGCCCCAATGGAGCAGAGTGCACAGGCCTGAGACAGGGCCTGAGGCTGGGAGAGGTAGTGGAGACACTTTAGAAGAATAATAAAGGGTCACTAATTACCAACAGCCCTGTACAAAAAAATAGTTATGGGTTTGTAAAGAGCAGATAAATAATGGAATGGGCTCTTTTAAAACATGTTACAACAGAGCCACTGTTTTATGCTCAAAAGGAGGGAACAAGAGAAAATTCTATGCAGCATCTGTAAAAAAGCAATACAAACATGGCAACATTTAGCCTCATTTAGTCCTGCAACTTTACAACGTATTCCTTTTATATTTTGAATAACTTACGTATTTGTGGAAATACTGTTTACGGTTTTGTGTTAATAAAATACTGTTTTTTCAACAAAGATGTGTGGGACACATATTTTGTGTCAATATAAAGTATTTTGACCTTGTGTACACTAAGACACAACTGTAATCTTTTGTTGCAACTGTATTTTAGAGACTTTGCAGATTGCTGCTGCTCTTTGATAAGAGAGTATAATGTGTTTGTGTGCTACTAGTTATATAATTAATGCTTAGCTCTGCTTAGAGCAGCACTGTTGACCTGCCTCTCACACTGCCTGGCTAATTATATAAGTGCTGACTAATCCTCTTATTCCAAGACAATCTCAGCCATGAATGCCAACATCCCCATTATTCTTTTTATTAATATGCACTTTCTTATCAATACATCATTATAACTATTTGCACTTTATACACTGAAGTCAAGGCATTTGGCTAAAAAATGAAAATAGGAAAAAGTTTTCTTTTAAAAAGCTGTGGTATTTTAAATAACTCCCAGTACATTAGACTGATAAAGAGGAAAAGCAACTACAACAGTGACATCTAACCAGACACTTCCAGGGAGTCCGGCTGATTAGTCTTTATGAACTTCATGACCAGTGTCACCCCTTCATTAGCTCTGAAGTCAAACTGGATCAATCTCAAAGTCCTCCAGCTCAGAGTGAGTCCAGATTTTTTACAACTTGGATGTACTTTAAGTCCACCAGCAACCACTCCTTAATGCCTCCTCAGCTTCAGGACTCAAGGAGTAGGTTCACAGCTAATGTATCCGACAGGTCACAGTTTTCTAATAGTACCCATTTGGCAAATAAACAGTGAAAGCAAAAAAGAAAAGGGCTGAGCTGATAGAAGCAGAGGTGTTCTTCAATAAAAAGTTAGTCATGTACATCTAAGAGAAACAGTAAGCTGAGAATTAACTCCAGACATTTGGCTTTGAAAAATAAAAATAATTTTACTGACATTTGGAGAGATGGTGAAGAAGAGAAAAATCAAAATTAAAAAGACAGTTTGCAGAATCAAACCATTAAATTATTTTAGGTTTTCTTGAAAAAGTGTTCAGGACAACATTGAGCTTTTTCTACTCAATGACTCTAGATATTTAATATTTAATTTGGGGTTCCACATCTTCTTCCGCACTGACAGATAACTGCGTCAAAATAAGATCTGTGTCTAATAGTCTGTGGCTTGGGATAAACAAACAACTGTGTTTACAGGAGTCAGCCGCAAACCTCCATCAAACCGTTTCATTGAGAATCTTATCCTTCAAATATTTTCGTAACATGTCGTCTCAGTTCAGCTTCATTTGATGCCTTTTCCTTTAAGCGAAGAAGACAACAAAGATGATGAAGAAGACGATGAGGACCAGAAAGATCTTTATCATCAGCCAACGATTGGAGGAAACTGACTGGAAGTATTTAAGGATCTCTGTGTGTGCTCCCTCTACATTGAGCTGGGTGTCCTCAACATTTGCGTCAATCCTGTTAAATAAAAAAAAAAATCATAATAATAATCAATAATAATAATAATAATATAATTCACAGCACATACCTCTGGATGGTCTCCTCCTGCTCCTTGACCATGTGTGCAAGCTGCTGAAATATAGATCCCAGCTCCACAATTGTGCTCTCGATGTTTTGCATCGTGTCTGCGCGGCTCTGGATGTACGAGTCCTGTATTTATAAAAAACATGGTGAATGTTATACACAGCAGACAATAAACCTACTTAGTCTCCATCATAATCAACAAAATATCTACCTGTTCATCAATAAGCTGCAGTTGTAAGGGATTGGTTTGTGAGTCCATGTCGATGGCCACATCCCCAAGACTTCTGGATTCATCCTGCATTAAGACTGAGCTCTCTGAAGGAAGACAAACACAAAAACCACAAATGTTTAACAAGATTAAACCAAAGTGCTCAACGGTAAAGGGATAAAAGCAGAAAGTACAGCGGGTAGATATAGGAGCTATTAAAACCCGCTGGGAGAGTCAAACGTTCCAGGGAAATACCTTTTAAATTTGAGGTGGTATAGCCCTGGTAGTCATAGCGCGGCTCGCGAGCTGCATGCGGCTCCTGGGCCCCTTTTTTGCGGCTCCCTAAAATATTTTTTAATTTTTGCATTAAGTGACCAAATACAGTAATCATCATTCACAAGGATTTTGAGCAGTCGCCAAGACAACAGCTGTCACGAACACTGCCAGTAAAATATTTGCATGCATTGTTTACAACATTTTAGGAACGCTACTCATTCTCATATAATATTAACATTTAATTTTTCAATACGTTTTTCTTCCAAGTGAAATGAAGGTATACTTGATTAATTTAGCTCATTAAGTAACTCAACCATATACATTTTACTGACAGTGTTAAGGCCAGCGCAGGATGTCTCTCAAAAATCTTTGTGCATATTAGAGGGTCTCTGTTTATCTTTTTAATCAAATAATGAATTAAGCGGGAGCCAGACAATGCCGAAAATTGTCATGAGGCCGAAATTTTAAAAGGGCGTGTTCAAACTATTTATTGTTCAACAAACAAAATGTTTAAAATTGAAAAGGGTGTTTTGTTATGAGGTGACATTAGGTAAGAATTAGTCAGCTTTAAAACTCATTTATTTGGATGAAACTGTACACAACATGATAAGATAACTTAGGGAACTGATACATCATCAACACACACAGATAACACTACAGCATACCATTACGTCATTATCTGTATCTGAGAATTTGTTGAAAAATATCAGCAGGAGGTACACTGGTGTAGAATTCTGTTGCTCCATCAGCCGCAAAACAAAATTATGGAAACAGAATAACCAAACTAGAATTTGAACATAGATATAAACATACTGCTGTTTTACAATACGGCAGAAAGTTGTACTTTTGCCCCTCTACGGTGCTACAGAAGTTTATTGGATGTCTAGCCTAAAGCAGAGTTGAGCATGGCCAATGTAGAGAAATGTATAGAGTGATCACGCCCTTTTCAAGCTACAAAAGCATGCTTTGATTATACGTTGTTGCCTAAAGCGAGACCCTTGTGAAAACTTTTACAGAGAGCAACCACAAGTCTGAAGTTGGCATGTGCAGAGACTTACTGAAGTTGTTGGCCATTAGAGGAGAAGAGGAGGCTGGAGGCTGTGAGAACTGCTCTCTCCTGCTGCGCTGCTGCTTCAGGTTCTTCAAAAACAAAGAGAAAAGATGACAGAGGAAAACATTTTTGAGTATCAACTTTTGTTTTACAACTAGTTTAATTATTATTTTTTACATGCTTTTCTTACCTCCGTTCTAACCTCCAGTACTGATTTGAAGTCATTAGACATGGAAGCCAGTTTAGACTGTTTGGATTAAAAAAAAAATATATATATATATATATATTATTTATACTAAAATACACATTTACATACACATGTTTAACAATGAAGACTATTTTTTAGATCATTTAGGTTTGTAACAAAGTACCTGTAACGACACAACTATGGTGTTGGAATGAGTTTGGATATGCCGACCCCCTGGAGCGCCGCGAGAACGCACCAAGTCCTGCAGCTGTGCTATTTGCTTATTTAAACTGTTGATATCCTTTACACAAGAAAAGACGAAACATTTGACATTTATTGCAATCATTATGCCACAAAAAATATCTCGATATGAAAAAGACACACACTTGTTTGATGATGTATGTTAACTCCTCAATCTCAACTGCTTTGTCATCAAACAGGGATTTCCTTTTTGCCACTGTAAAAAGATACAAGACACAATGATATATATTATTAGATAAAGCAAAAAAAGTCAGACTTAAGACAAAAAAAAAACCCATGATACTTACAAATAGTGAGTTTTTCCAGTTTGGCAAAAGTGTTACTCAGGTCTTTTCCAATTCTCCTGCAAAAGAGCAAACACAAATGCTTACCTCTAAAAATGAGACAATATGAAAATAAGTATTTATCTATTGACATATGTTCTCATTTCGACAGTGAACAAACAAATGAAGTAAAAAACAACAAACTACAAGCAAAACTTTAAGGAGTGGATTACACATTACTTACTTGGCCATAAGAGTGAAGTCACTGCGCTGTCTGAGGGCAGTGAGAGCAGGCTTACTGGGCTGGACTCCATTCTGTTGGACAAGCATAACATATACAAGGAATTTGTGAAACCTACACATTTCA
This sequence comes from Rhyacichthys aspro, assembly GCA_036850595.1. Taxonomy (NCBI): domain Eukaryota; kingdom Metazoa; phylum Chordata; class Actinopteri; order Gobiiformes; family Rhyacichthyidae; genus Rhyacichthys; species Rhyacichthys aspro. The sequence goes on along the minus strand of CM072157.1, from coordinate 11,833,005 downwards.
AATTAGATTCAAGTATCTATTTAGGACTGTAACATGTGCTGAGTGGGATCCTTTTGCACTATATTGTTCATTCACTAATCTCTGGGGTCATGGCAGCCTTCTCCAGCTGCTGACTGAGAGTGAAGCAACAACAATTGACAGTCGCGTTAATTAATTCACTATGGGCAATTTAGTGTCAGCAATCCATGACTTCAATGTCCTGATTGGCTTCCCTTTAACATACTGATAACCCTAACGAACCAAAACCAAAAGTGACGACAGGCTGAACTGAATACGACTGTAATATGTTATAGCCTCATACAAACCTGTCTGCCCTGAAGAGATTTACAGGCCGACTGGAACTCGAGTGTCCGGTCACGGCACGTCATCCTGCCGCCGGTAAGTGGCCACCAAGAACTGACAGGTCCTCTTCCTCCGCCGATTGGTGTTGTGTGCAGTAAAACTCAAATCCAAGGAGGGGTATTCGACCCAAACAAAGGTGTGTACATGTCTATAATTAGCAGGAAAGACACAATGAAACAAACTACGTTGGATACTATAGTCGACGCAGACATGTAAACATGATTTAACCACGTATTAGCGTAAGTGAAATGAAAAGTGACGAGTTAGTCGATCGGTTTAGCTGTTATGATCATCGACGTCAATGCGACATATGGACAGACTAATGCTACGGTGAGCTGGTTGCAATGGAGATGACTAAAGGCGTGTGGACAAACCTCTTCAAAAACGTCGCTTACAACTAGACAACAATGTAAATCTCATTTCATCAGACGTCTTGTGTAACGGCCTCCATCAGGCTCACAGCTGATTACGGCCTGACCGGCTAAACACAGGCTAATGTTAGCCCAGGAATGCTAACCAGACTTTAAACGGTTTTCTTACGTTTAACAGAGTCGTATTCGATATCACATAACCCGATACCCCTTTTGGAGATGAAAGAAAAAATAATTTTTACTTTGCACTTACTTGACTCAAAAATAAGCCATTTTTGAAAGCCGTCGATGTTTCTAGTCAAAGTACTCAGCCCACAGTTAAAGTTCCGATCCGGGTCATTTCCGCCACTGACGTCATTGCCACGTCTGCTTTGGACAGCGCGAGTCAAATCAGTGTAGGAGCAAAGTATCAGAGCCAGGGGTCACTATATCCACGGTCCATGCGTTAGTAAATGAGATTTAAGCTGTGTTTCAATTAATGATATAAGGAAAAAACGAAAAGGAAATCAAAATCATTTTATAGTAAATAATAAATTGAAAACGTTTTAGATGTTTAGATGGCAATGATACAATGAGCCAGTAATGAAAGCATGTGACTTAACTCCAGTTAGGTTACACTTTGGACAGATACATTACCATAAAACTGTGTTCGGGTTTTTTTGTACAGTAATTGCAGTCTCAAGCTCAGAAGAACACCCTTGAATTCAGGCAACTACACAGCCATAGACCTAGCCTGACATGTAAATCTAAAAAAAAAAAAAAAAAAAAAAAAGTTTGTGCTACTACTCATCACTGTTTAGCAAATAATTTAATATATTAAGGAATGAACTCACAGACCTGGAGGCAAAGTGACTCTATGAGTTGACATACAGTTATGTTATGGTCTATATGATATGGAGATAACATCCACCAGGCTTGTACTGGTACCCACATCCTTCACCTGACATGTCTCAGCATGCCCTGGACCCTCCACCACAACCAACCTCCCCCTATTATGTTTGTGCTTTATACCTTTGTCCAATGCAGTGTTACAATAAATGAAGATCAGATTCATAACCCCACATTTAAAAACTTAAATTACATGACAAACTACCATGCCCATATTTTACTGAATGTCATTGCATTGTTTATTGTCCTTTGTCTACAACCATATGCAAACTGAAACATCCAAAGGACTTGAGAGGCAATATGTAATGAAAAGAGTTTTTTTTTTACCAAGTGCTTTGTCCTTCATGAGCCAGGGGAGACAAGGCTCCTGTGGTCTATGTTTCTCTTGGTGATAACACAGATGGTGTGGTTCTGTAAAGTAAAAATAATGTGTTCGCACTGTAAGAGAGTGCAAACATGCACACATCTTTGCATACACAACTTAATCTCTGTGTGTCACTGTATTTTATCTGGCTCCCTCTCGAAACTCTACACAGAAAAGCTGATAGCATCTAACAACACAAGCTAGGGGCCAGTACCTGCTTTGACACAGCTGCTGCTACAAAGCAGGGAGGAAAGTATGGCTGCTGTAGTAGAAAAACATCACCCTGAAAGCAGAGAACTCAATGTGTAAAAATACAGGAAGCCCTGTGCACTGACACAAGAGCAAAGATCGATTTGAAGAGAGAGGCTACATAATATGACTGGTAAAGAAATATGTGGTGGCCATTTTAGTTAAATACAGATAGAAAAGTCACAATAACATACAAAAAGCTCTAACCCCTTATCATGAAAAAGACCAAACTTCACCATGTACATCCATTCCCAAAAGCAGATGCATGACTCACACAGTCCCGTTTCTCTTTCTCTCCCACTGTCTCCCTAATCTTACAGCTATATTTAGTGCTGGCATAATGCCCCTCTAGACAGATAGGTTGGCGGCTCCCCTGTTCTCTTTTTTGCTCTCCATCCTTGGCTGTCTGAGTGTTTCTGTGTGGAAGTAATATTGCTATTTAGCTGAAAGCGAGAGTAAAAAGGCTTTTGACTTTTTCATCATTTTGTTAACACAACACACAAGTTAAAATGCTGCAATAGGTAGACAGGCATTTAATGTGACATATAAGATAACAACCACAACTTTTTACAAATATAGACTAATAACTGTACTGGATTATGGTTTTGAAGTCTGGCTTAGAAAGTGTATGTGATGTTTTTGGTCATACATCATTCAGTGGTGACCAGTTGGTGATTATATTTATTGAAAATCCTTCTGTGTGTCTTTCTACTTGGATGTTTTTTGTACCCATACATTTCCTATTTTCCACTGTAGAGCTTTTCACTTTTGTTCTTTACCAGCCTCTGACTCAGCAGTTCAGACAAGAGGAGGACAAGAAACAATATTATGTCTCATAACACAGTGTCTCGTCACATGCGTGACACATGCCATCCCTGGGGTGGCACTGTAATCAAAAAGGCCTGTTTACCTTTCATTACCTTCAAATGAGAGAATAAAACAAAGGAGGCAGGGGAGACAAGTTCAGAGCAAATGGATAAACCACCACAGCAAATAAAGGAATGGTTTATATAAAAAATAAGACACTTTCATTAAAAACATTTGTAACATCACTGGTATCAGTTTCAATATATTTGACAATGGCATAAACATTTTCACACTGACATAGATTAGATTAGTTGTAAATGCTAATACAACATAAACCTGCATTATATTGTACAAAGACGTCATATAGGGCACAAATGGTGTAGCAGCAAAATTTGTACAATTTTCCCTATGCACAAGCTACAGTAGTTCAGTGTTTTTGCAGAATTGAGACTAAAGTGAAGTATGATGTATATTTTGAAGTAAGCACTACTTCATTTACAAGAGGATATCTGAGATTCTAAATATTAACATGTTAAGTAGGTGGTCTAAAAAGCTGCTAAGACAGTGGAGGCTAGTACTGGGCTTCTTTTACAGTAGAATGAGTAGGTTGAGGTTCAAAAAACACTGAGAACATTTGCTATACATCTTGAAGAGGTGTTGGGTCTAGATACATTGCTCATGGGAGAAGCTGTGAATAATGTAAACCTACTATCATATGATAAAAATTGGTCACAAGTTTAAGAGCAGAACACTTCTGTAAAGCTTTTCTAGGTTTGTACAAGTGAAGCCTATTTGGTCCTTTTGTTCTACCTAAAGCAGTTTTATCATGTACTTTGCAAATCAAACTGTGCAATCTGTGCTAAAGCTCTTGGATTTCCTAAACCATTTGCTTTCCCTCTTACAGAGTTGTATGAAAACTATGAATACTTGTAGACAATAAAATATACCTCATTACTATGAGCTTGAAAATGCTCTGGAAAGCATCCACTGCTCTACATTAACACACAGTGTCTGGTCATTATTCAGAGGACCAGGTTTCCTCTTGTAAATTGTTTGCATTCAGAAAACACCTTTAGCATCTTCTGACAATGAGAGTCATTGCAGTTCAGCCCAGGGACTGTGCCTATTGCTAACTGGAAGTGGAAATATTAAAATAACTAACTGAAAGTAACAATGTTGTAATACTTGGCTTTTAAATGTCCTAACAGAGGTAGTGATTGAAGCACTGATTGACAGGAATAACAAACAATGACGAATTAATTTATGCCTGAAATATAAACCCAGGAGAGTATTAAATGCAGCTTATCATACCAGCCATTAAAACAAAGTTCTTTGTCAAGAGAGTCACACCAACCTCAGGCTCTGCCACACTGTTACTGGCAGATGGCCCTCTTTAAAGCCCGCATTGTGAATATATGAAGAATCCTTATAATGGTTCCGTTATTATATTACCATATTTCCGCCCATTTTGTTATTAAATACTGGAGAAGGACAGTGAATAGACAAAAATGGTTTCAACTCCATAACTGATAATCAAGCTCTAATCTAGCTGACAGAGCTAGCTTTGACTCTTCCTGCTGACTGACAGCCTCCTCTCTGAATCACTCAAGTTCAAGTCCCCATTTTAAGTCTGCAGCCAAGCAGTCATGAACCAACATTGAGCTAAACCATGAGATTCGGTTAGAATATCAACAAGGTATCTTTCAAATGAATAAAACTCTTTCCAACCCAGCCTGAACATGTAACAAAACAGCCATGTTTTCCTTTCACTGCACTGGGAATGGCTATTTGCTTGGCTTCTGTTTGGCACAGACAACACTTATTGTTTAAATTACACATTATAATGTATATGTCTCCATTTGTGAGATGTCGCTATTTAAATTCAATACATTTGTGTATTGTTTGGATGCTAAGAATGTACATAGCTGACCACCCAGCGTGATTCTTGTGTGGATGGATTACAGATGAACCCAAACAAAAAGACGCATTTAGAAAAATATACTATATCTTCTCATTCAGCTCAACAGAATTATAATAAAATACAAAACAGAGGAATGATACACTAGAAGACTTTGCAGTAAATTGCAAACATAGATAAAACTGATACATACTTGCACACTTGGTGTGATGTGAACAAAAGGCTACCTGCTTTAAAATCACATTGCTTATGTGTGAGTTAATATGAATGTGCCGCAGCACACAGTGAGTCTGGTATAAGTGTGAAATGTTTGTCTGAAGCAGTGGACAGGCGCCAGGCCTCATTATTGTCATTCTCCTCACTGCCGAAAAGCGAGGCAAAGGGAGGCAAGGCGAGGTAAAGCGGTGCTTTCAATTGAAGACCCAAGGAAAGATGGAGACAAAAGGCTTAAATTATACAAATGGTGGAAAGCGGCTTGGAGCGCTGGCCTGTGGTCATAGACTTTGAATAAAAGAGGACGGCAGCAGGGATAACCCATCTGGGTCTTTCAGTGCGAGGACCACACAGATCACTGCATCCCAGCATTCAGCTGGACTATCGGTCCATGTTCACAGGGGTGCTACTTGTGCATGGCCCATGTCCTATTTCTATGTGTCCACCTCTAACCCGTTTGTAGCTGTCTTTAAAGTCCAAAACAAGTACTGGCCTTGGTTTAACCATGGAGTCTGCCTTTAGTTTTACTTCTTGCCAGAACAGTCAGACTGGAGTCAAGACGTCAAACATCATTTTGTGATAGTCATCCACCTTTAGTCGCTGTAATTCCTTAAGTCCATCTCCAGCAAAAAGACTGTCTCCGAGTTTAGCCCCCAAGTCTTCAGCAGGACTGATCAGGAGGCCAGTGTTATCCAAAAGGCCAGTAGGTGTTAGAATTGTGTTGCCATTTTCATTCCTCCACACGTGGGACCTCTACATTGATGTAGATGTGGATCAACAGGAAGAGGTGTTTATGAGCACAGACACATGATCATCTACTTCACTGTAAATCTGTACTTGTTGCATAACTACAGTACTACTGCAGATAGCGTGTATACATCTGCTAATAGTAAATCAGTTTTGAGGTATCAAACATCTTGATGGTGCTTATACTGAGTAGATGAACACCTCAGGTCCTCGTAGCATCACACCTAGAAGAAGATCAAAAGGACTTTTAGTTTTAGGATTAGATAATACTTTAATATCATATACGTAGATGAATTATGAAATTAAAAGCTGGATGCTTTACATTTCTTTTTTAGTTTACAAATCACTTTGACAACTGCTCTAAATAATATAATTCACTCTTTGATGTGTCTGACCTGCAGCGTCGAAGGTTGAGCCTGCGGCCCTTTTGGCTGCAGCTTTCAGCACTGACTTTGCAGCGGCACTGACAGGACCTCAAGTCAAGTGCCCACTTCCTTCCTCTGCATGGGCCACAGTGTGAACGAGAGGCAGGAGTCTGTGCTGGGACAGGGGTGGAAGGAGTGGAGGGAGGAGGAGTCGACAGGGTACGGGCCGCTGGTTTTGTAGTGATTCTAAATGAAAGAAGAAAAAAAAAAAAAGAAAAAATGTATGACTTATTGTATCACGTATGATGCTTTTGTCATTACTTAGATGTGTAAAGATGTAAATGGTCTACAAAGTCCTCTAGCTGACTGCAGGACCTTTGTGGAGTTGAAGATCTTCTGAGGTCACAAATCACTCCATTTCTGGCACTGACATAACTGCTTACTGTTTGAACACACTCCATAAACTGCCAGGAGGCACTGTAGTGGACCTATTTTGAAAACAGTACAGAGTGGCCCTGCTGACCAATCAGAGCACACTGGGCGTAAAGACAGAAAACACTGAAATGAATAAGAGTGGTACTGATGGTAGAAGTTGTTCTGCCTCTCACTATGTCCATAGTCAATCAACTTTATTTAAAGTCTTCAGTTTGTCCACCACACTTGCAATACTTTTCCTTAGTCTGAGAAAGTTGCCTGTGTCAGTGGGTTTATTAAGTACAGCTTGAGCTTCTTGAAGGCAGACAGTCTTAATGAAGTTACTAAATGAGCCAGAGAGGGCCCATCTTTGTTCAGTTCCTGATGACCACGCCTGCCGCTGGCATAGACAGAGGAGGTGGCATTTGGGGGCAAATTACATCGATTTTACCCTTGCCAGAGTCTGAATAAAGCCTGTTCTGGGTGATGGATGGGTGCTGAAGGGCATCACACCACAAGCCCTGGGGCTGGAAAATGACTGACAGAAAAGGGAAAGGAAACGTTTGAAAAGAATTAGGAAAAAGACTACTATTTCTTTTTTCCTTTACAGCTCTTTTTTGAGTCATGGGAGTCTTGGTATACAAGCCTGTGGAAGACAAAACTGATTTTCATTCTGTAATGATACAAAATAGACAATGCTCCTAGTGCATCAAAAGGTTAAGGTACTTAAAACTATTCAAAAAAAAATCTAGTTTTAGTCAAATGTATTTATATTGTGTACACTCATGAGGACATCTACAAATAAATATCATCTAGGCTGATGTAAATGTTAGGATTAATAGTGTTTTGGTTTAGATCAGTTTTACGTCAATGTAATGTTCACTAAATAAGCAGAAACACAACTTGTGTGTTTCTGTTTGCCTGTGTTGGGGACCTTCACTTGTTAAACAAACTGTCCTCCAGTAATAATGTAACCCAAATAACCTAGATATGTTTACGATTCATTTACAGTGGGTTTGAATATATCTGTGAAATACCACTAAAAACTCCAACATGTTTAACTCACTCAGCTTTGGGGGATTCAGATGCCATTTTTTTGGCCTTTTCCCTCTCCTTTTTCTTGTGTCTTCTTGTCGGTTTCACACGGGACCTGATAACATCAGACAGACAAAACAATAAAATGGTTAATACATAACTTATGTGCTCTGTTTTGACATCAGTTCAATTAATTTAAGAACTGTTTCACTATTCTCTTAATACAAATAGTAAATTATATCTTTTGTTTTAACACTTAACACTTTATTATGCTATTACCAGTGTACCTGACTTTTAGACACTGTTTTATTCTCTGTGCCACAACATAAGCTGCAGCTGCTAGCATAGATACGTGACTCTGCTTCAACAGTCTCTGCGAGAGCACATGGCAGAGGAGATAAAATCATCACTATGGTGACAACAGGATGTGGGCCATCCCAAGGGATGCTGGGAGATAGTCACACAAATGCTATTTCACATACAATAACACATGGAAAGAAATATTTACACACACCAAGATATTAATTACTCACATAAATTGAGATATTTACTTTAAAGCATGGTTATTTAGCTCATATGGAGAACTAAAACCAGAGCAGTCGTATACAGTCAAACCCATAGGAACATGCAGTACATTGTAATGCTTTATTTATGTTGAGTCCTAACAGGAAGCACAAGAACATAAACATTAAAGATGAAATTGTGTGATTGCCAGTGGGACAAACATCAAAGATCCTCCAGCAGAAACAGTTTCAGAGAGTAACTGTCTCAGCTGACAAAACCTCGAAAACGAGTTTAACCGATTTAAAATGGAGATCGATTATAGTGTCCCATTGATAGTAATATATGTATGTTTACTTTTGTTAGTATCGCAATAATAATTTTTAAATTCTCTGCGGAATGTCACAGGTTTTTACTTAGCATTGAGTTAGAAAATAAACCACATAGATTACATTTAATAAAGGACAAAGTTATAGACCTGTTTATTGAACTTCCATGTTTTTTAATAAAACATCAGTGTCAATATCAAGATGAGCTACACTCAGGGTGAACAAACTGAAGTTGACCACAATAGCTCATGGAAATAGAATGTCACAAACACAAACAAGTGGAGAGAAGAGACAGCAGGAGTAGCGTTAAAGTGTGTTACCTTGTAGCAGGTGTTGTCTGGAACTGTTCTTTCAATCTGCACAGAGACAAAAAAGATGGGTCGAGTTAGCAGTGAATGACAGAGACTTTGTGTCTAAATGTCCTATATGATAAGTTATTACCTGCACTCACACTGGCTGTGTTCCACAAATGGCAGTTCAACAAGTTCATGTTTCATGAAAGAGGTCTTCATTAACTGCAAAAACAACATAACACATCAACAATTGTCCAGCAACATGTAGGAGACAATTGGGGTTGTAGTTCATACCTCCATAGTGAGTGTGTGTGTGAGCGAGGGCACACACTCCAAAGCCTCATCGGCACAGCAGCCGCCACATCGCCGAACTGACACACAGGATGGGACAAAGAGATGGTGCGTCTCTTCTGGAAACTCCCGCCACACCTCCACCAAACTGTCCCGTGGCTCACAGCCGCTCCGCGAATATACCTCCAACCAGCGGCGCACTGCAAAGAAACAGAAATGTATTAGATAGGTTTTCATCTACTTCCCAAACAGCACTTTTTTGAATTGGACATAACGGTACCTTCTCGTCCTTCCCTGGATTTTGGGGAGTCTGATAACCGCAAGTGTGCAGGCTGCAGAAAGAATGACACATAATCAGTCTACATTGCTCTGAAGGAGCAACTGAAGAAGGATTAAATCAATACAAGATGTAAAACAGCTAAAATCTAAACATAAACCTTCTTCTGTCACACTATACTGCTTCACTTGCGAAAAGCTCATTGTGGTTAATGGACATGGCTGCTTAACACATTTAAATGGCCCAATTGCCTTTAATAGTAGTTGTAGATGTTAGTAGAGTTTACCAGGAAAAGGCCAGAAAAATTAGAGAAATATTTCAAAAAAGAAACATCATGTGGTAAAATCTTAATTTATGGCGACAACGTTGAAAACATTGATTTGAAGAAACAATTCAAATGCCAATTGTTCAGGTAACCAAATCATGCACAAAACAAGAAGCGTCTGTACAAACTGCACGGAGCTGCTACCTTTGCCCTCAAATGTTATCAGTTACTGTTGTTTAAAGCAACATACAGCAACAAATCAGTAGCTCTGCAGGTGTAGATAGTGAAAGTCTGCCACTGATTTATCACATATTGACTGTTACAGTAAAGCTGCATGTTATGATTAATCAAATATAATTACCTCATTTCTCTAAATGTAATCTGACTCTAACAGCCAAGCCTTGTAAAACATCATATAAACATAGTATAATAGTAATAATAATATCTGTTATTACCCATTTACCAAGTTAATCCTTGTTAACTGTATTGAAATGCCACACAGCCATTACAGTCTCATGTATGAGTGAAGACCAAGGCCACTCGAACAGGACTGCAGACTTTGTCCATTTGCCCACTTTACTGGCTCCACCCCCTCTGCCCAAAAGACATATGTTGGCCCACATTGACTGGCTGTGCTATGTCAGGAGTGAGGCCATTTTGCAAGTGATAGGATGCACTCAGGAGTTAATTGTGTCTTTTCTGTACAGGCCTTTCAATCGTCCTTTTGGCAGAGTCTCCTAAATGGCAGGCCAGTGCCATCTACTCTAATAGTACTGTCTTCCAACCACTCCCAGAACACACTGTGACCAGCAGGAATAGGGTGACCCCTTTTTAAAGTAAGGCAGCAGAGCACCACTGAGTCAGGTGAAAGCTGCTGCTGCAGCGTGTGTCTGTTGTGTCTGGGAAGATGACTTGCTCAAACTTACTTTGTACAGCAGCTCAAAGTCAGATCTGCCTGACAAGCACTGCCTGTTCCTGATAGTGTTCTCCAGACATAAATAAGAAAGCAGTACATTTATATCTCACAGAGAGCAGTGAATGAAGAAATATAGAGCACATTAAGGACTACAGCAAATATTTTTATAAGTAAAAACGGACAAATATGTAAAAAAAAACATATTAGGACCTATACTATGTTCCTGACCAAAGCACAGGTTGATATCTATGTTAGTTAGAGATTAATACACCACTGGCAGCTCTGAACCTACTGATAACTTCAAGATTTATCACAAAGATCCCTAAAAACTCAAGTGTAATGATGTCCTGCTGATAATCACCTTGGTGAAGTCAGTTCAAAAAGTGCATGAGCAGCTGAGGCAGGATTTTCCATTAACTGTTGTCATTAATGGCCTTGAACTGATCCACAAAGCCTTGATTCATTGCGCATGAATTAAACCATTAGTTAGGCTACAGTGTGAACTCTTCACAAAGGAAGCCTCGTCAAAAAGTGGGGCCAAGTTGTCAACAGTGTGTTTTGAGAGTGCGCAGAAATAGTCAGGAATATTGGACTGTCTCCAGCCTGAGCCAACCTGCTTTCCCAAACCAAGATGAGCAATTAATTTACTCTTCAAAGTTTGAATCTGAACTGGGATTCTCCATCTTGTGCTTTTTTGACTGCATGTCATCAGTAGATGCTGATCATGTAATGAAAGCGTGAAGCAATAATATAAAATCAAATAATAAACTATATTTAGCTTTGGAGAAACAGTGCACAAGGCACATGAAAAAGCAGAACCCCTAATACCAAAGTGTAATGGATATGAACAATCTGGGAGCATCTATATAGGCTACACAAAGGAGGACACAAACGGCTATTGTCACTGCAGGGGTTATCCGAGTGCATCACTAATAAAACAGGGACATGGCAATAAGGCCGTTTTCTGTCACCGACCCTAAAGTCAGATGTCATTGACCCCGGGGTGAACTTCCCCAAAGCTAATGTCCTTCTCCAGCTGGAACCATACAACACGGTCCTATAAGCTCCACATCAGACCAAACCAGCACCAAAACACTGAGGCTGAGGTCAAGCTGTCCGCCTCACACCAGCAGCCTCTCGAGGTCAAATGCTCTATACATACCTTGGCATGGGGCGTCGGTATTTTGGCGAGCAGCAGGAATTGAAACATTCCTAGAATAACTTGAAGCATAATCCCCATTGTGCAATAGTCCAAGGGGCACGCTAAAATATTTTTGGACCAATCCAAAATACCCGCACAAGAGAATGGTGGCCTGTGTGTCGCCTCAGAGAGATCCCGCTTTCATTCTCCCGTTTCCCTTCCCGGGAACAACACCCATGGGGGCATCTTCAGTTTCAGACGAATAACTTTATGGTGTTGCATTTGGATCAGCAGTCAGCCCGGTATAAACTCTGCTGTCACTTTGATGGGATCGATAAATCAGCACACCTTTGCCGAAAAATGAAAGAACACAATGTTATTTAATGGCCAGCTTTGGGAAATCAACACCAAAACCTGACAGTACGTTATTGGCACGTGTCTAAAGTTTAAGTGATGCCTCTCCTGTGCGTCCTTTAGATATCCGCTTATACTGGTATGGGAGGGGGTGTCGCGTGTGGCAGATGTCCCCTAAAATGTGGTACAATCAATAAATCCTGAATGTGAGAAGAAATCCCATTTTTGTGGCTGTCCAGGAGGAGGTATATCCGACCGAGATCCGACGCTGAAGAGCGACGTGCTGAGGACAGTGGCGCATATCCTCTCTCTTCGGCTCTCTCACGTTTACAGTCGGTCGCTCTGAAAATGTGACGTCTAGCTCGGGCGCATCCCGTCCTTTATGATCCTCTTTAAAAATAAACAACACAATAATAATCCCAAGTGGCACGTCAGTCCAGTGACAGTGGCGGAGCCGCAGCGTGACGTCCGGGAAGGTAGGAGTCCTCAAACCTTGTGATCAGTTCCTTGTTTCCTTTGCCCTTGAGACGCACACAACGTAACCATTGCGCTGCCAACTTTTTACAGACGGGACAGCGCACTGCATACAGGTGCAACGTGCAGGCTACAGCTACTGGTCCCACTGTGACCCACATGTGTTCAGCGCTGAGGTCACACAGTACTTTTCCTCACTGTTCACTGAGTTATCAGCGGGACGCAGAAGGTCTGGGGCCAAATTTAAAAAAAAAGTTATTGTAACGGCCATTTTTTTTTTTTTTTTTTTTTCCCCACATCTCAACATCTTTACCCTTTATGCCATTTATGAACCATTTAATCCAGTCACAACATGGGTCCTCATTGTTACGTGTAAATGAAAGAATGAATGAATCACGCACATTTAGAGTCTGTCTGGGATATGCAAAATATTACAGGATCCTATCATCACAGTGTAATCATATCATTCATTACAGTAAATAATCTGACACAAAAAAGTGTAATCATTCACAGGTCTTAGGTAAGCTGTCGTTAGAATAAAACACCCTGTGCTTTACGGATAGTCATCAAGGGCCCTCTTCTGGCTGATTCGAACAATTGTTATCGTTGTTTTCCAATAATACATTTATTTTCAGTAGGTTTCTTAGATACATTTCACAAATTCTTTAGCTGGAACCTTGTCTCTCATCCGTGTGTTAAGGTGAAGGCATTCTCGCACCAGAGTCTGTGTTTGGGTTATGACAGGCCGCTCACACGCCACATGAGGGTGTCTGGATGCTATGCAAGTATATGCTATCTGCTGCTGATGTCTCCACTCTGGGGGGCCCCTGGTACAAACCTGACATTCACGAGCAGGTCTGGCATGTGTCAGAGCACCAGTGCAGCAGTATCTGATTATATTAGACGGCATATAATGTGGTAAACTGTTTACTATCATGAATATCCAATCAACCAGCCAAAGCAGTGCATTAAAGCATGTAGATATAGGTAGTGCCTAATAAACTGTGCACTGAATGTATGTATGATTGTCCATTGCGTAATTATTGTAGTATATATGTTGCTGGTAAGTGCTTTTTTAACAAGGAAAACTATAATGATGAAAATAAATCACAATATATGAACAAACGATTGATGGAGAAATATCAACCGTTTAATTTGTCCTGAATCCATCCAGAAAAACAAGTCAAAAAACACAAAGATAGTGTGTAATTGTTTAAATACCAAAAGCAAAATGGTAAAATGTTAACTTGCAATTTGGTTCTGGATATTTACAATCAACCTACTCTAAGTCTTATATCAATACCCTAAGCACATGTATGTACATGAACATACATTACACATTTTTTCAAGTCATACTATCAATCAATTATAGCATTCAGTTCTTACAAACGAAGCTTGTTTTATAATCTCACAGAGGGGAGAATCATCATCCACACAGGCAGTTTGTGGTTTAGTGAAGTAAAAAAAAAAATTATTATATTATTATTAATTATTATTATAAGACCCATTGAAGTTTTGCTCTCCTCATGGGATGGTTGCAGGTGTAAGACCTGCTGTTCAGTTCAAAGGCAGCCAGTCTGTTGCGCCCAACTTTATAATGACCAAAAGGGCTGCCACAATATGTTTAAATGTCTTTAAATAGATCAGATGTTGACAATGATTCCACTGTTCCACCTGTTGGCAATTAAAAGTGCAGTAACAGAGAATGGCTACATGACCCTCACTTGTCTTCTCCACTGTTACGGCTTTTGTATTTCTCCAAAAACTCAGCATGCTTCTGCCGAAGGATTTCTGTCTGTTTCTTAAAGCCGTTGACCCTACAACATGGCAAATAAGAAGAAGTCAAAAATGTTATAGAAAAGATACACATATAAAACAATGGTGGGTTCAATATTTTGAACATACCTGGCTCTCTCTTTGGATTCATTGTAAATTTCAGTTATGACTCTATCTTTCTCATCCATGAAGTTAGTGTGAACTTCTTCCAGTTTTCTGTAAATGTTGCGCAAACACTTGGGTTAAGACACCATTGATAGTTCGTGCTTTATTTTATCCTAAAATGTCAAGAGTTTGGAAGGAGGGCTATCAATCATATTTATGAGTTTGTACAGCTGTTGTGACAGCATTTCAGATCACTAAGAAGTGAATCTATACAAGCATTAGTGGCACCAAGTGTGAGAAAACAACATATGGTCCCAGGCCATAAGGTTACACTTTTAGAATCTTTACAACTTTATGTGTTTATGTGTGGACGTGAGGGTTTTTTTTTTTACCTAAAAAAGAGGATGTGGAGCCCAACACTCAGCACCATTGTGATAATACAGTAGCCCACCAATCGCAGGTTTCGGCTCTTCCTCCTCTGCCATTGTTCTGCTGACGTGTCGTGTGCATGAGACTGACGAAACTGCTCCCAGTAACGAATGTTTTCATAGGCCTCGGAACTGGACCTGGAAACATAGACGTGACAAATGATAATGAAAGAAACAAAATGTCTGTAATAAGGTCAATTTTGTGTTTATTGATGCTGTTTATTTTTTACCTTGCTCTGTTTGTATAGCCTGTATAACTAGAGGTAGAGCCAAAGGCCTGATTCCCATTGTATGGATGTCTTAGCGTGAAGTCATACTCTTTTCTGCTTCTCTCTTTGCTCAACACTCTGTAGGCCTCATTCAGCTTCACAAACTGGCTGTGTAGTGCTGGGTTAGAGGGGTCGCTGTCTGGGTGCAGCTGCAAATTAACATAAAAGTCATCAGATATGGAAATGATGAAGAATACACCAAGTCAGTGCCTTAAGCAATGGCGAATGCCAAGGATGAAAATACAGCCAAAACCAAAAATGAATAATTAAACATGTTTTATTTGCTTTATTTTCTGTGTAAATAGTTTTTTTCCCACAGATATGATATGTCTTGCTGTTAACATATCAGTGTGTATGTACAGTGATCTGGAAAACTTTTTGTTTTCTTTTTTGACTGAGAATTTTCATTTACAATAACGACCTGGGCAAGAGGCACAAACAGCATGAAAGATATAAAAAGAGGAGTGGGAAGAGGAGGAGGAGTTGGCTAACTAGATGCAGTTTTAGCAAAGAAACATCTGACACTGAATCTAGAGTGTGAAAAGGATTGCAAAAGTCTGTATACGCAGTAATTAGGAGTGAAACTATTATTTAAATGCAAAACCATAAGCTGATTTTATTTACAATATAAGCCACAAAACTTTAGTAGCTTATACAAACAATCAAGAAGACCACAGTGAGGAGCAATTATAAACTACACTGTAAAAGACTGGCCTCCAGTGGACACAATGTGCTACTTAACAAATGAGCAGTATAGCCATACCTTTTTTGATTTGTCAAAAAAAGCGTTTTTAATTTCCTCTATGGTGGCTTCAGGTTTGACTCCCAGAAGTTCATAGTAGTTTACCGGTTTTCTGCAGACAGAGCATAAATAAGTAACATTCAGAATGATGTGGTGAAGCAATCTACCCTTTGAGGATTAATCTAAAATACTTAAACCACACCTGTATGCTTTACTGTGTGAAAACAATCGTAGGCTGCCCTTGTAAAACCAAAGACAGGTGTGACATAGACGGAGCTGGGCCTCCGACTGCATGATGGAAAATCAGATGACAATCTGTATAGTTGGGATGGATGTTAACCAGAAAAAAGAAAACAGCCAGATACAACCATTATGAATAATAGGTCAGAATGCACAAACATAAAAACCTATACACTTCTACTACTTCTTAAGAGTTATCCTACTGCTCCCTCTACTTTTTTTAAATCAACACAACAAAAAAACTTTCTGGTTTTAGAGAGGGGCGATGGGTCTGTTTCTATGTTGCACCTTCTAAACAGTGTGCACTAAAAGTGATGGTGTCAGCAGCTAGTCCTCACCTATGGTTCTCACCTAGGGTCCTCATCTGGTGACATGGAACATAGCAGTGGCTGAGGACCAAACAGATGCAGAAAGAAAATCATTCAGAGGACTTTATGAACAAGACACCTTCGAAATGTGCTGAAATGCAGCATGTTCCATTTACGGTGGTTTTAGTTACCTTTAACACAAAGATATGAAACTTAACATACAGGTTTCTGTTTTAGAACAAGCAGTGTCATTGACTTTTCAGAGAGAACACTCTGTCCTACCGACATACTATTGTTATTGCTAGCAAAGGCTATGAGGCCAGTGTTGATATTACTGTGAGCTTGCTAGTTATACACTGGTCTAGCTAACAAAGTCCCGTGACAGTTCAGAGCACAGACAATATTAAATTAAAACGACAAAAGCAACAGTAAAACCAACCTACCAGCACTTCTTAGTTTCATAACACAGCAGCTGAGCAGAACAGCGAGTGTTGCATAAATTTAGCAGTGTCAAGTTAGCTTCGGTACGTGCTGAAAAGCGGAAACAAAGTCTTCACAATAAAAGTCTAAAACTTTGATCAGCTTACATTTCCGGGTTGTTCTCTTGTCAACAACCGGTAATACCAACGCTGATAGAAACTTTCTGCCATTTGTCCAAAAGAAGAAGAAAATATACTCTTAAAGTAGAACTACATACATATAAGGTAAATTAGTTTACATTTTGTGCAGTGATGTTTTCCTAATGCAGAATGACACACTTTGCTAATTCGTATAGCACGTAAGAGATTTTGATGACGGTTTCTGATGGCCACTTGAGAAATTCTTATTCTTTTTTAGATGTCTTCAGATTACAGGACCACAATTTCGATTAACATTTGCATTGCGTTGCGTTGAATTGTATTTTATGCTCTATACACTCGTCGTAGGTAGGATGTAGCTCTAGTACTTCCTGGTCTTCATTCCACTAAAATCCCTTTAACAATGTGTTTTTAGATTTGACTTAGACTTAATTTCCAGTATAAACTGTATTTTGTTGCATTGTATAGCTTCACTAGAGGGGCGACAGCATGGACCCTGAGGTGTCATTGCTGCTGCACTGTGCAGACTGGAAGGGGCTCAGAAAATCACAAGTACAAGTGGAGCTCTCTGAAAGGTTGGCCCATTTGTCTAAATCACTTTTCAGCCAATGAAAATGAAAGGATGAATTTAGCACAGTTACACATTGAAACCCTTTATATTTCATGGATTGACAGCACTGCCTTTGTTTGCCTGTCACTAGGTTTAACAGACAGACAGATGCAGCTCTTGAGAATCACATTGAGAAGCTTTGGACAGAGAGGCTTTCCCAGGAGCCTTGGATTTTTAATGGAGCAAAGTTTAGACTGCACTCTTTCATGCTGACCTCTAAAAAAAACTGTACAGAGTTACACAGCAAACAAACAGTGGAGGATTTCCCTGCCACAAAATCCTCTCAGGATTACACAGCATCTTTAACTTGTGAATGCAGTGGAAAAAATGCAACAATTGGCCCGATGTCACCCTCTACTAAAAAAACAGTCCAGGAAGAGTTAGGGTACATTCTTACCTTAAGGTTAGGCCTTACACACTACAAGGACTACCTTGGTACCAACTGGTCTGCACAAGCAGAGCACTTACATCGACGTGGAGAGGTGGAATTTGGTGATCCACTGTCTCTCTTCGCTCAGCCTCTGGGAGTGGGGGCTGTCCTGTGCACAGTGGATGAACAGGTGGTGCTGATCAGAAGGAGCCAGAGGGTGGCAGAGGCAGGAGGCCTTCTAGACATCCCAGGAGGACACCCAGAACCGAAGGTGAGGTGGTAACCTGAATATATGAAATTATTTATTTTCTCTGTTTTTTATTTAATGTCTGACCCTCAGGCTGTGTGTGAGCGTCTGGGTGAGACAATATGTGAAGAAAAGATCAGCATGGCCATGTTACAGCAGTGTCCAGATCATGTTGTCTCTGAGCTGTTTTCATCAGTTTGTGCAGAGATCCGGGACGAGGTTGGTTCCATTACAGACATTATGGCAAAAGTAACAAAGAGGTGATGATAAATGCTAATAATGTATATGTGTGCATATATGTTGGGTTATAAAGGGTTAGGTTTGTTGTTAGTGCTTGTTTTTACTACTATGTACCTTTGTTTGATGTAAATGTGTTATTACTTTATTGCAAAGTCTGAGTTTATCGAAATGAGCTTGTAACTTACATCATGATTACAAATAACTAAATGAGTAATATTTTATAATTAAATCATCGTACCTGCACATTCATTTTGCCATATTTTGAAGTTAGCAGTTAACACTATTTAGGACATTTAGCAGTTTACTTTAAGAACATTTTACACTTTGGCACATTCCCAGGTAAATGTCCCGATGACGGTTCTTGGGGAGCCCGTCCTGATGGGAATTGCTCTGAATCACACTAGTGCTGGACGGCCAAGTGCAGAGTTTTACGTCAGGTATTTGGCCCTCCTCAGCACTGAAAAGTCTCAGGAGTCTTAAGCCCATAGTCTAACATCATTTATTCATTTTCAGTTGTTCACTGACTTCTGACCAAGTTGAAAAGTTGTACTGGAAAGGTGGTGCTGAGGCACATGAGTCGACAAACATCATATTTCTAAGCAAAAAGGTAATTTGGAATTATCTTCACAGTATGTGTAACCATAGTTCATTTATTAGGAAATGTCAAAAAATAAGTTTTGTCCTTTTAATTTGAAGGTTATTTTAGAGCTGGACCAAAAAAGTTCTCTGTGGTCTGAGCTGTGTCCCTCAGCCAAAGGAGCTGTACTGCTGTATCAGACTGTGAAGCCTGATGGAGAGGTAGACTAACTTTAACAACCACCCACCCAATAACGCACACCAAAACAAGGTGGCTCAAGATTCATATATTTATTGTTTGAACAGCCTTACATCATCTAAATGGTGAATTTTTGGTTTATTTTTACACTGTACAATGTAAAAACAGTTTCAAAATGTTTAAATATATTTTTGAATAAAATATTAAAAGTGACTTCTTAGTAACTCTTGCAATACTGATTGATTCTAACATCTCTCTGTAGATCCAAGTCCCAAAGCTGGTCATGTAGATCCTCAGTGATGGCAGAATTATTTTCAATTTCACCAATGACCCACATAACTGGAGGAACTAAGGTCTCGGCTGTCATAGTAGTACCCTTGCTGATAAGTTTCAGGCCACTGAAAAACACACCAAAAACAAATAAAGTAGTTTCGTTTTGTTTACTTGACCATATTATTCCCAAGTCAGTATAAGGGTTATAACTGTATTACTATATGCATACTTTTATAGTTGGTACTCACATATCTTTGTGGCTGGCTCCATGACTGCGAGTAGCTCAAACCTAAAAAAAAGAAGAAATAATCCAAAAGAATGTAAATCTAAAACACCTCCTGTGCTATAATCAAATGAACGCTCACCATTTAGCCCAGTACATTGGGTATTATAAGAAGATGGAGGCCAGTGAGGGTATGGTCTTTTCTTGTAAAGATGTGATTTCTTCTTGTCATGTTTGTGGACAGGAGGCAACAGCCTGCGTGCCTCATCTTTATATTCCTGTAGGATTGTTTGTGCTTGTTGCTGTGACAGCTCCACATACAGCAGCTCCTCCAAGAGGTTATTTTCCTCCGGAAGAGTGCAACTGACTAAAGACACAAGAAAAATCCAGGTTGTAATGTGAAGCACTATTAGAATAGGTTTTAGCTTGCAGTGTTGGAAAACAAATCTTCAGGCCAGTAAAGTAAACCATTCATTTGAGTTAAGATAACAAGTTGTATTGCCAAATGTTATTGTGATGATCTTTCTTAGCAAATACAGATATTTAAATTTTGATGGTCAGACCTTGTAGTTTGAGCAAAGCAGAGTGAGGGATTTGCTCTCCGTTATGTGTTTGGTGCTTTGAGAGGCGCCTTTTCCATTCCTCTGCTGAGGGGAAGACAACCACCACCTTACGTCTAAAGCCTGTGAACAGCTGCAACTTGTAATGCCGTGCCGAGAAGAGGGTGTTACACTGCAAATAAAAAATAGAGCATATTATGCACAAATTAAATTGCAGAAGCCACACAACAATGATTCCCTGATTACCTGGTCAAATATGTAGTTGCCTGGACTTTTAGCAGCTAACTTGATTACTTCAGTGAGACACTGAGATGCCTGCTGAAGCCTGCTGTCCCTCTGTCCACTCATCTACCAAAAAAAGATAAATAAGTCATTGCTTTGTTGTAAAAGATGGAAAGACTAATAGAAATTCTTATAGCAAATCTGTGTTCTGCGATCATTATTAGTTTAAATATAAACTGGGTACAGATGAAGATGTGACTCACAATCATACAAGCAAGTAGCTCCTCTGTGCTAAGTAACTTGTAACGCTTTTCCGGGTGCTGGTTTATTTGGGTCTTCGCCCAGTGGGTCTTCCCAGAACCAGGGAGACCAACCATTAAGACCACCTGTAGAAGAAAAAAGGCTGCGTGAGAACCTAATAATAACTAGTGTATTTGTGTATCTAGTGTGTTTGCCATATTTTATTTTAATTACACATAATTGACTCAGTTTTACCTCACACTGCGCTTTGGAAGG
Organism: Rhyacichthys aspro; assembly: GCA_036850595.1. Lineage (NCBI taxonomy): Eukaryota > Metazoa > Chordata > Actinopteri > Gobiiformes > Rhyacichthyidae > Rhyacichthys > Rhyacichthys aspro. The sequence goes on along the minus strand of CM072157.1, from coordinate 11,811,969 downwards.
AGGGGCAGAGATGGCACAGATCCTTTGGTCTTTTGGGAGTGCTGCTAGTGACGTAAAACCTGGTGGTGGGGGATACCAGGGAGGAGCAGCAGGGTTCAGAAGAAACTGGACTGAACAACCCCTACAGAGGACATGTGGAAACAGAGGCTGTTCCTGTAGTAATGTTCGATCCAGAGAAAATGCCACGCCCAAAAAACTGCCATTTTTATGGAAGGAGAGCTCAACAGCACCATCTGTAGAAAAAGACTGTATGTGTGGTTGAGAAAAGTGTCCACCGCTTAAGTTTGATAAACTGAAAAGAAGGATCACATTAATATGGAAATAATGTGAGACTTACAGCGTAACATCCAATGATATCACCCACTGACAAATGTTCTCCATAGTCCTCCTGTTTTCCATGGGACACTTTTTTGCCACACCCATCATAAGCAAATGATAAATGATCTTCGCCTAAAATTAAATAGGAGGAGAGCCAAAAAAAAAAAAAAATTAGGCATATTATGATGAATAAGTTCTATTTCGAAGTAGACCAAAGAAACTTACCAAGCAGTAGAGAGGTATTGGCCACAGACCAACCCACTCTCAGGCCAATTGGCTCAATATCTCTTTCTTCTTGCAGTTGTGTGGTCAACAACTTCTTCTCCAGCCTCACTTCGAAGCCCACTCTGTTTTGCTGCACCCCATGGCTGAGCCTGCAGCCGGACCACAACAGGGGGAACTGCTCCCAAAACCGCGGATGACCACCGTCACCATCTGTCCCGACCTCAAAGTGAAGGTGGCTGTTGTCTATAGCCAATAGAGAATTACCACTCTAATTTGATTAGAATACAGTATTAGACTACTTTATTTTGACTATGATGAAACTGTGGCATTACTTACATGGATCTATCTTAACTATATTTGGATCTTCCTCTTCAATCTTTTCTGTCACTGAGATTTGGTGTATTTTAGCTCTGGTTCAAAGGAAAGAACAATACTTTACAATTTACAAAAAGAGCCGTATTAATACATTTTTTACTACATGTATTAGACCCTGTATTCAAACTTAACGTACCTTTTATATCGTATCTCCTCTTTGAACTCGTAGAAAGCTCTTCCCCTTCCTATCTCCTCCGGTGTCAGAGCTCTTCCGTCCAAGGCTGAAGAGTCTTCATAGCCCTGTTGCTTCTCCGGCTCTATCTTTGATTCCAAAGCCGGTCCAACCAGCTCTATGTCGGTCTGTGTGGAGGTGTCCGAGTATACAGTGTGGGACTGAGCTGGTGAAGAAACTGCCGCTGTCTCAGTGGAGATGTGAGGCAGTGTTGTACTCCCATGTTGTATGTTTAACTTGTATTCACCTTCCTCCAGAGCTGACCACAGTCTGCCCACCAGCTCAGCCTTCAGTCCTTTGCTGACCAAGCCTAATTCTTTAAGCCGGGATTTAAGCTCTGGGACTTTTAACTTCTTAATTTCCACAAGCTTCATCGTTTCGTCGATTTAAAAATATATAGTTCTTTTCTTACTAGCTTAACTTTTGAAATAAAGGAAAAAAAATCAAAGAAGTAAAAGCGGAGTGGCATTGATCAAAACATTGGTTCAATATGGAACCCTGGGCTGTGATTGGCTGAACGCTGCTTCTTCACTTTATGCAGTTGTTTTGCACTGGCTCATTACTTCCACGTAGCGGCTAGAAGTGGAACTGCTGTTTTATGGACTCGGTGTTAAAGTTTAAAGATCATAACTAACTGCAGTTTGGAAAAGCACACAACACCACAGAGACAAAACCATGAACAGCTGCAAATGGGGGTGAGGAAGAAATTTTGATTTGAGCACTGGACCATGTTGATTCCTACATTTAAAATTGTTGTCCACGGAGTGCATTTCCACAGCTTATTGTCCACTTAAAATTAGGTTCTTCCTGGGTTATTTACATGTTACAACAATTAACATTATATTATGTTATTATGTGTTTTGTTTTTTCCTAGTTTTATGCATTGCGGCCTATGCCAAAGACACTTGTTCCACATGTCATTGTTGCTTCCCAAACTTTAAGCCTCAAAATCTCAAAACTGCTCAAAACCCAGATTTTATATATGAATGTTGTGTAATAAATAAAAGTGACTATTTACAAAGGGTTTTTTTTTAATTTAAGAAACATGAAACCAATGCAAAAACAAAATATGAGAAACATGAATAACCAAAATATATCCAATGTAAAAATCAACAACAATGTCAGTCGAAGTACTTTGTACAATTTTACAAATGTATAATTAGTCTCAACACTCTCTGGCCTTCTTTTGAGTCTGACTTCTTGCTCCGATATCTGTGTATCATTACAATTGCAGGAATACAGAGAGAAGGTGCACACAACTTTGTATCATTTGTCTTTGAAACTCAGCAAAGTTATCAGCTCTTTCAAATCTAACAGTCCTGTTTGGGCTCAGCACTAATTCTCCTCCGAACGGTACAATTCGATGGAGAACATCTGAGTGCTTCACACAGTAGATGCCCTTAAAGCAAGTGTTTCCACACAGACAACGTCATAATCAGAAATCATCACAAGAGAGAGGTCATCAAGTTTGCTGTTACACAACATTTAGGTTGTGCTCACATGGTAAGCCTGTTTCTTTTTACATAGACACTCTTAACACATGCTTCACGATAAAAGTGTCTTGGTGCAACTGTATTCACCAAAAACTATTCTCCCTGAAGAGTGCTCCCTTTGCTTTGTCATTCTTCATCAAAAACAACAAAGCATAGCATATTTAAAAACAGAAGCATCTGACTGCATTTTAAATAAAGGATTTATAATAAAGTAACACTGTACTATTGTTCAGTAATGTACTTGTCTGAATAAATATGTTACCGGTTTGTCCCATCACATATTTTCACAGTCCAGTTATAACAACCAGCACAAAGACAGAGGAAATGACAGGAAATAAGGGGTCCACTGTACTTGTGCCAGTTATGTAACGTCTAGCTCATCATGTCAATTGTATTCGAGTCACATGACAAAGCATCGGTTTTCCCACACAAGTTCATGAAGGTTCTCAGTCAGGCAATGAGTTTTTTTTTCTTTTTTAAAACATATCACTTCTCAGATGCCTAATTATAGATAAACTTAACATAGACTAGTTATTTAAAGCATTTACACCTGATAGACTTCCATTATTCTCTCATCAGTATTTAGTGTTTGTTTGCTTTTGGACTAAAAAGATTGTATAAGTTAGGAAAAAATATGAGCATGATTGATAAATGTGCACATGATTTTAAACAAATAGCTGTTGTCATGCATGAACTCTAATGTAGCTGTAGTGACAGCTCCACAATTTTTGTTATCAAACTTGCTTCAAACTAAAATGGTAGGAGTTGCTGGAGGATGAGGAGGAGACGGTAAGCCGTCAGATGGACTGTGCCCCAGAAGACACTCTTTCTCTCTGAGTAGACAAGGCCCATTCATGTTCTGGCTATGGGAGTGGTAGAGCCGCAGGAAGGCCAGAATGGACTGGGTCAGCCACAGAGCCATCACTGCCCATAACGATGTCTACACACAAAGCAGGAAATGTAGTAATAATTATCAACGTATTTGTTTGGAACAAAACATATCTATATTTTACATTTTTAGGTAGAATACACTATATGCTACATTAACACATGTTTACCTCTGCCAGGCTAAGCTCTGTGTAGAAATTGGAGGTGTTTACATCCAAGTAAAGTGGGACCGACTGGGACTCAGCACAACTGAAAACAAGCAGAAAACAAAGATAAACTGAACTCAATGTTACTCGTAATGTGGGTATAGAATATATAATTGATGTCATAACATGAAATAAGAAGTTTCATTACCACACGACAGCAAAACATAGCACTCAAGATTCAGAGAGCTCACCTAAATGGCTGTTTGTTGTGATCTGTGACAGTGTCGCACCATGTGACCAGACCAAGGGACAGGATGACACTGGCCCCTCCAGACAGGAAGAGCACACACACACTGAGCAGTACAGTTAGGAAGGACGAAAACAGGGTGCTGTGGGGAAACACATATTACATATACTGAAAATCTACTGGGGCGATTTCACACAGTTTATATTTAGAGCAGAGTGGTAGTATAGTTCTGCATTTTTATAGATTTACAGTGACGCTTGTTAGAGGTTGGATCAAATGGTAGTAGGTGGTGTTACTGGCTGAACACTTTGTTGTGTTACTTTTCACAGTTTCATAAAGCTTGATGACAATGTCTAATCCCTATCTAACCGCTAAAATATAAACACGGAATGAATGTATGATACAGGCCTATATTTAGTAAAAAAAACAACATTGTCTTGCACTGTGAAAAATAATCTGTTGTCCTAATTATTACACCATTCATTTTAGATTGCCTGTATACTCACTCGTCGTGCCGTCCGTGCAGATAAAAGAGGCATCTCCAGCCTTGCGCAGCGCCGTACAGCACCGTGAAGATGCCCACAAATGTCGCAAACTGGCAGGCTGCTGGTGGACCCCACTGCTGCACCACCAGATGTGGGGCGTCTCCCTGCTCTCCGTTCGGCTCTTCGCGCTTGTCGACTGTCCAGTAGCCGCTGGAAAAAAGAGCGCAGCGGCCCTTGAAAGCAGAGCCGTTCAAAGCCATCGGGACTACCACCAACAAACCCGCCGCGATAGACAGGGCGTGGACAGCGCAGTGGGCAAGTAGCAGCCGCCGGTCTAGCTCCATGCTCGCAGTAGATTAGATCAAAAAATATTACCAGTTAAAAACTTTGTATTATACATGTGAAATAGCGTATACACATGTCAGTAAAATTTAGTAGTAAGCGTGGATATTTAAAGAATAAAGTGCCGGACCACACGCCTGCTCCTCATTCCAGCCGTTACACAACGCCCACTGAGCGCTTCACATGAGGAGGCGAAGAGGTCTCACTCTGAGGTCTCACTCTGAGCCTTCTCAGGAGAGGGGCTTGTGATCAAAACAGCGGTCTGTCCTGTGACCACAGTGTCAGCGCTGCTCTAGTGGCCCCTGAACGCTCACACCGCATTAATTAAAATATTATTTAGTTAACAAGAGCAGTGGTGAGAAAGTGACATTTATTTTTGCCTTTATTTGTGATTATGGGCTTCAACCTTTTACCTTTATTAGTTACATGAATTTAATGCATGAAAATGTAGACATTTTACGTTTTTAGTCTTGCCAGCTACTTATTTTATTGTCCATAAAAACATATTGTACAATACAAGAGACAACTAAACAAAACATTATGTGTAAATGTGATTTTATTGTTTGGAACATTTTTACCGATTTCTTTAGCTTATGGGGGAAACATTTGCGATCGTTCACCGGCTTTACAAATGTTTGGAAATTGTAGGTATTTCACGTTTTGGGCCTTGCTAGCGACCTTTTCTAGCATTCTTACTTCTTTTACGATATGAATATGCCCTAACTAAACATTTATTATAAAATGTTTCTTTATTTTGACTTGAATAAACACGCGCGATTTTTAGTTTGTTAAATATTGGCATTATACTACCCACTAGTGTGAAATGGGTACGTCTGTCAATGCGTTTACATGGCACAACATACTCCGATTAAGGTTCATAATTAGATTAAGCTCATACTCCGATTAAGGTGATTACATGTGCAGCTGGAATTAGAGTATTCCATTCGCACCTGTTTACATGATAAAAGCATAATCTGATTAAAGCTAAAAAATAAATAAATAAATAATGTGCTATCATCTAGGATAATGTAATATTTATATAAGATAAAATATACTTGAAGCAGACAGTTAAAACATGTGGCCAATATGTCAACATCTAGTAAAAAGACGATGGTAAATCCTAGGTCAAAATCACGGTTCCTGTGTATCCGATCTCGATCACTGGCCGATGGGCTTACGTGACTCGCCTTCGCAGGGCCTCTGCCTGGTTCCGGCTCCGGTCCAGGGTGGACGGTTCCTGCGCACTTCATTAAAGCGACTCTTAAAAGAAAAATGTATTCAAATGGTTTTTCAAGCAAATGTAACTTGAGTTGTAGGACAGACATCAGGCTGAATTGAAACTGTATTATTAACTAGTTACTTAGTACTTAGTGTCATTGAGTGGACATTTAACCCAGTTGATGCCAAAGTATCAGAAAAAATGCAAATTTACAACTTTTACTGACCCCAACTGAACAGCAATTTCAAGACCATAATTCAGCAACTTGCAGCAAAGCCATAGCTAGAAAACAATCTCTAAGTCAAAACAATACACAAAAAATTCACATTTATTTTATTAAACAGAACAGTGAACAATGAACATACTTATTTTTTTATGGCACAGAAATGTCCAACTGGACCTTGTCAATAATTTGTCCAAGATTTAGTTCTGCCTGGAACCTTGTGAAGCCTTCGAACCTCATAAGGATGTTGATTGTAACCTTATGCAAAAAGATATAAAGAAATTGTTTAGACAAGAATCTGTAAACAAAGTAACAAGACTAATGAATACATGTGTATGTGCTTCAAGTTATTGTAATCCAGAGCAAGTGTTGTTTTGATGATATTAGTCAATTCCTCAAACTGCAAAATACCACAATATTAGGATTCCAAATTTATTCCTAGTTAAATGTCATACATTATTAAAATGTCTATATAAAAAACTACTGTTTTTTCACTGAAACATGAGGGTCTTCCATTTAATATTTGTTTGAGTGAACTGTTTCGCCCTGGATTTTGCCACAGAAACATCCGACAGGACTTCTTTTTGCCAATCAAGTAATGTTTTCACTTCCTGTAAGAAAATTATTTAGTTGCAAATACTTCTTAGTTCAACATTAAAATTTGAGGTAAAAGATTTTAGTTTATCACACCTGGATTCTTTTACGAGACCCTCCACACCTTTGCTCTGAAGGCAGGTCAAACTACTTTGTATATATATATATATAAAATGCGTATGGATCAGTTAGGTCACATGTGAATATCAATGATGCAAGTGGTAGCACAATCTTTGTGCAGCCAACCATTGCACGCTTCACATTTCACCCAGTCTTTCTTCATTGTATTGTGTTAAGAGGCTCATTGGTCATTTCAACACCTTGTAGATACAGTGCTGCTGCTTGCAAAGAGTAATAAGAAAGTGTGATATTATCCCATATACAGTTTTAATTCTAAATCATTAAGAGTACTTACTGTACAAACAAACACACCACAGTTTACTCCGTCCTTCCCACACATTTTCAAATGCTTGGCTGAAAGTGACAGATTTGGCTTAAATGTATAAAAAATAGTTGATTAAAATGAACCAAATAAGCAAATATTTGTCAGAATCATACATTCACAAGGTAGTTTTGTAATATACAACAAGATATTTAAAAAAAAGTTTAATACCATAGTATGACCATGTCCTCTTTTGAAATTGTAGTGTATTTTGCCATGGAATCGTATATTTTGAACAAAAACCTTTGCAGACATAAAAATGTCCTTTGTTAGTTAACAGGTATACACTGTCATAATAACACTACTAGTAGTCTATTTTTCTGTTTTTTTCTATTATTCTTTGCATACATTTCTAATTCAATTTTCAATACAGCAAGCACACAACACCCATAGTGATAAGGAACTTACCCACAGTATGAAGTGATACCCTGTTTCTGGGGGTGAATGGCCAACACAACATGGAAACAGAACAACTGCGTCCTCCTTGAGATTCTATATTGAACAAATTCGCATGAGCGGTCGGAGCGTTCTTATGAGCGGCTGGAGCGGTGGTATGAGCGGTCGGAGCGTTCATATGAGCGGTGTGAGCGCTCAGGGACCACTGGAGGAGCGCTGACACTGTGGTCACAGGACAGACCGCTGTTTTGATCACAACCCCTGCTGCTTCCAAGGCCTCAGCTTATGCTGTCTGCCCAGCCTTGACGATTTCTGGTGAAAAAATATTCAAAAATAAATCATTACGTTTCTGTCGTGTATTCTGTAGATAATTTCGGTTGATTATGGTGTTAAATGTTTTTTACGCAGCCTGCCTTTATGTTGATATTGCAACCCAAGTTTTATGAATCCTATAAAAATATATTGATTAGTTGGAATTTGGAAGAAAAGAAAAAAAAAACTACTAATGACAGTAGGAATCAGACAGTTTGGCTCAAAATATGTGCTGCTTGGGCTGAGTTTGTTTTTAAACCTGCATGGGTTGAGTGAGATATCTGTTTTCACAAACGATCACAGATTGTAACATGACTAAAATGCATCTTCGGTGACCCCCATTCTGTTTTTGAATTACCTCTTTTATCAGTTCTCGATAATGTTATATATGTTATCAGAAACTTTGGCACACGAATGCAACCTTATCCTTGCTGTTTTTAAAAGCAGTACAAAGAGTTGACCAAATACACAAAATAAATGCATTCTAAACAATAAAGCAAACATAACAACTAGATCACATAACACTGTAGGCCACGTAGGGTGATTTAAAGTCAGTTTAACTTGTCAAATTAGTCCCAGCAATAGAATTTTTTTTTTTTAATGGTTTTAAAGCACCATGATAACAGACCATCGGACTGTGGCGGTGGATGTTATTGGGGGATTTAGGGACCAGGAAAGTATTGGGAAACGCTCTAAGGCTGGACAAAACCAGGTCTCTGTAGATCTTCAGCTTAGCGCTCGGAAGTACATAGAACACATAGGTCAAATCCACAAACGTATATTAGATATTTCTATCTATATTTTATATATATTTCTAAACCTTTCAGAAAGAAAATATACATACAATTTAAATACCAGCGGCCTGTACTGTACCGAACATGGGAACCATAGAGTGTACCAGAACGCAGCACACGGAGCAGTGACGTAAGCCTCACTCCCACATTTGGTCACGCGCAAAGAATTCTGGGAAGAAAGGTCAAGAATCGGTGGTGTCGGGAGCCAAAGATTAACGTTGGTGGGAAAATTTGTTGTAGTTACACAAAAGTTGAGCAAGGTTGTCAAAACAGTAACAATTATTTTGTGTGCCGTGTTTGCTTTAGCGCTTACAGCAGAACAAAAACCGATGCAACGCCTTTAAATATCATGATTTTATTGTAGTTGGCATGTTAGCAGGCTAGCAGTGGCATTGTTATTGTTTTCACTTTCTTTAGCGGACATAACCCTCCGAGATTTTCCCCAGCTGTGGCAGGGGTCGACTGGCTGAGTGATGTTTTACTGCTTGTCTCGGGAAGATGGATGAAAAGTCCAACAGGAATAGCAGCAGACACCACCGGCTGCTGATCGCTCTGTTGATGGTGTTGCTCTTTGGCGTCATTATGATCCAATACATGTGTCCGAGCGGGTCTGATTGCCAGACGCTACACAAACTTGGATCATGGCTTAAGGTTGGGGCTACAGGCACTTCTCGAAGCAGTAGTAATGATATTCAAGATGGTGTCTCAAAAGATCCATACATTGCTGAAGACAGGGCTTTGGCTCGCTTTGTTCCCCGCTTTAATTTCTCCAAAAGTGATTTAAATCGCATGGTAGACTTCAACATCAAAGGTGACGATGTTATAGTTTTTCTGCACATACAGAAGACTGGGGGCACCACGTTTGGGCGACACTTGGTGAGAAATATTCAACTGGAGAGACCGTGTGAGTGCCACGCAGGACAGAAGAAGTGTACCTGTTACCGGCCCGGTAAAAAGGAGACCTGGCTTTTCTCCCGTTTCTCCACCGGTTGGAGCTGTGGACTTCATGCAGACTGGACTGAACTCATTAATTGTGTGCCTTCACGCATGGACTCACGGGAAACTCCCAAGATCCTGCCCAGGTTGGTTAACGATATGATCACCTAACACCTAAATATTATGATTAAATACACCACATATACTTAAATACACTATATATAAATGAACAGTAATTCGTTTAAACACACAAGGTAGAAAAATCTTTAGATGCATGATAAAGCTAGACCATTTTTTAAGTATTGTTTTGCATCTGTTGTATCTTTTTGGCAACATCATTTCACATAATATAATTTTAATAAAAGAACAAAGCCACTCCCTAAATGCAGGCCTTTTCCAATATTTGAGGGTCAGCCTTAACATTGACACAATTTCTATACATGTTTCAAACTCCACGTTTTTTAACCCCTCGATCTGACTTTTGTCAAAAAGCAACCCTTTTAAATTCATATACATTCTGTATTTATAACATATATATACATATATATTGATCTTATTTTGAACAATGTTGATTTTTTTATTTTCAGCAGGAACTATTACTATATAACTATCCTGAGAGATCCAGTATCACGTTACCTAAGTGAGTGGCGTCATGTGCAACGTGGTGCTACATGGAAGGCCTCTTTACATGTTTGTGACGGACGTTCACCAACACTTTCTGAGCTCCCGAGCTGCTACCCTGGTGATGACTGGTCAGGCTGCTCTCTTCAGGAGTTCATGGATTGTCCCTATAATCTGGCAAATAACCGCCAGACCCGCATGCTGGCGGACCTGAGTCTAGTGGGCTGCTACAACGTTTCTGTTATGAGTGAGGAAGAGCGTTGGGCTGTACTACTGGAGAGTGCCAAACGCAACCTACGTGGCATGGCTTTTTTTGGACTAACTGAGTATCAGCGTAAGACCCAGTACCTCTTTGAGCGTACGTTTAACTTGGAGTTTATCGCTCCATTCACGCAGCTCAATGGCACACGAGCGTCCAGCGTTGAGGTTCCTCCTGAGACACAGCACAGAATTCGCCTCTTAAACCAATGGGATGTGGAGCTCTATGAATACGCCAGAGACCTTTTCCTGCAGCGTTTCCAAGTTGCACGGCAGCAAGAACGCAGGCAGGCGAGGGAGAAGCGTCAACAAGAGAGAAGACGGCTACGTGGAAGACTTACAATAAAGCAAGGGTCGCTGCTAAAGCCCACAGTAACAAGTAATCAGGCTAGTAACCACCATGTACTGTCAGATGAGCTGCCTAGAGGAAAAGCTGCTACAGATACTGAAGGGCTGCTCCCAAACTGGTGGGATTTGGATGAGAATGAGACCATTGAAGACTACTTGGACAATGTTGAACAGTGGTGACAAGTGAAATCTCTTAATGTCTTAAGAATGACTGTGCCAAAGTTTGCCTTGACAGTTGTTAATGGGTCTTTTTTACTCTATGACTTATTTTCTAAAACAGCTGAAAAAATATAAACACTGATTGTATTTTAAAACCTCAAACTAAATGTAAGATAAAATGGTGACAAAAAGTCTTTGCAATCCTTTAGACAAATACCGCACCTTTCTTTTCAGCTTACACTAAATATTTTTGTGGTGAGGCTAATTGTCTAATAAAATGAACAAAATAATACATGGAAAAAGCTGCTATTTGTGATTAACAATCTGTATGTTTACCAAAATATTGTTTTATCTGAAATGCATCGTTTGCATTGTTTCACATGACCATTTCATTTATAGATACCTCATGTACCATTGTACAAAGTTACTGTCAATGTTTTAAATGAGCTTTCTTACTTTGATTGTTTATAGAATATAATTTTGATATAAAATGCTTTTCATGCAACGAGTCATTTCCATCACTTCTGTAAGTGTGTTACACTCATCACACCAGCAGTTGGCGCTAAAGCGACATAAATGAAGTGTCATTTTGTTGAATCAAGTAGATATTCGTCATTCCGAGGTTGATTTCACCACTATCTGATAAATAGGGATGTTATTAATGGGATACGTCAGGGGTTTAATAATTTACTGCTTTTTGACCTTGGACATGTCCCCCTGGCACTTAAAAGGGATGACACTATGGATCATATTTGGCATGGTGTCGGTGGGTCCCTTGATCTGAATATCCTGTAAAATGTCATTCTTTTTACGTATCAATATTTATATGAAGGTATAGGCATTTTCATTTAGTACATGTCTTAAAAATAAACCCTTTATTAGCCTATATTTTAAGAATGACGTATGTTAAGTATGATCTATTGTTTTTTTCTTGATGGTGTCTAAATGACAGCCGCTGCTCTGGAGCGCAGGGCTCCAGTCTGAACAAGCGGCTCCCTGATTGGACGCACGCAGTCCTGGAGACGTAGCGCGGTCCAACTTCACCGCGGTCTCCTCCCTCTCGGCCGCACACGTTTTGCCCTTCGTCGGATTTTTTTTAACCTCGTCTCTGCTGCGCTCAGCCTGTGTTGCAGCTAACATTTGAGGCACTGATCCAGACAGCCACCGCCTCTTTCTGTTTTTCCACTGCAGGATTCTTTTAGTTTGATTTGAGTTTTTCTCAATTTAAGGCAATGTCGTGGAAGACTTTGTTCGGAAGATACGGTGATTTAGGCTGTGTAGGATTGGGCTAAAACAGGTAAGAGACGGAGCGTGGTTATCTCTGGCGCAGCAACTCTGCAGCATTAAGCTATTATCTCACTTGCATCTTTAATAATATTAAGTTGTATGTCTTTTTATGTCCCGCAGAATAGTGTGTTTATAAGTGATCATGAGGCTAGACTCTGCCTGTTGCATAGAAACTCAAGGCTCGCACTGTCATTGGTAATACAGGCGTTATTGTCTGCGAAAGGCACAACAGCAGTGACATTTACGTTTGACCTGCTTTAGGCGCAGAATAAATGCAGCGATTTTGTTGAAAACTTAATTTATACCAAAATCATCCTGTGTTTAGCTGCAATATGAGCCTATTGATGGCGTGACGTGAAGCACATGAGCATTTATTTAGTGGCACAAAAGGGCGGGTTGCCTTGTTTAGATGGCACATGTGGGATTTCTATATTAAATGACTTTAATGACTCACTTTATTATTGAGTTTTACACTGTAGGTGAGGCTCCCAGCAGGTCGCTTCCTTGTTGTAGGCTTTTTGGTTTTGCAGCCAGCCTCTATTTGTGTAGTGAGTTGTTAGAGTGAGTCTTGCCCTTTACTACAGAGGTCATAGGCTTTTACTATCACTGTGCTGTCACCATAGAATACTCTTAATCAGAATCTACTCGTTTGCTGTGAATGGACTGACCTTACCTGGTTCGTTTTAACAATGAAGCCAGTCAAGACAAGTTCACACTCCCTCTTGACTCTGAACTCTGCACCAGTTCAGCTAGTTTTTCTTTACTTAATATAAACACAGACAAACGGACACAAGGCAAAAACACATAATTCCCACACAACCTGTTCTCATTTGCCCATTTCACACAGATACTCATTAAACTGGTGATCATCTATGATTAATATTCTATGGAGCAAATAAAATATTTACTATTGAAGCAGCAGCAAATAAAAAATAACAGCAACAGTAACAATACAGTTTTATTGTGAAATCTGCCGTATACAGATGTTTTAAATCTACTTTGGCTGGGTCAAAGTACAATCAAAGTTTATTTAATGAATGTGTTAACCAACCTGCAAAATGCAACAGGAGTGTTGAGCTTTGCCTTCGTTTTGTGAAGGCTCTATTGTCCTGGGCTTGTCTTGGTAAATGGATGTGAATGGAAGCAGTGGTGCTTTAATGAGATGAAAGGATTACCGATACTTAACCTAATTACTTTGCTTCCTCCATCCAAGCTGCAAGCTTTCACTCTCGTTTGGATTCATTCAGCTCCACCTCATTTGTTGTAATCTCAAACTTTGGTCAACTCTTAAAATGTGGAGATCACAAATATGAGATCATATGGCTGCATTTGAAATGGATTTTTATTTCAAAATCATGCTTATCAACCTAGAGCAGGATCTTAGCCATATTATAATCTAAGTGTTAAACATGCAAGGTATAGTTGTTGTTAATGTATTACCTTATTTTATAGTTTTATTAGTTTATAGATATCTTGGTGTGAGTTGATAAGCCTTGAGTGTTGAGTTGGATGTACTGCAGACGTCAGAGCTTAAGTGACTGTTATTCTGTCTCCTCTGACCATTAGTTGTTGTGCATATTCCCAATGGTTTACAGACAGAATGTATGACAGCATAATAATGAAGACATTGTTTGAAAATGATTGAATTGGCAGCTGTATATTTTAGCCACAGTGAGTTGAACTGTGCGTTGATGGGGGTCTTTTCGATGCCAGATGCGTATTCCTGAGCTGCGTTGTCAGGATGTGCGTAAGCAAAGCGCCTGACACTGACGTGGACCATAACACCAGACTGGCTTGTCTTGTCCTCAGAGAAACTTTGTTTTAATCTGTAGACAGAATGGAGCAAGAGTCCAAACATAAGAGTTTATCAAATGGACCTGTGTGTTTTTTAGACTGTTCTTGTTTTTTTAAGGTGGGAGTATCAGTCCCCTGTTCGTCCTTCTCCCACTTTGCTGCAGTGCCCTCCGTCTGTGCTGCCTATCTGCATCCTCTCACACAAAAACAGAGCCCCATTCGCTCATGCAGCCTCCCGCCGCTTCCTCCGTCTGTGTGTGCTTCCATCAGAAGGATCTTCCTATATGTTGTAGTCTTTTACTCCCCCATCCTCTTCAGTTCAGTTATTGTACAGACAAGCACACTTTACATTTGATAGTATTTTTCTCCTTTTATTAAGATAGCTCATTGATGGGTGTTTGTTAATACTGTCTATTCTGTTATCGCCCCTCACAATGGATACACTTGTACAACCCACATCGACTGAGTGGATCAAATGTTGTTGACATTTCACTTGTAGAAACTTCAGAGTGCCATACAGCTTTAATATTAGCATTTGGCTTAACCATGACTGTGCTTTGCCAGTGAAAAAACCTGGAAAGAACCAGGGCAGGGCTGTGAGTGGGAGGAACTGCCCAGCAAACTGTTCTGTCATTGGTTGTGTTGTGCACTTTGTGCCTGCAAATGTTTGTCCAATTGGCTGCAACCCAGAGTTGAACACAGCAGCTGCAGTTGTGTAGAACCAGCCCTTAGCCGATTTCAATTCCCATTGGTTGTTCCCATTTCCTCCTTGCTTTATATTAAATTCTTATTGTTGACCAGGTCTGCTTTAAGTGCATTGCTTTCCAAAGTATACTGCACTGTATCATTTATTAAAAGCTCAACAGACCTAAATTGGCATCTCTGTCCTGTCTGTGATATGCTTTCAAAAGCACAGTTTCGCTCTCATATATGACTGAATTTTAGCTCTTTTCTGTTCCTTGCTACCTCCATCTCACTGGTCCTGCTTCCCTATTTGTTACTCCTCATCTGAGTCTCTTTCCTGCTCCTGTCTCACATTCCTCATCATTCTCTGCTAAGCTTTGACAAAAAAAGGAAAATGGATGTTTGTAGCTTTGAATGAATACATTTTAAACAAGCTGCCATTTTACAACTGACTGACAGCTGCTTTGTGTTTTTGCAGTCAAAGACGAGGCAAGGACATGAGCAGTAGAAGAGATCAATGACAACAAAGGAGAAAGGATGAAGAAAAAACTTAAATAAAAGGAGGAAGTGGAAGACCTGAAGTGCCTACTGCTCGTGTTGTCTGCCTTCTCAGCGCTGACTGCTGAATCGGAGCAGAACGGAGCTCAATATGTGTTTGGCCTTGAACGGACACTATATTTTATACTGACTGCCACAGAGGCCCCATTTTGTCAAACTGCAGTCTGAGCTGAGTTTAGTGTGCAAAGACTCCAATATATAGGGCTTTTTGGTCAACACGTTTTTCTGTTTTTTCAGCCACGGCAGTTGTAGATGTGCCTGTAGAAGTGGTTTCCAGTTGGCGTCCTCTATTTTGATCACATGGTAAAGGCAAGACAGACAGATAATGTGCCTCTGTGTGACCTAGAGTCCCAATGTTTTTTAGCCATGTCCAAATAATATTCACATTTTTCAAGGCAGAGCTGGTCTCTGGCTCAGTGTGAAGTTCCTTTATCTCAGCTCAGTAAAACCTCACCTGATACTTTTCCCAGGGAGAACCCATTACTTCTTTACCTCTGTGTTTTGCGGGGAGCTTTTTGACGACTTTATTTGTCCATTTGTGATGGCTGTCAGCATGACCATGAACCGAGACACCAAATGGCTGACACTGGAAGTGTGTCGTGAGTTTCAGAGAGGTACCTGCTTGAGGTCGGATGCGGAGTGCAAGTTTGCTCATCCCTCCCGCAGCTGCCACGTGGAGAATGGCCGAGTCATCGCCTGTTTTGACTCACTCAAGGTAAGAATACATCCAGAACATTATCAGCTCTTTATTGTATTAGCCACTTGTAGTGTCAGCAATGCTAGGTTAGTTGATGTTTTTTGTGTTGTGTAGGATATGTATATAAGGCATTTAGACATTTTATTTCAGATTACTCAATATAACAGGAACAGTCTCTTAATACATATTTCTGATTATTGCTCAACCTCTCGATATTTTGCAGACAGCCTTTGACCCATATGTGTTGTAGGTAAATGTGAGTGCAGCTCCTACAGCAGCACACAGTTGTCTTTGGAAATTAAGAAACCATTCTTTCTGACTTGGTTTACATGTTTGAAAGTGTGAGCTGTCCAGAGATTACAGCTGCCCAGTTTACTGAGCTAGAATTTATTATTCAGACATTTTCTCTCTGTTATGTCCATCAGAGCAGGAGGGAATTATAGTGAGAGAGAGAAGGCAGCCTAGCAACAGCACAGAAGTGCATATTCATTGGACAGTCTGATCCTCCCTGAATGACATCGCTGTTTTTAGCACAGAGCAACAACATGGCTCTGTGCTGGTGTATTAATGGAGAGAGATAAGACAAGATGCTTTGTACCAAATGCAATGAACTTGACCATTTACAACCCTGGGAACTGTTAAATAAAATCTGTGGATGCAAGTGGCTTTCTTGGTGAGAGGCTGCATCAGTGTGTCACCACCTGCTTCTATCCAATGAAAAACGCTACAGTGTGTACTTAGAGCTATGCATCACTTCTGCCACTGCTCCATTCTTTTCTAATTTTATGGATTTGTCTGCTAATGGCCTCCCTCCTCACTGTCTCTCCCATATCTGGCATCTCCAGTCTGTTGTGAGCTGATTCCTGTCATTCCCTGTTGCTCCTCCATTAGCTGTGTCTGCTCGGTCTGAACCTGCTGTCGGGGGGTAGGGCTAGTTCTTCTTACCTTGTTAACTGGAGTGCCTCTGTCATCTAGAATGATCAGTGGGACCATTACATCTGCCCATCATCCCACAACAGCACTTTCTCACTCCAATGACATCATTGCTAGAAACAAAAATTTATTCCAAAAACGCCAAGTACTGAGAGCCTGTTAATAGTGAAGTGTGTTGCTATGGCGATTAAAGGGATTTGTTCCCGAAACAAATAGTCCCCTAAAAAGCATTTTTTACTGTTAGCCTAATTGTTTTTAAATTCATTACATTCATACTTCAAAGTGTGAAAAGACAAATGTACTTTACTTTTTAAAGCTCAACATCAACATGGATTAAAAAACAACTCCTGACACCTCTCCTATTGCAGGTTACATTCACCAAAGTGCCTTGCGTTTGACACCATGACATTAGTGGTACCAAACAATACTGCAGATTAGTTTAGTAATGACAATACTATAACACCACAACAACAGTCAGGTGTCATTTGTAACCAACTGTTACCAGCCGTTAGTTGGGTTAAACCTTTTTTGCCAGTGGGCAAGGGGATTCACTTGGTTAGTAGTAGAAACTTATCTCGGCCATTCATTGCTGCATTGTGAACAAGCACAACAAATGTTTTTAACACATTTAAAAGACCTCATGGATATCATAAATATTATTTTACTCTCTGTCTGATCTGTTATTCTGTGGGGCTCATGGGACTCACTCCTCATTATAGACTCATCCCTAAACAAAGACCACACTTACACTAAAGCATGCAAACTCCTGCAGTGTGGGCGAGTGTTTGTGTAAGCCGTTGTGCCATCTTGACCATTTCGGGCTACTGCATGTTCGCCTTTTTCTTTTGTCTTTTGAATTGCACCTTAATGCTTGTGTACAAGACACTGCAGTTTGCTCCCGTCCCAGAAAGGGCTTGTGCTGCTAAGCTTTTTCTTTAATGGCTTCATCTCAGTGCAACATCATTTATCACTGTCACATTTATCACCATGACTCCATGACGTCAGTGATAGACCTAAACTCAGCAGCAGCACATCCTCCTTATTCCTTTTTGCTCTGTCCTGCCTTTTCATGTTTGGATTGTGCTCCTGCTTGGCCTTATGAGAGCTGGTTTGTGTGGTTTGATGATGTGGCATGTGGCACACAGATGTAGTTAGGTTGGTTAACTGCCAGTCTGCAGCCATATCTTGTGTGGCTGGTTCTTATGGCAGCTTCTGGTGCTCAGTTGACTTGCTAATGCACTGCAGTTTGTTCACAGTATTCTGACAAAGAAGCACATGTGTTTACGTTCTCTATGTCATGTGACAGTTCTGTTTGACATGGCCACAATGACAATATGCAAACTTACATTCTTAAATTTAATCCACTTTTGTTTTTTGGAATTAACATTTTTACATTGTAAATTAATTTCTCCATACTCTCCTAAATACAGGGGCGCTGCACACGGGACAATTGCAAATACCTTCACCCACCTCCCCACCTGAAAACCCAGCTGGAGATAAACGGGAGAAACAACCTGATCCAGCAGAAAGCAGCAGCAGCCATGTTGGCTCAACAGATGCAGTTCCTGCTTCCTGCAGCACAGCTGCCGCCCATAGTAAGTAGTCCACTCTGAAGTGATAATACCAAGTCATTTTTGGAGAGATGTTCCTTGGATAATATACAAGATAGATACTTGGATTGAACTAAATACAGATATATTACACTGTGCTTGAGTGTTATAAATATAAATTTAAAAAGCAACATATATGTACATAAACTTAGACTCTTCACTTTTTTTCATTCTCTTATCTCTTCTTATGTCTTAAACAGCATATAATCTAATCTCATACTGCCCAGCAACACAGTGTAAAGATGCTGCATTGATTCTCTTGTCTTTTAATCCTTTTCTCTTCAGACCACATTCCCAGTGACACCGTCCCTAGCAACAAGTCAGAGTCTGGCCTTCAGTCCATATCTAAGCCAAATAGCCCCAGGCATGAGTCTGATGCCGGAGCTGCTGCCCAGTGCCCCCCTGCTGGTCCCTGGGAGTCCCACTGGTCTGGCAGCCATTGGCAATTGCTCTTCCACACAGAAACAAGCACGCACAGACAAGTTAGAGGTATAGCTCATGTGTCATTGTTGTATTTATGTTTGTTCAAAATAAGAATTGTAAAATGAGCAAATGTATGAAGACCGATGTTGTTCATGTTTTGGTCAGGTGTGTCGAGAGTTTCAGCGTGGAAACTGCACAAGGGGAGAGAGTGACTGTCGGTATGCTCACCCCTTGGAGGCTGGTATGGTTGACTGCAGTGAGAACTCGGTTATTGTCTGTATGGACTATATCAAAGGCCGCTGCAGTAGAGACAAGTGCAAATACTTCCACCCCCCTGCTCACCTACAGGCCAGGATCAAGGCCACACAACACCAGACCAGTCAAAACATGGCTTCCACAGCTTTGGTGAGAATCAACTGGTGTGGCTACAAAACAAGTAACAAACGCTGATATTGAACACTCTTTGTTTAAACTGTATCCATTTGTTAATTTGTTTTCAAGGTACACATTTCTCTTTTAAAATAAGCTTCAGTTCAGAAAGAGCTTACACAGCCAAAGTGCTATTAAAGAAGCTTTCCAAACTATTTGAGCTCAAATAACGGCTTGACCCCTCTCTTTATAACATTTTACATGTTTACGTTATGCACTGCTCTCATACATTGGGTAGGCTACCAGTCTCTTGACTTGAATTTATTCTAATAAGCTTGATACTTTAGTGACCTCTTGTGGTTGATAAGAAAACCTGTAAAAAAAAAACTAAGGATGTTTTTTCCAGGAAATATTATTGTGTGTCTTGACTCAATTTTTAGTTGAGGCTAGTGCTTTCAGTTTGCAGTAAATACTAGATATCTACATCTTCTTTGCTTTTCATTTTCTTTCTGGCCAGGCTGTGCCACCAGGGTCGTTACCTAAGAGGCCAGTTTTAGAGAAAAGTAATGGATCTGCTGCCACGGTCTTCAGCCCCAGCATGTTTCACTACCAGCAGGCACTGGCAAACATGCAGCTTCAGCAGCCAGCCTTCATCCCGAACGGTGAGTCCATGTCCACAGCAACATGTCTGCCACACGGAGGCGCCAAACCGTCCTTCCATCTCAACTCATTCTTTGTTGAAGGTGGACGCCTGTCATTATCAGTCACAGCAACAAATCCAAACAAAACAAGTCCTAAGATTGTGGCCAGCTGTAAAATCTTTTCTTAGGTACAACAATGACTGAGAAGATTAAATTTTATATTCTCTTTAGTGGTGCAAAATAGTCAATCAATTTCTGGCCCAGGGGAGCCATTGCCACTTGCATTGCCACACTGTGAAATAAAAATGCATAATATAATAATACATATATTTTTGTATATACGCTATATTATATAAATTATTACTGTGTAAGCAGGATCAATTTAATGTGAGAAAGATTTAATTGTTTTCAAATGGAAAACAAAAAGGACACTGTCAGTGAAGATATGCTTTGAAAATAGCAACATAGATGCTGATGAAGTGGAATCAACTGGATCTTTTTTGTTGCAACATGTGAGTGTGGCTCCACATCTGGCTCTTATTCTTTTTGTTAGTGTTTGCTCCTCCAGTCCTCTCCAGTAGTTCTGAGAGGAAGGACACTCTTGCCACTTATGCTTGAGTATATGTCAGATATACGTTCCTGTTTCAAAAATACACTTGAGGTTGCAAATCTAAAAATAAAAATGGCACTGTAGTCTTTGGATTTATTTTGTTGCTTTATTAACATTTGCTTACATGTGCACTTGCCTTGTCCATCTGGATACAATCAGAGACATTATCAGATTCTTAAGTCTCATTTGATTGTATTATTGATCTTTCTTTGTTGGATTAGCCAACATTTGTGTTGAAAGAATACATAATTTCTTTTTTGAAGTGACTGCTGTGTCTAATGTGTGATTTTATTTGCCTTTTATTTTGATTGCATGATTCTCGGTATTATTTAGTGTCACCCTGGCAGTACCATTTGACTTGAGCCATGACTATTGATCCTACACATTTGACATTGTAATCATATCATTCCTGTCCCTCTCACCAACATCCTCCTCGTCCTTTTGTCTTCTGTCTGACTGAATCAAAAGTTCCCATGATGCACGGTGCCACCTCCACTGTTTCGTCGGCCTCGACCCCAGTCACCAATGTTCCTTTTGCTGAATCTGCCGTCTCCAATCAGGTTTGCTCTTTGGTTTCAGTTTTTTTTTAGCTCTGTAAGGTACAAATCTTTTTAATAATATTTAAGTAAGATCTCATTTTAATCACACTTCATGTATTTTAGCCTGTTGTGTTGTAGAATCAGGGAGATAAAATTGAAAATGTCACTTTTTTTATCAGCCATTTTTGTTGTATTGTGTGATTAAAATACCTATTTTTTTTTATATCCAAGGTATTTCACAGCAATGAAAACTAACAATACCCTGACGTACTGTTTACACCATTCTTGTAATATGAGACAAGACCAGAAAGAACCAAAAAATCACACATTTACAGTCTCTCTATAAAACAAATTTTTTTTAAATTGTGTGTGTGTGCTGTCAAACTATTGAAATAAATGGCTTGTAATTTACAGTAAATATGGGATCTGTGTCAGCCATTTACACCAGGAAAATATGATGAAATAAACCTAAAGGTGTTTTAACAGTGAGGTTCAACAGACAACCAAGGTGCGAGTGCTGCTGCTGTATTTTGTTAGTTATAACAGCAATTTTTACATCAATATTTTCCTCAATCTTGTCAAAATCCCTCTAACCTAAAAATGTTAGAGAGCAGCAAAACTATGACAAGAAGGAGATGAAAATAAATATTGTGTTTATGTGGTTCATTGTTGCTTCAACTGCTGCTAGATAAACATAGCATGAACTGAATGTAAAATATCTGCAGTGGAATGCTTCTTTCACATATTTCAATTGTCTCTTGCAGTAGACTCCTCTGAGTTTCTGAATCCAGATCCAATGGAGCTGCAGTGTGTATCCATGGAAACTCATCTCTGTCCCGTCCCCAAACTGTTGGTGGCTGCTCCGATTGCTCTTAACTCAGTAAGCCTCTCACGAAACCCCAGTTAAAGCTCCTGGACACCACATGCCAGCAGGACAGTCCTGGCTCAGATTGGTCCGTTTATTTATGTGCACCTCACTCTCAAGTTAACAAACTGGGCACACACGGTTAAAGCCTGAACAGCCATCCTGATGAATACAAACTTGAAAATCAGTCTGAGCAATTGAGCTCTGCTGCTTTACAGCCATAACATGCCAGTCATTGGAGGGTGAGACCACATGCCCTTTACAAGTTGGAGCCAAACGGCCACCAATACATTTGACTGTTTTAAAGTCAGAAACTCAAACAAAAGTATGAAAATCATCATCTCCAGATATGTTGGGCTGCATCTCTGTTTGAAAGGGAATTATCAATGTAATAACAAACAGCTAAAGTTGCATTTAGTCTGAACATGTTGACGTGTACTATCTAAAGTACTTCTAGTCTCTAGAACAATTTTAATGCAAACGATTGATAATCTCAAAGCAGAGTCACACACATGTATATATATATATATATATACACACACATATATAGATATATATGTATATATATGTGTATATATAGATATATATAGACACACACACACACACATATATATATATATATATATATATATATATATATAACTATAAACTTCTATGGGGACTCTTAATAGTTTTACATGATGTCACAGGTTTTGTACAGAGCTGAGGCTGGATTTGTTTCTGGCTGTGCTGAAGGTGGTATATACAGTAGATAGAATAGGCAGATGTTTTTGTGTGAATTTTCACAATTAGGCTTTTGATGAAAATGTGGCACAAGGTTTTTATATGGCGTTTCAGGGAGTAGCTTTGAGCTTGAAAATGTTCATCTGACGTTCGACTGTCTTTGTCAAAAGTGGTTAGACTCTAAATAAAGCCACAGTTAATGAACAAGACCTAAGTTATAGTAAGGTCAGGAAATGAAGGAAAAAAGATTTGTGATTTACTTTACTGATGTCTTGGAGAGAACTGCTCTGTAGGTTGAATATATATCGTTCACTTTTTATTGACATGTGCCCCCTTTGTTAGACTTGTGCATGACCATGAGTGTTTCTTTTGCATTACTTAAACAATAGTTTCAGCTGTTGTTTATTATTATTGAAAACCAAACATTTTAAATTGTTTGTACAAGTCTGTATAGTATATATTTGTTTGGTTGATGCTGCAAATACTGTATGGCACCCTCACTAAACATTAATCATTTTAATAATATTAATATGTTGTGAATGTATCTGATGCAAAAACTACACATCCCCTTTAAAGAGAGGGACATCTTGTAAATGTATATTCATTCCTTTCTGAGGGTTACATACAGTTGTTCACCAATTGAAAGATATGTATGTCACAATATACAGACTAAGCTGTATTTTTTATTATTTGTGGGTTCAAGGTGTACTTAATTAATATTGGAAAAGATACACTTGATCAAATTAAAATAATTACTCACTAGTTTTCCACATTTTGCCTTCAGCCCTGGCTCTGTTTCACTGTCTGTACTTAGGTGCTAGGTACTGTTTGTCTCAGTGCAAGCCCTGTACATCAGCGAATAAGACTTTTTAATCAAAATTACATGTTAAATTTAGTTTTAGGCAAATGGAGTGACATTTTAAAGATTAACGCACACATTTGATCTTATTCATCCATCTTAGTGTTATGCCTTCACTATATGATGAACAACTTGTGCCTTGAGAGGGCATTGTTGTCTGTATAAACAAGAGTGTATTTGCTGTGGAATATGATGTGGCATCATATCTCTTTCCTTCTTTTGTGTATTTGAGCTCTCTTGACACCACTTTATTTAATGTTTATGGCTTTATTTCAGGTTATGTTATTGAATCAAACATGATTATGCATAATGCTCTGACTATTTTCAGCATATGTGTCAGACATGAACAGTGAGCCTTACTTGACTATTGTGGAAGGACAATAGTTGTGTATGAAAATTATAACCATTTTAACATAACGGCATGAAAAACTGTGTAAAAAACATTTATACATAGTTAATAGTTTGTGTAGCTCAATGTGAAAAAAGTATAATTTAATAACATACTTTGTATACAGTAATGGAGATGTTGTTAATGGTAAAGATGACAACATGACTACCTTTCTATTATCCACTTGAACTAGGCTAATACATTCAGAAAGGGAATGTCTAAA
The DNA here is from genome assembly GCA_036850595.1 of Rhyacichthys aspro. Lineage (NCBI taxonomy): Eukaryota > Metazoa > Chordata > Actinopteri > Gobiiformes > Rhyacichthyidae > Rhyacichthys > Rhyacichthys aspro. Next base: position 11,787,773 of record CM072157.1, on the reverse strand, counting down.
TGAACTGTCCTTTATTGTAATGTGGTTATACATTTTATATGTAATTCTTGTAAAATCCAAAGGTCCTTTGGGTAAATTAGGTGTTGATTTTGTTTTGTTTATTTGATCTTCATTGGTACTTTGTCTTTTTGTTTGTTTGAAGTATGTTTTTGAGAACATAAGAAATGATCTTTTGGTCATTAAAGATAAAGTTATAAATTTTATATAACATTTGTGTTTCCCATTTTGGAAGCTGGACACCCAGATGTCTCTGTTTAGATGCAAGCCCTTATAGAGTTTGGTTTCCAGTCTCAATGGAGAATGTCTTTCTGCCCAGCTGTGCTGGGTGATGTCGACCCCTGCTGAGGTGTATACGAATGTGTGATGTTCACCTTGTTTGCACTTATGTATATAACAAAGTACTTAAAATTTATTTTGAATAAATACTGATGAAATCAAACCAAAATCTATTGCTAACGATACATTATTGCATATGTTTAAATTTGGATTGCTTCCAAAATTGTTTGTTTTGCTAGAGCTCTTTTTGCCAAGTGTGACTTTGCCTACAGTTTTTTTTTTTTTCAGTTTTTATTTTGGCACATTATGGCATACATTTCTGGCTTCACAATGAATAAGCCAATGACCAATAAGAAAAGCTTATCTGCATTTTTTCTTTCTATTTTTATTTAAATGCATGTTAAAGACTGAACAAAACATGGGCTTTGATGGGAAACTGTTAAAAAAAATAAAAGATGGATGTCTGTAATTAATTACTTTGCTCTCTTATTTTATTATCCCAAACAACAATATATCAAAATTCTTCCTAGGAGTTTATTCAAAATAAAATAATACTGCAACATACTTACACAAAGTTATGCTCTTCAATTGCTTTTATAGCCAGCAATGATGAACTCACTCTTACCAATTACTACTGGGTTCTCTGTCCTATTGATGTATACCCAAAACTCACAAAACTGTTCCCATCATGCTTAATGTCTGCGTGTGAGAAAATCCATTGGACTTAAAATGCTGGGTTTTCTAATGTTAGAAATCAGTTTGTGTTTATATCATTATGTGAACATTTTATTATGGAAGAATAAAAATAATATGTATGTAACCTCTGTAAAATGTGGGTAAAATGCAGTTTTTGGAAATTATTTTGTTGTTAGGGTACACAGGTACAAGTGCCAGATTTGTGCCCGCTTGTGGAAGAAGGTGAGGGTCAAAGACTGCTCAGGATCAAGCCATATTAAAAAGTAAAGGATAGACCTGCAAATGACTGCTGTTTTAGTCAGATATTGTTTTATTGTGTGTTCTGCTTCTGGTGCTTGTATGTGCTGTTGTGCTACATGCCAGTTTATTTTGCAGTGCATTGCTGTGTGTATAGTGTGCCTATGATGATTTCTGCAATTTCAGTTTGTCTTAAATAAAGTAAACGCAATCTACAATTCTCTTTTTATTTTGTTATTCAAATGTCCACCACTATAAAGGTAACGTTGAATTTACATAATTTAAAAACCCTATTATCTGACTAAGCATACATAGAGATTGAAAGGTAGAACCTAAACTAGATTATAATATAAAACTGTAAGATTATTTCAGCGAGAGAGAAGGAGAGTTGTTGTTTTTTTTTTTTAACTTTGAATATTGTTGCATGTTTGGCAGTGCATGTTAGGCAAATGCATTACGTCAGATAAAAGAAGAGACCGTAAACAGGCTTTTTTTTCATTATTTATACACTACGATCATTTGAAATTAAAGTTCGCAAATCTGATAGTATTTTTTGGTTGTTAATCTCTTACAGCGCTCATCACCAAGCTGATGCGTAAAGGTCAGACTCTTAACCTGAAAAAAATCGGTCCGGAAGTTGTGCTCTTGTTAGCGGAAGTAGACTGCTAGCATCAGGAAAACGCGTTTTTCTGTAAGCGGAATTAGACCCCGATGGGTTGTTAAACAATTTGCATTCAATGGACCCCCGGGTGTTATCACTAAATCAGCGGCAGGACTGTCTATAGCAGATCAAGCCAAGCTCCCGGGCCGCACCAAAGCCAAAGTCAGGACAGACAACTCTGCGTTTGGTGGACACCGGTGCGAGGAGGCTGCGGGGTCGGTATAACCTGTGCGGAGAAATAGGCATGCACTCTTCAGCACAAGTACTAGAATAGCCCTGTTAGTTTTCGCTCTGTAGATACACAAACAAATAAAATAAGGTCTGTGTTGCGTAGTGCAACAGTTAAAGATTTGAGACTAAAAATATGGATTTTTGTAAGATTAGCCTTAGAAGTGCTAGCTTTGCCGCTAGCTAACAGCGGAGTTCACGGATAGCAACTTTTACTCGCTCCAAACCAATAAAAAACCAGCAAGTATGAACACTAGGCTTGGATGTAAATGAACAACAAATTGTTCTTATTGTCCATCGTATTATCTAAGATTGGTTGTTTTTAAACTAACCAATAAATGTTTTTGAGTCGACTATAACAGTGTGGCTAAGGCGTTAGCTGTTAAGTTAGCCTATCTCTGTCGGCCAAATGAAAGAGTACAAAGTTGTGGTGCTGGGAAGCGGCGGGGTCGGCAAATCCGCTCTGACTGTCCAGTTCGTCACCGGCACATTCATTGAAAAATATGACCCGACCATCGAGGACTTTTATCGGAAAGAGATTGAGGTGGACTCCTCGCCATCTGTGCTGGAAATCCTCGACACAGCAGGCACTGAGCAGTTTGCCTCCATGAGAGATCTGTACATAAAAAATGGACAAGGCTTCATCCTGGTGTACAGCCTGGTCAACCAGCAGTCTTTCCAGGTAATTAGGATTAAATGTAGAGCACAGATTCAAAGAAATTGTTTCTGTTTGTTAGTAGAATATGATGTTTAATTCATCTCACAGATAGCTACTGCAAGTCCCCAAATACAACGTAATTTCTTTGTGCTACTACTTTGATTTTCTGTTTGTTTCATAGCCTTGATATTGCTGCTTTTTCTTGACTCATTGACAACACCAGAAAAATATTTATAGCATGTATGTTTTATGACATTGAAAATGCTCTAACTTATCAAGTGGCCTTAAAAATTATACACTCTTTGTCTTTCAGGATATTAGACCAATGCGAGACCAAATAGTTCGAGTAAAACGCTTTGAAAAGGTGCCATTGATCCTGGTTGGAAACAAAGTTGATCTAGAGTCTGAACGAGAAGTGGCTGGATCTGATGGCCGAGCTCTGGCCCAAGAATGGGGTTGTCCTTTTATTGAAACTTCTGCTAAGAGCAAAACGATGGTGGATGAGCTGTTTGCTGAGATAGTCCGTCAGATGAATTATTCTACATTGCCAGAAAAGCAGGAACAGTGCTGCACAGCCTGTGTGGTGCAATGAAATAAGAAGGTAAAGTTGTTTGTATTTGGTAAAGTGTTCACCAATGCAATGCAGCATAGTTCTCAAATATTACAAAATGTGATGAAATGTCCCTGCTGTGCTGTGTAAAATGTTCACAAGCCGAGGAGAAATGTGACACATGGATGACTGTGTGGTGCTTCGATGAGATGTTAGGGAGAGGAGACGATCAGTTTGAAATGTGTGAAAGACGAGTTGTCAGTGCATTTCTGTGTGAACTGTTGGTTTGGTGATAAAATTGCAGAAGTATATGGCAGGAGCCAATGAAGCTCATAAGCCTTGTGAGCTGAGGCATATAAAGAGGAAAATGACACATCCTGTTTTCTTTTTTCCTGAAACAGGAAGTTCATTTGAGATTGAGCCTGTTCCTTTTGACAACTCAGATGAGGGCTAACATGCCAGGTTAACCTTTTAGACCTTTATCTATAAGATTTTCAAATAACCATTTTCTCTTTTCTTTAATAGATCTGAATCTGGATCAACACAAGCATTTGATGAACCAGGAACCTGGGCACTACCTGACTTATGCCTACAGCGAAACTTAACAAAGCGGGTTAAGTTTCTGTTTCAGATGCTTTGTGTCAGTCATAGAGCATCTCACAGAAAATGTGTCGACCCTATTTTTGATATCATAGATTTACAAGATGTTTCTGCTGCAACTTTTAAGAGCCTTTGCAATGTCCCAGGATGGAGTGGCTCCTCAGCTGAACACAGACTGAAAATTATCTGTGAATTAATGTCTTTTTTTGAGTCAGAATATTCCCTGAAGTAATAATCAGAAGGTGTTTGTGAGGTTGCAGCTTCTTTTTAAAGCTGCTTTAATCGCTATTATATACTTTAATATTACTTGTGTAATGTTTCAAGTATGATGCAACATTTTTCCTTTTCAGCATGCATACAGAGGTTTTTGAAGTCCCTGGTTTATGGGCAAAACTATTCATTTATTTCCAAACTTTATTGAAAATCAGGTTATACCAAATTAGTTTTATGGCTCTTATTTTTAGCTCCAGATTTCCCTTTCTGCTCCATTTTCTGGCAGTAATTCTTCTTTATAATTGGCCTGAGGAATTTTAACTTAAATAATTTAAATAATATACATGCTAAAAATGTACATGCTAAAATTTAAAAATGCCTAGTCAGTTTAAAGTGAAGACAAAGAGCCATTGTACGTTTTTGCCTGATTTCTGTTAGACAGCTGATTTGTTATGTCTGTTCTTTTCAAGGTAAGAGTGATGTGGACACTGGTCTTCCATTTTCAGTGACTTTGGAAAGGCCGAAAAATCACGTTGCATCTTTGTGTTTGACTCATGATGTGTGTTGCTTTGAATTAAGGAAGTGGCTTATTTTTTTGTCACGTAACTCCCACTGCAACATAGTTTTAAAAGTAAATAAGTTTTAACATTGTAATTTTCTTTTTTCTTATAGTGACCTATTTATTAAAACTAATGATACAGTTAGCAGGTTTTAAACATTTAATTTTGTACTAGCTTTTGTGACTTTTAAAGATCTAAGAATTTTTTTCTGAAGCTGAGATTTTAACAGAGCCTTAATTTCTGTTGCACCCTGTTGTTTTGTGTCTTCATTTCTGAAAACTATCTTCAAATACCTACACAAAGGTTGCATCTATCAATTGCTAACTATTTCACTATTTGAGTATATTTTGATGTTGCCATTTGGATAGACCATTGACCACAAAACACCCCTGCCCAGAAAACAGTTAAAGCTTTTTGATGCCCAAATAGCACCTCCTTTATTTCCCTCATGCATGAAACTGGCAGAACATATGGAGACGGTGTGGACCTAGCAGGACATGTTCTTGCCTTTGTCACACATGGTAATAGTTTTCACATCCCACTGAGCACAAAGATGGCACTCATGTCCATTCTCAGGTGGAGCGTCTGGATGCTTGCTGCATTCTTTTTATTGAGGAGAGGGAGGTGCTCAAAAATAGGGTCACAACAGCTACTGGAAGAAAAAAACCTTACTTGGGATGCCATGTCATGAGCAATAAAGAACACAGGCTTACTAAAATAATGCATCAAAAAAATAATTGCACAAGCTGATTCTTTTATTGTTGACTGCATATCAGTATGTGATATTACATTATGGGACAGCTTTGATTTCAACATGCATGTATGTGTATATATGTCCACATATTTCTGCAATGGCAATGTCTATTATATTGGCAAAAACTCTTTTATATACTTTGCCATTAGGGTATAGGCAAAAAAAAAAAAAAAATCACACATAATTGGTTTTAGTAGTAATAACATGATTTTGTAATTTTAGGCCTTTTTTGAAAACATGTTTGATGGGGTTTTTCATATACTGAATGAAGAATTCTGATTTTTAATAAGGACATTTATGAGTACAAAAATGTCATCTGAGGTAACAGTAGCCCTTGAGGCAGCTGCCCTCATTTCTGTGTGGAGGTTTTCTCTTTACACATGCATGTTGCTGCTAAAGGAAGTATTTATGCACACGGTATAATGGCGTGACATTGAGCTATTTTGCTCATAACAAAGTTGAAAAACTTAAAATGTCAGCTTTGTGACGCAGTTACAGGTCTATGCCTCTTGGTGGCAGTGCTACATGAAAAGTCGCGTCGTGACGTATGCGGAAGCATCCTCCAAGTTTGTTTAGGTGTAGCTTTATGTGGTATAGCTAATAGACCATATAGGCCAAATATGGCTTAGAAATAAAGACGTGTAAGGTGGAGGCTGTAGACTACATAAAGACTTTTATCTAAGTCTGTATGATTTTTATTATGTTTATGATTAAACATGAAGACCGTGTTTGTGACAGTCGGCACCACGAGTTTTGATGAACTCGTTGAAACCATTACCAGCTCTGAAGCTGTACAGGTAAGTGAACGTGTAAAGCTAAAAACAGCAGAGCTTAGTGTTGAAATGGTAAAATAATTAATTTGAACGTTACCTCCGTAATAATTAGGTGTGTCTTGATGTAGATATGTTTATCTACATGTGATCTTATAAACACCTCCATCTTAAGCAAATTAATACTGGTTATTTAACAAATGACACATTGCATGTGACCAGGATCTCAGACTAACCAGGATTATAAACATTAAATCAATACACAGTTGGTGGTGAACACACTTGTATTTTCTCTTTTGGTTTAACAGAGGAAATTAAATGATAGCAAATTTATACATGACAAACCTGGCTTGTGGCAAAGTTTTCCATCTTTTTTTATGAACTATACAATTCAGAGCTGGCTGCTGCCCAGCCATTCAAGTTTTTGGCTGTGAAAACACTACAGTTTGTTCCATCTTATACTACACTTAAACTCAGCAACTGTAGTAACATGGTGTTATACACAGAATGGTGGTGTATAGTGTTAAGATCACTGTATTATATATACACAGAAAATAAAATGAAAAGAAAGGGTAGATTATTCTTTCTGATGGTAGGGTGGAATGCATGTCTTTATGTCATATTATGCTTACTACAGGCTTTAAAATCTAGAGGATATGAGTGTCTGGTTCTTCAAGTTGGAAGGGGTACTATTCTTCCAACTCCTGACAGCTGTGCAGGGATCACTCTTGAGGCCTTTCGATTTAAGGACTCTCTAGCAGAGGACATGAAGGGAGCAGACCTCATCATCAGCCATGCAGGTGAATATAAGAATAGGGAACATGTCAAGTTTTGTCACCTACAGAGGCAGAATATTAGGAAAAGATAATACGTCATTACTCTCATGAGTATTCCAATGAGATTCTATTTTTTTTTTATATTGGCATTGTAAAAGTTTTTCAATTTAATTAAAGTGTAACACTGATTGTTGATTGTTTTAATTTGACCATAATGTGATTTAAACCGCTTTCTGATCAATTATTTTGAGACATAAAGTGAACAGCCTCTGTGAAATCCTATGACATGATCTCTTTTCAAATATTGTGCGGTCATTGTCCCTTTTTTTTTTTTTTTTATATGTGACAATAGTTTAGAATAATTTAGTACAGAAAGTACTAAACTGACTATAACTACTCAGACATAAATTATTGTTTTCTTTCTCAGGTGCAGGGAGTTGCTTGGAGGCTCTTGGTGCAGGCAAGCCTCTGCTGGTTGTTGTCAATGACAAACTGATGAACAACCACCAACTGGAGTTGGCCAGACAGCTGCACTCAGACTCTCACTTACTCTATTGCACATGCAGGTTGGTGTTACTACACACACCAGCAACTTATTTACTCAAACACAATTCAAATACACTTCTCCCCCTGTTCCAGGACCCTGACAGAAATGCTGAGGACCATGGATCTCTCTGTCCTCCTGCCTTTTTTGCCTGGACAGACCAAAAACTTTGCAAACTTTCTAGACAAAGCTCTTGGAATACAATAAAACAGAAGCACACTAAAACAATTTTACAGTACAGCATTAGACTGCATGTATTTTTAAACCCAATTTCATAACCAGTGTATGAGTAAGTCACAATGTTAAACCATTGATTTTAAGTAAATCCCTCTGCCAGGGAGTCACAAGAACTCCTTCACGACTGCTATGAGACATTACAGTCGATGGCACATGAAATCTGAATCAATAAATCTAAAGACTAACTGAACTGAATTTCCCCTTGGGATTACTAAAGTTTTATTTAATTTAATTTATATGGCTATTGGGCCTTTGTCTTGCTCTATATTTAACTAAACTTGCACCTGCCTGTTTCTGTTTGAATGCCACTATGATTTTTTATGTAAAAATATCAACAAAACATAAATGCATTTCCTGTTTCCAGTTCATTATTGTACAGCTAAATAAAAATTAAAACAGTATAACACACTATTTTTTTTAATGTTTTAGACATATGTTTGTGTTAATAAATAACTTTAGTTACATCTTTTTACTTTTGTTTTTTTGGAAACAGGAAATGGTGACGTGTGAAAGGCAGCATTTACACCAGCTCCTCTCTGTCTGAACAATGAAGCCAGAGAAGTAAATATTTTCTAAAAAAAGTTACAAAAGTGACTTTTCAGTTACATAGTCCAATAAATTGATGAATGAACTATTAGTTGGCTGTGGTCTCAAGCATATTATTGAAGTGCCGTGGAAATGTGGTGCTTTCCTGAGGGAGTAAGGGGAAACTTTCTGAGACAGATGGTTGTATTTCTGAAATTAAGTTGTTGTTTCGCATATGTGCAATTAGAGAAATGGTTACTGACAACAAGAAAAATAATAACTAAAAACATTATTGAAAATCCAGCGGGTTTCATTTTGATTATAGCTGCATTCCTCATGTTTATGCATTGTAATCAATTTATGCTGAAACCTCAGACATGCTCAACAGCATTAGCTCCAGACAAATTTAATAAGACGACAAACAACATGATGTGATTCAATTTGAGCCTTGGTGACATTTATTGTCACTTTATCAGACAATTAAACGCTGCTCATAGATGTTTGTGTTTTTCATCCCTACTTTATATTAACAGATGGACCATACCAGTGGAACCCATATTTATCTATGTTTAGGTAAAGACTACGTCACACCCTTGATTCACTTGATCTGGTTTTGACTGGTTCTGCTTGCCACAGTGGTTCATGTGAATCTAATTTTGATAACAAAGATGCACTCTCAGGCATCTCACTTGTTTTTCTATCCAATTTTTTAAAAGCCAACTTTTCTACAGGGCATTGAAGCAAGATGTGTTGTTAATTGTTGCTTTGCTTTTTTTGTAAATGAATAGAGGTGTTGTAACCTGGCTGTAACTGCAGATGGAGGAAGAAGTTGTGCCCAGGGACCATATGTAGGAACTGTAAGAGGGCAGCATTAGTTTCTACATCAGAGTAATGTGTAGTACAAACACAGTGCAAAAACAATAAAGTTGTGACACTTTGCCTCTAAAGTCAATAAGATGGGCTCTATGCAAAGGCACTGCTAAGGGGGCTGCCACTTAAGTTGTGTGGCCGGCATTACAGTGTAAGTACACAGACATTGGGCTGGAAGTATTGTCGGTGCTATATGATCTGCGTTGGCCTGTTTTTGTCTGCCTGTCCTGTTGTTTGCAGATGTTCATTAGCATTTAGATGTAACCCTCGGTGTTGCAGCTCCGCCTCCGCGCTGTGATTGGACGCACTGTTACTGGAGCTGTCAGCCCAGGCAGGGGAAGCTTTTCTCTTCTCCCTCAGTCCGGACCTCCGCTACTGCCCGTCTGACTCACAGCGGCAGCAGGCAGCCTTTTTGCCTTTTGTTAGCTGGCCTCAAATCACCAAGGAGATACGAAGCTGCATCCATGCAATAGCACACTTTCTGGAAAATGATCATCTGCACGAATAAAATGGAGTACCCCCTAAGAGCTCAGTGCCAGCGAGTCCAAAAACAGGTAGGTTTAACACTGAGCTAATGCTAAATAAGTTAGATCTACACAAATGATGCTAGCGGCTAACTAAAGGGCACTTCATTCATTTGGATTATTTTATAGCAAACAAAAGCAAGGCATTTAAACCAACTCGTATCAGCAAATTAGTTCACTTCATTAACTTTACATGTAATTTAAAGACTATATTCACACAGAAAATACTGACACACCTCCGACATGTTCGTTCTTTTAAAACTTTGTGTGATTTCAGTGTTAGCTTTGGACCACTTTAAGCGTTAGGTTAGTTTTGATAAGACGAGTCAATTAAATGCGGCTCAAAGAGACACTCATTAATCATTAATAACACTTTAAACTATATATTTTTATCTGAAGATCTTTGTAGGGCACAGGACTCGTGAATAAACATGTTATATGTCCCTTTTTTCCGTTACTCTCTATAAGACCTTTTGCTAAACTAAACGTAGCTAACTACTAAGATGAATAAATGTATTTTGAAACCTAGAAATCTCTTCTTGGAGTAATACAAGGGTCTACTGCTCAAACAAAGGACTTGTGTTTTTTGGGGTTTTTTTCTGGGATTAGCACTTTAACATATGAATATTACACCTCTAAAGTCGGTGTTATTGCATTTCGACGCAAAAATGGAAGAGAAAGCAGCTGTAGGTGCCTATGACATCATCAGGATTTGGGAGAAAAGTGTCTGAAGTAATGCAGTACCTTTGTTGACCATAATTAAGATATAAGGACGAGTCTTAAGGCTAAACGCAGTAAACGCCTTCATTACATAGACACACATAAAGACAAACGCTGTCTTCATATATTTTTTAACTTGGGTGAGAAATGTCTTCGCCTTGCATTGTGTAGATTTTGTTGGGTGAATTGGACTGCCAATCAAAGTTGTTTTTCTCCTCTGTCGCTGTTTTTTCATTTTGCAACAGAAAGGGGGCGCTGTTTGAGGCATGTTTGCTGCAGATTAGAGTCCAGAATTGGAGCAAAACACAAGGAGGAATTCAAAACCTCCTTTTTATGTTTTCAAAGAAGGTGTTCAAAGTGTGCCTTTATCTGCTACATGTTCAAAACCAAGGAAAGTAGCTGTATTTATCCTGTTACAAATGTCAATTACAGTTTTAAATCTATTCTTAGCCACTCTTTGTCCAAACCTACTTAATGCCCCTGGCCTGTTTGTGTACAAGACAAGTAGTGAATAGGCTCATTATCAGCCAAAGTCGTGTGTAACCTCATCCCTGCCCAGCTCTACCTGCCTTCCATGTTTTTCTGGCATATTCAATAACTCATCATCCACTTTATATGGGCTCGCCTGTCTACCCTTTTTCCAACGCTGCTGCACAGTGTTTTGTTTGTCTTGTGTTGTATGTGTAGTCCTACCCAGGCTGCACCCCTCCCCGCTCCTCAGCAAACCTCTTTGGGTTGCATTTGGTTTGTTTTGCTCTGCTCCTAGAGTTCAGGTTGCAGAGAGCCAAAATCGTCCCGACTGCTGCTTGTATTTCCGGTGGGGGGACTGTTTGGGGAGGGGGGTCTGGCGCATGATAGATAGACCCCCTCCAGTCTCAATCGGTATGCAACTTGAATGTCCTTCTCCTGTATCCGTCCCCTCTGCACGGAGAAACCCTACGTGCACATGCACACAGCGCCCCTCGAACTGACACTATCATTTTCACTATTTTGTGTCATCTCAGAGTTGCTTTAGCGTTAATGTTTACTCATTCAGTGCTGGTGTGTTTGTCAGCTGGTTATCAATGCCTGTCTTTGTCTGCCTGTACCTTTCCTCCCCTCACTGACGTCATGTTTTTCATTTTATTCCTGCCTCTTGCCCTGTTCTGATCAATAAACAAATGACCTATATATCCTCCTATTTTTAATTTTCAATATAAAGTGATTAGCACCTGTACATTTTTGCGCTTGTTTAATTGACTGCAGCCAGGTCACAAGTTTGATTTCATCTCGCGATTTGAATACACTAGCTCTTGTACCAACATTGCGGGCTCTGTTACCCTAAGGCTTGTTTTTGACTAGAAAATGACTGTGGGACATACTGCATGCAGCGCTTTGTAGAGCTTCAAGCCTCCAGGTTCATATGAAACCACAGTATTCTTTGTAACACCACACACTGTCACCTAAATGATGATGTCTTAGCTTTACAGTAGATATCCACCCACACAAGGTTGTTGTTACCAGTTTCTTCTTTTTTTCTTTCTTTTCTTGCGGCTGTTTTTCATGTGGGTGGACAATAAGGAGAGTGTGGCTGTATCAAAACTAATGCTGTGTAAAGATCTGTTTTCCTCAGGCAGTAAATTGAGAGCAGCGTGACCGAGTGTTTGGTAAAATTGATGTGGGGAACTTTAAAATGACAATAACCATGATCCTAAATACACTCTCTGTAGGATTTAAGATTTAGTTTAGATTTTGCACTTGTGTCAGCAGATATGGATGTATCATTTCCTGCTGTGGGATGAACTGTACTTCCTATTTCAGTTTGACAATTTCTGTCATGTCTGTCAGACAGGATGGTACGTATTAAATGTTTGCTACAGTAAGTATTGCTTAATATTGTTGACAAATCTCTAAATTTTAGAGAGAAAAATTCGAGAAACTGTGGCACTTCCTCTGTAACACAGTTCTCAATCTGTTACCATGTCTGTATATGACAGGAAACTACTTAGTATAGTTACACAAACCTGGAAATGTATATGGTTTTGAAAAAGTTATGGAAACATAGATGACTTTGTGTAAATTTTGTCTTTAAATATAGCTCAGATTACTTAGTATTTCAATATGAATAACAACAAAACAGATGAAGATGATATTTACCCATTTCATTTAGTTCAAAAATGCTAACACATTTGAGATTGGCCCCTTATGCTATAAATTCTGAGTACTGTAAATACATTTTAGTGAACAATTTAGTAATACTACATTTAGTGAAAGGTTTTCAAGAACTCATGAAAACGTCACAAAGAATCTATATATAATTTATATTAAACAACATTTAGTTCTGTAAATTTGTTTGGAATAAAAATAGGAAACCGTCCACACTGTAACTAAAACTATATGCTATAATTTATAAGTGGCGTCTCTTGTTTTGTGTTGTGTAATTAGTCTGATCATATAAAACATCTTGGAAAAAGTACAACTTAAGGAAGATGTTTTTTTCTTGCCAGTGATGAGGCGAGTTTGAGCTCGACAGTTGTAACCCAGATTCTGCGGCTCGCATACTAATGAGCACCTCTGGTGTTTGCTGAGAGACACTTGTGTGAGTTTACTTGTGATTGGCAGCCACCTGTGCTGTACGTGTCCTTCACATCATCTCACATGTGAGTTGACACACCAGCACGGGTCAGGGTCTGAGTCTGTTTATATTGTCCTCACCTATGTCGCTTGCCTCCAGGTCTTTTCATGTTGTTTAAGTTGGTGATTTGCGACACACTGTGGTTGATTTTACCTATTTATTTGAATACACTGTATTTAGGTCAAGAGGTGGGGCCTAAAGCAGGATCAGGGAGAAACTCCGGCCTGCACTAAGGACAAGTACCACATGGAGCTACTGCCCAGATAAACATGGTGCTGAATGCCAGAGCTGTACATGACTTAAATAACATGTGATATTGCCCATTTGCTGTGGTTGTCTGCAATGTAAGTGCTGGTGTGAATTGACAGGCCACCAGTAACATGGTAAAAGGAACTGTCTTTGCCAATATGAACACAATTTACAATGCAGTCAACCATTTGGCTTTGATCAGTGCTGTGTGCTCAGATTTCAAATGCAGGGGAACTTGGACTTTACTTATGGCTTTGATCCCAAACACCTAGAGGCCATTATACCACAGTGGAGTAGCTGTACCTGTTAGCCTCCACTGCAGGCGCATCTGGTCCCATCTTTGCTGTTGCATAGCTCTTTAAGGATTCCTGTTTACATTATTTTTATTTATCTGAGATTCCTTTCAGTTTGGAAATACCTTTTTTTGGAAATCATAATTATACCTAGTTTATGTGTTGTATCTATTGATCCACTGTTTTTCTTCCTTAATTTGTCTTTAATTTTATAGTTTATAAGTCACACACAAAATGATGTGTCTGTTTATCCCCAATTCTTTCAGTGTTTGCTTTTTGAAATGGAATAATGCGAGGAATGCTCTTGGTATCACAATTTTTTGGCTGCTTTTAGACTGTGAGCCGTCAAACATGATGCCAGCCCAAACCACTCTGACCATGTCATCACATGGTATGAATAGAGTCCAGGCCCCTTGGGCTTCTCATTGATATTTCTGTCATTACAACCTAGATGCGAAAAAACAGGAAGTTTGAAACATTGTGCAAAAAAAAATAAAATAATGTCACATCATAATAATTGCAGTCTAGTAATACAGAAGAAATAACTAGTAAAAAAGGAAAATATGTTAATATATCTCAAAATACGTCATTAATGTTTCCCTAATGACCACTACTGCTTTTCTGCTTTAGTAGTGTTGTATAGGGTCTGCCAGTTTGGTTTGTCTTTCATGTTTGTGTTTTTTTTTTTAGGTGATGGTGAACAGTGAGAAGGAGCGAGTGTCGCTACTCTTCATGAAAGCGTTGGTCAGTCGGGGCAGTGTGGATGCTGTGTCCCAGCAGATGGCATCTCACCCTCAGTACCTTGAGAGTTTCCTGCGCACACAGCATTACATCCTGCACATGGACGGCCCCCTGCCGCTGCCCTACCGCCATTACATTGCCATCATGGTCAGTGCCCAAAGCCGTGTGCACAAACTGCACCACTAATGTGATGAACAGTCCCAATTTTATACAAAGTTGAAGATAAACCTTTCTCTTATTGAAGTAATGTCTCTAAAGCTGCCTGTTGCCTCTTGTTTCAGGCTGCAGCTCGGCATCACTGTAACTATCTGGTGTATCTGCATTCGGCGCAGTTCCTACGGGTCGGAGGTGACCCTCTGTGGCTGCAGGACCTGAAGGCCGCTCCGGCTCGTCTTCGCCTTCTGGACCAGATCAACAAGGTCCTGGCTCACCAGCCATGGCTCGCCTCCTGTTCACACATCCAGGTACAGGCTTGAATAAACCAGGAGTGATACTCTCTGCCATCAACATCCTCTCATATTAATATACACTTATCGAAATTCTAACTTTACTCACTGTTTGCTCCAGACTCTGCTGAAGTCCGGTGAGCAGTGCTGGTCTCTGGCTGAGCTGGTGCAGGCTGTGGTCATCCTGGCCCACTGCCATTCTCTCTGCAGCTTTGTGTTTGGATCTGATGCAGACTCCGAATGTCCCCCTCTCTCCAAATCTCCCAACGGTACTCCACCAAACTACTGCCCTTTTGATGCTGCCAACGGCAACACCAATGTGCCTCAGTCACTGACCATGCCCTGCGAGCACATAACACACCGACGGGTAACATCCCCTTCTGTGTCTTTGATGCTTTTAAACAAGATCTTTAGTAGTTCTGGACATTAGTAGTATTAGTAGTAGTAAAGTAGGTTTTAACTTTACATTACTTACATTGTTTAGACATGTAAACATGTAAGTGTTTTGTCAAATGAGAGCTTAAACAAAATAAGATTTTCTGCTGTTTCTTTTCAGTCTGTAGACTGTGACATGACATGTTTAAAAGAGAGGATTCAAAGGTCTCAAGAGGAGCGCGAGAAAAGAGAGGAGCGGTTCCTGCAGACACAGACACTCCAGCAAACTGGTGAATTTAAAACACATGCTTCACATGTCTCCACTCACATATGTAACATAAACATACAATGGTGATTTATAGTGCATCTGTCAAATGATGTTAGCAAATAGCACTCATGGGCCAGACTTGTTGACATACTATCTGCTTTGATCATTGCTTTTTTTAGATGTGGAAGAAGAAGAGGAGGTGATATGCCTCGCAGACTCTTCACGTTTTATCACAGATCCTGACTTTTGCTATCAGGAGTTCACCCGACGAGAAGAGGACCACTTTCAAGTGTTCCGCGTTCAGGTGAGGACAGTTTATATGTGGCATGGTGGTCAAAGCAACACCTGGGTTATGTAACACCTTTCATAAATAGTTATTCTGTTCATGTCAAAGGCTCTGGTAGGATTTGTAAATGAAATGTAAATTTCAAAAAGTTCTTTATTTATGGCCTCTGCAGGACTATTCATGGGAGGACCACGGCTTCTCCTTGGTCAACCGGTTGTATTCAGATATAGGGCACCTTCTGGACGATCGATTTCGAAGCGTAGCCACCCTCCCGTCATTGCACAGTCCCGACTTGAGGAGGGCAATCTGGAACTACACCCATTGTGTTTTAGGAATACGGTGTGTTTAAACTCGACAGGCTGCATGCATCTGTGACTTTTCCCCTGTTACAGACAAATAACTTGATCTTTATTTGTGCATTGAAGGTATGATGATTATGATTATGGAGAAGTGAACCAGCTTCTGGAGCGGGACTTGAAGCTTTACATCAAGGCTCTGGCCTGTTTTCCTGATGCCACCAAAACATCTGTGTGTCCCCTCAGTTTGACCTCTCTAAAATCTTCAGAACGGGTGAGAAAATGTTCAAGGCATAAAATTACTCATAGAGCTTATGAAATAGTGGGGGTTACATCATACATATCAGTCAAACGTAATCATTTTGCTGTATGTTGGTTTATTTAAAGGTAATAAGGTTGATCAGTGTTTTATGTTGTCCCTCAGATACACGTGAACTTACTAATCATGGAGGGGCGACTGCAGGCCGAGCTCCTGTATGCCCTGAGAGCCATCACTCAGTACATGATTGCCTAAGTGCTCCGTGAGGCACACGTTTCAACTCTCCAGCGGTACTGATTACCCACCAGCAGACGGGTGGGCTCATGTGGGACGACAGCAGCACTTTTGAGGAGACAGAGCACTGTCCGTTTGTTGCTGTGCCTCATGAATGTGCTCTTTTATTTTTCTTCAATGTATTTATACCATAGTGTGCCACAGCCCTCTACATCTGCTAACTGTTGTGCCGCCAGACATCTTGGCCTCTCAAATGTTATGTGCAATTATCACTAGAATTGTTTTATTTTTATGTTTGTGTTCCAGCTGTAGCAATGGCCAACAGTCTTTTTTTACAACTATTACTTAAGCTTTTCCCCAAATAACATTTTGTGTCATTTGAATGTTACTACGAGGCCAGAGCAATTTTATTTGTATTTTTTGACAATCCTTGTCACTGTTGGTGGGGAACAAGTAGCGAGCTGTGAAGGATAAGTTTTATGCTCCCTAACATTTTGTATTAATGCTGGCCCAGAACAAACTTAAAGTGGCACCGCTGGAAGTTATTACATCACAATAGTTTCTTTTAATAAGCACTTTTTAAAACTTTATATATTTATAATGCAAAGTAGCTCATTTGTAGATGTGAGACGCACCATAGTGGGTCTCATGAACCTTTCTGCTACAGTATGTCCGGGTAAGAGTTTGGGATTGTCCTTTGTTTCAACAGAAGATTTATCAACACTGTTCCTGAAGCTAACTTTATCAAAAAGAAGACAATTTATCTGAAAAGTCAGTGATGGTTTTTGTACAGTAAAGTTTAAGCTGAGACATGTATAGGACGAGTTTAAAAATGATTAAAACTGAGAATGAATTAGGCCAAATATCAGAAAAAGAAACTCTTAATAGTAATTGTTAAAGCCTGAATTGGACAGATTAAAAAATGGCCAGTTAATAGATTTGCTCTGATCATGAGCTAGGGTTTTGTAAGCTGTATCAAAGCTGATTATCAGTCAAAATACAAAAAGAACAATGTGCAATGAAACACTTTTCTGTCTTTTTTTTTTCTACAAGTTTTTGTTACGATTTTTCATTTTTTTCTTTGTGTGTGACACTAGGGCCTGCTTTTTGTGCTGCCACCTGGGTAGCTATAGAAGTGTGAAAGTCTGTTTAGGCAAAGTGCAGGACGTAGACAAAGAAACATTAAGTGCATATCGACAAAAACAAAAGCGCTGAAACCCAGGTGCCTTCAGGTTAAAACTGGGGTGAGCTGAAGGTGAGACTGCTGACTGACTGTGGACTTTAGTGTTAAATAAGAAAACACTTCCATCAGAGATAGACGTGTTGGTGTCGGCACCTTTTCTTATGAAAAGTACAGCTGTGAATGCAGAGTTTTCCATAAGACACTTTATAGAAGCCCCAGCAATTCAGCAAGAGCCTTTGACACAGATGGATGTTACAATTGTTCAACTTAAGTAGACAAAAAAGCCAAAAAAAAAAAAGAAAAGGTTTGGTTCAATGTACAACTAAAGGAAAAAAAAAAGACTTTTGAAAATGTGAAATGTTTTCTATAAAGATGTTCTATTAAATTACGTCTCCTGTCATTTTTCATTTCAGCAGACAGTTTGGTTTCCTTTTGATTTTATAGTCTGTGTTTGTGGGCCCTCTTGTTGGCCTATGGATGCCTGTGACATCAGATGGGTTGAGTCGAGTCCACTTAGACAAGCAAAGAATCTACAAGAGCTGTCAGTCAGTTTGTTCAACTTACTACTAACTTCAGAGTCATTTTGGTAACACCTCATTTAAAGATAAATTGTGCCTTGTTTGACAGACACTCCACTATGAAACCCAGAGTGACATGTTTAGAACCTGGGGGTAACTCTAATAGTCCTGTGTGAAATTGCAGCAGCATTTATCTCCTTTAGTCTTTTACATCCTGAAAAGCTCTATAGTGTTGCTTTTAGTTTTATATCTTGTTCTTTATAACAACTAGGTGAATATCTGTCACTCTAGGTCAGAGGTGTCCAAACCCAGTCCTCGAGGACCTGTGTCCTGCAGGGTTTATCTCCAACTCACCTCAAAACACCTGCCTGCAATTGTCTAGTATGCCTAGTTAGACCTTAATTTGCTGGCACAGGTGTGTTTGATTGGGGTTTAAGCTAAACTATGCAGGACACCGGCCCTCCAGGACTGAGTTTGGACATGCCTGCTCTAGGTGTTTAGACACATAAAAAATAGATGTCATAGACAACAGCGCCTCATAGCGGCATGCATGCAGAACTGATGTTTTATGAAGCTGGTAATCACAATGAGAAATCGGTGGGGAAAAAAAGCCAGACAAAGTGGGTTAAACAGTTTATTGAATTAATGTCTGCTTTTCAGAACTGTTTGTCACCTCCGTCTCTGACTTAACAATTTGTCAAGAAAGAAAGAACAACTGTCTGGGCAAAAGAGAGAGAAAAAAAAGAATAACTATTAACATTAATCAACGTCATGAAACATTATTGGCTTATGCACAACTCATTATTCCCTACCCACCCACCAACCCAAAAAACAAAAATTGTAAAAAATCCAGAAACCCATGCCAAATGCTAAATACTGTGTCAAATGGGACAATTATTAATAACATGTTGTACATACAGCATACAGGGGTTACCATGATCTACTTTTGAAGAAGAAAGAACAAAAGAAACATATTGAGAAGGGAAGTAAAAACACCACACCTGCCTGATTTTAAGAGGCAAAACAAACTAGATAATCGTTTTTCAGCAAATATGATTTCTAAAATCATTAATTGCACATCTTTCAAAATTTCTAATAATCTTTTTCATGGTCTTTAGTTTTTTACTACGTAAGTGACAGATTTGGGGAAATATTTAATATATCAATAAAAGAATATAATAAAAAATACAAAATGTTGATAGGACTAATTGTTGTTTGCTAATTGCTAAAGTAACACCACATCAAATTTTTGTGCTTAAGCAGGTAACACAGGTAACCTTGATAAGCACCCATTGCATCATGGCATACTTTGAATCAGATCATAACGGAGATCTAGCACCATTCATAAAATGTGAGGAAAAGAAGAGTGCTTTATACAAAATGGAGGCTAACATATCCACATAGCTACAGTAAAACAATTATTATGAGTTTAACAGAGGGGGACTTATTTTAGATCACAAACAAATTGACATGAGCCTTAAATGAGTGAAGTACAAACACAAAAACACAATTGCTTAAAGGGGAAGAGGACCAAATGAAGTCCACCTTTCTACATGTTTACATGCTATAGAGTTTCAAACATTGGCAGTCAGAAAAAAACAAGGGATAAGCCATGTACACAGCTGGATAGTGAGAACACACTGATGTGAAGGGGATTTTAAAATTTGAGGGTTAAGGTTTCCAGTCATTCTTGACAGAAAATGTATACAATAAATATTTTGTCTACTTTAATATGACCTGACTGTTTTCCTGCTTCGTGTAGACCCTGAGAGGTATCTGATTATTAGTCTTGTTTTGAGATGAGATTTAAAAACTTTTAACCTTTAAGGCTTTCTTTTTGCAGATTTTTTCCATTGATTATGCAGGCAAGATTTTAAAAAAACAAAACAAAAAAAAAAAAAACCAAAACGCCACAAGTACATTATTTGGGGAATTTCGGTTACAACAGTCAAGTATTGATGCACATTTGCCCCACTTTTCTTTCAAAGTCAGATTTGTTGTTACAGGCGGCTTTTGCAAAGCGTATGTACAGTGAGATACTGTGTCAGGCTCAAGCGCTCCCTAAATGCCATGCAAATATTAGTGTTCCTTTGGTTATGTAAAAAATCTACATGCATCTCATCCTTTACAAAAATAAAAGTATAGAAAATTACCGTTAAAATGATCTTGAATGTAAAAAAACATCACATGTAATTAGTAATATATGTTCTAATATCTCTTTGCGAGCTCCATCTAAATTGTATATTAAAACTATAATCAAATATATTCTTTTTGTACTTCTCACGTGATTAATTTCTTGAAAGTTAGTATTCAATAATCAAAGTGTGAGAGGATGTTGTATCATGCAGCACCCGCTCCCCTCGTTCCACAAATATCAGGAAAATATTAAATAGCATAACCCTTCAAGAAGCAATTTTCAAAATTTCCTTCAAGATTTTATCTCGTTCTCCTGATGAATCTGCATAGAAAGCCACCATGCGTGTACATGTGCAATGTGTACATCACATGCGAACAGGATCTCACCCTTTATTGTGAAATGGTTTAACCTTTTGTGGCGATGGGGTCCCTGTGGAACCTAAGTGCTTTGAAAATGCACAGACTCTATGAAAAATACAAGATAATCTGGTAGACCATTTGACATTGGAACCAAACTGCCATCTAAGACAGCATAATACTTGGCCAACATTTCACTTGTAGGTGAATAAATTTACTTATAAATGCCCCGTGTAATTCACACATCACATTTCTTCATTTTGTTAGTTTAACTGCACCTGAAGGACTTCAAATGAACTCCCTCTGAGTGATATCTACCTTTAACACATTGGACTGTAGTAAAATGCCAAACTGCAAATACATACCAACATAATGTTAAATGATCTGAACAAATATTAAGGACAAAAAAGCATCACCCTTAACCTCCTTAACATTAGAAAGAAAACCTATTCTCACACATTTATGTTCGGTGGCCGTGTACAGTCAGGCAAGATTTGTAGCCACTGTTGAACGTTTATACCTCAAGCCAGTCTCTTCATCACACAGTCTGTAGCCACTGCCTCAAAGGTTTTTCACTTCTTCTATTAATGAAATCTCTTTGGACAAAGGACAGTGCAACATTGTGGCCAAACTGCTTTCTGTGTGGCAGTTCAACTCAGCAAAAAACTAGCCATTTCCACACCATGCGCAGTCTCAAATACAAAAGCCAAGGATTGAGAGGTACCGTTTCTTCTGTAAAGGTTTTCAGGTGTAACACCACTGTAATACATACTCCACACAATGAATAGCTGATTTGTCTTCGTCCACCTACGATAAAATGTCACACCTTAGAAAAATATCTGTTCAGATTAAAATTAACAGATGGCTGGCAGCCAAAACAAGTATTTAAAAGAAAAAAAAAACTGAGAAAAATGTGTGCATAGTAGCCTGGATCTCCTCCTTGTTCTCCGCATGTCTTGGCACATGGCAATAATGAGGTCTGATTTTGTTTTGAGGTTCAATAGAAACACGGCATTTGCAAGTAGTAGCTTTAACCAGCAGGGAGGAACGATGCACCAGTCATTTTGTATTTTTGAGAGGTTAATCTGATTGAAGACAAGTTTCTGCAAAAGAAGATGAACAACAAGATGATTACTGCTTTGTACTTTAGCTTTTCTCTCCCATGAACTCTCTAATTCAATATTCATTCAGTCAGCACACAGCAACAGTCAATCAAAACACTATTGTTTTAGGAGGTCTGATATACCTGGTGTGTGGGCGCGGCCAAAGGAGGAATTAGCTGGGCACCCAGTTGTGGGATGAGCCCTGTGTGGTGGCGGGCCCTGTGTAGCCTTGGGTGTCAGGGAGTATAGGGTCAAAGTTGAAGTCGATGCCGTCCATGAGGTCAGTGTTGATGATGTAGTCCACGTCACAATCCAGGTTTTCGGTGAACATGTCTATGTCCAGATCTGTAGGCAGTCGGTCTGGTGTGGTCTGGAAACAGGACGGAGCTCCAAACTGACCCATTCCCTGAAGGCTCATGTTGGGGTTGACTGGAGGGACAGCCCCCTGGTGATGAGAGCCCACTGCAGGCACAGCACTGTGCTGGGCTTTGAGGCCTGAGAGCTGGGGCGTGTCCTGGGACAGACCTGAGAGCATGCCCAAATTCAGCCCCATGGCAGGGTGGTGCTGCTGCTGGTGAAGGTGGTGCTGTTGTGGCTGCATCTGAAGAGCCATCGGCGCCACAGTGTTGGGCTCCAAACCCTTTCCCATCAGCAGCGGCCCAACTGAGCCCTTGGACCTAACGCCCACCATAGATGAGCCCAGGCCCATCAGTCCTACACCTCCAGGACTCTGCATCAGGGGGTCCACCTGAGACAAGAGGACCTCATTGGGCGGGGGTGAGTCGGAGGTGAGCAGCGCCTCCAGGCTGGATGGGACATGGCCACTGTAGTGACCACTGCCTCTGGAGGAGCTGGACATGGAGCTGGACATGGAACTGGGCAGGGGATTGAACAAGGAGTTGCTGAAAGTGGGCTCTTTGCTGCTGGGACCGCACTGAGAAACGATGGCAGGCGTCCCACTGTGAGCAGTGGTCTGAGGGAGGCTGGACGGCTGCCGCTGATGGAACGAGGAAAAGCTAGAGCCCCTGGGCAACAGAGTGGAGGCAGAGGGCAAAGGAGTGGGTGGTGCGGGGGGCGCTGTGCTGGGACTGGCCCCTCCCTGAGCGGTCATCAGAGTGAGGCCATCGATCAGGTCCAGCTCCTCCATCAATGTCTCGGTCAGAGTCGGAGTTGAGTATCGCCCCAACAGGCCATCCTCAGGCAGGTTATCATCGTCCTCCTGTCCTGGGGCAATGGGGGACAGGCGGCCGCTCAGTGTGCTGGCATTGGAGCTGGTGCGGGGCCTGAAGGTGGTCCACATGTCAGCGTCATCCAGACTGCCCCGGGAAGAGGGGCTGCTGCTGTTCACACCCCATTTAGGGAACTGCTGTGAGGAGTTTGGACTGTCAGCCCCTGCTGAGGCCCCGTTACCCTCCGTCTGCAGTGCTGTCCCAGAGCCCGACAGGCCCCCTGCTCCTGCCTGCTTCTTGGTTTGCTTGGCCCGCATGCGGCTCTTCAGTAGCTTGCTGCTGTTGTCCATGGATGCTGCTCTGCGACGAGGGGCTTTCCCAGTCTTACCCCCCTCTGGGTTGAGCATCCACCATGAGCTCTTCCCTGTTGACTCATTGTGTACTCTCAAGAACTTGTTGTGGAGTGATAGATTATGGCGGATTGAATTCTGTGAAGGAAAAAGGAAAAAAAATAAGGAAAAAATCTACTACTGTATGTTGAAACTCTGAAACTTAAAGCTGCTGTAACCCAAAAATTCCTTCCTCAAATACAAAAAGAAAAAAAACTGTCATTCAATGTATTTACACTTAATAAATCGTAAATGGCAAATAATTTATATTTAGAAGTCATGTTCAAGCAGGTGATCTCAGATAAAGGTAAAAGGTCAGTGAACGTTCAGAAAAATCTTAGAAGCATCTAATATTATAAAGTAAAATTGTAATTTTCATATATCTTTACATTTATGAATATATTACTCATATGTCCTAAAAGCTGAATTTATCTTGAGCAGTCTTCCAAGTTCCAAGATGTCAGATGATCTAATTGGTGATCCTGTCTTCCTCTGAGAGGTAAAAATGTGTTGATTATGATGTTCAAGATGTATTAAAAATACCTGATTCAGTGGAGACCCTTCCTGAATAAATATATAGTATAGTATAGGCAACTTTGAGTGTAACAACACACAGGAGTTGTCCTGACTTACCTTCCAGCCTGCAGAGCTGTTGCTGTCCCCTTTGTCTCTAAAATAAGGCACTGTTTTCACCATCCACTCATAGATCTGGGCCAGGGTAAGCCGCTTCTCAGGTGAGTTCTCAATGGCCTGGCTAATCAGATCTGCGTAGCTCTGGTTTCCCCACGCGTTGCGCCGAGATGACCCTTTACGAGGCGTCGCTGTGGCCCCTCCTACGCTGGCTACCAGCCCGCCCTCCGCCGCCGCCGCTGCCGTTTCGTGCTCGGATGTGATTTGTTGGGTCTCAGGCTTGTCCTCGTCGGCGGGCGGGGTCCCCGCGGCAGACTCACTGCCGTCTGCGCCCTCGGCTTTGACCACCGAGATGTCCGGTCTGGGCAGCGGCCATGTGCACGACCGAGGTCTGCTCTGAGGCTCAAAATCTGGGTCAATCGGGGGCGCTGATGACTCCTCCATTACGACCCTCTGTATTTCTTTCTATCCAAAAGATGGGAAGCACTCAAATCATGTAACTTTAAACTTAAAATGCACAAAAACAATATGTTCTACTGCCGGGTGTAAACAATGGGGCCACGAAAAGAGACGTAATAATCTGGACACACCAATAGCTCCGGTTAATCCTCAGATTGGAGATTAGGGAACCCAAATAATCGTCTTAATAGTAACTATCATAAAGCTTCCGATTGATACAGAGTTGCGGACAGTTCCTTTGTTTAAATAAGGCAGAAAAGGGATGAGGAAATCTAAAGCAACAAAGTTTGGGCGCACATCAAATTGAATGGAAAGGGTTTGGATAGAAAGGTGCCACCCCTCTTTGCACAGTAATCAATATGGAACAAGAATAGGGGTCCAAAAAAATCTCAAAATAACTTTACAGTAAACTATTAAAATATCTTCGTACCTAAGTTTAAAGAAAGTCAAAGGTTTTGTACTGTATAGAAGACTCTCGCAGGGATTAGCTGGCTAGTGTTACAAAGGAGCTTCTCAGGAGAGCCCTAGTCCGTCTCCACTTGTAAACAACACGATGTCTGGCCGCACTACAACTTTTTACTACCCCAGATGAAGCTTTAAAAGTAAAAAATTCTGAAAATGTTATAGACGGAGTTAAAGGGAGTTAGCAATCGTTTATTGTCCAATGGGTGGTGGGTAAAATAATAGAAGAGTGCCAAAAAAAAAAAAAAAGAAAAAAGAAAAAAAGTTGCCTGCCGTCTCAGTGGGCCACCGTATGTTATAGCCTATATGTATCTAGCAAAATAACCATCCACTCAACCAATACAAGAAAGTTTCCTGATAGTCTTGTTTAAAGGGGAGCTCCTGTGTGTAAAAGCAGTCCGTGCCTCAGGTCTGTACAATCCGCCACATTGCGGACGGGCGCATGTCACCATCTGCCATGTTTCTCCACACTCCTGCCGCGGCACGATGCGCGAAGAAGCAATTAGAAAACCATTTCGACAGAAGGCCTCGGTTGAACTAATTTCCGTCCCCTCGTGTCGGTTCACAAACTACAAAGCTGTTTCTCGTGTCTTGAGTGAAGTTGGGTCGCTTCCAAGGTCTGTCAGTCGCCAGCAGCCGCACTTTGAAAAGAGCACGATAGCCGCCGTAATGTTAGCTGCTTAAGCTTCTGCTACTCCAGAGTTTACAATCCGCGGAAAAGTCAGCGAAAATGCCACAAACACTTACTCCAAGTAGTGGTCTTTAATCATCGCTTAGTTTAATAAAAGTTAAAGTCGTTGATTATGTCCAAATGTTCAATCCTACAGCGTTTTAGACTTGTTTTGTTTTGTTTTGACTCGAGGCGAAGACTCCCTTCTGACGTCTGTTTACCACTGTCAGGCAACACGGCCTGCGCATGCGCTGTGTGGGTTTCTGGGAAACCGAGTCACACTGCTGGCAGAAAGGCGTAAACAGCAGCTAAGGAGTCAACTTGTACCTGTACCAGTGCATTACATAACAATCTACGAAAATACACTGCAGCCCAGACACGCTTAAGGATAAGAAGGTCATTAGGTAACCGATACTACAGAACAGCAGCGCAAAACAGTCAAATCACATAAACAACTAACTAAATAACTACCGCCTTTACCAGGCCACAACACCAATACTAACTACAACTATAAACTACCACAAATAAAAATACTTTGCTTTCAACATTCATCCAGTCAACTCTCACACTATATAAAAAGTTAGGTCAATGAGTTGGTTTTGGTTTAACCTAATCATATAAGGCCTACATGCTTGCTTATCATTATTTAAAAGATATGTTTATGTGGTTTTATTTGGGAGAGGGACAGTTGGTAAACAAGAAGTAGGGGATTTCTGTCAAAGAAATATTAGCTGCAACACTCAGTAAACAGTAAATTCTGGTACATGACAGAAAAATGTTGCTATAGTGGAGCCTTCTTTACATAATGTGGTCAGCTTTTTAGTTAGGTAATTATTTTTTGAGTTATTAGGTCACAACTCAAAAACTCAAAAAATAATTACCTAACTAAAAAAAGCTGACCAAATTATATAAAGAAGGTTCCACTATGGCAACATTTTTTTTATTATGTATACAGTGTGTCACTTACATAATAGTGTAATAATTAATAAGCCATTTGTATGAATATTAAATAGATCATTTTGTCTTAGAATCTATTTTTGGTCGTATAGAATTCAAGTTTTGTAAATAACCAAACCCCTTTTCGTAGTGGCGTGTGTAGAGTGTGTTCATAGAACAAATATGTATGTTTGGGCTGGAGTTATTTGTGACCTCAGAAAATCTTGGTTTAAGAGCAAGAAGAATGAATTATATAAAAGTGAACAATGGGAATGTAAACAATTGTAGAATCATAATTAAAATGTGTACACTAATGTGCAAAGGTTAATGTGCAACAACAGCTGTAAGTGCATTTATCAGCATTTATTGTGCAGTAGATTACAGAATGTACAATAACAACAGTAATATATGTGTGAACTGAGAATATAAACAGTTGGAGTCTGAGTTCAGAGGTCAGATAGTTTAATCTAGTCTATGTTGTTTCAAAAGTCTGATGGCTGAGGGACGTTCTGTATTTGACACCTCTGTATCCACAGCCAGAAGGTAGAAGAGTGAACAATCTATGTTGGGGCTTGGTAGGTTCAACAACAACAACAGAGGCAACTCTCGTATGGACTCTACGGTTGTAGATGGCTTAACAGCTGCTGTTGTGCTAAACCAGATGGGTGGTGTTAAGTGTCCAGGTGAGGTCCCCGCTGAAGAGGACGCTCAGGTAATTAAATCTGCTCACCCTCTTCACTTCAAGCTCCCAGACAAACAGTGGCCAGTGACTTCCCTTCTCCTTCCTCATGTCCACTGTTGAGGGTGAGGGTACCAAGAGCAGCCAGTTGCATAGTATGGGGTTCAGTTTATGTGTGAGTTTGTGGGGGATGTCTGTGTCGAAGGTGGCACTATCTCTTGCGTGTAAACTCGGATAAAGTGTGAAATCCAGCTTAGAGGGCTTTATTGAGAAATGAGCATAGCTGGAGTAACCTCGGCATGTGAACGTACTGAATGAAGAGCAGGGAGTGTCTTGGTTCATGTTAAGTTGGTGTGCTACTTTGAATGTGGCCAGAACCACTCTCTTGGGTCACAAATAGAAGATCAAAAGGAGTTATTGTAAGTAATTATACAGTGAAGCAGAATATGTGACCTTTAATATAGAAGAAGAGATGATGATTTCACAGAAGTCATAAACTAACCTAGTTGGAATGAATTGTCAATCCACATTACAGGCTATAATGTTGGAAGAGGAGTAAAATGTATCTTCATCCTGTACATTTTTAAAGTGTTTATGCGTCATGAACAAAATGTAAAATGATTAAACATTACCAACATTTATTTATGAGCCCATCTTTTGATTACAGATATTTGCATTACTTATTCAAGACATCAATTCCCTGCAGCCTTTGCGGCGGCTCTCTGTGTTTACAACCAGCTGACTTCCGGCGTCTCTTCGTCAATTCGCCAGCGATACTCAGCTTCATCGAATCCAGCTACTTTCGATGTTTTGCTCCTAGAACAAGATCGCTGCTTGGTTGTCAGCTCATCTGAATGCCAAATTTCACTATATCAATCAAATGCAGGTGAGTGCGATTGTAGAAAAAAACTTGTTATGCTCGATGTTAGCAAGTTAGCATTCAGTTAGCTTATTTTGCACAAGCTAACGCAGCTAATGATAACCTTAAAGGCTATAGGCTGTTTTGTGGGATCAGATTATACCATTAGAAAAAAACACCGTCCTACGCAGCTTGTTCTGAAATAATTGTTTGAATATTTTGCAAAACTCAAACCATAGTGTGAGGACAACTTTATAATCAACATCCGCCTCGTAATTGAGGTAACATTGGTTGAACGCTCTCCATTAGCTTTAGGGCTACTATGCTTTGGAGTAATGTAGCGCAAAGATTTTATGCTAATACATGAGAGATCTAACAATTTGATGCAATGCTAAGAAGTTGCACTATATCTGGTGAGCTTTATCATCTCGTGTGAAAAAAACAAATCGACGTGTTTAAATTATGCTCAACTTTATCATGGTTGCCCATATCAGAGGGCATCACTCAAAAGGTGTGTGTTGTGTGTTTGGTCAACACAACACGTGAAGGATATTGTCAATAACCGTGCGTTTAAATTACAGAAATATACTGCTTGCTTTGTCTAACTTCTAATTAATGTGTACAGTAGCCTATATAAAACTAATGATCCAAGAAGACTGTAAAATAGTGCAGCATATACACTTATACTGTATACTTATACTTTTAGTTATGATTATTGACACATGTGATAATGTAAAGTATACAGGCTGTATAAGTCTTTAGTCTGTACAGTTGTATAGTCTCTTACATGTATTCAGTTAGTTGCTCCGACATTAGCCACATGCTAGTTTTACAGATGCAGAATGCATTTGTCTTGTGGTGTCACGGTGCCAGGCTGTGGTAAGCAGTGTTTGTGTTGTTTGTTTCAGGGCTCTGGCCCCATCCCTAGCAGCTGAAGCTCCCCAGTCCCGTCTTCTCTGCACTGCATCCGCCGCCTTTATCCTGCCTCAGCCATGACCAGCCAGAGAGATCTAGACATGGTAAGCTCAGCTGCTTTTCTTCATTCATTTCCCAATGTAAAAACAGATGTAAGACAATAAAAAAAAAAATTGCAAATGTAGTTAAAGCACTCAATGTTATCAGATATATCTTAAAGTCAAGGCAGTTACAAGCTTTAAACTAACCCCAAATTGAAATATGTTGGCATAATAAGAAATAATATATGATGGAGCCAATACAATTGTGAAGAGGAAATATATAAACAAAAACAATGTATCTAATGGCCACAAAAGTTGTCATTATTATTGCTCGTTACAACATTGGCCCAAGATCTACAACAATTGTAGTTTTGGAGGGGGTTGGTTGCCGGGGGTCATGGATTAGCTACTGTCCGTAAACACTCAGCAGCCCAGGATGGTGACTGCTGCTCCTCTGATACCATCTGTCTAATCTCAGTTAAAACAGTGTCCTACTTTCCTTTCAAGGTTTAGCCACCAATTGATTGTACCCTCTCTCCAAAAGATCCAAAACAGTAATGGGCAGCATTTCATTAAAGGCAAAAGTTAAAATTCCCAATGGACATACAATATAGCTGGCACATGTACGATTCAGTTTGGTATATCAATATACATGGCTGTTATGTGTATCTATATTATTCCATGATGCAGTAACACTGAGAAAAATTAACACAAGAGTTTTCAAAGCCTCTACAACATCGTAATTAAAAATGTGTCAACCTTTATGTTAATGGGCATAACAATTATGAAACTTATTTTACTGATCATTTTTGGAGAGTACTTCCCTGAGGTAACTGGTTGAACTATTAACACAAATATTTACTCTGTTTTCAGAAAACTCTGGTTTATCCTTTGAGCAGACATATATATTATGACATAATATTAAAAACACATTTGTTTTTGGAGGAATTAATCTTTCTTCTTATTGGAGGGCATTGGGGATGTATCTGATGCTGGATGTTGCCAAGGGTAACCAGGCAGATTTGACATTGTTTTTATTTTGCTGGAGATGAAAGGGTTGGAAATGGGGTCAAAGCTTGTTAATGATGACATGGGTATGCAACCCCACATCGAGGTTATTTGGTTCAAAGGGGGGAGGGGATGGCACAGGACCACTGAGTGCGGATTGTATTTGTAAACAGCTCAGAGTGGGGTTTTCCTGACGTCACACCTCATGGATCTCTTTGTTCTCCACCCTGTGATTTGTGACCCAAGAAAGTTAACGTTCATCTCCTTTAATCCCCTTTATCATTTTAACTGCTAAGTAGAGATTTTCCATCATGGAAATTCAAATTAAACTTTAAATTCAATTAAGTGACTAAAGTCATTTCTGGTATAGGAGCTTGATTGATTATAGAGTAATTGTATGCTGTAAAAGGTTTAAAATGCAGCAGTAATTTAGGTCAGGACTCATGTGATTAATATACACATTATATAAGTTGATTGATGTCATGTGATATCTGCAGTTTCTTTATATGCATTGAAAAGTACTTACATACACCAAGAAAACTAATATTGGATAATGTGGTGCCAAGCTATGGGGAAATTAAAATATAGGTTACATTTCTACGCTGTTATACGTTAAAGAGAGAAAATGAAACAAGTTGGTGCTATTATAAGTAGTGGTAAAGCTGTTCGTTTAAATTAACCTAACCCTTCCCCAATGATGTCCAACAGGCTTCCTTGACGTTTTAACAATGTACATTTTACATTAATAACTGGTTTGTGAAGTTGCCTGGAGAATATTAACCAAAGGAAGTCCCACAGTCCCCTTCCGAGTTACGCACTTGCCATGTAAATTTAATAACATGGCCCAGAGCTGTCTAGGACACCTGGGGTTATCGCATTAGGCCAGCAACCCGGAGAGAGGCTCACAGCGCCTCCGAACTAAAGGGCCAGTGTTCTCCCCCCCTCAGCCCCACCCTTATCTGTTGTCGTCTCTACAACAGGGGCTCACTTCAGTGTAAGCCTGCAGTGAATGAAGTTGCCCAGTCAAAGGGTGGAGATCTGGTGTGGATAAATCCAATTAGACTGGAATGCCCATCTCTTCACAGCTGTGTGAAGGTCACCCCATGTCTGAAGAGGTTAGAGGAAGCAGACGGACCCCATCACTACTACAGATGAAAAATGTTTAATGGCGACTGGGCGTTACAGGCAATGGATACATTCTCTATACCATGAGGTTTAAATGCTTGTCTTGTTTTTTTAGGTGCACCTCCGCCTTATTCTGGTCAGTGGGAAAACACAAGACTTTACTTTCTCTCCTAACGACTCAGCCACAGACATTGCCAAGCACGTATTTGAAAACTGGCCTGCAGGTACGTTAATGGTTTAGAGTACTTCAATTGTCAATGTATTTCAGAGTCTGTTTTTTGTAGTAGTAGGTAGTAGTAGTAGTAGTAATTGCTTTTGTTCTCGGTTAAACAACTCGGTTCTCGGTTAAACAACTACTTATAAAGAAATTACAAGAATACGCCAAATGAAACCAAGAATATTTATGTCATAAGCTAATGTACTCAGTAAAGTAATGTATGTTTCCCTGGTTGACAGGATGGGAGGAGGAGCGGGTGAGTAGCCCCAGTATACTGCGACTCATCTTTCAGGGACGCTTCCTTCATGGCAACGTCACTCTGGGAGGTAGGAGCAGGTCAAGTTGATAAAATATACTCGTCAATCACAATTTTGTCCTACACAGTGGAAAGTTGTTTTGTGCCTTACCTTATTCAACAGAATTTGTAATGTTATATCATAGTATAAAGTACCATAGGGTTATTTATGGGGTTCCTAAAAATATTTGGCCTGGGACACAGACGTGACAAAGTTAGCTACTTTGTTGTTATGGTAACAGTTGCCAGGGCAGACATGTTGCCAGTGTTGTTCACTTTCTGTTCTAATCTGATTCTTTTAATCTCTTTAAACTGTTGACCTTATGAACTGGTCTACTTTATACCTGATGACACCAACTACCTGATGTAACCTGTTTCCTGGAATAAATTGAGTCAAAATGTATGATCAACCGGTTATTTTTTTTAATGAAAGTAATAATGCATTTGTGATATGATTTTTTGCATTTCCAGCTTTAAAGCTACCTGCAGGACGAACAACGGTAATGCATCTGGTTGCCAGAGAGACTCTTCCAGAGCCCAATTCTCATGGTGCGCACAGTGTTTTTTCACATTCAGCTAAAATTGTTGATAAGCTGCTCTTATTTGTATTAATATTTTAGGCTTTTTATATTTGTCACGGCATTCATTGTGGACAGCAAAGAAAGAATTTCATTGCACAGGGGCTCCATACAAGTGACAGAGTCTTTGTTTCCTGTCTTTTTAGGTCAAAGAAACAGAGAAAAAACCACAGAAAGTAACTGCTGTCTCCTCTTGTAAAGCATTTAAAGCTGCCCCCTCCTTGTCCCACACCTCCACAGACCCCCCCGCATCCATCCAGTCGTGCTAGCCTCCTGCCGTCCTTCTGCTAGCGGTGAAGTAATCACAGGAAGTTGAGTTGGGGTCTGACACACGCTTTGGTTGCCCAACCCTCGCTTTTTGGTGCCAATAAATTGACTTTTTGTCATTTTCTTTTCACTAACATGAACAAACATTTTATTCAAACAACATTTAACAAAACAGTTTTTGGACCTGTTTTTTGGAGCATATGTCAGAGGTCTCTTATATGCAGACTTGTGGACACATATGACCTGTCTGTCAAGGATGTGTGTTATAACCCTGCCCTTTACTCACATAGATGTCTTTTACTGAGTAGTGTTAACCCTCTCTTGGCACTTAACCAGTTTATTAATTCAAGTATTTCATCAACTATTTCCAGTGATTTTTATTTTTTCATCTGAGCAACAGTCATAAATGCCTATGTGTTAGAAAATGTGCCATTCCCCTTATGCACTCTTTCTGCCCCCTGCTAATCGTATCATTCAGTCTGTGTCAGCACCTGTTTGTTCCTGGCAGTGGATCAGCAGGGAAAAGACTTTACTAGGAAGAGGTTCGTTAATACCTGACGAATGATCAGCAGCAGACTGAGCTGTGAGGCTGACGGGCTGAAAATGGAATTTGAGGATTTGTTGTTTTGCCTGTGGGCCATTCGATATGGTGATTACACCTTTGACTGGGACTTCATTGGTTCATCTTTATAAAATGGAGTATGAGGAGCCAACATGGCAGGCCAGTTCAGTGCAGACAGAAGAAGAAGAAGCATTTGAAGATGGGAGTGTGAGACGCCCTTCCCACGGGACACAGACATTCAGACAATGGGAAAGAGTCAAGGGTGGTGGAGTTTAACCTCCTTTACATTTGGATGCTGTCTTTACTTCTCGTTTGCCCTTTTATTGTGGAATTCATTAATATCATTAATATGAAAATTTAAATATCAATTTTTATCTGTGTATAGGTATTTGTTCAATTATAGTGTGGCTGCGTGTGTGTGGGAGTGCGTCTGGGATTGTGTAATGCATGTGACACGAGGAACAGTGAGGGCATGTGGTCTTAAAACGCTGGTGCACTCGGAAAACAGGTGGAAACCTTTTTGATTCCTTCCATTGAGTGTCTTTGGTTTGTGTTTGTTGTCAATTGGTGTCACTGCTATGAAGTTTAGCTCAGTATGAAACATGTAAAGACTAAAAATGCAATGTGGTAAACATAAGCTTGTATTATAAATTAATAAATCTATCAATACAGCAAAATTTGGAAAGTTTATTGTCATTATGCCACAAATTTACATTGACGAATATATCAAGCATATATGCATATACATGTCAGTCATACAGCCATTTTTCCCCAACATTAAGTTCTGATACATCAACACCAAAGGCCAAATCTGACCCTTCACAATTTCTCATTTGGTCTTTGGTTCCTTCATGTTTTTCTGATTGGTTAAAGGGAGGTTAATCAGACATAATATAATAGTTAGTCATTTACCACTGTTTGATGTAGTTTTGTTTATTCTCCTCTAGAGGGCACTGTGCCTTAAACAGTAAAAGACACTGGCAATCATTACTAAATGATGTCCCAAAGAAAGTTTACAAACAAGTCTGCCATTTCATCAGACTGTGTAATTTGCGTGTAAAGTATAAATGGACAGACATTCAGAGCATTTTATGGACAACCCAAAAGCTCAGCACAAACAATGTGTATTATAATTAATGATCATTTTGGTGTATTTGGCTGGTGTGTAAATGGATTCAATGCACATCAAAACATGTAAATATTAAAAAGCTAAAAACAGAATTACATGTGAGCAACAATAAACAAACAGATGGAAAAAAAAACATTTTGTTTTTGGCATGTCCATGTTTAAATCAAGTATTTAGGCTATAACACTGATCTGTTTTCCTTGTGTTAAAAAGCTAGGCCTAAGCCGTGTTTTTGTTGTAATAATTCATTTCTTATTTGCTGATTTTTGACACAGTAAAGTACTCATATTTTCTTCTCTTTTGCTGCCAATGAACTCTTTGAGTCAAAGTGTGCTGAGCAGATTTTTCAGCAGCTCTCCCTTGGCCTGCTTCAGGAATCTGGTCTTTGACGTGTAGCTGCACGAAGTCCATTTTTCCAGTTGACGCTGGCAGAGCAGTCAAAAGGAAAAGAGCAGTCAGCCCACATCTTTCTCGGCTCATTCGGCCTTCCTCTGTGAACAACCTGCTGTTCATTTTGTTCCCTTGTTTTTTCCACTTGGTCTTATCTCAGGCTCCACTGTGGGGTTTGGACATGCTAACAGAGAAGTGCTGACCACAGAGGTCACCAGCAGCGTTACACGAGGGCCCTGGGAGGACATCTGCTGAAATGAGTGCTACTGAAACCCTCCACGTTCAGGGTAAATTGCTTTCTGCGGTCTACATGACTCAAAGCACACGTGCAGCCACTTTCAGGGGAGTTCTCCACCCGACACTGGCTGCTGGTCTGAGTCTGTCTCCTAGTCCTAATTTTAAAGACTTGATCTTCCCTCCCTGTGTTGTCATGCTAGTAAAAGGCTGTTTTGTGTGTTAAATGCTGCTTAATTAGGGCTTCTTGGGTGGAAAATCGCTCATAATAGTTCAAAAGTAGCTCTTAAGAAAACCTCACACATACATAGGTCCATAAATTATAAACATTTTCACAGGCGTTTAATCTATTTGATGATGAAAAAAGGAAATACTGCACAAAGGAATTTTAAAAGAAAGTCGTTGAAAGTAGGAAATGTTTTAGTGAATGGAAGCAGTAAAAATATCAACCTTGACATGCAATATGAGCTGCTCTTTTGTCGTCGGCCCACCTCATCTGCTTGTTGTTGGGCGCATGCATTGATCACAGACAGGAGCTGGATGCCTAAGTCAACAGGGGGTGTGATGTATGTGTTTTTTTCCCGTCATGGTATTTAGCACAGTAAATCCCACACGTCGCTTTACTGCTTCTGAAAACCATCTGTGGACAAGCATACTTTACAGTCGCTCCTGATGTACAGTAGCTCCATCTCTCAATATTTTTGATGAATAGTTTTTAAGCAGAAGGGTGAGACATACAGATAAGAAGGAAAAAGTAAATGCAATTCAATAAATGCAATTATTCAGCTATTGCGTTCTTTAAGAGTTTCCATGACCTATTAAGTCGATTAGGCCTATAGCAGTAATTGTTCTATTACAATAATGCAGCTTACTCCAAATTGTTTTTAAGTTTAATATGTTTTAGAGTTAAAATGGCAACTCATACTGATGATAACATGAACAATATTTGGCAACTATTATTTAAATAGATAATAAACAAATACAAATGCAGTGTCTCTTTCCAAAGCTAATCACTGAAAATGACTTTGTTCTAAATGCTTTTTTTCATTTTTTTGTGTTATCATGTGTGCATTCCTGCATTCCTATGACTCTTATTTGTCTATAGCAGAGGTCTACCTCCACTGGCCTGAAATAAGGCACTTCAGTGGGCCAGTGTGAAAACATACACACTCATGCAGGGGTTGAATTAACACAGCGGGGCGTTAGCAAATGAGCAGCTTTCATGCTGACTCCAGAAGCTGCGGCTGTCTCTCCTCATCTCCAGCCTTTCCTTCTCGCCCTAATTGGGAAAATGACACCTGCAAACATGGCTCTGTGCTACAAAGTGGAGGATTGGACTTATTTTCATGTTGCTCTCTGTTATATGCGACAAGAACAATATCAGCCGGAGACATGGAGGGACAGGTCAAGGCCACAACAGTAGTTTCAGGTGTCTCTAATTCCCAGATAGATTTTGTCAGAACTGATCCACAAACAAACCCCTGTTCTACCATTAATCTAAAATGAATGCACCTGAATGGCTGCACAATGATCATTTTAGAAGCAAAATCTTAATCTTAACTTAATTATATGGCTTTTATGATGAGTATTTTCATCTAATTATATCACATTAGTTTCCTTGAGCACAAATCACTCCCATATGAGGCACAAACAAACACAGATCTACCGCATGTCTTGGCTCAGTCAACTATGTCCTCATTGTTTGGCTACAAGTAGTCACATCAAGTATTGGCTACACACCAAGCCTTCTGCTAGAATCTGCAAGAAATGAACAGCACAAGAAAAACTGAGAATGAGAATTATAATAACAATAGACTTAAGCTATTACACTCATAATGGTGCCAAAATCTAGTTTGCAGTTGATTAAGTACCTATGATGATATAAGAGCTTGGAGCAGGAGAAGCCTGTGAGTTTTCCTGTTTTATCATTTTCATTTGCCTCTGTAGGTATTCTTAGCATAGGCTTTGGCAAAGTGGGTTGTTTTCTGTGTCATAATTATTCAGCATTCATTCATAATTCAAAGCTTGTACTCTCACAAATAGTTCAGTATGGATATCCCCTAGCTGTTGGCGAGCAGTGGAGAAAGACCTCGAAAAGTTGGCATGTTTCACAGCCATTATGTTTGAACTCAGTGTAACCCAGTAACAAGGACATCCTCAGTGAAAGCTGTCGGAGACCGGCTGTGTCCAAAAAAACACTCACTCAACACTGTGTAGTGCACGGATAATTCCTCATAATGGTGACTCCTGTCAACTTAGAAACGTTTTCAACAAGCACAGTGTTACTGAGCATCGTGAATGACTGTTTGTTTCCTTGTGGAGCCAAGATAGAAGTTTTTGTCTTTCTGCCCCTGAAGCCTATCTCTTTTGTTGTGTGTTGCTGCAGCTTGCTTATTAAATATCACTATTCATAGTTAACTCTGATGTTATTTGTGGAGTGACGGTTACATCAAACCAAATCAGTCACTAATCTAGGCCTCATGTGCCACAGAGTGAAAGTTGTACAGGCCAATATAGTGTCACATATCAGTACTCTTAACTTATTTGGTCTCAACTCACTGCTGCATATTTTTTAAACAATAATAATACAGCACATTAAATACTGTACCATACTGTAACTGAAGCACCTGTTATAAACCCACTGTCAGCTGTTTCTCATTTCATTTAAGTCTCTGGATTGTTAGACTCACATGTTCACCTTGTGTGTGATTATTGTTCAGTGACCGACCTGCAGCGGTCCTGTACTACTTTGGTCAGGTGACCCTGAAGTACACATAAAGAGTAACTATCGGGCATCTTTAGGCCACTTTTATTGCACATGTATTGAGAGGTACAGACCCTGAACTCCCTCACGCTGGGAGTGTTTGAAGCGGTTTCTACGGCATCTGCAAATACTGCTGCTCTTTTCACATTTATAGGTGCCTTTTATCCAACTTGTTGCTGTGTGTATGTTGTTCATTAAGGCATCAAAATGGTTTACAGTTCATTGCTCTTTTTTACTGCCTGTTGGAGCCAGGGCTGTAATTCCAGTTAGTGAGGGATCAGATGGAGGTCACTGCTGGTCTGTGGGGGTAGTCTGCAGTGCCTGTCCGGACTACATTACAGCTTTTATCCTTACTAATGGGATCTCTTGGTGGGGAATCCCAAGGGTGATGGGGATTAAGATACCTGGCCTCTCTCCCACGCGCCACTTACCATGTGGGGCTCTGCTGCAAATATGTTGCCCTCTCCAAACTGTTTACACAAGAAAGATTGTATGAGCTCAATCTGGGTTCTGTCAACCCAGATTGACAGAACTATAATGTATTCAACCCCTGGACACACCGTTGTGGCCTATTTGAGCCTCTCTGGGTCGTATCACTGTTGAATCTGACACCAAAAGCAATTCATTGGGAGAGTATCAGGTGGTTGAGTCACTAAGACATCACTGAACCATTGGGCTCTTTCACTTGAATGACATTGTTGGATCGGTTTTGGAGTTTCCCGGTGCTACAGCCAAAGTAGGGAGAACAAACAGAAGAGAAAACCTTAACTTGGACAATGAATAAAAGGCTGAGGGTGGAATAAGTCCCATGTCTCTTTGTATTAGCCTTTTAAAGCAAAGAGCAAAGCTAAAGGGAGGGGGGATGAAGTATGTTTCTCTGTATTAAAGCTATCAGTATATTCTCTGGAAGTTTTGTGGTCTGTATATATTAAACATCATGTGAATCATGACCAGTGTGAGCCCATCTGTCTGTCACATGGCGTCTGGGCCACTGCTGTCATCAACATGACACAAACTCACACATGCCTCCATCTTCAGTGTGCATTGTTTGTTTCCATGTTTTACATCACACTCTTTGATCCTCCTTTGTTCCCGTGGAAGCCTTCTATATTTTTCTCATCTCAAATTTATATGATTTTTTGTATAGCTGACTACTGCTTTCATGCCTCTTGGTGTTCTCTCTGTGGTTAAGTATTTGTTGTCCTATAAAAATCTCTTTCGGTTACAGATTGTACTCCCCTCTGCTCCAGGAAAGGCCTTGGTGGTCACATATTTAGTCTATGTTTGAACGCACTCTGCCAATAAGAAAAATGTATGGGTGGGATTCAGGGCAAGAGTCTATAATCGGCCAATCACAACAATAGATGAAGGTCCTAATATGTAAACCAATATTTCCAAAAGAGCATAAATGGTAACCTTTAACTTCTATTTGTACCTTGAATCTGTGTAGTGCTTTCTTTTGTCTTATTGTCCTTTAAGTTGACCTTTTCTGTTCTTCTCACACAGACTAGCACCAGTTTTTTGTGGACACACGCAGCAACAGCAAAAGGTCAGGTGGAGTCCATTGGTGCAGAGCTGCCAGGCCTCTGATTTATACACAGTGCCGGTGTTCTAACTCTCTTGCTGTTTTCATATTTGTGTTTTGGGTGAGGAAGAGACAGCTCACACTCCACAAGGTCAAGAGGAAGAGTCATGTGTCGTGTTCACTTAGATTTAAGTAAGAGTTATTTGGTAAATAAAGAAGATTTCTGGTTGTGGTTTTATGCACACATTAATGTCATGGCCCTGACACCGGCGAGGCCCCGGTTGAGTCCGTGGTGGCTTTCATGTGTCGTCTCAATGTTTGTTGTGGGACTTGGCGCTTGATTGGCCGTCCTTGTATTATGTGGTGAACCCGCCATCTTTAAGCTGACACTTATTCAACACACTGCCTCCAGCCTCTGGTCCGTGCACATAAAGAGCCAGCGGGGAGGAAACATTAAAGAGAACATGCAACAAAAACATACCGTGTTAATCTGCACTCGAGACACATGTTTCCTTCTTTATACAACTGACACAAATGTTGAAGACCTCCAAGGTAGTGACCAGCTTTGATCAGGGATGTGATTATTTTCTGTAAAAAGCCTTGAGTGTTGATACATTTCAACATGAAGGATGTGTGACATACAGACTCATGTTCACACACAAGATTTGATTTGTTTAAACAGGGCACAGACGACTAAGGTCACAGTATATTTATTCCCAGATTCTCATTCAGGTCATTCCTAGATTGACCACACTCTGATGATGGCTTCACAGTTGAATACATACAAGAAAAATGCACACCTTTGCAACAGAGAATACATTCAAAGCACATTTAAATTTAAGCCCAATACATGTTTGTCTGAAGTTAAAGTTACAACACAATGAGGTCATAATCCCAGTTGTGTCTGTGAAAAAAAGCATTCATATTAATGTAATATGAATGTAATATTAATGTGTTCATCTGGAGCTTCATGGGAGTTGAACCTGAGGACACACAGCTGCGTCCCAGCCTTGTCTACGCCGAAATCAAGCTGTAGACACTTCTCCTCTTTTAATCTGTCATCCTTTATTAATGCCATCTCAGTCTGTTTGGTTGTTTCCAGCTCCAGGCGCTTGTTCTGTTGGCACATAAACGAGAATAACAGGAAGTGGTGTGAGCTGTCACAATGCACTGGACCGGAGTGTTGGAGTTGTGGTTTGTTTCATTTGGATTACACCATTATCATTTTGTTTATTAATAAATGAAAGAGATAACAGTAATAAGATAAAACTAGAAAGAAGAATCTGGTTTGTTTAAGGTCTTGTTCATGTTTTTGTTCAGTTTGACCTAAACTGTTATATCAGGTGGAGGCCTATAAACTGTTTTAAATAGCGCAGCTTGTCTCTTAACTCGATCCCTCGTGTCACATTCAGTTACGGCTCTTCTCTGAGTTTCCCTTGGCTCTGCACAGGCTGTTTTGGATTCAGCAACAATATTATAAACAGACTTCGAGATGCTTTTGGGGTCATCCTCACGTGGCGTTCGTGTCCTTTTTGTTAAACTGGCTGTGGGGAACCTTTGGGTGCATCTATGATTAAGCAGTCGTGGCTGGAATGCTTTGTGGAGGCGCCTGTGTCTTTTTAAAGCGCTAAACTCTGTGTGCCATCCCCTGTCTGATGAATTTATGCAGTCCAATCAGGAGATGGATTAGACGGTGGTCAAAAACAATGGACTCCCACTGAGCACACAACAGAGATATGCCATGCCTGAATCCAATTATGAATCTGTCCACCATGTCATAAAGAGAAGCGGTCACAGGGACAAAACACTGGACAGAGCGTGATGCTGCTCAGCTCAGAAACCATTATTCTGGACAAAATGAGCTGCATAGATTCAGGGCAAAATTTCGGACACTAGGAGAGAGGAGGGGGCACTCTTTGTTTCTGTGGAGGACAAGGAGGAGACAAGGAATGGATGGCCAGCCTTTTAATTTTTTTATTCCCAAGTGAACAGCAAAAAACCACAGTGAAATGTTCAATGGCAAAACCTCAGTGAATTCCTGATGGAGCAAAGAATGTAGCAGGAAAACCCTCGTTTTCTTCCTTTTTCATTTCGTTCCCATAACCGCAAAAAACTTCCAATGTACTCTTTTGGCTCACACTGCTCCTATTCATTTGCAGAACTCTGGCAATGTCAGAGTAATAAAAAGCTATATATTCTGGGGAAGAGTTGGAAAAGCTTGGTCTTCGTTCAGACAGTAGCAGCTACTTTTACTTATTGCGCTCTTGTTATTTCACATGAAGAATGCTCTCATTTCTGCTGGTATGATTTAAATATATCTGATGTTCATCAGTATCAGAAACACAAAGATGTATATCATCAGTCACAAGTTGTTGTGGATGTTGTTGTCAAAGTATGAATGAGCAAGTCTGACAGTGATTATCTGAAGTTGTTTTGTTCTTGCAACTGGGAACAATATAAAAAGCTGTAGACGTTTTTACAGCTGAAAAGAGTGAGAGGATGTGAGAGGAGACTGGAATTAAAGTCAAACAAGACACATTATAGTTTTTCATATTTTTTGTAGTCGTGGCTATCTTGAATACTTATAATATGTGTATTACGGTTGCTTTTTAAAAAAATAGTTTTTACCACATTTGAAAATCAAACACTGGTCTGGACAATGGCTCACTGTGGATGCCAGTGATCAGCAGTTAGCTTTGTAGGTTCAAAGGTAGGTTTGTAGGTCGACGCTTGTTGCACACACTTGAGTATATTCCACAGAAATGTTTACTGAAGCAATAAATCCATAGGGAGCGATCTAACGCAGATAAATACTTTTACTGGTCAAAACAAGAATACCACAAAAAAGCTCAGAAATGTGTAGTAGCATTTCACACTAAACAATACACATAAATATTTAACAATAACAAAGAAGAATAATACATTACTCATTTAACTTATCAGCAAAATTATTAGTGTTAATCATTTAGAAAAGAAATATGAGTAAATAATCAGGTTACTAATAGACATAACTGATAATACTGTATAAAAATGTTAAACTAAGATCATATAGAAACACACACTCATATAATAGATGTGACAGATATAGGGTAAAAGAAGAGCCGGTGCCATAAGAAGCTTTGGCCAATCACAGGCTTGTTTAGGAGGGGGTCTCGAGTAAGGGACGCTGCCACAAGGAAGAGTTAGGAAGTGTTCAAAATGATGCAGGAGATAAAGACATTTTGTTTTGGGCGTGAAGTAAATCTACGCACAGACATAAATATTAACAACTGTGTCCATTATCAAGGCCCTGTGGTTACCTGGCAACAGGGCTGTTGTCGTGGGAGGGCAAAGAACTCCGGTGATAACATTCCGGAACATTCCAGGACATTCCTTTCAGAACTCAGCCGCCCTTCAGCCCTCGGTGTGAGAAAGACACAGGCACGAGGGGCTTTGTTTGCCCTTTGATTTAAATATAAAAGGAGGAGAGTGCTGTCGATGATTAACAGAAACACTTAATGGGAAGTGCAAACAGGGGGAATGATTTTACCTGTAACTAATAGTACCAAAATGAAAGCAATACAAAACCATTTTTAAATATAGTGGGGACATCTGGCTCTGGTGGTGGGTGTTGTATAATATCTGATTGATTATTGTGCACGAAGAGACACTTGTGCAGAACAGTGTCAGTGGGAATGTTCGCTCGCAGGCTGTAAATGTTTGGCGTGTTTACCGAGTCCTTTACAGCAGATTTGTTTCTCCACTCAAACGGCCCGCATGCTTGGGGTTTGAGTCTTGTCCGCGGAAACAGCTCCGAGAAGTTTAATGCTCCTCGTGAAGTGTCCGGCTTCAGTCACAGCTCATGATGGCCTCTTTTCATAGTACACCAGAGCTCACTTCAAATATCTAACCTACAATCTAAAACGTATTACATTTTTAAGATACACATAGAGTCTAAGAAATAAAAGGGGGATTATTTTTAAATGCCTGACAAGCCCCTGACAAAGTGAAGAAAAGTTTTTTGTTTTTTTTTGACAAGGCATCCACTCCATCATTGTAAGCTGTCTGATCAACTTCTCATTAAAATTTGTAACGCACAATAGCTAAAATCTTCCAAAAACAAATCAAAATAGACATTTAGGGATCATGAGGTCTGCTTATATTCAGTTTGATATACCCAGGTACTTTCACTGATCTGACTCTGATCTGTAAAGTGACTTAATAATCACAAGTGGATTTATTTTGCCCCTGGGGACAGCAGTGTCTGTTATAACCATCTAATGTGCTCAAGGCCAGCAGGTCTCCTACTTGTTTCCAAACATTGAGCCAAAAGGATGTCTCGAGGTTATTATTGAAGACCGGGGGTTTGGATCGTCGCAGTGGTGTGTGGGCTGATCGCCAGCCTCAGCGGCTCAGACTGGTTTCAGATATGAGGTCTCTCCCCTCCTCTTTCTCTCCAGTGGATTTCATTTCAGTTTGCATTCCTCAGTTCTGTTTTGCTAACCGTGTTTTTCCCTTTTTTTCTTCACCTCGTACAGCAGCCAAAGTGAGATGACATCATGGCAAGGGAAGCAGCACTGAGCACGGGGCCCTGCAGGAGGACCGGGGACCGACGGCGGGACAGGTACATGTGACAACAGTGTGATCTGGTGGGATATTTATCCGAGAGGAAAATCGAACTCTTTGCACAGATGCAGCTTTTATGAAGAACAGCAGATGGACTGAAAAGTGGAAAATAGCCTCATCTGTTTTGAGCCGATGATGAGACAAGCAACGACAGACAGATGGGACCGAAGAGCTTTGATGAAAGGAACAGAGTGAAACTGTAATAAATATCTCTCTGGACGAGTCGGGACGGGACATAAAACACAGGACCGGGGGGAAGAACGGGACATTCTTTGTCCAGCGCTCTGAGGGCCCTGCTGTCTGTGCTCCAAAGTGACATGGAGGTCCAGCTGAAGGGTATATTTCACTGACGAAAGGCTGAATCTGAGAGA
The DNA here is from genome assembly GCA_036850595.1 of Rhyacichthys aspro. Classification (NCBI taxonomy): domain Eukaryota; kingdom Metazoa; phylum Chordata; class Actinopteri; order Gobiiformes; family Rhyacichthyidae; genus Rhyacichthys; species Rhyacichthys aspro. The sequence continues at coordinate 11,743,739 of CM072157.1, read as the reverse complement.
AGTTTGTGATCCTGTTTAAATCAGTATTTCAGAGAAAGTCACGGGACCTTGTGTGAGTGTCTAGGACCACCATGTTGGCATCATAAATATCAAGATGAAACCCTAATATGCTCAAGTATAGGCTTATATTTTGTAATTTTGGGTACTCCACATGGGACAAAATGTTAAAAATTAGAAATGACATTGTATTCAGTTGTATATATATAACAGTGGAATAATATCCGAATAATAATGCACTGGCGACTGTTGCTTCCTCTCCCATACATTTCAGAGTAAGCTAAATTATGTCTGACATTGTGACCTTGGTTGAAGTTTTACAGGCTTTAACTTGTGCTACAGCAGCGTGATTTAAGGTGGTTTACAGCAGCTCGCACATATGTCGTGTGAAGAGACTGCAGGGAACGTGATACACGACAGTTACTATTCACACAGGATAACGTTAATGAAAGCCAAACACAAGTCACTGCTGCAGACCTGATGGCCTTGTTTTCATTTCCCCAATACTTTCTCTGTCCTCTCGTGTGACGTGACAGGCTAATAATCCCAGGCTCAGATATTAACGAGCTGGACAGCCACGTCTCCTAGACCCCTGTGGCACTTAACTTAAATGAATCATCCTGGAAAGTGTGAGGGGGTGAGCATGAGAAAGAGTGCATGAGAGTGTGGAGGAGTGAGGGTGAGCTCAAAGGTCACTGACCTTCAAGACCCGAGTGTTGAAGCTACAGACGAGATGTAGACTGAGAGAAATGTCTGTGTGCTGTTAATTAGAGCGGCTCGACGTTACTTTGGAGCGGACATGAGATTCACAACTGAATAAACTTTTAAATGAGTGAGAAAAGTGCAACATATTACTAAACCCAATGTAGCAAGTGATGCTAACAACCACTAAAATAAAACGTAACACAGTAAAGCATCTGCCAACCCCAATCCAGTCATTGTACAGAGGTAAGCAGTGAGCTGTCAGTCAAAATCATCCTTAGTTGTCTCAAAGGCTCATGTAACAAATGAAAAATAAAACATCATTAAAAAAACAAAATGGCGCCTGATCCCAAAAACACTGACTAAAGGCGATCCTAACATTCTCAGTACATCATCTGGATAAAGAATCAATATATGTTTTTAACCACAGCTAAATAAATCTTTCAGATGTAGTGTATTCCCCGGTTCCACTGCTAAATAAATTACATCCACATCTGGTCTGCCCCCTGACCTGCAGTAACCAGTCACAGACCCTGGAAAACTTGATGTAAAGGAAAATAACCTGTTTTCATCAAGGAATGAGAACAATTTGTGACGCATAGCTGATGGTCTCCACTGGAACAAACCTTCAAACAGAGGACGCAGTGTCTCAACGTCACGGGGCCAGCTCCAGGAATGTTCTTTCATCTGACGTTACTTTTACTTTATCAGGTGGGTTCACAGTCAAGCTTGTACAAAGGGAAGTCCCGGTATTAGTCCACTGCTGAGAGCTTGTCCTGCACATAAATAAGCAAGTACAGTAAATCATAAATAATTGAATTTACTGGACGCTGTCAAACTGTGCAAATGGGGGCGGAAATGTAAGACAGCTGTTTTTGACAGAAGACGGCAGATTTTCCTTCGACCTGTCAAACGTTTAGCAGGTGCCTCTAGAAACTAAAGCATGAATTCACCCTAAAACACGTGTCTGACCAGAAAGTGTCAATCTCCTGAACGACGCAGAGCAGACAGAGGCAGGGCAATGTCTCACTTGCACACATCAGAGGTTGACAAATTGACAGACATGTGTTTAAATATATATAAGCAGAAGGAGCTTAGGGTCATATCCTCAGTTTGGTTTCTGGGCAGATTTTTTAAGTTATGTTTCATACTTTTGGATTTATGTATTGTTTTTTTCTCTACAACCATGCTTTGAGGCTCAGTTTACCACCACATTTTAACAATCATGGTCAGGCAGCCATGGCAGAGTATACTTATGTTATTTGTATATTCTCATATGGTGTATCATTATTCTAGTGCCTTGAAAGCATGTGAGCAGAACTTTTTGGTGGAATAAACAACAGAAAAAAATATGCAGGGAAACAGAAGCCAAACACAGGCATTTGGATAAAGACAGCCTGTTGTGCTCAGAGATAACACCACACACAGCACCTCTTTGGCCTTCTGCCTGCTGCTGCTTTACCCTCCACAATGATTTTCCTCTGTGCTTCAGTGGGAATATACTTTACACTTAATCTGTCAGCAGTACTTCTCTGAGCACAGGAGCGAGGCCAGCTGCAGCTTTTATTGCAGCCAGAGAGCAGCGTTTAGGGATGAGGAGCAGGTTGAGTAGGTGACACTCACACCCAGGACAGCGGGTGCTTTGTGCGACAGCCTGACTTGTGTCCTTGTTGGGAGATTCCACAGCATTCCTGAAAGTGCTCTTTCTGTGACTATGAGCTCTGTTTCATCACCTCTGAAAGGCAGAACCATCGCACGGCTCCCCAAATTCCACAGCTTCGCCAGAATCCTGAATGCAGCACAGAGACCTGATGGAGATCAAGGTCAAACAGCCAATAGGATGAGAGGAGCTGATGCCTACGTGTCCCAGCAGCCCTCTGCCTGGCAGCTACAACTATCTGCTCTTGGCATGAATAATAATGTGTCAGAACTAAAGCCAGAAACAACATGGCTGTCTCTCTCGGGTGTAACCAATAAGATGGGTCACATGTTTAGTGCAAATAGGATCATAAACAGTGTTGTAAATTCAAGTGATTATAAGAAAACAGTCACCGGTCGTGTTGATACATTTCATTCTGCTTGTAAAATGTTAAGACCGAATGATAAAACACACACAGTGGAGTCAGCTTTGACAGGATTCAATATGTTTGAACTCGTATCAGACGCATAGACATCATTGTAAAAATATTTCATGAAAAACTTTGTTGCCTAAAACAGTGAGGACTGGAGGTTGGCATCGACGAGAGCTCATTAGCATTTTGTTGTATTTACACAAATAACGCAAAATCTAAGATTAACTGACCAGCCACATCTTTCCATGTTTCATTATTACAACACAATTCCAATTATGTTTTTCTTTCTTTTCTTTTTTTTGCACTGCATTTTGCAATGTTTCCGATGCTGAAAAAGACACTTCCTTATTACTTATTTTTTGACATCGGTGTAGACCAATGAGACCATCCTGACAACAAGCAGCATGTGATTGGCTTAAGTTTCCATGATGTTCTGCGCACACTCATTTGTTCAAATCTGGAGAGCCAAAATGGAAATGTATTAATGGGCCTCGAGCCCAACAAAAAATCTTTTGCATGTCATTAAAAGAAATACTTTTCCTTCCAGGTTTGTTTAAAATGTTTTTTGTCTGTGCCACTGCCTGTGCCTCCATTTTGTTCTGCCAAGGCTTGATTAGAAGCCTGCAGCTCAAGCTCTTTAATCCAGACCTTTCAAAAATCCATCAAAGTACGGCGAGTTGAGGACTTATAAAGTGTAGAAATCTGCACACATGCACAAACCCACCTGAACTATCTTATACTTAACTGTGTTTTCTTTTTTTAAGACGTTTTAATCTTCAAAGTGTATGTGAGCACCATGATATACGGCACTACCCCAGGCCCCTCTCTGGAGATAATAGAACCTATATGATGTCTTAAGGTATTTTTTGCACAGATGATTGATATTACAAAATGCTCTTAAGATGGATACAAGAATAAATATTAAGTAATTTCTCTTTAAGTGAAATGCGAAATGTGACTTTTGAAAATATAATCTGAACAGTCATCTTGAGAGCAAACAAGAAATGACATACATGCAATAATGGTGAATTTAAGAAGGAAATGAAAAAGAATTCAGCTTTAAAATCTTGCAGCCAGCCATAGTTTTGCTTCAGTGAGTTAAAAGTCTTTTGTCTTTGTTTGTGTATAACAGCCTATAAAACCCAAATAGACTAATTTAACAGTCTCGAAGAGGCTAAAGATATACGTTGAAGGTATATTTTACTCACCTTATTACCCTTCCCTAAAGGTGACCCATCGACCCATGGGTCTGTCCTGTCTGTGCTCAGCCTGGAGCGGAGGGGGGCGGGGCGCCAGGACCGAGAGGCAGGACTCCGCGCCGTATTCAAGCAAATACTGCTTTTGAGACCACAGGCTTTTATTTGTGTCTTTGTCTGTGCTCTGAACGCTCCAGAGACTCGGACACTCCGAACGCTCCAAACTGCAATCTCGGAGTCATTTCCTCTTGTGCGTAAGAAGAACTGAGAGTAGAGGGCAACCTGTCACCGGGAGGATGAGGAAACCCTGGGACGTGATAGTGCAGAATACGTTTGGGGAGTGAGTGCGATGTAAACACGGGATATCGATCTACTCTGTCCAGGAGGTATGCATTCACTTGTTATTTTAATCAGCCATGTTTCCTAATGTATGTGATGTATGCAGAGGTCGTTGGATAAATAAGACGTCCTGCACAAGAGATGGCTCTATTTAGTCAACATAAATGGCAGGTTCAGGTGTTTTCTCCTACACGGACCCATTCCCAGGCTTTTCCAGATGAACCTTTGCTCGCAGAGACTGACAGATTATTTTGAGAGCCATTTATAGTCCACAGCCTGCCTCACTGGAGGGTTTGACATACTTGCTTGACATTCATGTCATAGTTTTCCTTTGGCAAACACAAACTATAAAAAAAGTTTCCTTTCACTGACATCCTTCTGCTCCAAAATGAACCACAGTACATCCCATCAACACCCAAAGCATGCCTCTCATGTTGTCATTCAACAGCAGTACTTCTTCTGATTAATGTCTCTGTGGTTTTAAGCAGTGAGCCTGGAGCAGAGCTGTGGCTTTTGGTTTTTGACGTCTACAGTGTTTGTATTGGGAGACGAAGTGCACCAAAGGTCACATATTATTTCTAGATAGAAGAGAATAATTAACAATGAAGTACATATGTTCCAATGTCACTGTTTTACGTCTCTTTCCGCTCCAGAGTTAGTCCGAGTCTGTCACAGCTGTCATGTCAGTAGAGGGTTCATATCAGTGTTTACCTCTTTATTTCTCTGTGTAAATGAGAGAGGTTTGACTTTATAGGATTACTGCATATGGGACAGGTCGGAGGTGTATATGGACAGGCCCCACCCTGGCTTTTGTTAAAGATAATGCCCTGTTTAGGCGCCGTGCCTCGACTTGCTTCTTTTCACTTTTTACACACCTGCTCTGTTCGTGCCATGAGTGCCTCGGGCTCCATACTCTTCAGAAGGGATCAAGTATCTCCACCCTGTTAATCTGCCCCGAAAGCTTGCATACCCTCTGAGGTAGTTAATGTTTAATGGGCAACACCTTTGCAACACCTGACTGGAGCCCTCTTACTGTATACATCTTGCTCACCTTCTCCTCAAAAGGCTTTAAAGAAACTTATTACAACAAACAACATTTATTGAGAGTTTGAGAAATGGTGATTTATTTTGGACTTTAGTCGTAGACAGAAAATACAGGTTAGCTTTTGAGCAAGTGAAATCCTATTTTCCTGGTAATGTATAATGCAGAAACAAGGGGTTCATTGTTGCCTCGCAGCACCAGATGAAACTGAGGCCTACGTTGCAACATTTAGGTTTTGAAAGCTGACCTCACTTGTAGGCAGTCAGATTTACAATGGCTCTGAGAGAGGCCAGTTTTATTGGGAAGTAAAAGTTTGGGGGGTTTGTCAGGGAGTTTGTTGGATATGTTTTCTCAGTTGACATTGTTTGACTGATGAATGAATGCTGTACATAAAGTGTTGGTGTGAAATCTGTAGACATTTTCTGAAAGCTTTATATGAAGCTTCCTTTTGCCAAGACGATACATTCAAAACAGTGCTGTGTTTTGATCAGTTTTTAGCACTTATTTGTGGCCAACGATATGGTTGAGGACAAAAAGAAAATATTGGTTTTCAATTTTTATCATGTGTTCGAAGTTAAAGAAACCCTTTCAGTTGTTCAGATAATGAGTGGCTCGATGAATGAGTGAGTAAATGTACAGGCAACATATGGCAATTAACAACCTACACAAAGGCGCTGCATGAAAAGCACATAAACATCAACTTTAACGGTCGAAGAGGCTCTATATCTAACTCTGTTCAGAGTCTGGATGAGTCAGATCCTGAGCTTGTGGACGTTACTCTTCAGTTCACCCTCAGTGTTTTCATGTGACTGTAAATTACATTCACTGTTGCTGTAAAAGTTTGCCTTAAATCTCCTCATTTCCTTCCTTCACAGTGTCTCCAACACCACAATGACTCCACATGAGCGCTCCCTTCTGACTCTCCTCTACCTCCTGCATCTCCTCCTGTCCCGGGCCCTGTCCACTCTTCAGCCTCACCACCACCAAACGCCCCCCCACATCCCCACGCTGGTGCCCCACACCCCCACCCCTCTGACCCGCTCCCGTTTCAGCGCTCAGACCCAGTTGGACTTCACCACTCACTGCAACTCCAGCTGCTTCCACACCCACAAGGAGCCGCTCCAGGACAAACTGGCCTTCGAGACGCTGTACTGGGACGGCTCGCGGACCCTCACCACGGTCGAGGTAGAGGACGACCCTGAAGACTTTGCGCCGCCGTTCTCCGGGCGCAGGCGCAAACGAGTGAGGAGGCAGATCTACGGAGCGGACGGACGCTTCAACATCCGCGGAGACAACTTTCTTTTGGATTATCCCTTCTCCACAGCTGTGAGGATCTCCACGGGCTGCACTGGCGTCCTCGTGTCCCAGCTGCACGTCCTGACAGCGGCCCACTGCGTTCATGACGGCAAGGATTATGTCAAGGGGGCGAGAAAGCTCAAGGTGGGATTTCTGATTAACCCCACTGTAAACAGCACCAACGCTGGCCTTTCTTCAACCAAGAAGCCTCTTGTTCGATGGGTGAGGGTCAAGCGGACTCGTGTCCCGAAAGGCTGGATCCAAGGTCCCCAGGAGGTCAGCATGGACTTCGACTACGCCCTCTTAGAGCTTCGTTGGCCCCACCGCCGCCCCTTCATGCGTTTATCAGTGGCCCCTTCCTCTGAAGACTTGGCGGGGAATAGGATTCACTTCTCTGGTTTTGACAGCGACAGACCCGGGGAGCTGGTGTACAGGTTTTGTCCCGTCGAAGAGGAGTCCAAAGACCTGATATACCAGCACTGTGACGCCCGACCCGGAGCCAGCGGATCGGGAGTGTACGGCCGGGTGTGGGACAACACTTTGGAGCGCTGGGAAAGAAAAGTGATTGGTATCTTCTCGGGACACCAGTGGTTGGAGATAGATGGAGAAAACCGGGATTACAATGTGGCAGTGAGGATTACGCCGCTTAAATTTGCTCAAATCTGTTACTGGGTGCACGGCAATCGACTGGACTGTGTGGACAATTAAAGAGTGACTAAAACAAAGAATGCCGTCTTCTGATTCAAAGGGTTATTTCTGGGTTGTGCTTAATTTGATTCCAATAAGCCAGACTGTTTGTGAAGTCACCACTATGGCATCTTTTAATATGCTTTCAGCCACAGATTAATAAGGCAGTATTTCCAGAGCATTAACACAAACCACTTTTTACAAGAGGGAACCTCGGCTTTTCAAGTCATTAGCAGTTTGTGAGTGCTTTGCTACTGCTTTTTCTTGCTTCATTTTCTCTTTTAGTTCAGGGTCCAATGTTTTTTGATGCATAACAATCTGCAATTACACATCTTCACAGTTCATACTAATTATTATTAAGAGATTAAAAAAACTATTCTGAGTGTATGACCTTTACAGAAATTGAAAATGTTCTTTTCTGTGTTCAAAGAGAGAGTGTTAAATTTATTTTGTGATAAATGCTTGATATATTTTAATAAAGAGAGATTTATACATGTGTCAATGAGTGAGTTCATGGTTAGGGTACGCTTTGGTTGCCCCCTTGTGGTAGCAACAGGAGATGCAGCTTCATTAGATAATGTCGATACGCATGTTTTTATTACTTCTGCATCTATGTGAAAGGAAGCAGAGGCATAGAGAAGTGAAAAAGACCAATGATGCATAATTCCTACCAAAAATGATTAAATCACTTCGTACGGCTTATCCTGGAGCTTACCCCAGCTTCTACAGTTATTCAACTTAAACATAATTATTCATTTTAGGGATATACACTAAAGTTTACAACACCAGTAGTTCACTAAAAAAGTTTGATTATAAATAAAATAACCTAAAAGGAGACAAGCTGACAGTCGGACAGAAAAAGTACATAAAACTCGAATACTCTTTAAAACCGTCCTATAGTCCCATTGAGTGAAAATGAGCATTCTTATCTAAAGCATTAATGTTAGAGCCTCCTAATAACCATGCATTTTTCATATTGACCAAAAACATCTTTATTGAATCAATTTAAAGTGATCAAACATCTGAAGTGCAAAAGTGATAAAACAAGGGGGTCAGTAGTTTAGTGCTTTTTATTAGAGATAAGGAGACGATACAAAACATCCACCATTCAATATTCAGTCTAGACTCTGACCGCTCACATCACTCTCCATCAAACCTTCATAACACCAAGTTTTTAATTGAGGAGATCCTGTTTTTACAAGAACAAGGAATGTCTGTTTTATTACATCAAATATATGTTTGACCCGAAACTGGAAACAAAAAGGAATCACTAAAGTTTTGGAGTTTGCATGTTCAACATGTAAATAAAATAAGAAAAAAATTATATATATTTAACCGCATGTTCCCCCACAGAATGTTTTAATGCAATTTTTTGTGCAATCACAAGTGAATTAGTTCATACACCTAGTCTCAACTACACACTTACAAAACTTAACTAGAAGTTTGGCAAAAAAAATGTAGTTGGAACAATATTTTTTTTCAATTTCAATGGTTGGAATAAGGTTGTGTCTTGTCCCTTTCTCTGTTTTTAAATTGAACCTGGGAAAAACAAAACCCTTTGAACTTCAACATTTGTTTCTTAATTTTACTTCATCATTACCCTTCATCAGTTGTATCTTAATGTTTAACTTCGTCTTATGATATTTTTATTCTGTTTTATCTGGACTGACAGTCTTCTTTTAATGATTTTTTTTAACTGTCACCTGAGCCCCAAACCCACCCGTAATATCCCTCCCCATGAGTCCCACAAACAGTGCTGGTACTGCTTTTGCCCCTTACCCAACCTCACTGGAATGAACAGCTAAACCCAATAGATGTGTCTGAAAGGCCTCGACAAAACTTATATAGGAGATCCTTCCAGGCTGACTACTGACGCACCGCCGAGTTTATCAGCGAGGGTGTGTCTCTCTTTGAGGTCCTCCAAACCATTCACTTGCCACTCGTGCTTAATACCTGAAAAAAACAACACATTAATGCTATTAATATTAAGGTAATTGTTGTTATAAATCATTGTGCCATTTTACAAGTTTATAATAGTAAAGGAAATATTTGGCCTTAATTCAGTTGAAATTATTGTGAATCTAAGGCCAGCATTAGTCATTGCAGCTTGGGTAAAGACAACCCAGTATCTCATTTGCATTGCACCTTGAATTAACTATTTTAATTAACGTCATAAATGCCAAGCCCCAACGGTGGCAATTTAGCAAAATATCTACTCCAAAAATAGTGAACCTACATGAATATAAATGTATATATGAATATAATGCATTATATTATAATAAAAATGCTACTAAATAATACATTTAGGTTTTGGTGTACATACTTTTGACTTAGAGTGGTAATATTGAAATTTGACATTCATAACCTAATCAATGTAATTTATGGAAGAGGAGGAGTAAATATCAAATGGCTACCTTCAAACTTCCTCTTAATGGCGTCTTTTGAGCTGGCATAGATCATCTTGCTCTTCAAAGGAGCACTTTCTGGAGCCCTGGAAACAAAACACAACACATTGAAATCAAATATGAACAAACATGAATTGGCCTAAAACTGATCTGAAAGCTGCCTCACCAGAAGATAAAGACCAGGTCCTCTTTCTTTGTCTCTTTGGTCTCATAGGTGGCGTCATACAGAGCGTAGCGGCAGTCGTTTGGGGGAAGCATGTTCACGAAGTGCTGGTATGGATCCTGAACAGTAGTACCAACATCCCCCTGCAGGATTTCTTTGCCATCATCCAGGACGATGTTCTTGAGGTCCTTGCTCAAGCAGAAGAGGATGGCCTTCTTCCTCTTTCTCTTCTCTTCCTCGTTTGCTTGAGCCTTACGCACCTTCATGTCGTTGAAGACAGCAATAACTTCATCTGTAACTTTCACACCGGAGGCCTAAAACAAGAACAGTTAATTTGTGGATTAATGTTTACAGAAGTGCACAATTTGTATCAAATACTATCAAAGATTGGTAATAAACAAGTACACAAGTGATGAGGAACCTCTGCTTTCCACAGGACATTTGTCAGTTAAGTTTGTAGCTTCTTGTAGGACATCTATCTCCCGATTCAGTTATAGGCTTCATTTATTAACCCAAATAATTCACAGCAAAAAAGGTAATTAAATCACAAAATGAAAAAAGTGGTTTACTGCACATAAAAATATGTTTAACATGGACACTTCAACTATACATTGTCCCTGGACATAAAGACAACAGATTACAAAATAAAAACGTTTTTTTGACCCTACATTGTTGTTGTATTGTTCCATGTGTCAGACAAACATTTTCATTCCAAGTCTTACTGCCTTACATAATATTTTTACAGTGGATGAGGGGGCTAGACTACTCACTGTTAGCGTCCCTGAACAGTGAACACAAAGCATCAATATTATTCATTTGAAGATAGTAATCTCAAAGAGGAAATATTATAAGTCAGACTGTCATTGTGACATTCAACAGTAATCCTCCAGATTCACTGTATATAGTGTGCACAGTTTTCACAATGAGGGCTTGTTGAAAAAAGTATCAAACAGCTTCAGAGACGTCAAGTGACGAGGCATGTACTGAAAACACTGACTTCTTGACGAAAGCCTGAGGGACACATGTGACTATCACATACACACAGCAGGAGCTCTCTGCACAAGGATGACTGATGTGAACAAAAATGCAAAAGTGTGACTGTTAGATATGGTCTAGGTCCAGTACAACAAAACACTGATTTTAGATCTAATCCCTGCATCTACGGAGCAGTGAGCGTGTGCTATAACAGAAGAGCTGAGAATAAAGATAATGATGCTTTTAGTGCTTGTCCAAAGTCCTCCTGAGGGTGATTGTAAATGTTTGCATTTACAGGTGTGTCCATACGCACAGTTACTCAACCATGATATAAAGCATCACATAACCCTACTCTAAAAGCAGAAAGCTGTGTATCTCGAACCATAAAGATGAGCATGTGGGTGAGGGTGCGGTAAGAAATTAAGAGCCAAGGCTTGAGTCCCAAACAATGAGGCTTCTGTTGAAATATAGTCACAGCTGCTGCATAAAGTCACTCAGCCAGGTCTTCTGACTCCGTTTAAGGCCATTACAGAAAAGCACAAGCCCAGGACAAGACACATGAAAACCGCTGTGTCGCAGCAAGAGGCAATGGAAAAAGACAACAATGAAAAGGAAACAAGAGGCAGGAAAAGGAGCAGTGCAGTCAGTCACTGTGTGTTTGCTTTGGGCGTAAGAAGTCTTATGATAGATATAAGCAAATCTCAGAATAATAATTAACAAACAAGCAACTCTAGTAACTTCCTTAATCTCCTCTTAAGACAAGCATAGTGTTTTTGAGTCAGCATGTGACAACAAAATGCTATGTATGCACTGACTAAAATACTAAAATAGCACATGGAACAGTCACATTATGCAGCAATACATTCCCTTCCCTTTCCCTTCAAAGATAATGTTTTTGGTCCAGTTTTGATATAGTTTGTGTAATTCATTTTGTGTGATCACAATGGTGACCAGAAAGCTCCCACTTAATCTTATCATGACTGAAGTCAAAGTTCAAATGACTTCATAAATGTAGGCACAGTCCAGATCTGAATTCCTTTACGCGCTGTAAGAGCAGGAATAAGGCAATATGTAAGCAGGAACCTTAAACACTAAAGAGGGGATAGATAGCTGAAACCACTCTGTCAAACAATATTAATTCTTATAGAACTAAAAGCTAAACTGCAAAATTTAGAATGTTTTATTTAACACATAAAACCCTGTTTGGTTCCTCTCGCTTAGTTTGTACAGTACCACCACTTGTGTATTAATCTGTCCATATAGTCCATAAATTCACAGGAACACCATGTATTTAATAGACGATACAAATTAGATGCGCAACCAAAACAGATGCGCAGAGCCGACCATGAAGATCTACAGGAATGTCGGCCCGTTAGCTTTGGCTAGCACACTCAACAATTTCCTTATGTAAGCACTGAGCTGAAATGTCAACGATAAAGAGTATTTGTGTCGTATCCTTAAAAATAGGGTCACATGTACACGATACAAGTGGCAACGGGGGAAGACAAAACATGTTGGTTTGTTATAATAGAGTACATCACAAAATGGTCTTTGCACCAAATTCAGGGTGGGGCCATGAATGCAGCACACGCACATGTGTCCGTTAGCTTCTATATAAGGCAAAACTGAGCTCAAACGCTCTGTTCAACGGTGTCCCAACTCAAAACCTCACACTGTCATGTTTAATATTTGGATTATTGTTGATTGGTTGTCCTTAGTTTGAGGAGCAAGAGTAAGCTAGGTCTCATGCTATTAAGGCCGTGAACAGACAAAGAACTGCACAATCACAGCTAGCGCCGGCCATAGCGATGTCATTTCGGTCTGTGCTAACGCGGCTGATGCTAACAATACAGAGTGTAACAGCCCCGGGCCGCTGCACCTGCAGCTCGGCTCTTACTGAAACAACGGTGAGCACGGCATTAGTGACCCCAGAAAACATGAAAAAGTTAAGCACAAGTAAACACCTAAATGTTTACAAGGGTCCTCTTTAAATGGCTTTTGAGTCTGTTAAATATACAGAAAACGAAATGGCGCCAGTGGTTTGAGACCGTTACTTGAATTTTCGGCATTTACCTTCAAAATCGCACATTATTATCATTGAGCAAGATATGACTGTATTTGCAATTGAAAGACGCGTTTGTATAAAGACATTATCCGCCCAGTCTCACGGAAACAGAGCTAGCCTTTTACTCGGCCACTAGGCCCTCGAGCAGCAGTCTCTTCCGCACACCGAATCAATTTGTTAAATGTTACGACCATTCATTTATTTCTAAAAAATACGGCTCAAAGAATCGCCTGTATTCAAAGACAACGCAGCGAAATGACCGACGACATATAAACTAAAGCGAAATAAACTGCGTGAGACCTACCATTGCTGGAGCTATGAGTGGTTCAGCGGCTGAGTACAAATTCAATGGACAAATGATGAATGTGTCTCACGCACTCGGTATACGACATGAACGCGCCTTTAAGCGCGGCCCCGGCCCAGCCGCGTGCACGAGGAAGGGCGCGAGTGTGTGAAGAGTTTGGTATCTGTATTTGGTGTTGGTGTTAACTGTTGATTAATCCAATGTCATATTTGTTTTCTTTTGGCTTATATATCACATACATTAGATGCATGATATTATTTTAAAAGGGTAGAGTTATATCTGATGGAGATATCAACCTGGACACACTATAAAACCAAACGTAAGACTATAGGAAATAGTGTAAAAACAAATAATAAAATAATTATAAACAATAATAAAAAAGGATATCACAAAGAAAATTACACATTAAGTTTACCATTTATGTCCATAAAACGTAGCACTTAATTCAGACATCTACCTTTGACTACAAGCTGACATTTGATTTTTTTGTACACTACATCTCTCTTTTTATACTCTTTTTTTTAAGTATAAATAGAACTGTGCTTAAGTGTAAAATATTTTAGATGCGTTGTGTAAATAAATCGGCTACAGGCTCTTAATTATTGCAGCGATGGCGTGAGCAGTGATTAATAAATAAAAGACAAGCGGCTGTGACCGACTTTAACACCAGTCAGAAACAGTGGAGGCAGCGATGGGCGGTCCCTCTTCACTTTGGCCCCGCCCCCCGCTTCCGCCTGCGCGGGTGGGTTCGGTTGAACTCATTTCCAAATAAGGAAGTCAACGGCGAGAAACGGTGGTCAGTGCACGCGCCTCGACGCTCATCACCATATAAGGAAACATGGGACGCCAAAATTCGCCATAGCAGCGTTTTGAGCGGTTTTAAGGGAGAGATAGACACAAGGGTCAGTGTGAGGATGAGATGAGGCGCAGTTTTGGAAACAACACGATGCAACACCAAACGGCACTCACTCATCCATCCACCGCCCTCCGGAGAAAAATGATGCTGCTGTACAGTACAACCACTGCAGACTGCAGTGACTGGAGCAGCAATGTTTTTGGAGCATGTGGCTAACAACTCATAGGCCTGTCTATGGCTGATATTCAAGACTTCTGCGTTGTTTCTGTTTTATAGTAACACATTTTACTCTTTGCTACGTAACCACTTCCTGTTGACAGTAGGCTTACTGAATGTATTTTTTGTACGTTGTCCTAAGTTTTAGAGACAGTCAAAAGTAGAGATCCACGCATAATTCCAAACTCCTTTTTATTGTTCAAAAATCTTTAGGTTTCCATTTTGTTTTAAAGGGAAGATTTCAGTAATAGTGTAATAGTAAGCACATGAGACATCTGTAGTTTTTCTTGCAGACAAAGTGCAAAATATATTTGCTAAGCTTTGAGAGTTTTGATATGGATTTCACCTTTATGCAGACTCTGGGATTAAGCATGGTAAGTGTTTGTTACCATCAATTTATGCTTCTAAATTTCAGTTATTTCCACAGTGTGATCATTTAATTAACAATTAGCCAAGATTCAGTGGCAAATTTCTTGAATGAGTTTAGCTATTTTTAATTATTGTAATTTTATTTTTTTTTATAATTTATTTACTTTTTAATATTATTCAATACAGACAATAACAGAAAAGTTAAAAAAAAAAACCAAAAAACAAAACAAAACATAAAAGCTGCTTTCTCATAGTGCAGCAGATACATGTCAATGCTTTGGTCAGTAAACCACAGTGAAGGTGCATACTTTGGAGTTTGAGGCATTCACTGAATATATTTTACTTGGTTTTTGCCAGTAGTGTTCTGTGTTAAAGAAAAAAAGAATTCAGAAATACAATGCATTTGAAATAAAAGAAAAGGTCCCGTTACACACATAATTAAAGCCTGCTTAGCTGCTGCGTGAAAAGTGCATATTGTCACTTCCTATGAACTAGTGAGAGTTTTACACATGCGCAGTCAGGTGTAATATATATTTTATAGAACATAAAATAACTCCACAGATCAAATGGAATGTTTTAAAGCCACAGAGGAAAGAAATTACCAACATATAATATATAATGTTTATGCTACAAAAAGAAATCCTGTAAAAGCTGTATGCTATTTAAACTAATATTTTTCATAAGCACAAAGACCAACATAGACGTCTATTAAGACCAAATGTAATGTAAACTGAACTTATTGATGATAATGTTGATTACAGACATAAAAGATATACATGACAAATTAAGAGACGCTGGTGACTTGTTGGCATCCTGTTTGTACTAAGCACCAATGTGGTTTAGCTGCGTGTTTGGTCCAAAGGGTGGTATAATAAGGCTTTTGGGCTGAATGTGTGCTTGTGTGCTGGTTGCAATGCATCAAGGTTATAAAGGATCAGGAGATCTTCTATTTTGATTTTTTCTTTTCTGTGATGCTTGTCCCTCTCGACTTGTTCAACATCTCAGTAGCCTGAAAAAAAAGAGAAGACATTTTTAAGCTCTTCTTGCAACATCCACTAAGTTCTGTTTTTCATTGTAGTTCAGTCAGCAAAATCTCTCACTTGCTGTAGTGTGATGAAATTAAAGCCACTTTTGCCTTTCTTTAAATAACAGTAAACCAAAAATGTAAATCTATTAGTTCAAACAAACATAAAATCATTAACTATAAATTAAGACAGTATACAAGTATCACCAGAACTTAAACAAAATAAAATACTGATAGATTCAAAAGCTATTTCTGAACTACAATATACTCACAACTCTTCACAATCAGTACAAATGTTTTGAGTTGTGTGTGCCAATTGCACCCTCCAGAGGCTTTAAGAGGCTTATACAAAATGTGGCCTTTGTATAAAAGGTCAATCAGCACTAATAAACCAAAACATACAGCCACATTCTGTTACCTGTTCCAGAACAACACCTGCTGCTTGGTCAATAGCTCCTCCTACAGAGCGGTACTGGCCTGAGTAGCGAATGACGGCCCATGAAATCATGGCTACCAAAACCAGGCCAAGGACACAGTCACACACCAAGGAAAAGGTAGCCAAGCCGATGAAGAGAAAGATTCCTGATAAAATGTAGAGGATACACACCAGGACGAACAACACAGCTGGGGTGCGGAAGGCACTGAAGAGATTTTTGGACTTTTACAACAACAAAAAGAGCAAACAGATTATAAAATTGCTAATTCTTAACAATTGTGAAAATGTACACAAATATATATTTGTAGAGGAGGATTCGTACCTCATTGTGCTTTTGGTATGACTGCCACATTTCATCCAGTTCCTTTTCAAGTTGGCCTTGGTAGCGGTCACAAAACTCTTGTCCACCCATTTTTTTGGTTGATGAGAATTTATGCAGGGCCTCTTTGTAGAAAAAGTGATGCTTTTCTTCCAGAGAATCAGGAGCCACATAGGGAAGGTCTCCACCACATACCTAAAGAGAAAAGAGAAAACTATATAGAATTTTGTTTCACAATGAATTAAATTTCAAAGTTGTTATTTTTTCCTTCCTTCATTCATTCATTTTCTACCGCTTATCCCACTCGTGGGGTCGCGGGTGGCTGAAGCCTATCCCAGCAGCTTTGGGCCTTAGGCGGGGTACACGCTGGACAGTGGCCAGTTCGTCGCAGGGCTTACACTTAGACGTACATTGACAGACAACCATTCACTCTCACATTCATCCACTAGGGGCACTTTAGAGTAACCAATTCACCTATACATGCATGTCTTTGGGCGGTGGGAGGAAGCCGGAGATCCCGGAGAGAACCCACGGTGACACGGGGAGGACATGCAGACTCCTCACAGAAAGACCAGAGTTGCCAATGATGTTTTGAGTTGGCTACAATCGGCCAACGATGTTTTGGGTCGGCCAGGATTCAAACTCACGACCTTCTTGCTGTGAAGCAGGAGCGCTAACCACTCTGCTACCGTGCACTTCCAATATAATCAAAACAATAATAAAGTTGTTGGATAAAGAAATACCTTCTCCATGTTCTTGTAATACTGATCTTTAGATGCTGCCACAGCTGCAAGATTGTTTGCCTCTGCTGTAGCCTGTAGAAACATGTAGAGTATCAATTAAATATAATAATGTGAGAGAAGAGAAAATGAAATTGGGGTTTGTCCAAACACAGCACCATCAGCATAGTCTTTGGTTGTGGCAGGTCCTCCCCCTGGTAAATCTTGATATACGCCTGGCAATACAAGAATTAAAAAATGAAAAGACAGCAAATGAAATTGGGTAAAGAGAAATACAAAGCATATTTGACATGACGATACCTTGAAAAACTCAAGTAAACCCATGCAGGTGACTTTGTTTCCATTAATTTCTTTTTCAGCCAGATTGTCTGGATGTAGAAGAGTGGGAATAAGATCCTGTAGTTGCTGTTTGAAGTCTGGCGCCACCTCTAATAAAATAAAAGCTCAGAGTAAATATTGCCTATTCTCTTGTCACTTTATCAGTCAAGTGATCACAAATTTTTGATATGATTTACAGTAATGGTGTTTAAAATTAGCATCATACCACTGAGTTGGCCTTTAAAGGCAGGACTAGTGGCAACCTTCAGTCCAGGGTGAGGTAATAAAAAGCAAGAAATGTTGGTGAAGCATGAATGAATGTGCTCTCTCACTGATTGAAGTTCCTCATGTTGGGCTTCTTTAACCTTAGAAGAAAGAGTTAGATCTGGATAAAGCATTAGGTATTATGGTAAGGTATTGTTGCCAACTGTCAAATATTTTTAATATGCCAAACCAACAGCATAAATTAGTACCTGTAAACGTTTATCCAGGAATGCATTGCCTCCTTTGAAGCCATAGGAATATTCATAGGGAAAACTCCAATCCCTGATCAGAAACATCAAAGACTTCAAGGAAAATAACATTTTAGTCAATAATCAAATCACATTCCATATGAAAAGTGTCAGCCGTTTCGTGTCACCTGAAAGGGCTTCAAAAAGATTTCATCCATGGCAAGACGACCATATTCTGTAAAAAGCTGAAAGAAAAAGGTTGATACATAACATTTACATTAGTTTTCAAATTATTCCAAACACTTTTGACATATCTACATCAAGAGGAGAAAGTATTGTTTTGCAATGTATTGTATTCGTCTGTATTACACAAAGCTTTTCAACATTTCACTTCAACTTTATTAATCTCGTGGGGAAGTTCAGTTCAACTTAATCTTCAAATTACTAGACTGATTAATTATACAGTCTTATGGCAGTCGGGAGGATGGAGTTCTTGTGGCGTTCTGTCCTGCAGCTCACTGATCTAAGACGTCCAATGGCTGCTCTTTGTTCTTCAAAAGTCGAATGCAGGGGATGGTCCAAGTTGTTAATTATACACTCATCTGACGGAGAGGGTTTTAGGTGCCGAGTCTGTTCCTGGAAACAGTTACACTGATGATGTCACAGGCAGTGTCCAGTACAGCCCTTGGTTGAATATCTTCTCTCTTGGTGTACAACAGGCCTCATTCCCACTGCCATAGCTCCACATCCTGACAACAGATCTTCTCTTAACTCTTAACATACATGGCCGGGCCTCCTCCCTGACATCTCCCATTAGAGGACTTTGTGGACATTATATGGATTCACACTAACAGCAGATCCATGGCAAAAACAACTCCACTTTTCCTCCTTTGATTCCAAGATCTGCAGCCTCTGTATCTCCCTCTTATGTCGTCTGGAACCAGATGACAAACAACACAGACACTCCTTCCACATAGATTGAGTAGATTTTTGCTTGTGTAAATGATTTTGATTGTAGTATCAATTAAAAATAGTGGGGGGAAAAATAGAGAAAATTCCCAACAAATACAACAAAAATAATCCAAAAATTTGAAAGCTCCTTTTCGGATTTGCATTGCTACCTTTTCGCAAGGTGCATCATTTGTTAAAAAAAACCCTATATTGTTACATAAGCAGTTATTTAAAACCTTTTGACTTGGCACCAACCAGTTATATGGATTTTATATTATTTCACTTGTATAAGCAAACCTGTAGCTGCTGAAGGTCATCCTCTTGAATATTCTGAGACAGATTGTATAGCTACAAAAGAAGAAAGGGTAAGTATTCTTCACAGTAATGGTGATAATAGTACAGTAAAGTGGGATCAGTCACCTGTACTGAGCTGGTCATGGTGCTCAGGGCAAAGATGGTGGCACAGTCCTTCACTGTGGACTGGGCATCAAATGCACCCTGAGTGTCCATCAGCAACACTGCTAACTAAACGGAAAAAGAAAGCTGACTACCATGACTTAACAGAGCCATGAGGATGAGATGGTGTACAGTGACAAACTGTTTTATTACTTCTGTGCCATCGCTTTTTCGGACAAGAAAAACCTCACTCCACAACTGGATGCCTGTTGTCTCTGGTTCAGAGCCTCCCCTCCAAGAAAATCCTGTTAGTGGCTCATCATCACTGCCTACCCAGTTTTCCTCACCCTAAAAAAACAGAACATACCGTCAGACACAAGTTCCTCTGTAGCAATACTTAAGTGACTAGTCCACACCTAATCTTGTCAGAAACTGACAATCATTTTAAAAAAACTGAGGCACATATTTACATAAATAGTGCTATTGTTTGTTTTGTTTCATTTGCTGTTATGTTTGATCAGATGAGATCATGTTCACTGAAAACTAATTAACAACATCCAAATAAAAAATAGTTAATTTGATCAAAGGTTTCTCTCTGAGCATTTCCACCATCCAAAGACAGGCAGGTAAATTCAGTACAGTACCCCCTTCCCATGGCCACTAAAGGAAAGAAAATAAATGAAAAAGGTACAGAAAAACTTCACAGTATTACACAGGAAGAGAACAAATTAGTCATGTTTAAAAACTAGTCAGTTCACATGTTGGAGCAGGGAGAGGCACCAATGTGGGATGCTTAGGTGTATTCAATCCCAAACATCTGCCTATTATATTAAGTCTTTATTTGTTCATTTAATACTCAGTGTTTCTGACCACCACACTACTTCATACACAGACATAGTAATGATAACAGTGTCTGGAGTCTGACGTTGAAGGATCAGGTTACAGCAACACTCACCTTTCTGTACATGTAACGAAGCATGAAGTCAAGTAGGAAGCTCTTTCCTTTGCGGAAGGCTCCAGCCACTGACACCACCACCACATGTTTGTTGCGGACCTCAGGCGCTAACAAAACCTGTGATAAAGCCTCTGTGTCCAAACCAAAGGAATGATCCTCCTTACAGACTGTGACAATCTGAACTGGTTTGCCTCTGATCACCATACCTCAGCTGTATTGGTCCCTGCAGAAAAAACAATAATCACAAACATTTACTATACAATAATATTTTACAACACACAGTATACATACAACATATACATACATACATAAAATGTTTCATTTTAGAATATCATTAGGAAATGTATAAGTTAAAACTGTGTTAGTTGTTTAGCTTCTGACTGAAAAGCTCATGGCATTTGTGTACTGCTTTAACCAGTCATGTGCTGGGGCTTACATCAAACAAAGCTTGGCTGTGTGAGGCTGGATGTCATGCTGCTTTGCCTCTAGCGAAAAGATTTAGTAAGCCCTCCAATGCACTATTTGCTTCAAGATCTCAGTAAAGATCATTGTTGGAGTAAAATGTCTCCCATGATGAGTAAGACAGGGAGGTGCCTTTATAGCATATATCTGCGGTTGATAGCCAAACTTGCTGTTCCTTTCACTGAAGCTCAACACAAGGTGTGGCATTTTTAGAAGTATGACAAATATTTCTCCACGCCTGAAGTACCAATGCACTGAACAGAAAGTGTGAAGAAATAAATATTTAGCTAAAATACTTGGCCATACATGTACGAAAAACTGTTCAAATCCTTATCAACAATTTACAACCCCAGCAGCTGAACCACGTAAGCTAGTTACTGAAACTGTTGCTATACTGAGCATACACAGCATAACCTGCATGTACCAGACGCATACATAGAAACTGGTTATTGTTAACGCAGTTACAGATCTGCGCAGATACAAATCGCGAATAGCAGACTAACTTGTTGCTGTTGATAGCTGTTAGAGCGTTAACCCCACAAACTACAACCGTTAAAAAGAGCACCTAATACATATTTCGGGAGAAAAAAACCCTGTCCGTGAACTCGCTCAGTCATGAGCTGGAAATACTACCTTTGGTTTCCTTGAGTGTCTCCAATAACGACGAGAAACAACTCAAACGACAACTTTTGCTATGTTGGCGTGAAAACAACCATGAGAACTTTTTTCCACCACGAAGCTTACCTATTTCCGTGTTTTGGTTGAGCAGAGCCTGACGGGAACTGAAGTTACTAAGACCCTTCTGTCGGTAAAGTTTACGACCAGCGTACTACATTTCCTGTCTGTCGACGTATTTGGGCTCTTCTGGGAAATGTAGGCTAGATTTCGCACGACTACGAATACGGAACTACCAAAGGTAATGTAAAACAGAGGCGTGAGTTTGCATATACACAAATAATATCAGAGTGCACTGTAGACCTGACCAGTGTGTTCTTGTCTGAGCCTTTTAATACTCCCTCTATCAGCAAGTCAAACAAACTACAACAGTCAAACGGTCACCTTCCTCAGTAATGCAATAAAACGGGATATTTAATTCACAACAAGAGCATAAAGATTTTATTTGTTAGATGAAAAATATAAACTTTTTTCAATAATACGTGCAATTTAAAATGAAATTCAGGCAAGAACATTTTTCCTGAAATGTAACTGGCAGTGAATTACAACATCTCTAGAATTGTGTCCCTTAAAACAAAACATAATCCTAATCTAATAAGGCATAAAGTCAGACATTAAAGTACTTTTTAGAAATGTTTAGGGCTTTGACATACTTTCAAAATGCATCTACTAATGACTAATTACAAATCTATATTTTTTTAAGTAGATGCATTTCAACAAAAGACAAATGTTACATTAGGTTATTTAATGGAGACAGTATTCTTTCAACCCTGAGAAAATGATTTTAGACATTACAGTGACATACATGCATTTCTTTTTGTTTTGCATTAATACTTAACTGTTTGTTTAAAAAGTATAGAAAGTTTTGTTCCATCTTGGTGCATGTGTGCAGCTTAAATTAACTTTAGAGATTAATTTAGTATCTGCACTGTAAGTGCCTGAATGCAACTGCTATAACATACATAATATTTTAGTCTACAGATGAATCTGGCTAGATAAAATACAATAATACATATATAGGGCAGTGTATGTTTCTCAAAAGGAAGCAAATGATTTACAAAAACTGAACCCACCAGTTACACTCATATGATGGATTTTAATACCCACCACCAGCAAGGTCCAGCAATGACCCAGCTGCCTCTTGGGCCTCAGCATCTAGCTGCAAAATCTCCACAGTCTCCAGGTCAAGCTGATGGTCCACAGGCAGCACTAGGTACTCCTGAGACTGGTAGTAGTGTAACTCAATGTAGCCACTGTCGGACAGTGGGTCCTTCTCCATTTCCTCACACACCTCCTCTTGCTGATAATCTACTGATTCCATAGTGACCAGCTCCTCATGATCAGGGGATAAATGACAAGTTTGGTTTTCGGAAAAAGTTGGATTATTAGAGGTCAAGGTTTGTGGGTTTGATAGAAGAAGACTGTTTGACAGAGGATCTGTATATGTAAGAAAGAAGAAAAAAATTAAACATGTGCAATGTTAAATCTGAGTAACACAAGGCAAGTTAAAGAAGATATGGTTTTCATACAACTGTCTTGTGTTGAGGGTGCACTGAATGTGTCACAGGCCCAGAAATAAAACGAGTGGACATAAAGGAGACTAGCTAAGCTATTGCTGTGTTGTCTAGGTAATAAAAGGTTGTTTCTATGCCAACAGAACACAAACACATTAACAATGTTGCATGCTGAGAAAGATGGAGAGGGGGAAAAAGCATCAGGTAAATAAAATGTCAAGGAAAGCTGTTACTCCATTGTTAATATGTTCCAGACCAAAGGAAATGTATACAGGGTCAAATATCTAGATCCTTGTGCTCATCAAGTGACATTTTTATTTCTTTTGCAGGGCATAGATATTACTGACCTGAGATCTCCACGGAGTCACAAGTAGTAAGTCCCCCATAATCACCTTCCTCAAACCTAGAAAAAAGTTTAAGAATTGTTAAATGTTAACAATTGTCAATAATTAAATAATATAGACCTGCATCTACCATAAAAATACTGAATACAAAGCTGGAACAAAGTGGATATGGTCTGCAGACCATTTCTTTACATTTTATCTTTAGAAAAATAAAATGGATAAGTCAGATCTAAAAGCCCATTTGACAATGCAGTGCAATTTTATGTTATGTAATGTATGTATTAGGAGACAAAATATGTTCATGACTGCGGAAAAGACATATTATTAGTAGGCTATGTGGTGCTTTGAATGACTGATTTCGTGATCATACTCACAGTTCAGGCTTGTTGATCAAATTAGTGTTATTGCTGTGATAACTATGGGTCTTTCTTAACACCTCAAGGAGTGCTGGTCGATACTCAGGACAGATGCACCACAGAGACCCTTTTCCCACAGACTAAAACACAACAATAACAAAAAATACATTATAACCTATGTAATTCCCAACACACATACGCACACAGTAAATCTAATGCTTAGTTAATGTGTTTGATATAATATTATATAAAAAACAACAGTGCAAAACAAGTTTCTCTAATGTATAAACCATTAAGCCCACCTGACTCTTGTCCCTCTGAATGCGACGGAAGCTTTTACTTAATGACAGATTGTGACGGACAGAGTTTCTCCAGCCTCCAGGGGCAGTTCTGTAGTAAGGAAAATTATTTACAATCCATTCGTAAATGTCTTTCACTGGCAGCTTTTTGCCTGGAGAGTCTTCTATGGCCATGAAAATCAGACTGCTGAAGGAATATGGTGGCTTGGATGAGGCTGGAGATGTGCAGCGATTGGATGCAGATGACTTGAGCTGGGGCAGTGGTGTTGTTTTGTGAAGGGGCTGGAGCGGTAATAGGTTGCACCTCTGATGTAGCCAGTTGAGACAGGTCAGGTCATCTTGGTCTGAAATGTATGTGGGGCTCATATTTGGAATTGTTTGTTCTTCGTGGCAGTGAGAAGTCGTGCAGTTTAAAAGAGGGGAGGAAGACTGAGCAGGCTCTGCAGTAGCTGGAGAGAGTGAGTTGGGAGATGCAGGGAAGGAGATAGGTGACAATGGCAGTGACACTCTCCCACTGGAGCAAGTGGGCTGCGGTGAGGAGGAGAAAGGTGAAGGCCCTGTAAGTGTGATGGGACATGGAGAGGAAGGTGGCAGTGAATGAGAGCTATTCTCCATCTTCGTTGTAAGGGTAAACTTCCAAAACGATCCAGCTGTACGCCTGCAGAAAACAAGACATAGATGGATTAAGTTTATTGTAAATGATTAGCAACTGTTGCTAAATAGCTACTGAGCACTTGTAACACCCGTTAAATTCGTTAGCTTGAACGGTTATAAAAAACAACCTATCTTCATCAGTTAAATGTTAGCTACCCCCTGTTCCTTCAAATGGACTGACGTTCAAAGTCCAGTTAAGTGAGCAGTCTTACCTTGAGCTATAATAACCGCAAACCTGAAAAAGAACAGGTGCGCAGCTCTTTTGGAAACTTATTAATTAACCGATCTCCTTTTAACTTAAAACTTAAATTATCAAACTAAAAGATCATACTCGAGAAAACCCTTGCGAAAGTACTTTGATAAATGCTGTTCAGAGATGTAGAGAGTGTAGCACATGGCTTTGCGAAGCGGTTCATGGGGCAAATGGCGGTACAATATAAAGTTTCATTTAGTTAGCCGCCTTTTCTCCCACAGGTAAGCCACTCCGGACTATTTGCCGCTAATCTCAAGAAAAGTATGAAGTCGTTACTTACCAAATTACCGAGGAGATAATACTAACAGCACTCCGAACTTTTTTGAAATGTCTACTTTGTGCTGTTAGAAAATTTAAGATAAATGTTGACCAAAAAGTAGCGGCGGGTCTACTACCCTCTCACCCTGGGTTCTGTTGCCTTTTGCTGTCTCCATAGAAACCAAAAGGACGCTTAAAGTCGCGCGTTCACGGAAGCGCGCTCCCGACACAGTGTCACCCAAACCTAATTACATAGAATAAATTGAAGGAAAAAATATTGGTACTAAATAATCGCTTAGTCCTTTTATGCTAGTAACGTTAATAACATGAAATTAGGTCACAAAAATACGTTGTAGTGAAATTATGACCGTAATTACATTTAAAGCTGTAGGCCTATCAAAATGTTTAACAAATGAGACTCCTATTGTCCTCCTACTGTATTTCACCATTTTCCTTTGATCACAAGGAAGGGCCCTTTCAAGAGTGTAACTCAGCTCAGAGAAAAATGCATTTATTAAGTATAAAAAAAGGGAAAACCTAGAAATTCTTTTTACAGCAACAGGCACTAAAAGAGAGAAGAGGCTGAGGGCCAGCATTTGCCTGAAAATCCAGCATGAGCCCTTAAGTGGCTGAAAGTAACAGACCTAAAAAATAACATCCCTGTACACGAAAAGAAACGCAAAACTACTACTACTACTACTACTACTACTACTACGCAAAACTAAACTGACAAAAATCAATGGATAATGTCAGAGCAGGAAGATTAGTGCAAGTTTATATAGATAAAAGAGAAGGAGATATTTATTTCTTTTTACAAAATCCATTGTCATGCTTTGAAACAAATGGGGAAAGAAGAAATAATGTAGCAACAATATCTTAAAAGAAAAAAATAATAAAGAAATAACTTATAATATGCTCCTGTCTGTTATATAACATATATTGTAAAGTTGAGCGATGTAGTTTCTCTGTTCTATGTTGATTTTAACTGTAGTTAAAACATTATCAAAGGCCTTGACAGAAGCACTATTATAGTTTGTGCTGACATAAAATCCATTTACTTAGCTGGTGAAATTACATCACTCATTATGTAAATGTTCATCCGAGAAGCTGAACTTAAAGAATACCTTTTCTATTTACTTTATAGAATATGTATAAAGGCAGTTATACAAACAGTCAAAAAACACATTTTTGGGGTTAAACTTATTCCTCACATTATTAGGCGCCTCAAGGTCACCTGACCAAGTGTGAGGTTAACCAATAAATGATGATTGGCTGAAAAACAGCTGTGGCAACGGTGATATAAAGTCGAAGCTGAGGTTTGGTACTCCCTGTTCCCATGGAGTCTGTGGAAGGAATAATTTTCATCTTCAAAGAACGAACCTGTAAACAAAATGAATATTTATTTTAACTGGAAGAGACCAATTTATAAATTGTGTCTGTTGTATACATAATACATAAGGAAAACTATTTTACTTTCACCATGTTGATCAAACTATGCCTCCCACACACAAAATAATTTTTAAAATTTCATATGCAAGAGGATGCAACTTTTTAAAACTAATTATATCCATGTTTTTGTAAAATGTATATACATGTATACATGTACAATTTCTGAAACACAAGTTTTATGAAAACGCTTTGTAACTGAATATGTGAAAGGACTTACTATAAAGAACATTAGGGCACAAGAGGACCATGCTAGGGCCACATAATAACCATCACTGCCAAAGAGTAAACCGCACAGCACTGTGAAGATCATTCTGGAGGAAAAAATGTAAACCACTATCAATACAAAAATGATGACAGGAGAGTCGTTGCTAATATCAGCTTAGATTTTAAAATATAAACAATTTATAAATGAAATGGAATATTTACAAAAGCATAACACTTACCCAACATATTTGTATCCACTGTATGCAACAAGATCAAAGGTTGAGAGGTCGCTGTGGACTGTAAGTAGGTACAAACTTAACAACATCACCAAAACCTCAATGATGATCCACACGAGGGCAGTACTGGCACACAAACCAAGAACCTCTGGACTAAACCTATGAACAAAGTAAAGAGTTACAATAATTTCATTAAATTCCTATATGTTTAAAAGTTATAAAATAAATGATCTTAACTAAATGTTTACCTTTTTTGAATCCCCAGGGCCATTCCCGCAAGTAAAATGTAGGTGATGAAAGCCATTGCTAAAAGACACATTAGTCGATACATTTTTCTTATTAAGGTCATTTTTTTTTGTAGTTTTCTCCATTTCTACAATGTTTTGTTGAACTTACAAGGGATGTAAAGATCAGGAGCATTTACATCCTGCCTTGGAGTTAAAGGACTGTCACGGTGGTATCTTACTTCCCAGTCCTAGAAAGATTACACACACAAAGATAGAAATATTTTGGCCATTGTTTTCCAGTGGCATATAAAAGTTTCCAATACAGAGAAGATAAAAAATGCCTGGTTAAAGGAATACAACATTTAGACAAAACTAAATCGAAATACAATGTCTACAAATCACACTGAACATGTAAAGTAAATCTAGACCATACAGATAGTACATGTATATAATGTCTATAAATGTTAAGTCATTCTGTTGTTAAGAGCTTGCACTAGATTGGCACAAAATGTTTTTAAGAGCAATGATTTAAGTTACAGTCTTTCTATGTGTGGAAACGGACTTTGGTGTTGGGTGCACTTTCTCATTCCTAGAGGATATGATAAAGTTATCTTATTGTGATAGCTTTCTTATGATAAAATTATCAAGAGCAAAAACACAGCAAAGAACATTACCATGAAGTAAATGTACTGTGTTGTTCTGTACTTAAATACTATTGAGGTGAAATCATGAGATTACCTGGTGGGTATATGGGAACATGAGGATCATAAGTTTCTTTAGCACATATCTGGTGTCAACAGCAAAGAAGTATTTCAGCTTGTTCACCGACATGAATCTGCTGATCTGAAAGGCAAAGACAGTCAAATGTTTACTTTATAAATGAGAGGCCAGAGGCAAAACATGCTGAGTCACAGATATTTCAAATCATGTCTCCCTTTTGCATCACTCTGGTATGATGATCCTGTTTTAACTCATCAAGGTATGTTTCAAAGTTGCCAATATGGTAAAACAAAACATAACATATACAGAAATTCAGTACCTGGCACAAAATTGGTCTGCTTGTTTAAAAAAACCCTACGTTGGGATATTTCAGTCTGTGATACAGTCTGTGATTTGCTGTTATGACATGAAGAAAGGGAGCTTATATCTAGTATAGAAGATGTGGAGGATAGGAGCTGCACACAACATCAGGACTGAAATTCTGATTACATATTTGATCACAACCTTTAAACAAAGATCATACACTAAGCAGATCAAGTGAAGTAATGCTTACTGAACTTGTCTTACCTCTTTATTTACCATATCCTTTCCTTGGTTGGCTAAAGATGAGCCATACATCATTGCAGCATTGGCCATTGGATCGGTAAATAGGTTGTTCATGCCAGGACCTCCATGCATGTCAGTTGAAGGGTTTCCTACATTGTACCCAGGAGTATAGTACCCTTGACTATTCATTGGTGCAGTGGAGCTGGTGTCATCAAACAGGACAGAGTCTGATGAAGGGGGAGCCCCACGAGTCCTCTGTTTAGCTGTGAAAGATATGACAATTTTGTACTTAAACGCAGTGCACAATTTATTCCACAATACAAATTAACTGATACAAACAAACTGATTACTTGATAAAGTTAAATTGTGCTAATGAGCAATTAAAAAGTGGATAGTAGCGATGCATGGTAGTGTTTGTACAGTGGTCCACCATGAAAGATATCACATACAAGAATGCTGAAAATGTAATTAAATCTAAGTAATGTTTGCGGTTTTGCTGACTTTCTTGCTATTAGGTTTGACCCACCAAACGGGAAGTCTACCTCACAAAATCTCCAAAACAGATGTACTTACTTGCTCTGTATCCATGATGTGGCAGATCCATCGTAATGCTCACTTAATGACGTTAGCTAAAAATGAGGAGTGACACGTTACCGAAACAGCTTGTAACAACGTATTTTAAAAGATGTTTAGTTGCCGTGTTTCTAGCATAAGTACATGAAGAACAAATAGATAGAACTTACTTTCTTTCATTAAACAGACAGCCATTCAAGAACTTCATGCTAATATTAACTAGCTAGCCACTTTTGACACAGTTGATAGTGCTAACAACTTAGCTAGATGGCCTCGCCCAAAATGTTATAGGAATCCAGCAGGATATTATATAAAATACGGTTATAGAACAAATGTTTGCAAATGCAGCCTGATAAATGATTTTTAAATATACTGTTATAAGTAATAGGTTTGAGCATTCAATTTACCTGCGCAGCTAACGTTGGGGAGATAGCTTCGTGGCTGTTGCCCGATAGCCCCGCCTTCAGTTTTGATTGGCTGAAGGATCTGTGTCTGCAACGTGATTGGTTGACTGCTCAGTGCCTGCGTGGCAAACACTGTAGCTGTGCCTGAAACCACTCCCTTGTCCCTCACCTCTAAATCACCATAGGGCTGCCTTATTTAGTACACTAAGATATTGTGTGGAGTACATTTTTACAATTCTCAAAACCGGGTTAAATTTTCCACATTTGAATTAATTGCAAAGCGAGAATTGCTCTGTTGTCATTTGAACTATTACATACTAAATGCCCCTCATGGCATGAAAAAAGTTGTCTGAATGGATTATTTGACAAAGATTAATTTACATATTTAGAAAGAAAGTGATCCTGAAACAGTCAATGATGATAATGAATAAACTGAGCGATCTGAGGTCCAACTGAGACTATCTTGAGCAGTACCAGGGCAGTGAGGATAAAGGTATAAACAAAGGAGAAGAGTGTAAATATCAAGAAATATCAGGCAGCACTGGTTTTGGCTAGTAGACTGCATGGAGAGGTTTTACATAAGTTTTTATCAAATAGCACAGGCCTAGTTTATGCAGTGTGATGCTTTTTTAGAGATAGATAATAGAATTTAATTTTAATTGGAACTTGAATTCTGGAGTTGTATAAATGAGGTACAGTATAAAAGGCAGTCACACTTGCAATTGTGTTTTTTGTAGCAGCTTTGTTTGTTGTTATGTATGTGTTATTTCACTAGCCCAATTAGTAACTATACATAACAAAGCCTATGTGTCATTGCTTCTGTTTGCTTCTCCAAACTGGGAGTGTGATTTCGATCAGAGTCAGTAATTACTAACTGACATACCTTGTCTTCAGTGGAGGGTTTCCTCTGAAAGCATTTTCTGGCACAAAAAACATCAACAACTTGTTGTTATGAAAGAATCTGACCAAAGACCAAATGAGCATTAGCCCAGAGCTAAGCTAGAACTAAATCAGGAAGGCTACATCAGGAATAATACTAACAATAAAAAGTTAAGCTAAATCAAGTTATAAACCATGACTAAACCAATAGTTAACCTTGATTAAATATAAGATTATTGTCAATATTAATTAATATTAATGCAACAAAAACAACAAGGAAATGTGTCACTGTAAAGATAATTTTGCAGCAGCTCATTTTTAAAATTGCATATGCTTATGAATGACCTAATGAAACAACAAGGCATTATTTATTTTACATTTGATGAAGTAAAGTAAGTGTGATGAGTTGAGTGTGTGTGAATGATCAATGACTCTAAAATGTAAAGATAGTGATGATGGATAGATTTTCAGGAATTTTGGCATTCATTGTCTCAAGTCCCTGATTTTGAAATGATAAGTAATATTAACTATTACAATTACCATTCAAATGTAACAATAAAATGAAAAATACACACTTTTGTCTCTTAAATGTATTATGACATATCTTTGTGGAAAAACAGTAAAAAAAACAAAAAAAACAAAACTCATATCAATAAATTAATGTAATGGGTATATAATATAGTGAGAAAGGTGTGGGACATGTTGCGACATGTCAGATTTATAAAGACATGAGAAGTGTGTCATCACTGCATTCCTGCTGTTTTAGTCATGTGACGCTCACCTTTACCCCATATTCTCTAAAATGATACCACAAAAGAAAACATCCCATATGTGCTGTTCTTATTACAGAGTGTATTGTAGTTGAAATTCGAAATGTGATAGTCAGCAGAGAAACAAGCAAGTGAGCAACAGATAATGACTGTATACAGCCTCTGGCAGTTTCAGTTTTTTTTTTCTTTTGTCACTGGACAACTCACTTTGTCACTAGTCACAGTTGCTATTATTATAAATATTTGTTTTATATTCTTTCTATCCATCTGGTTTACATGTTTTATTTATGTTAATTTTTTTTAACTGACACTCTCAACCCAGCAGAATACTAAATACTAAATGTAATTTGAACCATTGGTGCAAGAGTGAGCAAGAGAAATCAGCCATTGCCCGTAACTCTGTCCTCAGGGACTGCAAGGTCAGCAGCTGCTGTGGCAGTCTAACCTTTCTGATCTCAACCATTGCATTTTTTAACCTTTACTGTGTCATATATTCGGTTTGTAAGTGAAAGCAGTCATAGAAAGTGATGGTAAAATAATTTGTGGCAGGGTACTGACTCATCTCCACAAGCATGCACACACATTAATGTGGTGTAAAGTAAGAGTGAGTGCCAAAACCGCAACACAATTTGACAGATGGACCCAGCTTTGCCCCTGATGCCAAAATATCTACACAGTCTTGATCCCATTGTATTATTCTTATCAGTTAAAATAAAGTTAACCCTTGGTGGATCTTTATTTATTCATCTCAGAATTCATCTAATTTATACAACTTTTGTTTATTGTACATTGATCTTGATGCAATTATTTGAAGACTAGTGGCTCTATGGCACAATTATAGAAAAGGAACAAAAATGACCTTCCATGCACTCTGAACTCCAGAGTTTAGCATAGTCTACTTAACTGAACACGTAAAACAAGAAGAACTCAGATGAAGCAGGACTCTTTTCAGTTTTCAATCTGACTACTACTCTACTACTCAGTTTCACTTCAGGGCGTCTCTGACTGAGGAATCCCTTGTGCTGCTCTCAAGAGGAAACATTTTCCAAATATGGTCAATGACGTCAGACCACGTGGTAAGGTTCGTGAGAGATTCCAGACAACACTATTTCCCGTAACACTGGAGGGGCGTGGTAACTTTGGCGTAGCACTTTAAGAGTTTACAACTTCACAATCATTTCCAGACGCTTCTTTCCATGAGTATGCCTAAAGACGAGAGGATGTACTGAAAGTCGTTTTCTGACGTTTTGAAACGATTTTGAATAGGGGAAGTGATTTGTTTCTTCCTTGTCCCCCCTCAAGAAGAGGCTCTTTGGACTCTACCGAGTTACGGCAATAAGGTGGGCTAGCCCAAAGTTTGAATTGACACACGAGACTCGACCTGAGAGTTATTACATCTGACCTGAAACTTATAAGGAACATCTGGATCTAATTTTCTTTTTCACTTAAACAGAAAGGATGTATCGAAACTTTGGGAGTCAGGGGAGAGGAGAGCCAGCCTACAGCAGCAGCAGCTCCGTGTCACTGGGAACCACCTCAACCACTCAACAGGAGCAGGTACATGGACTTTTTGAACTCTGTAGGTGCTGTAGGTCATCCTATGCAGATCAAAACTCTGTCTATTAGACAAGATAAGCTTTAATTTAATTTACATATAACAGCTAAGCCTGGAATACATAGTCACATAAAATAATAATGTGAGTGTATGGACATGTGTATAGTGTTTACTTATGTATATTTCTAACTACTTGTCTTTTGTCTTTTATCTGTTTTTTGGTAGAAATTCACAATGGCCGGCAGCAGTCAGTTTGTACCTAGTTTGAATGCCATCACAACTAATGAGAACCTCCAGTGGCTGGTCCAGCCTTCACTCTTGCATTCAGCGGGACCTTCACGTTCTCCAGTGCCTCCTTATCCTTCTGTCTCTGGGGTGCGATCCTTGGGGCCAACTCCATCACAGTCCCATCTTCTGAGACCAGGGGTCATAAGGGCAGCTGCAAACACCACAACTTCCACAAGGCATAGGAATGACGAACATGTAAGACACTTTTTCATATTTTAATAATAATAATAACCCTGCAACCATTCTAAAATTCAAGTTGTCGTAGTGTAACGCCTGGAGATGGCGCAATCATTTCTCACTTAGTTATTTCTAATATCCTTCAATACATGGTGTCAGTTGGAAGTCTGATATAATTAAATTATTTAAGATTTAATTTGAGAATGTTACCTTAACAGGTCTATATTTAGGTGTTGCTTGCTTAAAAATATTACTAGTTTGTTAAATAGAACAAACAGGATACATATTTGCTGGAACGCCTCAGTTTGCGTCATAAAGAACCATCCTCAGTCGGTTTCATAATTTTACTAATTTCCCCAGACACACTGACACATAACCCTGTCACTCTCTTGAAGTTGTAATTTTATAATACAGGAAGTGGACTATCATGTGACTCACTAGGGCCAGTCAATTGCGATGACTCACACCTGAGTCACTTCTGGGGTCTCAACATGACTCATCAACCAGAAAGGGCGGGAAATATTGGATCTACAGCAGTTTTTTGACAAGCCACTTGCCTGTTCAGAGTGAGACACAAAAGCATGTGCGTTTCTTAATCAGTCAGCCAGCCGCCATGATTGTGATGACTAAAAGCACACACATGGTGGTGGCATTTCTCCTGTATCAAGTGAATTTCAATAGGGTTTTGCCATATGTGACTTAAGCTGTTCTTTATATTTAATAAATTTGATTCCTAGTCTCATAAATCCAAATGTTTTCATGTACTTTTTAGTTATCCCAAGAAGAGCTGGAGAGACGCAGAATAAGAAGAGAAAGGAATAAATTAGCAGCAGCAAAATGCCGCAATCGCCGCCGGGAGCTCACAGACACCTTGCAAAATGTGAGTGAACACTGTAAATTGCACTAAACACTGCGTAAACACTAATAATTGCAGTTATTTAATTGCCTGACAAAAATATGACTCTGGCATAAGATTAATGTGTATTCCTCTGATTTATAGGAGACTGACCAGCTAGAGGATGAAAAGTCCCGTTTACAGAAGGAAATAGCTGAATTACACAAAGAAAAAGAGAAGCTCGAGTTGGTTCTGGAGGCTCACCGTCCTATATGTAAAATAGAGGAATCTGATTCAGATTCTGACTCAAATCCAACACTTTCCTCTTTGGCGGGCATCAAACTGGAGCCAGATGATCACAGCAGACCTGGGCCCTCAGGAAAACCAGCAATAAAAATGGAGAAGCCCAAACCAAAGATAACCATCCCGCCAAAACCGGTGACATCTGTAGCAGCTACTGCAGTCTCTGAGTCCGAGTCTCTCCACACCCCAATTCTGATATCTACTCCTTCTCTCACTCCCATTACATATGGCATGGTCTTCACCTATCCTTCCTCCACTGTAGACACCAGTGCCCCCAGCACCTCCCATAGTGCATCACATCAGGGGCACGTCCATCAGGCTCAAGCTGCTCAGCCGTGTGGGATAGCTCATCGCCGCAGCAGCAGCAGTGGTGACCAATCAGATCAATCCCTTCACTCTCCAACCATTCTCACTCTTTGACGGACTGCTCAGTTATTATGGCACTACTGACAACACTAATACTCAGTTCTTTTTACGTGTCGTCCTAGGGACTAGATGATTGCAAAATGCATTCAAAATCATATGCAGTACTTCATTTCAACTCTTTAGAGTTAATACTGTACTAGTGGCATTATTGAAAACTTTTTTGTTACACTCTTTATAGATTTCCAGATATAGCTATTTTATGTGTATGAGTATGTTTAAGGTACACTGAAAAATGTTTTGCATGCACAGTAGATTCTGTAATATGATAAGATATTAGTGTACAGTATTTCAATTTAATGACATACATGTCATTGTCATAGAGGTTATTACTGAATTACATACAGTCTATGTTTAGAGAATTGAATGTGATGGTTTGAAACTGTTGGAGAAGGAAACTTGTCTTTGGTCTACATGCCTTATTTTTGAATGAATGTTTTGTTTTTCTTTTGAAGAACCCTAACATTATTTGTAACAATTGACTGACCACTAAGACTGGACTATAGAAGACAAAATAGATTGTATAATCCCATATTTATTTTTCAGAGTGTAATATATTTTTGATAATGCTTTTTTCTGACAGATAAAATGCTTGTTAGGCAGGGCCTATACCTTTCATTGTCAGAGCTGTACTACTTTAGATAAAATAGAGATGCTTTAGAAATATGTGGAAAAAAAGTAGATCTTGTCTAGCCTTTATTATTAAGGATTTTAATAGATGAGAATTTTCAGCCCATGACAGCAAGATTTAGCCAATCACATTCTCGCATACAATGATGTCTGCTTCCCGTTTAATAAAGGGAAGCGCTTATTGGCTTAAATTAATGGTGGTAAAAAAAGCCCATTGTATCCAATATTTATTTTTCAGAGTATAATATATTTTTGATAATGCTTTTTTCTGACAATTATTGTTAGGCAGGGCCTATACCTTTTCTTTGTCACAGCTGTTCTACTTTAGATAAAATAAAGAAGATTTAGAATATGTGATGTGTTGTTTTGTTTATAGGCATCATCATCATTAATGATTTAGCTGATTTGACAGTCAAATGCACAAAACAGAAGTGGCTCCATTTCCTAAAAAGATGATTATTTAATATCCTCTTGACTTAACTGGATATTTTCAGATAAAATAGGTATAAGAGCCATCCAGTGTGAGAAAGTCTGTGAATGTTCAAATGTCAAAAAGTGTGCATCATGAAGTGTGCAAAGCATTACTCCTTTCTTCAGCTCTGGAGACTTTGAAATAACACTGATGAATACCCATAAAGATAGACCCTAATGCTTAAAGGAATTAAATTAAGTGCCTTCAAATGTGACTCAGTCTTCCTCTATGTCATGCAAATGTTTGTTTTTGCAAAAACACATAAAAAGTTGAACACAAAGTGTCATACCCACTGTATTTAAAGCTCTTCATGTACTATGAGCATAGCCCACCAATAAACAGCTAACAACAAAATAAATCTGTTCTAATCCATGTGCATCATCTATGATTTAAACTGAAATCAGTTAGTAATGCTAATACAGATAAATCAAGATAAATAAAGGTCAAAGTAAAGATTAGTCCTAACATAACAAAGGAAATACAAAGCATATGTTACAAATACTGACTATTGCCATCTTACCAAATTGTGTGATATGCTAATTGAACATCAACAACAATTTATGAAAAGTCTATTATAACTTAAACATTGTGGCTCTGTGGCCTAACAACAGTGGTCATGAAAACTGCAAACCAGCTAGTGCGATACAAAGAGATTCCAGTTTGATTAAAAAGTCACTGGCAGAGGCATGTTCTGTTTTAACTCTGAGTAAGGTCCAAAGACATCTATCAGGTCCAAGGAAAATCTCAAACAAAGTGGCTGGCTCTGAACATTTTGCAAACTATGCCCCACCAACAGTAAACCTTTATATCTGACTGTTAAACAGACCTGTACATCGTGATCATCATGCACACATTACACTCAAATCCTGACCTAAGGATGTGAGTGCATCAAATTATACGCATCAATAGGCATCTAAAGCAAATATCAAATCTATCAAAGTTCTGTTGTTTATGTTGTTTTTTTTATCACAACTCATCTATGCCAGTGCTATTGTATTTCAGTGGACTAAATATGGCTCAAAACTGGATTGAAAAGGATCTTTAGTTCTGCAATTTAAAGATCCATATTATCCTCCAGTGCAATATAGAAACAAGGCTTCTACTAGTGTAGGATAGCCCAGTGCATGAGATAAATTTGTATGTGACCCACTTATTTGGTCCCATTTCATTTCAATATCACATCAATGAAAAAGAAGATAAATGTTTCTAGAAAACACTGAAAAGTGTAGGTACAGCTGTAAAATGTCAATAGTAAAGTCCTGAAAAAAATCCATAGTGGCAATTCAAAACAGTGGCACTCAAACTGAGCAGCATTTAGAAAGCCCTAATGCTTTTGCACCAAATAAATGTGTCTGTCCAGTCCATCACACACGTACAGTACAATGTTATTGTTCAGGAGCCCTGGTGGTGCCTTCAGTCATCGGGTGAGCACACTAGGTGGAGCTGGTCAGGGCTTCCCACACTGCCCGTGCTTGAGCTGCCATCCCCCAAATCTCGGGCCACCATGCAGGGCAGGTTGAGCTCTGTGGACCCTCCAGGGCTGGAGTCACTCCGGCTGACACACTCCTCCTCTAGCACCAAACAAAGCTCCTTCAGGTCCAGGTTCTCCTTTACCAGTCCGTCCTGCATGCGCTCTAAGTCAGCTAGCTTCTTCAAGTAGCCCCCTAGATCCTCTCGCATGACTTTGGCAGCATGATGCCCAAACAGCTGCCATTCCCGGGCCAGCTTCTTCACTTTGAGCCTGTCATCATCCAGAAAGCAGCACAGGTCTCTTAGCTCCACGTTTTCCTCTTGTAAGCGCTGATTAATGACTTTTAGTTCCCTGATTTCGAGGAGATGTCCCTGAAGCTGTTTGTTCACCTCTTTTATCAGCCTTCCTCGTTGGATGAGAGCTGAAATCTTCTCCGACTCCTCTTTACGCAGCCGGTTCACCAGCTCTTCTTTGGAGCATGACAGCAAGTCCTCGTCGGACATTTTTGACAGTTCTCTATTTACTATCTCACCCTCGGTGCTCATTTTGGGAAATAAACTCACTGATCCCTGAGAATGTGTTCAAAGCCTAAAAGAATGGGTCAGTGCGCACAGCCATCATAAACCCATCCCTATCTTTATCCTGTGTATTTCAGATGTCACAGCCACACGGCCGCGGGCGAAATCAAGGCAAAACCCTTCGGCTGTCTCTCTGTAGTGGCTTTTCGAGTCTATTTCGCACTGCTCTCTGATGATTCTCTAATGAGGTCGTGTATGAAATGTGCTGTAAACCCC
Source organism: Rhyacichthys aspro (assembly GCA_036850595.1). NCBI lineage: Eukaryota > Metazoa > Chordata > Actinopteri > Gobiiformes > Rhyacichthyidae > Rhyacichthys > Rhyacichthys aspro. The sequence goes on along the minus strand of CM072157.1, from coordinate 11,705,693 downwards.
CATTAATGTAAATCTGTCATCCTCTCACAGCAGCAGACCGTGTTTTCCAAAGGCCTCCAAGGATCTAACTGTCCTTGTTTTACCTCTTGTCACAGTGGTCTATCCTAATGGCTTTCCTGTACCGTGTGTAAAAGGCCCGCTTAATCCAGAAGCCCCGACCGTATAGATGCAGATGTTGTTTTTTACGCAGCTGGCATCGCGTTCGCGTGGATAAATGAACCCACACTTTCTGTGACTCGACAGTCCGTAAAAAGGCGCTACAGCGGGCTCTTTACAAGCGGCACATAGTGTCGATGTAAAACGAAGTCAAGCACAATCCAGTCCATGCGTTTATCCGCTCATCATCTCAGCTCATCCTCCGCGGTTGGGCGAGCTCCACAACAATGTCCGCCTCCGCCACTTTCATAGCTCTGACTCCAGCGGGGAGTGTGTACGCGTCAATCTACGACAATATAGGGACTCAAGTCTTTGACATTCAAAATAAAAGCACGGAGTTGTGAAAAGTAAATGTTTTTATTTGTCTGTAACGCTATCACGTGTGATTAATAACTCTGGTTATTATTTTTTGTTTACTCAAGGAACACTTTTATTTTTACTGGTATAAATTTGGTTGTGGTGGTCTGTCATATTTTTGTTAATTCACGCGAAATATTGCAAATGATTGATGCTTGTCAGCTGGGATGGTGAGTAACTTTGGGATATCAGCCCATTGACCCACTAGAAGTCACCTTGCATACTACCCAAACCAGATCTACTAAACCTCTACTACTCACGAATGAAGTCGTGAAACAATCATAATTTTAACAACGCTCTCTTATTTAGAAATGCAACCCGGAATTCACATTGAATATGGCGACTTCACACACCGTTGATTTTGTAGAATTGTGTGTGGTTGGGACACGCTTCGTGGCGTGGTCTGAACCCAGTCCTGATACACGATCAATGTATTGACCAGAGGTTCAGTGAGGACCAGCTGAGCTCCACTACAATGAGAAACGCATGGATTCATGAATATAGATGAAAATCATCCATAGGTATCCTACAAAGCACTTGTGCGCCCCCATTAGGATTGATCCATCCTCTATCGTGAAAATAAAACGAACATCTCAATAAAATAAAATAAAATAGATGTGCACAATTTAGAGAGCAAATGGGGAAAAATACGCCAGACAGTTTTCCTCTGCGCGTTTACAAATGGTGTTTAAAAGTAGATGCATTAAGTATGTTTGTAGTATTTAGGATCTTTAGGAAAAAAGAAAAAAATTCAGTACCCCAGCACAACAGCGGAAAGAGTGAGTGCCGGCTTTTTCCATGCTTTTCTGCTGAGGCATTCAGCCACATCCTTCCGCCCTGTGTCCTACCTCCATTGTTTGACTGAGGCCATAACAATGTAGGGTGTTAACTACCCAAGTGCGAGCCGTGGCTGGATTCAGAGTGTCATATGAGGATAGAAATAACTATTGAGTCCATGTCCACCTAGATATCCGACAAAAAAGACGTGTTGACTGCCCACCATATCCCTCCATGTTGTAATTTTAGGACAAACACAGAAAGGCTGAAAGGGTGGGTGAGCAGAGGGATTTACAGGATTATTTAGATTAATCATGGGAGAAAAACATCAGATCACGTTATAAGCAAAGGCCATATCGGGCTCCTCTACGCTGACACATTCTAAAACAACTCGGATTAGAGATAAAAGGCCAGAGATCAACAGCACGTCAAATCTACGACCATAAAGTGAGTTCTTACATCTGGGTGGCTTGCTTCCCAGAAGGACACTGATTGACTCCAAGGTGTCACACTTAAAGTAAATGGGACGTTTGAGTCGAGTGCCACTTATCTGTGGTTGGACACACACTAAACACTGGACTGCTGAGCAAACCCTTATTATGTAGTCAGATAGTCAGTCTACTGCATAAGATTAGGTAATCCTAATGGACCAGCTTCTCACAAGACTTATAAAGTTCTGAACTAGGTCAAGGGCCTCCTGAATAAACTTGCTCCTTTTGTTCAGCAGCTACACATTTCTGTTGGATTGAGGTCATGTTTTTCTGATAGCCACGGCTAAACAGGTTCATTGCTGATCTTTAATAAGAACATAGGCCTATTGGTACAATTTCATCGTTATGAATGGCTGATATATTTATCTCCAGTTTTCGATTTTTACATGTTTTTGTATAGTTTTTCCATTTTTGCCCTGCAGCAGTTGGATTGTCTTTTGCTATCAGACAGAACGTAGCAGGATAATAGCAACGGTTTTCGTCTGTAGTCTGTACAAGAAGACTCTACAAGTATACAATAATTTATTATTCAGCAGGCTGTTTTACAAGAAGTATCCAATTTGTCTATATGAGTAACATAATACATGCCTTACGCTTTACCTTAACCTTGTTTTAAACATTTTTTTTTTTTTAAATCAATCACGTGATCATCGAGCGTTTCCTGTGACGCACTGGATCCGGAAGTAGGTCTTAAGCGTCTGCTGTTGTTGACACTGCGTATCTTGTCAACATCCATGCAAGACAAGCAATGGTTTGAAGAAAAACGCCTTTTCTAACTAATCGTTAAATTTGAGTTTTATTTTATTGCGCTTTACTGTAATTGTTGGTGCAGTGTTCGCGGACATTGTTAACTTCCCGTTGTTGCAAACATAAGAGGCTAGCATGTAGGTTAAGGCAATTAGGCGGCTAATTAGGAAACCATGGAAATCAAATTATACCTCTAGCTCTGTCTTTTTAGTTGTCCCGTGTCTCCTCAGTTTGTGGAAACAGCCCTCAAAAGGTATGATATCCACAGTGTCGTGATAATCACACAGTTGCTGCTGGTTAACATTTTTGGTTTTGGTGCTGTCTTAACGCAGATGGCTGTGGAGCTGGATGTATTTGTGGGTAACACCACCATTATGGATGAGGAGGTTTACCAACTCTGGTTAGATGGGCACACAGGTAGGATGATAAAGAGAACATTTTCATTGTACTTCAATTTTTAATGTCATCGTGTTTTAAAAGCCATAACTGTCCTATGCAAATCGTCCTCCTGTCATTCATCCATCAGTGAACGATGCTGTGAAGGTGCGAATGGAGGGAGGTGTGCTGGAGGAGTGTGAGGCCAGTGCTGATGTGCTGCTCAGTGACACCATGGACCAATATAGGACTTTTCAAATGTGTGAGCGCCTTCTCCACAGTCCAGCCAAGCTAGCCAACCAGCTGCTGTTTCAGATCCCACCGCATCGACAAGCCATGCTTATTGAAAGGTACTGTATTAAAGCTCTCATCTAGACCACCACCTCAGATGATTTTTTGAGTACTGTTTCAACATAAATGTCCAATTCTACACATTATATATTCTTTTATCATATGCATTTTTCTTGTCTAGATATTATGCTTTCGATGATGCATTTGTTCGCGAGGTACTGGGTAAAAAACTTTCTAAAGGAACAAAGAAAGACCTGGATGATATTAGTAGCAAGACTGGTGTGACTCTGAAAAGCTGCAGGAGACAAGTGAGTATACATTTGTATTGAAAACCATATTTTAGCAGAACTGTATTTGAAAAATTGTCTGAAAAACTGTTCTGCTTTTTAGCCAAATAGTTACCTTGTTTTGAATTTTTTTTTTTAATTTCAGTTTGACAACTTCAAGAGGGTTTTTAAAGTTGTAGAGGAGCTAAAAGGACCTCTAGTGGAGAACATCCGTCAGCATTTTCTTTTATCTGACAAGCTTGCCAGGTAATCAGACAAACACAATTATTACCACAGGTTTGTATAATAAAATTGTTGCAACTAATGCAAAGATGAATTTATACATTTGTAATGCTAATCTTAACCACATCAACAGTATATTCAGAACCATGAGATATATACATATACATAACATTTTATTATATTCTTAATTTTCAGAGATTATGCTGCCATTGTTTTCTTTGCCAACAATCGTTTTGAGACCGGGAAAAGAAAGCTGCAATATCTCACTTTCCAGGACTTTGCTTTCTGTGCTGGGCAGCTGATCAACAACTGGACAGTGGGTGCTGTTGGTGAGCATTTTCTGTTTTCATTAGCCTTTATGTTCCTACTTTCTGCCATGTAAGGGATTTGTATCATTAATGTAACAAAGCATAAATAATACAGAACCGCTAGAAATAGGTGAAAAGTGTTGCCATATAGCTGTACTGACCACTAGAGGTCCATGTTTTCCACGTCATCTAGGTTGTGAATAATTGGAGGAGTAAAATAAAAGTAAAATATAAGTGGTAAATAGGAAATATGACACATTTTCCATAGGGACAGTGACATATAACATATGTTTTGCAGATAACATGGTGGAAGACATGGATGTTGATCTTGATAAAGAATTTCTACAAGAGTTGAAAGAACTGAAGATTTTAATAGCAGACAAAGACTTGCTGGATCAACACAAAAGGTGAAGGTCTCAGAAAATGATTAATTATACTTAGTACTGCACTTAAATCTAACTTCATTCATACATATTTTTTGTGTTTAGTCTTGTTTGTACAGCTTTAAGGGGAAAGACAAAAGCATACAATGAGATGGAGGCCAATTTCAAAGTAAGAAATTTGATCCTCATCATGCCTTAATATTATCTTTTCACAACTGCTGGTTTAGCCTTGATTCACTGATTTATTTTCTGTTGTAGAATCTTTCCAGAGGTCTTGTCAACATTGCTGCAAAATTAACCAACACAAAAGATGTCAGAGACTTCTTCATTGACCTTGTGGAAAAGGTGTGCAAAGTACTTTTCTTATTAACATCCATTTTCCTCATAGATAATTAACATCTTCTCCTGTTCCTCCTTCAGTTTATTGAGCCATGCCGCTCAGACCGATGGACGGCTGCAGACATGAGACTTTACCTTACTCACTACACCAACTCTGCACACATACTGGATACATTCAAGTGAGTTATGGTTTTTATTTTGCGGAGCAGAATTAAAACATGGTGCCAGTATCCTCGGGGCACCAGGGCTAAAAATACATATCATAGAAGTTTTAAAGGCATGCTAAATATGAAAGAAAAATACATTCTTTGGCTGTTTATAATTGCTGCTTGACTCTTAGGGTGAGGTTGCTATATATAACTTCTAATATTGGCGCCCCATTTCTGCCAGTGGGTGTCACCCTATTTCGCCCTATTCCTTAACTGTAGTTACCTTGTTTCTCTTGCAAACACTCAGGAATGTAGTTAAGGGTTTACACAGGCCAGCACCACTTCACACTTAACAAAGAGATATTCATGAAAAGAAACATAGAACCTAAAGCCAATCACTCACCGAACAAAGACTGCCTCACTTAAAGTTTTCAGGATACAAAATGATGTCCCTTCATGTACTCATATTTTATTCTCTCTGTTTCTTTGTGCCCCATAGACATCAGGTTGTGTGGGACCGTTACATGGGCGTCATAAAAGGCTGTATCTTCAAAATGTATCATGACTGATTCCTGCTTTGGTTTCGCCCGACTTCCCTCATTGTGACATCTATCTAATCTAGTCTAATGCTTTTTCTTCCCCTTTAATTTTGTCACAGCTGATTTCAGCCGTTTCCAGTTCACTTTCATCAGTGTGAATAAATTTGTGTGTAAATAAAAAGACCAGATTTACATCCATGGATCTTTATTTATTTATGATTTATGATGTTTCAAAAATGTTGCTCTGTTTTATGTTTCTTTTCGATGGTAGGGACGTTATCGTGAACAGACGGCAGATACAGAACTACCTGTTGAGTCTTGGAAAGAGAAGAGGAAAATAAAATCACTCAGCCAGTCTGAAGTTGTTTGTAAAGCGCAGTCCTAGTGTGGTGAAAACATTATTTTGAAACAAAGTAAAACCTAAACCAGTACGTGAGATTGTTTTGTATAGTCATGGGAGATGGATAGCAACCTGGGGGGGGGGGGTTCACAATGGGATTTTTAACAACAACCCGTGTAATGACAGCTGCAGTCTCTTCCACCACCCAGAAAGAGGAGACAGATAAACAGTGTGGGGCTAAGCAAAGGTTTGTACCCCCCAAACAGTAGGCAACAACTCCAGAAAATGACTGTAATTAGCCCCAGATTAAATCAAAACACGCAGGACAAACACTACAGCATTTAAAATAATGTTAAAGAGTTAATGTGGTGATAATTAGGTAATGGTGTTTGAATAAATCATGCACAGTAATGGCAATAATTGTTCTACTATTAGACCTGACATTTAAGCCTCAAGTAAAGATAGACTTAAGTAATAATGAGGATTAAGCAATATTTTTACTTCTTTGCAAAATAACAGTCAGCAAAAATACTGGTGGAAATGATGCCATATGCCGTAATGGATTAGTCATGTACAAACAGAGCAGCAGAACTGGGATATTGGTCAGAAATAACTGACAATAGTTTACATTCAGGATTTCTTCCTAGTGCCACTTCAGAGTTGATACATTTTCCCACTAGGTCTCCACGTTCTCGCTTCCACTCTCTAATTTTTGTCCACATTCCATTAACTTCTTTCTCCGCAGCTATAAATATCCTGCATGTCAGATTGGAGGAGAGCAAGGGCTTTAGTTGCTTTGTGGAAAAAAGGGAAAGATTGTGGGCAGTATAGATAGATGGGGGGGTAAATGCTAGAAAGGAGGGAGAGCTTTGGGGTTTTGCAGGGGTTTAGTTTAAATGAAACCAGGTGTGTTGTGGGACCAGAAGAGGGGGCATTGAGTAAGAAGATGGGGGGTGGATGTGGCGGGGCATGTGTGTGAATCTGTGAGTTGTTCCGCCTGCGATTTGGACAGATTCGGAATTGTGGTATTTGGGCCGCAGACCAGGAATTTGCATCCTGGGGGGTCAGGCCAAGGGGGTTTGGAGAGTAGAGGATGGCAGTGCAGGGGGCCAGAGGGGGGGTCAGAATGGGCCGTCCCTCTCTCTCCATGTCTGTCTCCTGCTCACTCGCTCTCCCTCCCTTTGCATGTGTTCAGCTGCTCCAGCTGTCGCACTCCCCACTCACTCTCTCAGGGCCAACAGGCGGGAGTTAAGGGACCACTTCTGGACGCAAGGTCAGCCCGTCACTCCAGCCAGCGGACGAACACAGAGGGCTGCAGAGACCCACCTCACCTTGAAGACACGTCTGTGAGTTCACATTTTTCTTAATGTCTAATAACTGTAAAGCAGCCTTGGTTTTAACGTGGCAGATCATGTCTGTGTTAGAGACAGTGACTTGTCCCATACATGTCACAGTGGCACCATGCTTAAATGCTGGGAAGAGCCCATGTAACGTGACCTACAGTCTGTATAGTCTGCTTTTAGTGGGCGTTTCAGGAACTGTAATGGGGGTAGACAGGAAGAGAGCCAGTGACTCACAGGACAAGCACTGTATATTGCAAAATAAATCCACATCATCTCGCTTAGACAATAATTAAACTGATTTTCACGGTCTTCCAAAAGTTACCACATGACACAGAGGAACAGGTGCTAGTAAGCGACCTGGATGACATCACAGCCTTTATAATGGTTTCACATCTTATTAGTGTTAACAGAGTATGCTCCTAATAGCTAACATGTGACAGCTTCACTTTAATGACTTTGGTGAAGCTTCAGGAAGTAGCTCTCTCTGAGCAGTTGCTGACACAGTTAACAAAGCTGCATCATTAAATGAGACTACAGAGCTGCTTGATAGGTACAGACTGTGAACTTCTATTGTACAACATGAACTCTGGTGTTTCCCAGAGCAGGTGTAAGGTGGGATGAGACCCCTGAGTGTGGGGATTTGCAGGTTCATTGCCACAATGGTAACAAAGCAGCTGCACTGGGCCACCATGATCCCAGGCTGCTCCACGCACAACCAAGCAGAACAACACACAGCTACCTATGTTTACACTACAAGACAGGGCCACACTTCAGTTTATATGACGTGTGTGTGGTCTACGTGGTCATGTCTGCTAACTCATGCTGGGAGTGTTCATTTAAAAATTGGTCTAACTGCTGTCTAGGGGTAAATGAAAGACAGAAATAGTTCATAAGAAAAAGAAACAGGAATAATAGATGTAACAAGTGTAGGCCAGAACTATGCAGAAACAGATGTGTCTGTGTCAGATGAGCCCAAACCCAGACGATCAACTTGTGAGCAGATCTCTTTCAGGGAACTCTTCCTACACAATAAGCAGTGATGAGTGGTTACAGAGCACAGGCTACAGGTTTGGCTCCTCTAATGCGAACTACAGGGGGTTTCCCATAACCTGATACTCTGGGAACCACAGCAGTGGCAGGGCATCCCAGCTCAGCAACAGCACCCACATCCTCACCACGGGGCATTCCAGAGGTCCACCACCACTTGGCCTGGAGCAGCAGAAGGCCTACACCCAGCTGCCCAAATCCAGTAGCCAGTGAGTGAGTGGACCCTGTCTGTTGCTCAGTTTGTTTTTGGGAGGTTTTGGGTCACATTTTTTCTGGTTATAAGCGACCACTGAGCCAAGTCCGAAGGGTCACGCATTGAGGCTGTCTGACTGCATGTTGGTATGTCTTATTGGCTGTGTCTGCAGGCTGAAGCCATACTTTCTTACTTTTTACCACTAGAAGGTCACAAATGGCAAGTGATGTCATCCAGCAATTATGTTTGGGGTGTCCACGTCATCTCATGGCCTTTTGTTTTTCTAAACATGCCATAAAACAATAAGCAGTTCCATAAATGTGGTGTGTGGAGACACAGCGTGCCTTTATGCACGTAGACAGCAGTGATTATAACCTTTCTCACATGTATTTTAACTTCGCCACTCTGACTTTGCAAACTTAAATTTGGTTTGTCTTCACTTCACTAATGAATCAGCGGGAGTGTGGACAGGGCATTTGTATGTATTTAGAGACAACTGAAGAACCTTTACCTTTTCCTATAATAAATTAACAAAGACCTGTGGTTTCTCATTTGGGAGCAAAGCCCAGTCACTGGGAGGCTCATAGATACACTGTAGTGCACTCTAAGCACTTCAGACACAGAGCTGGAGGATTGTGCCTCAACAGTAGCATCCTCTGAGTGATCCTCTGTTTTACTGGAACTTGCCTGTAGTCACAGAGGCCTTTCTATCAGGCGTTAATATAAAGGTATTCTGTGAGTTATTTTCGGCTGAAGGATGGCAGAGTGATTCCATTCTTGCTTTCCTGAAATCAAGATACACTGTAAGTTAACTCCAAAAACGGATTTTTCACTGACTACTATGGCTCTTTGCTGTGAATTGATTTATCCAGTTAAGGAGCTAGAGTAGCTTTCAACATAGAGACTGAAACACTGCAGTATGGCCTGAGGCTGAATGTTTTATCCTTAGATTAATGTTATCTTTTTGTCTTTTTTCTTCTCTTCCTGATGTACAGGTACCCCTCTTGGCTTTGCTGCGCTTCATCTTAAAGGCGCTGCTGCTTGTCTGAGTGTGCATGTTTGTGTTTGTCCGTGTATTCTCGTTTGTCACCCATCAATTAGTGCAGTAGTATGCAGGGTGTGTGTGTGTCAGTGTTGTGCGTGTGCGTATGTGTAACTGTGCTCCTCCGCAGTGCTATTTCACAGCCACCTACAGAAAGTGACACCTACACGGTAAGGATAGATGAATCTCTTTTCACTCCTTTCTTTTTCTTATCATCTTTTTACCTAGTCATAATTAAAGTTTGGGGTTAAAAGGTTCCTTCTTGCATGTGTCCTCCCCCATCATCGTCTTGTTCAAATTTCCACAGCCTTTTCCAGTGTTTTTAAGAGTTATAGCAGGGGGTAATTTTAGTTTTAATTCCATGTTTCTTCAGGCCTTAGTTTAATTTTCCATGCAGGTTACAGCAGTATATTTTTCCCCTGAAATGATCATAACTCTTTTTTCCAAACAGTGACCTCAAAATATATTTGTTCGAAGTGACATTTTGGCTTAAGGAGAGTAGTTCAGAATGCCACATTTACTTAAGCTCGCACAGGCTTCTGTTCAGTTTGGCTCCGTGTTGCTACATGAACAACAAACTGCTCAGTGAGATGGTGTTGTTTTTCATGCTGTGCCAACAGGAATTTATTATGTCTTATGAACATATTTTGTAACTCTTTGGCTTAGAGACTTTCCACCAGTTTCTCACACTCTCATACTCTCTGTAGGAATGCACAGATGGGTATCACTGGGACCCTCAGACTGAACACTGCAAAGGTAAAACTCATTTACTTTGATTATTCTCTCTATTTCTTTCCACCACTATAATGTATTTTTCTCCTGGTAGACATAAATGAGTGTGAGACCATCCCTGATGCCTGCAAAGGGGAGATGAAATGCTTCAACCACTATGGTGGATACCTGTGCCTACCCCGCTCTGCGTCAGTCATCCCAGCCCCAGAGCCTGCCATAACACCCACCGAGGCCTTTAACCCCTGCCCTCTGGGATACGAGCCGCAGGGAGACAGCTGCGTCGGTAGGTGTCTGCTAGTTAGTTTAGTCCATCTGCAGGACCAAAGGTGACAGGTGGCCGTGAGATGAGTGACCAGTAGGTCTATTCATGTGAGTTTAAAGACTGCGAGGGACATGTGGCTGTAGCAGGTGTTGGGACTGGGGGCAGCATGTTGCCAAGTGTGTAGGTGTGACTGACTGTTTGCAGGGGGCAGACGCACAGTCAGACAGTAAAAATTTGAAGGATTTCACACAAGGGCAGCTGCTCTGTTTTGAAAAACAGTGTTGTGTCAGAGAGGTGTTCATCTGGCAACTTGTCATCAGTGTGATTCTCAGCTGTCGGGTCCTAATCAGGAGAATGTCTGTCATCTGTTCACTAATAGTGACATTAGATGACGCTGTGTTTGCTCACAAAAGTATTATTTCTCAAAGTGTGTCTCTGTGTCTTTTCCCATGAACACAGATGTTGATGAATGTGAGAGGGACGACCACGACTGCCAGCCCAGCCAGCAGTGCATTAACACTCTTGGTGCTTTCACCTGCCAGTGTCCCGATGGTTACCGCAAAGTTGGCACTGAATGTATTGGTGAGTTGACTGGTGTCCCAGCAGCCTGATTTAGTAACTCGGCATGTTGTTGTTGGAGTTCAATAAACTATCCCTCTTTTTCCCTCAGACATCGATGAGTGCAGGTACAGGTACTGCCAACATCGCTGTGTCAACGTCCCAGGGTCCTTCTCATGCCAGTGTGAACCTGGCTTCCAGCTGGCAGGAAACAACCGATCCTGCATTGGTAAGTGTGACCACATCCCACATGATTAAAAAAACACAAAATGCACTCAGTAGGATTTTACGAAATCCGTGGACAGTGTACAAGCTCCCTGTGGAAGTGGAAAATAAATGAGCATATTTATTTTTAGGCAGTGCTTAAGTAACTCTGGTCCAGTTTTTAGTAACTGTGATTTTTTTTCTGTTCATTTTATGGTACTAGACATAAAAAATGTCCAAAAAGAGAACCAATCTTAATTTACTTTACGGCTATAGACATGACATTTTCAAAGAGAAGAAAGTTCTGAAAGTCTTTTGACAATTAATTCTGCTTAGTTCTTAGTCATTTTACTGAGGTGCAGGTGCTGAGTGTGCTGTCCTGTCCATTTGCTCCTTATAGATGTTAATGAGTGTGACATGGGTGCCCCCTGCTCCCAGAGGTGTTACAACACATATGGCACCTTTCTCTGTCGCTGTGACCAGGGCTATGAACTGGGGCCTGATGGCTTTGCTTGTAATGGTGGGTGACCTATCCGTCTCTGTGATTATCTATAACACAGGCTTTGTTCAACTAATAACTGGACCTATTTCACTTGGCAGATATTGATGAGTGCAGTTATTCAAGTTACTTGTGCCAGTACCAGTGTGTCAACGAACCTGGGAAGTTCTCCTGTGTATGTCCGGAAGGATACCAACTGCTAGGCACTAGACTGTGCCAAGGTAAGCACCTGTGTCTCCATTTGCTCCCAAAAACAACACCTTTTGGTCTGCTGTGTTCTTGTACAGCCCTTATGCCAGTCTTCATCTGTTTTTGTCTTTCACAGATGTAAATGAATGTGAAACGGGTGCGCACCAGTGCACCGACACACAGACCTGTGTGAACATCCATGGACGGTACCAGTGTGTTGACACCAACCGGTGCCAAGAGCCTTACGTCCAAGTGTCTGAGAAGTGAGTGACACCTTGTGAAAGCTTGATTGTTCATATACAAACATCCACCTTTTCCCAATTTCTAAAATATGTGCTGGCCATAACCTCTAAATATAATCAGCCTCTGTATAGAGTATGGCCCACATTGCATGATTACACCAATTACTTTTTCCTTCTATGAGTCCAAATCTACAAACTTTTCTTTTGAACAGAGTCCAGTATAATAAGAAAACTATTACAGCCACAAACAAGTGTTAAATTGGTAGCAGGTGTGAGTCATTTTAACATATCCCTTTTGATTTGGTACTAGAAAGTGTAAAGAAAACCATGATGGAAACATGGCTACTGTTCAAGGTTTGAGCAGTTGTAAGCATATTACCCCCTCTGGTGGATGACTAATGCACTACAGATTACACATGAAACCCCTTCAAAGACTCTCATAATGTAAAGTTCACACTTATATTAAACACAAATAAAATTGCCTTCCTGTGCTGTTATCTTTGTGTAGCCGTTGTGTGTGTCCTGTCAACAAAGCTGCCTGTCGGGACCTGCCATTCTCCATTGTCCACCGCTACATGAGCATCACTTCAGAGCGCTCAGTCCCATCTGACATCTTTCAGATCCAGGCCACAAGTGTGTCCCCGGGGGCCTACAACACCTTCCGCATCCGCTCTGGAGATGAAAATGGAGATTTCTACATTAGAGTAAGAAAAACTTTCTGAAAAACTTTCTGAGTTTTTCTAGCACCAAACTTTTAGCCAGCTGTTATCTGCAATTGTAAAACTCTTCAATCACTGATATCCCTGATGTTTTGCAGCAAATCAATAATATCAGTGCCATGCTGGTGCTGGCCCGTGCTGTCTCTGGGCCCAGGGAGTATACGTTGGACCTGGAAATGGTGTCAGTAAACCCACTGCTCACCTACCAGGGCAGCTACCAGACTAGCTCTGCCCTGAGACTCTCCATCTACGTGGGGCCATACACCTTCTAAAGGAAAAGAGGAAGAGTGAAGGAGTACAGTAAAAAAGGGAGCCAGTGAAACAAATTCAAAATATGAAAGCTGTAAAGTTTTTTGAAGCAGTTGAACCAGTCACTGTGATGTTAAAATCCTAACTTTTTTACGCACCGCCCATAGTGTTGAATATATCCACAGTACAGTGCACAAATACTAGTGTCTCACAGATACATAACCCTAATACAATTTTCCCAAATCAAATTAGTTCCCCTTGTGTTTACTCTGCTCATTGTTCTACCTGAGGATAGCATGTTTTAACATTACACTTATCCGAGAGCATGGCTCAGTGGCCATTGTGTATCAGAAGGGATTGTTTTGCTGCTCACATCTGCTGTGGGTGATAACTAATCTGCGTGGCATATTTTCTGTCTGCCTTCAGGTGAAATGATTCACGCCAGCGTCACCAGATTAATCTGTTTCCACCAGTTTACATCCTTATCTTCGGTTCTGCCTTGTTTGTCATTGTATGATTCTTGTCAGCCCCGTTTCCTGTTGACAAACCTGATTCAGTAACCACTCACATCAGACCTCAGCACCTCCACAGTCCCGTTTCACCCTCCACAGTTGTTTATATGTACTCTGTCACTGCTGTCACATTTCTTATTGTCTTTGTACTATTTTTTTGTCTGAAAATTAAACCTAAAAAAGTACTATACCTTTTCACCTTTGCCTCATTTCCAAACTTGATCTACATCTCAGTACTACCAAAAAACAACAACAACAAAAAAAAATCAATGGGAAATATCCAATATTGTTGTTCGACAAGTGTCTCCCATCTATCTTCAGCTAAAATATTACAATAGCACAGAAATTAGTTGATTTGTTGAATATGGCAGCTTCAGTATTTTACCTTTGTCCCAAAACTAAGGTGAAATGCAGTCAACAACATATCGATGGAGGCTTTGCAGATTTTCTTTCTATTTTTGGCTGTCGCTTGCGAGTCTGAACCCACAAAAAAGGCAGAAAGCGAGAGATAGGGAGAAAAGAGTGAGGGGAAAGCCCTTATTTCACAGTCCAGTGCTGTTCGCTCCTCCCCATCCCACACACACAAACTCCCATCTGTCATCACTGGGGGGGTGATGACTCACACTTTCAAACTGGTTTTATGTAATCAGAGTACATCGCGACCGACCACCAGGGGGCAGCAGACTACAGAGCTCTCCTCTCCTGAAGCAGTCCAGGAATAGCTCCAACTTGAGTGATGGTAATTGACTAGTGAGCATACATTTGTGGCCATTTCCATGAACTTATGCACCTGTGGGATGATAGCAACTTTGTCTACTTTGCACAGATAATGTAAAAATATAACAACCGCATATACACGACATACATCCCAAACTCCTGAATACAGAGCAGTGCAAATTTTTTCCTCTTGCATAACTGTGTTTTGTAAAAGCATAGTGATGTAGAGCAAAGATGACAAAGATGGTGTTAGGAGTGCAGTGGAGTAGGAGGTGTGTTTGAGCCAGTGTGGACTAATTCAAGGGCTGTCTATATTTATGGGGACATTTTGACGCTGATGGGACATTTGACATAGTCCTTCTTTGTAGAAATGGATTATTAAATGTCGAGGAATGGCTTTTAGATTTAAACTGAATTGGGTTACTGTAAGGATGACTTTTGTGGATAATGGATCAAGTTATGGTTAGAGTTGTTTGGCATTTAGATGAGTCAAAGCCAGCTCTTCTAATTTTGTCTAGTCCCAAAATTTGCCATTTCAACAAGCATGATTTATTTGGTATTTTGAAAGTCTTTTTAATGTTTAGAAAAGTTTACTTCTAAACACTGTAAAAAACAACTTGTATTGACCAAAGTGCTTTAAAAAGAGTCTAGACACGACATACATTAGTTAAAATTTGTTTTTTATGAGTCAAGACAGACAAATATTTATGGTTATAGTCAGGAGAAATCTTTGTTAAATGTATTCATGTGACCTGGCTGTACAATTGTAGAACGGTGATGCTTAATCTGTTATTATGGAACCTCAGACAGAAAACCTGAGTAACAGAGCCGGGGCCACACAGTGGGCACAGAGCAGTGAGGGGGGTGTGGGTGTTTACAGAGGGGATGCGTGTGTCGGAGACTGGCGGTGCCCACACAGCGCAGTGGGAGGAGAGTTTTGGAAGGCAGATGGGAGCGAAAGAACTCGTTTTCTGGCACCTTCCACCGGGTCTGAACTCATTTCTGGTCAAGCGGGGCACTATCAGGCACAGTGGGGGACAGCGTAGGATGGGAACTGGACCAAAGACGGTGACAGAGTGCACCATCGCCAACCATGGTTTACACTGGCAAACCCATTCACTCATAGGTTCATCTAGTGATGCTTGAACACTACAGTATGTCCCACAGGTCTCCCGCTTTGATCTCCTCTCATTGCATTACAAAAGCTCTCATAACCTCCGCTCCAGTGCACCACAATTCAGGTATTATATTTATGAATGGGAGACAAAGGTAGAGTGCCATTTTGGTCCACCCACACCTCCGGAGAGCTGAGATTAGTTCATTAAGCAAAACAGCGGCCAGTGGAATCTGTAGGACATCAAAAACAGGCTGCACAATACAACAAGAGGCTCGAGGAGTGATTAGGAAGTGTAAATGAGAGTGGGAGGCAGGAAATTGGTCTCTCCTTTAGTTATTTAGACATAATGTATGCTGAGATACTCTTCAGAGGGGACAGTTATACAAGAAACATTCACAATCAGATTTCATAAAGAGAAAATACACCATGACATGTTCAGTTTTGTGATGAGACTCTATTGAGTGAATTTTATCAGAAAAATCTATTGGCTTTTATTCTTTTTATGAACACAATCTCTTGTCAGATTAACGGTGACCTCCACACATTTCACATAGGCCGTCTGTGTAGAATGTGCTGCTAATGGCCGCCTGTAACACAACACAAGTCATTTCCTTGTAAGCTGTGGAAATAATTAGCTTATCAGTCTGCTCCAATTACAGGTTCAATTGTTGGGTATGTTTATTACTATGGGTCAATGTAATCACCCACAACAACAAGGGAATTTACAGCGGGGTATCAGTGCAAATGGGGTACTGGGTCACATGTGACCAATTAGGAGGACTGTAATTACAATTATGACTTGTTCATACTTTAAAACCTTCCCCTCTGAAGTCTTGGATAGTTTTGTGTAACACTTTAAGCTTTACACCTATAGGCACACTCTTTACCTTCTGTTTCTTCACTCGTTGCATAAACGTGGTTACCAAGAACCGACAACATGTTGCTATGGCTGTGTGGGTGTAGAGCAGCAATAGGGCTCTGTGCTGAAAAGACATTCAGCCCTGAACACAAGTGAAAAGCAGAGCTGTATGCAATCGCTGGAGAAGAAGTTTAAGAATCTCAAAAGTCAGAGTGTGAAGGAGATACTTCAACAAAAGACACAATGCAGCCTACGCAAAAGTTGTCTGTCAAAGCAAAAATGATCAAACTAAAAATAACCAGAGCTCTTTTTTATAACCAGTAGCCAACAAATGCAGAATGTGTTGTTGGTTGTGGGTCTAAATTTATAGAAGTGATTTTGCTTAGCTTTATATTCAGATTAAAAACCCTGTTGTTAAGTGTTCAAGCAGTCAAATCGATGTCCAAGTCCATTTTATAGTATTCTGTTCTCTTTTATCGAAACAACAGACTGACTGCACAGTAAACCAACAATAACAAGGGCAATAAGCTGGCAGGTAGCTGTATTTGACTCAACTGATAGTTTGTTTGGTCATCTGATTGGGTTTGCTGTCAGTATTTGATTTTAATGAAAGATCCCTGCTTAAGATGGTATCTGTCAAACTTGAATTACTTTAAGAATAGAACAAGCAGACTTTACTGATACAAATATCTTTAAAACCCACAACAATCAGGCTTAATAAAAAGCCTCATTAAGAGACAACACACGAGTCATTTTAATATAATGTCCCATGTCAAATTCTGTTTTAGTACCATGCCAGAATAACAATGCCATTATTCCTGAAAAAATGTACCAAAGAGGCACCTGCGGTAGGCATTTTTTGACAGCATACATACTGTTTGTGTGAATGTATTTTCAGCAGTGCTATAGATAGAAGCCTGGTCTCTATGTGGAGATGACAAGTAATTGACCTTGTCCATTCATGAAAGAGCCCCGAATGACTGAATCAGTAAAATGCTCATCCCTACAAGGGAGAGAAGTAGGGGGCAAAATGATGCAAAGGTGATAATGTCGTGTGATGGGTGTCATGTGATCGTGAACATCAAAACATCTTGTCAATAGAGAAGTATTTTCAGCAGCTATTTCACGAAGACAGTAAGAGAAATAGGACAAGGCTAAGAAAAGAACATGGTGCAAACATGGCTCTATTGAGAATATCTGTCTACCTCGGTGCTTGTTGCGCTGTTAATTTAAAGTTTAAGTCGATACATTGTCCATGCATTGTTTTCAGATTTTTCAACTGAATCGCATTTTTTTTTTTAGATTGGGGTGAGAGCTAATCGAGGGGAGAGAAATGGGGAAAGAGAGCCTCAGTGAAAGCTCTGCTGCTAGGTGGTCTCTCATGATGTAACACATCTACATCATGTTGCCACGGCAACCCTGCATCAGCACCAAGTTACTGTGGGGAGAAAAGGCATATGGTGGATAATAAAAACGATTAAACCATACACAAAGAGAAATGTACTGTACGTATAAATAAGAGAGCTAAAAATATTTACTCAAACGACTGAAGGCTGTTCTTTTGTTCAAGCTTGCACATTATATCTATTCTGATACAATATATCCTTGAGCAGACACTGCCTCCTTCAGGGTAATTAAGCCTCACATTCCATCCTTTATAAAAAAATATGTATTTAGCATCTTGCTGTGATACTGGACCTTGGGCAGACAAAGAACAGTAACATGACTGTGTGTGCCAGAGAAAACTTCTGCACCCTGTTCTCTGCCCTGCAAGCTAAAAATAAACGGCATATTGAAAAGCAGGAGAAAGGTACAAGGCTAGTGCCTCACAAAGCCAGAGCGCAAGAAAGAGGGAGAGAGTGACAGACAGACACTAAACAGCCTGTGTCAGTCATAGGACTCTAAATGTTCACAGATCAGATGTCTGCTTATGGACCACGGTTGAGATCAGAGAGGCACACAACAGCAGCTAATGTGCACAATGTGTTTGAGAGAAATTTATGTTGACCACTTGGCCACTAAAATGTGCCAAAAACAGTGACTGCCTGCTGTAGTTTTTAAAAATACTAACATATAATAAGAATTAAATAGTTGTACCTTCCCAAAAGCTAATAATAATTTCACTGTAAACAGTATAGTCAAAATGAAATATGAATCATGTGCCAAGAGAAGGGTCTAATACACAAGACACTTTTGACACTGGTGCACAGTTTGTTCCTGCTAAGTAATAAACCATCTTTATTCAATATCCATTACTTACTAATGTCTACCTCTCATGACATTGAATCTTGAAAAAGAGTAGAATCCTGCTACACAGCTCCTTAAAATGTCTTTATGTAAAAAGTCTTAATATAGAGTTTTCAGTGACTCCAGCCACTATGGTCCTTGAAAGTTCAGAAACCTGTTTATTTTTGACTCTATACCATCCACAGTCAGTCACTGGTCCTTCTGAAGAGAAATCATAAGGCTTTGCCCTAAAATAAAGAAGATCATCAAAACTACTATGACCAGTGAGACTGACGCTGCAGTGGACCTAAAGCATGATCCATGTTTAACACTTTTCACATGAACCCATAACACTAATCAAAAACAGTGTCTTGTGTTTTCATAGTTGTCTTTTGTCTCCACTATGTCCTCAAATTTCTACCCATTTTTTCACTCAACTCTCCCTTTTACTCCACATCCTCTCTCTGCCGCTTGGATGCAGGAGTGGGAGGTGTTGCTAGGCAACAGATTAGCTCCTTCCTTTCAAGAAACAGAGCACAGACCTTGACGCTCCGGGTGTAAAAATAAACAATAAAAGAAAAGACAGTCTTAGAGGGGGGAAAGGACAAATATATCACCTCTGGCATGAGAAGCTCACCTTATGTTTACCAACTATCCAAATATTTGAGACGAGTCATTGCAGACATTCTATGTGCTTAAAGTTTGCAAACTCACAGCAACAGAGCGATGAACTGTCCACTCTGTTCCTTGTGATGTGATGACTAAGGTTGTGGAAGAACATGCTGCTCGTTCCTCATCCGCACTTCTGCTCTCTGCCAACAGAGCCCAAGCTGCGAAAGTCACACCTGTTGGCGAAAAGCAGACAAAAAAAAAAAAAAAAGATAACTGATGTGTTTGAATGTCCCAGAGAGACCTAGAATAATTGCGGCCTTTCTACAGTTGCTGGGGTGGATAGTGACACAGAGTAAGTGTTGGTGAATAAGTGGGGAATTAGTGATGAAGAATAAAACAGTTGGGGGGGTGACAGAAATTAATGAGTCTTTGGAAATGAATCATTCGGTGGAGAGTGATGATAAGACAAAAGAGGAACATAGCAGTGCATATGAATTCTGACAGGCTAAATAAAACTGTGTTACTGAGACTATTTGTTGCCATTACTGACAATTCAGCCATCTCAGCTTAATGTAATGCATTAGCTGCATGGTGTCTTGTGTTCTTATCTGTTAGATATTATATATTGGGTTGAAAGATGTAAATTAATGAATGAATAAATGAACAAAAAAAACCCCACAGAAAACAGAAAAAAGAAGACATTAAAGTCTTGGTTACCTTTACAACGAAAGCTATGGCTTGTTTAATTAAAAAAGACATGTACAATTAAATGAACAATTGACAACTAACCTGCTCATCCAGTGTGTGGACCAAGACAACAAATAAAAAAAGGTTACATTTTTGTCTGTTGGAAAGCAGAGCTAACTCTAGCAGTGTTGTCTGAATATGGAGCTTTGAAAAGTGTAGTTTCTGTTCTGATGGAGGCAGAGGTCATAGAGTTAACACAGTGTGCAATGAGTTACTATTACGAGAAGATGGATAGATCAAATGAGCCGTTCGGCCATTAAAAAATTAAGACAAACAGGAGTTTTCTGGCACAAAGACAGCTCCCTAATTGGATTCATTTGAGTCCATTTGCTGTCAGGGAGACAAGCCACTCATGCCCATGACCCCTTGCTCTTCACGCATCCTCTATGTTCCCTGAGCCTCTACCCACACACGATACCAACACTAGCTTATATTGCCACAAATTAGCATGACAAGCACCCAATGACAGAACAATCGGGGCAGCTTAAGTAAAGCAAAATAAAAAACAACTTGGAGTGTTTTATTTTGAGAGCTCTTGCATAAAGATGTGGGCTATTTTTTGCTAGAGACTACAGCCAACCAACAAAAAGTAGAAAGCAACATATAGAGAATGATTTGTGTTTACTAACAAATCTAGTGAAAATATTATCATTTTTGTGGGGAAGACGGGGGAAAATGGCAAATTTGTATGTGTTTTGGAGTGATGAACTGCAAAATATCTAAAACATTTCATTTCTACGAAGCACTTATATTAAGCATTAAAAAGTGTCACACCATAAGCATAATGATGGGGATAACAAATGCATCCTCACTCTCAAACTCTTTCCTTCCTGGCCAAGCTTCAAGTTAATCATATCAAGGTAAGTGTTAAGCTTTCAAAAAATGCTGCAAAAGTTTCTTTTGGCAGCTTTAAATATGTCTTTCCCAAGTGCTGAAACATCAATTGAGAACAAAGGAGTTGGGACGCACAATGCAACAGCCAGCAGTGCATTTGACAGGGCTTCAAAGTTTCATAAACATTCATAAATCTTACAGAGAAGTTTGTGGATGGTGGTCAGCAGTAATGAACGTGCGGTTGAGTAATCGTGCAGCGGAAAGGTTCTTTGAAAGTAATGTGGTTTTGAATGTTTCTTGCCAAATCACGATCAGATTAATTGTGATGAGAGCTCTCCTGCTGCAAAAACCCACAAGGTCATAAACAGTTTTTGAAAAAATACTACTTTTTGTTGTTAAAGACTGTAGTTTGATCATTATTAATCATTAATTCAATAATGACAAAATGAAAAGAGGCCACAGACTAATCATGGCAAACATTGCGATGCACTTGAAAATGAAACAGTGTCCTTTAATAGATAAGCAGGTTGGACATCGCTCTATTCAATGACATGCAGTTATACGGCTCCAAACGAAGCATACTCACAAGCATGAGGGTGTTGTAGGTTTTACACTGTACCAACCATTTTACTAATGTAAAAAGATGGCGTTGCTCTGATTGTATTGTATTGTTTTGATATTGTTTCAAAGTACCAGCTCTTTGCAAATACTTTCTATGGAAGCCCTCCCAGTTGGTTCTGTGGAACAGACACAGAGCACCTGGTGTGTAAGGTTAGGAAAAAACAATGTGCTAGTGGGCTAGTGTACAGACTAACAAGGACCAGATCATATTCCTAGAGCACTTGCTCTTTAATGTACTCCTACAGTAGGCAGAACTAAAATCCCACTGAAATCTAAAAGGAGTCCAGGTTTCAACAGTTCAGGGATGATTTGAGGCAAATGTGACAATGGTTTTCTATATATTAGGTGCAATATATGTGTCCTCTATCATCAGCTGTCCAGGACCTCTGAAGCTGTTGCCACAGAACTATATCAAACTAATGAACCTCAACTAATAAGCAGGACTCACCCTGACTCAAGGTTGGTGTTGATGAACAGGTTGGTGTTGCATAAATGAATGAAATACTTTTGCAGTGGTGCTCTTTGTCAATAGGTAACAGGAGCTATACTGGGGGTTAACCATGACTAGGACTGATCTAAGAGTAAACCAGTATTAAACGACTGAGGTACATCAGTCAGGCTTTGTGTCCCCTCAGTATAACCCTATGGCTACAGCCTTAACAGACCACTCAACTTTAATCATTAAATAATTATGAAAATTAGGCTAGATACAAAGAGTCACCAAGGACAGGAGACAAAACCTTTGAATGACAAGAGAAAATAAAGAAACACAGTCACAAACACCTGCACAAAGAATCCAGGACAACATCCAGACTGAGGTCTGAAGGAAGATGGAAATGATTCATCAATGGACTGTGAGGAAGATGCCATCAAATGTCTGAACAGCAGCTTCAACTGATGTGAGACAAATGGACCACTGCATCATCCTTTTTTTTTTTTTTTTTTCAGAAACATAATGTTCCTTGGACAAGACACAACCTTATAGATAACCATTTTGAACAGTGCATACAAAAGCAGTACGGAATTAAACTAGAAGCTTCCGCAGCCCCCTCCCCTCATTATACGCATCAGGACCCGGAGAATAATGCTCCGCGAGTGAAGTGCATACTACGGGTATATTTTTGGCACCAATGTGAAGAGTCTTTTATAAATAGAGTGATTTGGAGCCGGATGCCTCGCACTCCTTGTGTCGGTCACCGGTGAGGTCTATTTTTAGCAGCAGCCGCGTTTACCTCACGTGCTTCTGGCGACAGGTTTTCGCAGGTTGCGCAATGAGATTGTTGCGCGCGTCTAATCATTCATGCACTTCATTAAAGGAAAAAGTCTTGCTTTCGAGCTCGTCAGTGAGTGCTTTTGTACGGCGCTGACCCTGACTCACGGATGGACGTCATGTCTTTCGACAAATCAATTAGTAAACGTCAATTGTGAGAGAATTGTAATCTAAACTGATTTATGAGAGGCTTGTTAGGCTGCGCTGTGCTTCACAATAAACTGAGAAAGATCGTGGTGCTCAAGAAACTTGTCTATCATGGATTCAAATCAAAATTGCACTGTTCTTTGTCTTGTATGGGACTTTTAGTGAGTTAAATGGTATTGAAGTAGCGTTTACAGAGGGCTAACTGCAAACAGTGAAAATGAACAAATAATAAATGTAGAGAAAGCATTAACATTAAGACAGTTATTGAGCCCCAGTGCATTGTCTAAAATGTTTGAATGAATGTTAAATGATTCAATATTTTCTTCCTCCATTGGTTCTTTTTGGTGTAATGGTTTGTGATTTTGTTCTTTTTACTGACTGGCACTATTACCCCTCAGTGAAAGTATCCAAACTCCCTTCGATTATAGGCCACTAACTAGATGCATTTGGGTGATTTTTTTAAGTGATCTGACGTTGTGTCCTTCCTTTTGAATGTATTTCTTTGAGAGAAATACATTCTTACATCTGATCCTTTTAGAATTGTTTTGTACCTTTTAAACGACTCTTTGTTTATTTTTGTTTCTTCAGGGCTTGAATGGCACCTGCATCTGCACAGTCTGCTTATGTGGCAGTAACCCACCAAAGCAAACAGAGCGATGTGTCCGTGAGGGGATCCATCCCTGCAGCTCAGCCCCGACATATAAACACACGGATTTGCTTGTATGCATCCTGTCCTCCCATTCTTCCCTCCCTCCGCACCCCCCAACTCACCAGAGTCCGCCGGTGACTCCGTTTACGTTTTTGCTCTTGCCCCGCCCCTTACTCGGTTTTGTCCAAATCGGGCTTTTTGCGTCGCCGGAGCTCCCCGTTTCAAGCCGACGTCACCAACGAGTAGAGGGAAGAGCTGACGTCGAGGCAGAGTCACCGAAAGGAGAGGGCAAGAGGGGAGGGAGGAGGGAGACTTCCACTGCTCATCGCAGTCGGTGTACGCTTTGAGCGGTGGAAGTCTCCCCCCTCCCGACGTAAACACTCCCCCTCCCGCCCGTTTACGTCGGTGTTGGTGCGTTGGGAGTCCCAGGCTATATAAGTGACCGGCGAGCAGAGTCCTCAACCAGATTTACGGTTCGTGATAACTGTATCTTGACGCTGTGCGGACTTAAAGCGTGCGCAGCGGACGCGAGGAGGTCCAGTCACCCCGACTCTGAAACGACCAGAGCTGAAATGAAAGTCCAATAACAGCCAATAGAGTCCACCACCACCAAAACCTGCCTGCTCCACTCAGAGACACCCAACTTCTGTCCGGAGGAATCCCCGCAGCTACACCGCGATGTACCGCTCAACTAAAGGCGCGTCCAAGGCTCGCCGGGACCAGATCAACGCCGAGATCCGAAACTTAAAGGACTTGTTGCCCATCTCTGACTCCGACAAAGCGCGGCTTTCATACCTGCACATCATGTCACTGGCCTGCATGTACACTAGGAAGTCCGTCTTCTTCACTCAAGGTAAGGACCTGTTGAAATGAACCACACTTGCTCTGAATCAACAAGTGCACTCCGCATTGTGAGACAGAAATGTGTCAGCTTTAACGACAAACTGCTGTGATTTCTGTTCTAGTATAGTGCTGTGAATGGTTGGATAGTTTTAAAGCAGTACTGTGTCGCTGTCCGCGGTGCTGAAACGCCGCAGCCAGTCATTGTAATGCGGTGGTGTAATTTCAGAGTAGCTACTAACACATTTGGCACTGGTGTGTTTTCGCTCATTTCATCCACAGAAGTGGGGAGTTCTAGTCTGGACGAGTCTGCAGGATTCCTGTCTTTTCACGAGCTGTCTGAGTTAATGCAGGCGGTGCCGGGCTTTCTGATGCTGCTCACGGGGGAGGGCAAGCTCCTGTATTTGTCAGACAGCATCTCCGAGCACCTAGGACATTCAATGGTAAGTCTACACTATGACAATGTACATTGTCTATTTATTACATAAACCATGTGAGATTTAGAAGCAATAATGGTGATTGTGCTTGCCATTTCCAGGTGGATCTTGTGGCACAGGGGGATAGCGTGTATGATATAATCGATGCTTCAGACCATTTTATTATGAGGAACAGTCTGTCAACCTCTTCATCACTGGAGATTGGTAAGACTATACGAAGAAAATCCTATAATTTTAGTACTGGTTACTAGAGTCAGATTCATTAGCATTTATTGAAAGGACTACATTTTGATTCTATCTCTCCACTCATCTGCCACAGACCGTCTTTTCCGCTGCCGTTTCAATGCGTCTAAGTCAGTCCGAAGACAGAGTGCTGGAAACAAGCTGGTCTTGATCCGCGCTCGCTGCCTGTCTCCTCCATCCTCCTCTCCTGCTACTGGGTCCTACTGGGCATCCAACCCAGTGTGGGTGTGTTTCTGCTCTCCCCTGGAGCCCCATCCAAGTCGCTCTGGCCCAAGCACTGAGAGGGAGTCCTCCAGCACCACCGGCTCTCCTCTGGCTGAGGCCAACTTGTTTCTGGCTTGTTTTTACTCGCAGCACAACCGGGACATGAGGCTGCACTCTGCACAGGACAGGTGAGACTTAACCTGTTGCCTTTCAAAGGCACCCATCATTGAATGTTTTAATGTGGAAACTATAGCATTATCCTTCTAACATGTGGCCGCCCACTCTCGCCTGCAGTGTGAGCTCCTATCTGGGCTTTGATGTGACAGCTTTGCGCTCCCGCTCCTGGTACAGCCTCCTCCACCCACAGGACCTGTCACATGCTTCGGCACAGCACCGCAGCCTGTGTAAGTGCACTCTTCACATGCTACAAACACGCTTCCCACACACCACACAGCAAGCCCACAGGCACAGTAAGAACACTAGGAGACTAATAGGATGATAAAGTGGTGCCAACAGTTGTTTATGTCATCAACAGTGAGGGAAGGTGGAGAGGGCAGAGCTGAGATGGTGGTCCGAGTCCAGGCTCAAGACCAGTCCTGGGTTTGGCTCTACATGGTACTCCAGCTGCAGCCTGGGGAGGTCCCTATCAGCAGCAACAACTATATCATCAGGTGGGTGTTAACCTCACTCATTCATTTTACAAAAAGATTCAATTCAATGCTAAAGATGATCTGGTCTCTTCTGCAGTGACTCTGAAGCCTGGGCAGTCCGTCAACAGCTCAGCACTGAGCAGACCCAACTCAACCTGGTGCTGAGCACGGGGACTACTCAGCAGGAGGTTCTGAGCCTCCAGTCTCCTGATACCCTGTCCAGCCCAGACCAGGTGTTCACCCCGGGCAGCAGTGGCCTGTCGGGCCAGTCTTTCGACTTCAGCACAGCCGGTTGCAGTGTGGGCTCCTCCGATGAGCCGAGCAGCTCTGCTACAGAACCCATGCAGCTGGAGGGAGACCCCCGCTCCAGCCTCTCATCCCTGGAGGAGGAGAGCTTCTTCCAACAGCACCCTTCTGTCCCGGAGACCCGCTCCACTACATCCTCCCCCACTCCGGTCACTGTGGAAACAGTGGCAGACTTAGACTTCCTGACTCAGAATATCCTGCTGCCGCCGTCCTTCCAGCTTGACCCACCACTGCCAGCTCTGCCGTTGCCCCTCCCTCCAGTGCCCACCTCACAGGCTCAGACCAAAGAGTTTGTGTGCACCCCTCCCTACACCCCCCAGGTGGGTGGGGCCGCCTTCCCATTTGGCGAGCCACTGTTTAGTTTTGACCCGACGGGCACCACCACACCCCCTCCCAGCGCTACAACCACCACTGCAACCACCTCTACTGCCCCTGCCTCAGCCCCTCCCACCACAGCATCCAGCCCTGCGCCCCCCACTACTTTGTCCACAAAACTGCCCCTGGCGCTGCCCACTCCCTCTACAGACCTGCTATTCCCCATTGAGCCTTGCAGCGGATTGCTTTATGAAAAACTGCCCCCAACACCTGACAGCCCTGGAGACGGTGATTGTACAGTGATGACCCTGCCTGAAGTTAGGGGTCCACTGTATGTTGATGTCCCACTAGGGCCCCTTCAGTGTCCCCCCGAGGGCCTGCTAACCCCAGAGGCATCCCCTGGTAAACAGTCCTGTCTCTCCTTTTTCTCTCTAGAGCGAGAGAAGGAGCATGCAGAAATCTCCCTGTTGGCCCAACACATCAGCTCATTGGCAGAGGGGTTCTACCTGGACCCCCTATTGTCCAAAATGTCCCCCTCCTCGTGCCCCCCTTCCCCCTTCATGTCCCCCACAGTAGAGGCTGCTGATGTTGATCCAGTCCATGTGCTGAGGGAGTTTTATCCCATCAAGGGCTGGCGAGGGCTGGACATTCCTATCTTCCTCGACGAGGACGACTCTCTGTTTGAAGAGAACATCCTAGAAACCCTCCTTCAAGAAGACTTCGTCCCTCCCCAGTCCCCTAGGCCCCCAGCAGTAAATACCTTGTCCAGTCCCACCTCTCCTCCGACTCCTGTGTGCTGGCACCAACCCTCCCAGTTTGAGGGAGCGGGCCACTTGTGTAGCGTCCAATCGGCGCATCGTAACTCCATGGCCGGCTGCGGGGCGAATGCGGCTGCAGAGCGCGGGGTCCACGCAGAGGGGGAGGGGTTAGCAGAGGAGGCCATGGAGATTGAGGTGGTGTCATCTCCTGTGTCATCCTGCTCCTCCATCCCAGCTTCCCCTCCCCTGATCCTCACGGCATCCCCTGGCCCTGTGTCCTCGCCCGTCGCCTCGCCGCCGCCCGCCATGACCTGCACTCAGTCCCTCCTCGAGGAACTGGCTGTCCTGGAACCCATGTTTGGGGTAGGTGCCTCGATCACCCCTGGCTTAGGGCAACAACCTGAGTTGTATCAACTCCAGTGTCTTCCATCGCCACAGTGCTTCCACAAAGGTGAGAACCCGCAATACAATCAGATTTATTCAATAAAAAAAACCTCTCCAGAATATGTGTTACTAATTTCTTTTCTCCTTTTTCATCCATTTTTGTCTTTCAGATGGGAGTGGAAGTTCCTCTGTTCTAAAATAAGTCTGTGACTTACTTCATCAAGTATGGCATATTGTCATATTTTGTGGAGCCCCTTTTACTGAAAAGTAAAAAATGATTAAGTGTATAAATATACATAATGTATATATAACTTAAGGACTTTAACTCTGATGTATCTCTGAGAACAATGATTGGCTTTTGTTAAGTCATTATCTCTATACTACTAATACAAACTGGTGCAACATTTTGACAATGGTATGACCATATGGACCCAGGACTGACTGGGTCCTGAGTCCATGTGATTTCAATACAACATCTCTGTAAAACAAAAATAGATCAAATCAGACAGAGAAACATCTCTGAACTTGTAAGCGCTGTTAACTTCCAGACGCGCACTTGTATTCACTCGTAGTGAAAAAGCTGTTGTGAACTAAGGTTAAAAATACATTTCTGCTACTTCAATGGACAGATGAATTATAGCACTTCTGCTAGACAGGCAGCAACGCAAACTCAAACCTCAAAAGTATTGAAGTCAAATGTTTACAAATCTAATATCCTTAGGATAATAATCAACATGCTAAAAACATAAAAACAATTCAACTTAAACCTAAGATACTTTGAGTTTTGAGTTTGCTGCTCCAAACCTTTAACATTTCATATATATCACTTCATCTAAAATCTTGTGTATTAATGTAATGTGCAAAAAAACCAACAAAAAAAAACCGCAACTGCGAAGAGATCCAGTTTGCCGGAGCTCTGATCATGCCATAATCCACTGCTACGCTGTACTGTACCTTAGACTCTGAATGTGGCTCTCCAGGTCTGTTTGGGCCCGAGGGCAGTCGGCTGAATATTCTTGCAGCATCAATATTTGCAATGCTGGCAGCTTATAGCGGCTCCTTGTGCCTGAAATGGCCCTGACCTGCTGAACTCTGAACTCTTCATCTTTGTCCATGACAAATGGATAGTTGCATCAATGCTCCACTGGAGTGCGGTGCAGTGAGGCACAACTGACTATTTGAATGAGTGATTCTTCTTTTTTGAGAGGGGTTAGATTATGAAGTTTTGTTTTAAAAAATGAAAATATGGATGGGGTGCTATTTCTATTCAGTTACCAAGCGACACGGGTTGAGAATGGTACTATTCCCATGGTGTCGACATGCTCACGTAGAGTTGTCTACGGTCAAGTAAAGGATTGATTCCTACGTTCTAGCTTTTAAAGGCTAAGTTAATATACTTGTGTAAAATTCTTCTATTATAAGTGTGACATTTGAAAACAATGTTACTGCATATGCATTATGTCTGTGGATATAGGCATATGTGCTTTTCAGAAAGGTTGTACACATTTGTACATTTGTATGAACAGTTATTGGTCTGTAAATATGAGAAAGAGATTTTTATCGCCTCAGATGAAATATATTGAGAACATGTTACTTACTGCAAATGGACATTGTGGACCAGTGTTCTATTGTGATGCTTATAAGTGTATTTGGTTGTCATACAAATGCATTTATAATAAAGTGCACTTAATGCTGCTGATGCACTTGTGTCGTCATAGCCAAGACCCCTGCTCCTCCCTCATCCTCAGCATCACAGTCCCACCTCCCTCCCATCCTCTCCTCCGTTTCTGCCCCTGGAGCGAGTTTCGCTCAGCAACAGCTCTGACGCACACGCATGACGAGACAGAATGAGACACTATCTGAGTCAGACTGACGCACTTGCTGGGCATCGAGGCTCTTGCGTGCACACAGTCACCTCCCACTTATGATGATGATGCGCATAATAGTAGGCATAATGAGACCCCCCTCCCATCAGCTGCATCACAACCAGCCTCCTTTACAAATCACACTTGCCCACATTCACTTGATGTACCTGCGACTGCCAGACTCCATATATAGGCATTCCTGCTCTGAGTGCTATTCTCAGCCTCCACTGAGATGCTGTGGAGAGGGGCGGGCTGGGGAGAGCACAAAAAGAAACAGAGAGGAGGCTAAAATTAGAGGTACAGTAAAGAGGGATGTGGGGCAAACAAATGCTCTGTTGCACAAGGATGTTAATGTGAACACAATCTAGACCACACAATGCAACACACACATCATCTTAAAGAAAAAGATTGCTACTGCAGCCTATACTCCATATATCTCAATAGGCCTATATATTGCACTTACCTTAAACTGTCAACATAAATAGATTATCTATAAACCTGATTATTGATCAACCAAAGCCATGTAAAAGGTTTTTAATTTATGGACATGTTTCTGTGCTGCTGCAGTGTCTGTGATGGGCTGATGGTGCACAGCTAACTGCTGCCACCTGCTGGTGCACACACGATCTGCGCAGCACCGGAGAATAATATCCGTCTCCAAAGCATAGGCTATAAGCACAAATCTTATCACAGCACAAAAACAACACAGAATAATTATTTCTGAATAATATAGGTCATTATTTACCACAGAAAAAAGGAAACAACTAAAGACACTGGTTCCGTTTTTGAAACTAGCGTTGCATTTCAGTGTTAGCTCTAACAGAAGGTAATGCAGTACCTCAGACAAATAGGTCTACGTACATAAACATCATAAAATTATATTTACACAAACGTTAGTTGTAAGCGTAAGTTTGTTTGCTGGCCTGTCGCTGTCTCAGGCCCTGCCAACACACAGACTAACTTCTGCATCACCTTTAATTGGATAACAGAGGATAACTCCACAGCACAATGTAGTAATGAGGATAGGCCTGTTTGGAAACATGAGAAGTACTAAAAAACCTGATGTCTAACCTGAAAAATGTGAAATTACAGTGATTTATTGTATGTGTGCAACAGAGATTTCTCAAGGAATTCCTCAAATTTCCGTAGGTTCTCCGTAGACACAGACCAGTCAGGGTGGCCATGCTGACCCCTGTGCATCGCAAGCATCAGAACTGGACCACGAAGGAATGGAAGAAGGTGGCCTGGTCTGGGTTTGAAGTGTTGATCTGGCCAAATTCCCCAGATCTCAGTGCTGGACAAACAAGTCCGATCCATGGCGGGCCCACCTTGTGACTTACCAGACTTTAAGGATCTGCTGCAAACATCTTGATGCCAGATACCACAACACACCTTCAGGGGTCAAGTGGAATCCATGCCTTGACTGTTTTGGCAGCAAAAGGGCCAGCACAGTATTAGGCAGATAGTCATAATGTTATGGCTGATCGGTGTATGTTTCAGCACTTTTCAATGCACCGCATTAAGGTGAAACCTTTTAGTTTGCAAGTTTAACTCTAGCTTTCTTTACATTATCATTAATATTGCAAAAAACATCAGTAATGATTTACTCAACACATAATTTTCCAATAGTCAATAAGAGTAAATAGAGCCCTGTAAGCATAGGATTATAACATTATTGTGCTAATCAATATGCTGAAGCCTTGGAACCACAGACATAGAAATGTGAAGGCAAACCATCTGCAAGAGTTGATAAGATGCCAAAGTGCCTTCAGAAGTGTTAATAATAGATAATAACATCAAAGAGACTGAATGTACAAATCTTTCCAAGACAGAGCAATTACAGTTTCATTAACTGCCTCGGTGGAAATGAATCACTCAGGATTATAAATGATTTTAAATTTGGGGCGGCTATTTGGGTTCCCAGAATGTTAAGTTTAACATGGTCTTTCAAGGAGCTCTAAAGAGTTTAATTACGTTTTCAGAGTATATGAAGAGGAATAACAATAATGAGGAAAATTCAACATGGTTTCTTTATTAATGTCTGACACACAAACAGTATAAACAGTGTTTTGAATGACTGTGTTCATGTACAAATGAGAATAAATAGGAATGGGGTAGTGGTGTATTGAATTATTTCTTTTTGCCCGTTGCGGCTTCAGCTGCAGCCGCTGCGGCTGCTGCTGCATCAGCTTTTAGCTTCTCCTCCCTTTGTTCCAGGAAGACTTTGTACTCTTCAGCTGAGAGGCTGAGAACATGAGAAAGACAAAAAAAAAGGTTATAAAAAAGCCAAATTATTTAAATGATTAGAGTTTAATAAAAACACAGTTAAAATTTGGTCGAGTCTTAAATATGGAATAAAACTAATGGAAATAGAGTGATATTTCCAGAGCAGACATCATGACCTTTCAGTCTTTCAACTTAACAGAAAGTTCACGTATACATTTTTGGCATCATCTCCTTAAAATTAAAGATCAATACCTTATTTTTTATCAATGCAGCATTTTCAAACCAGTATTCAGACAGAAATCTATAGTGAAAGAGGCAACCTTTCTGCTGAGCATAGTCAATAAATAATAAGCCACTGCAGCCCTAAGACATGTTAAATTTTGACTAATGTTGTAGTAAAGTATATGGGAGAAGCACAATATTACTGAGTTGAAAAGAAATCAAAGCGACAAGGTGAGGGGGAACGCATGGGCCCAAAAGTGAACAACTTTGGCTTAGGTGGAAAATAACAGAAGGGCTGTAAACATGATAAATGAGAGAGATCTACGCGTAAACGCTGGTGGTTGTTTGTATGCACAGCCACCGGTGAACAGTGTGCTCTGGTGAACCATAGCTGTAATCTGCTGTAACCCAAATAAACGAGCAAACAAATATGACACATTTCTCACTGGCATTTTTATGGAGGAAGATCTAGTGTACTATCTAGTGTGCTTCTGTCCTGGACTGCTTATTTTCAAAATCCAAAACAGCCTCCCCATGAAGCCTCCCCATGAATTTGTTAGAACAAATTGATATGAAAAAGATGGATAGGTCTTTTTTCTGCAAACTACCTATGCTATAGAGATTGCTCAAAGGCAAATGACTAGGGACTTCATGGGAATAAAGCACAATGTAAAGAGTAAATAGAAGAGTATGTGTATTAGCTGTTCTAGTTGTTTCACCACAGACAGATACAGAAAGGCTGATTTTTCAAAGCAGAAATAGACAGTGTCTCACTTTATCAGTATTACAATATTAGCAACTGTCCACATACAACATTTAGATGAAATTTGAGCTATGGTGTTGTTGCAGTAGCTTCTGAGGTTGTCCTCTACTGAGAACGTGGCAAAACTACAGCACAATTTACCTGCAGGTCTCTACAGCTGAATATGTATGACCTGCTTGGGTACAATACATTATTCAAGTTACATTATTATTATTTGATAAAGTCTTTTTAGTAGGCTCCTGCCTCTGCTTGTGTTTGCCTGAAGCGCACAAACTTACTCGTTGACAACTTTGATGCCGAGCGAGCGGGCTGAGCCTACGATGGATTTGACCACATTCTCCAGAGAAGTATTCCTCATTTTGAAGGACTCATCTTGGGACTTGACCTGTGCAATCTCATAAATGGCTCTCACAGACACCATCCCCGCTGTCTCGTGGCCTTGAGGAGCAAAAAACACACACAATATGTTCAAAGGGAGTTTAGGAGACTTAGGAGGCACTAAAAAGGACAAACAGAGTGGACAGAGTTAACAGCTCAAAGAGGCTGGACACAGCTTGGGGCATTAAAGGGGAAAATCCATAATTCTCTTTTGTTTCACCAAAACAAAGCACCTTTGCCACTTCCATCCTTTGCAGCTGATGCCCCCAAATGTCTTGAATATTACATCAATCATACAAAGCTCAAACGGAGGCCAAGAGGAGATGTGCAGCTTTTACATGATGGACTCAGTGGGTGAGAAGAGCAGTGGGAGCAGCTCAGCACCGGTCTCACCTGTCTTTGCTGCTCCTTTTGCGATGCCTGCCGCCTGTTTGAGGAAGTATGACACAGTGGGCTGGCCGATCTTCAGGTCATACGTTCTGTCAGGCTGAAATGAGAGAAAAATACAATTAAACTTGACGGTTCAAGAGAGACAGCAATTACTTCTGCAAATACTAGGCTGGAGCCGAGATAAAAAAATACAATGAGGTCATGGTTCCCTATGCAGAAGAAAGAACCTTGGAAAAAAAGGCACCGCATATATTTCTTTTTTGGGTATTTTATCTTTCAATATAAATGGCTATAGAGACTAACAGCTGTATTTAAATAAACCATTACCTGAAATACAACATAGTTAAAAATATATATGTCCCTGTTCTTTTACCAGGCTGTAATCATTGAAAGTACAGAGTGAAAGCGGTAGAATCAGCCTCTAAAGGTATTTGTAAAGAATGTGGTAAATAAAAGCTTCTACCAAGGCTGAGACACAACCTCTGTCTCTCCTTGTGCCCTTGCTTCTTCCATTTTGTTTAGTGTGGCTTCGTTTTCCTGCAAACAGGTTTCTTGTTACTGCCTCAAGCCCACGGTTTATTTAACTGTTACCCAGCCGCTGATGAGAAAGTACTGACATTACACTTTATGTAGCACATGAGCAGTGACCCTACATCCCACACACATGTAACTAAACTCCTACTTTTATTGGTATCATCCCAGGTCGCCTGAGTATGAGGTATAATCTCTACCAGGTGAGCTACCGAGACACTCCAGAGGCAGATCACTTTTAATATGAACTGATGTACACAGCTGTTGTTTTTACCTAACAATGTCACAAAAAAATCTATAAACATAGAAAATGCTTCACAGTGATGCTGCTATAAAGATTACACGTGAGATATTGCCAGCTTTACTATATTGTAAATGGCCTAATTAAAAGAGACAAAGTAATAGAAGCCTATTACTCTTTGCTTGTGTTGACCTTTGCATAGCCGGCCCCTCTTTTGTTTTCATATAAATTAATGTGGTGACTGAAGGAACAATTCATTCAATTTGGACAACCAGTATAAATCGATGGATCCTCAGAGAATAGTTTACTTTGTACCATTTATCATCTTTCCCATAAAAACATAAATGCCCAGTAAAGTGCAGACTAAACAGAGAAGACAGCACAAAGCAGGTGATTTGTCATCAGAGCCGTGTTATCTAACTCCAGTGACCTTTCCAGTGAGAACGTTAGATTTTTCTCTTTTTTGGGATGGTAAAGGTGCACTGTGTTGCTGCTGTTTTTCTCTTCAGTTTGTAAGGGTATACACAAACATAACTGCAGCTGGCTTTTCTGATGAAAAAAACAATAGGGGAGTAAATAAAAAGGAAGGGAGTGTAATTTAGAAATTAAACAAATGTTAGTTCATCTTAAGTTCAAGAATATTTAACCTTAGCAACACGGTGCTTATTTCCTCACACAATGAAGTATATTTGAAGTTACTGTAAAAAGAACAGAGCATTCTCCTCCTATCTTTGGCTCGAGAGAGAAAGACTGAAAAGAGTTTTGTACTGCAGACCCGAACTTTTGGAGATACCCGTTTAATTGGATTAACTCAGTCATAGCATAATGGCCTCAAATGAACTTTTGAGCTCAAAATTTTTCTCACCCTGAGAGTGCTTTGAAAATGATTTTATTAGCCACAGCCATTCCGAGAGAAATGATAATGACACTCCAAAGATGTGCTATTGTATGGGAAATCTGCACTCAATGGAAAATGTGCACAGAAGAATGCCAAATTACTTCCAAAAAAAATAATAAAAAGCGTACACATTTACACGCTTTTTTAAAAAGAAAAGGCAAAAGTGTGGCGGCTGCCTTTTAGGGGTAAACAAATATAATTTGAATAGCAGAACATGAACACTGTTGTGATTTATACTCAACAGTGTGTGTGTGTGGAGAGACAGCAAAAGGCCAGAAAGCTCCGTTTCATTCAGAGAACATACAGCACACCACTGTGTAAACAGAATAAAGCAGAGACCGCTTTACCCCAGCAGATGGCGCTGTTAGCAGCCGTGAGGTTGAAGATTGACATTAGATTCCAAATAAAGTCACGCCTTTTAAAAGATTAGGCTATCCCTCTCCACATCCCAAACCTCATTACAACACACATTTATTCACCTCAAAGGACTCCAGTGCTGATTGGGACAAATGCACAAAGAGGTGGGACGAGTCAAACAATCTGTGGTTCTTTGAAAAAGAAAATACAGCCGCTCTTTTCAGAGTAATTCCCATCTCCAGCATGCACTTAACGCTTCTTGACGCCAAGTTCCTTTGGGCATTGCTTCATTAATGAATGCAAATGGAAAGGCTTACTTCGCTGGGAGAGTATGAATAATAAAAGTGCTGTGGTAATGTATGCAGTGAGTGTAATAACCACAGTGGAGAAGAAGAGAGGAAAGAGGTGCAGTGTAACGGGTCAGCGGTGGGTTAGAAGCAGTCAGACGTACCTTCACATGGATTTTGATTGGAAGTGGTATGCCCTCCTTGATCTCTTTGGTCTTCTCATTGAAGTCTTTACAGAACTGTCCAATGGGAATTCCTCTCTAAGCAGAATAAAGAGAAATGCACAGATTACTTCCAGAGTATGCTGATGTCTAGGCTCACAGTTGTCACTAGTGTCACAACAACCCTGTTGTCAGAATACAGATGCCCTGGCTGCTGTCAGTCAAACTGTCTGAGTTTTGACTGCATCGGCACACATGCACGCTTGAGAGGAGGCCTGCCTGACAGACTATATGCGAGGAGCGAGCTGGTTTATGCGCTGTAACATTTTGGGGAAACATTTTTATACTTCATACTAGTTTTTTCATTATATTCACGGTGAAATGCCTTTGTGTGTGTGTGTTCACAGCACTACAGAGATTGTTTGTGTGTCTGTCACTCTATCTATGACTGAATGCATGTTGGTGCCCAGAGCCAGAGAAACCCAGTGATGAATGAGCCTCCCATTTTCCAGCTCCTGCGAGGCCAACCAGAGCGAAAGCAAATGGATGGGTGACATTAAGTCAACACCCGGCCAACACTGCTCCCCTGCACAATGCCTTTTTGGAGCCAAATTCAGTGGCAATGACTAATAAAGAATCTAATTATTACTGCTGGAATTTAAAGTGACCTTCAACCGCCTTCATCCCCGAAGGAAACAAAGTGATAGAAATGTTCATTTCAGAAATGAGCAAAGAAAAAAGGGATTTTATACAGTTTAATGGACTTGTGAGTCTCTGCTGCACAGCTACAGAGCACATGATGTGCACCCCTCAGATACAAATAATGGATCTGATGAAAAGTCAGTCATCCCGAGACATTTTCCAATGACAGATCAGGAAGACATTTATTTGAAGCTAACGGAGCAGAAACTTCTGTGAACATCATCCCCACTAAAGGCCTCGAACGCACCTGATGAATAGTAATCAGACGTGATCCGTACAACCCCATCACTTCATTAGACACTAAAGCGCTTCTCAGTACGCTCTGTGCATGCACTTACACAATGATAACAAACCGATTGATATTTCAACACATCATACCCGTTGAAGCAATTTTTTATACAGCTCTTTTAGGTGCTATTGGAATTACAATCTTCTACTAATGAAATGAAAAGCAGTTTTGTCCCTAGAGCTCTTGCCAGGCTCTACCTTATCTTCCCTCTTGTGCTTATTAATAGTAATCCCATGTCAACCTGACTACCTTCTACTTGTGCCCTCCCCCTAACACAACACAACATAGCAGGGTAAACAAGCAGGGGGGTGGGTGTGTGGTGTGGCAGAGTGTAATTAAATATGGATTTATATAAAGGCTGTGATGTTGCATATGAGTTGAAGCAAACCCTCTGGCTTTGCCTCACATATTCAGCTCCTGGTTCTTTTTCTCTCTGTACGGCCAATGTTGGATAATGATCTCTCCCACTGACTCAGACGGCCCTTTCATGCCACACAATGCCATAAAAGGGCCTCCCCGACCAGCAGCAGATAAAGCCTCATGCTTCTGAAATGTGCTTAAGCACGAACAGCAAGGCATTATGCAGACAAAGGAATAACTGAGCTAAAGATAGACAGGAGAACAGCTTCACAGGGCCTCCCTGACCACGCTGTCATTTACTGCTAAAAAGGGCTTGAACAAATAGAAAAAACAAGGATTGGCAAATAAGAAAGGGAAGCTTGAGGATAAGAGATAGCAACCACAAGGGAGACAAGGAGACAGCTTGCCCTAGGTTCAGTACACTATAAAGTATGCACCAGAGACAGGTAATCATATTTTAATTAAGCCTGCAAGAGTCCAGACATCTCAGTCTCTGAAGATGACAGCGGGAGCCATTTTTATTTTGGCCCCAGGCTATTTAATAGTTTAACTGCAGTAATTAAGACAATTGGGCAATGCTGGTCATTGCAATCAAAGTCTTTAAATGTAGCAGGGGTGCCTGGCATGCCATGAAAGCAAGGTTCAAGGTTTGCTTTTCCAAACTCATATGACATTTATCAGAGAGGGAACTGGAACGGTAACATTTATGCCCTGGCCAAATCACTTACCACGTTCACTGCATCTGAGCATCTAATCATCCCAGAGTCCGAGCTGCTGGATAAATCCCCCTCGTGCACCATGACTGATTAGAGCCGAGTGCTCTCCAGTATGAAATGGCTGCAGCCTATCACCCTGGGCAGGGCCTCCACACTCGCTGAGAGACTGGGACATTCAGCCGTACATCATCAAAGACGTTTGAGATGCTGGGCCCCGGGATTAAACGCTAATCTAGGAAGATATTTCTTGCCATCAAATCCAGCAGCGACTGTGGTGAGTAATTGCTATATGATCCATTTGAGATGAGCGCGGCTGAGTCTTATTACTCCTGATTATAAGAGCAATTAGGCATTTGCAATTAAAATATGCGAAGTGTCCATTTGAATTGACCCTTCTACCATATTCTCTGCAGTCTTTTTTGACATTCGCTCCGTGTTAATGTGATTGGCCTTTCAGCTTCACTAACTCTTTTTAACAAGATGTAGCCTTGGTGTGGCAGACAGAGCAAGGGGGAGCAAACTTGATGGGAGCAAAGGAGAGGCAGAGATGGGGAAAAGAAGAGACAGCCGAGGTGTATTAAAGTCAGAATGTGGCTGCTGATCGAGACCAATATTTGCACAAAGAAGAAGGTTTGTTTGACCGAGGGGAACAGGGGGCGAGGAGAGCCGTGGTGAGAGGTCTTCATGAATATGGCTAGAAGTGCGCGTTTGTCTGGATGTTTATGTATGAACACCTGGGCCTCGTTTTAATCTGACAACACTATCAGTTAAAGAGTGGCCACGTTAAGCAACGAGAGACTGCTGACGGTGAGGAACCCTTGTGTGTGGTCGCAGGTGTCTCTGCATCTGAGGAGAAAAAAAAAAATATGAGAAGTGAAGATGGGGGAGATGAGAAAGCAGGGCTGAGTAGGTCGCGAGAAGTGCCGTGTTTAAGGAAGCGTGGCAAACCTGGATTTAAAGGACACAGACACAGGACATGGCCCTGGGGCAGCAGACAGGATTAATTGCCCCTGGCACACAAGGCCACAGGATAAATGGCCCTGAGCAGTGGACAGCGAGGCCGGGCTGCGATACAGTGATGAAGGTGTTACAGCGGAGAGAGGCTGGTGGGAGGTGAGGTTAATTAAACTCTTCAGCAGGAAACACTCTCATTCATTACCGTCATTACTCTGTTCATTTAATCTGCTTCGCTGTTGGCATTTTATCACACTCTGCCCCATTGTGGTGCCATGCAAGTGATTAGGTTTCATGTCGAAGCCCGCCCACTCTGCAGAGGGGAGAGTCCTAAGAGTAAGAGCGGCCAGAGAGGCTCATCACATGGTTTGGGTCCTGTAGCTCCACAGAGAAAAACAGAACCTCATAACTTTGGGTTAACACTGGATACGCATTTCTCTTGATTTTCCACTCGGGGATCCGTGGATTAGTCTTAAAATGAAAACGATTTTCACTCCACTGAACTGTGCTGAAGGCAAATATACAGCATTGCATAAAAAGACTGAAAAGCTGGGCATGAGCACAGAATTGACAGAGTGAAACAAATTCAAAGACTCATCTTTAACAACAACCAAATCAAGCCAAAACTTTTTTTTCTTCCATCGCTCTCTAAATGGTTGCTTAAAATAGACACAGATTTTACTTATGTATCTGGCAAAAAAAATATTTCCTGTTTGAGGCCACAGTAAAAAGAAAAGAAAGCATGCCAGCAACAGCGGAGCAAAAATGGATTGCACTGCCACAAAACATCCCATTTTCAACTCCATTAGGTACCGCTCACAGACTTGACAGAGTTGTGCTTTTTGCCACTTCACATGATTAATCACATGTGGAGGCAGCGACAGAAACACAGGACCCCGTCTGAAATACAGGCAGCTCAAAAACGACACGGGAGATGACAAAAAA
This sequence comes from Rhyacichthys aspro, assembly GCA_036850595.1. Classification (NCBI taxonomy): domain Eukaryota; kingdom Metazoa; phylum Chordata; class Actinopteri; order Gobiiformes; family Rhyacichthyidae; genus Rhyacichthys; species Rhyacichthys aspro. The sequence goes on along the minus strand of CM072157.1, from coordinate 11,665,920 downwards.
AAATAAAAAAAAATCAAAAAGGTACGCTGACAGTAAGAGCCTGGAGTTGGAAGAACAACAAAGTCATACTGCTACAATAGATGGTGACAGATCAACAATGGACGCCGCTGTGGGGAATATCAGTTCTGAGACAGGAGCGTCAGACTCATTAATGAAGGTCCACACTACAAAATATGAATTTGATCACATCAGGGGTCATGTAGAAAATGTTCAATTACATTAGAAAAGGCCAGATTTGACAAATGAGTCTCAAGTTTGACAAGTGTGTTCAAAGCTTTCATTTCTTTCATGCCCCGCAGTCACAACAGAGACAGAGAAAGCTTTGGTCCTGGTGTGGACCATGGATCATGTTGATGTCCTGTACTGTTTGGACAGACCATAACCCCGCGTGCCCTTCCAAACTTCTCCAATCAGGACCAGCGCGAAAAGTGATGACTGCACAATACCGTGGACGGCCTGGCTGCCCCCCGTCCTGTCGCTGCTATTACCGCTCTTTCCCTTGTCCTTTTCCTGCCTCTGTCTCCCTTTTTCTGAAAGTGAGCCAGTGCTGAGTGACCTTCAACCACGCCCACGGGAAAACACAAAAGAGAAAATGCAGGAGACAGTACTCGGAGAATTTGGCATGAGAAGAGATTGGGATAAACATGGGCTGATGGAAAAAGGGTAAAAAAGAAGAAAATGCATTGCTGAAGTGAGGAAAATAGAAAATCTCTTCTCTTGGAAATCAGCAGAGCGCAAAGCTGAATCTGACAAGAAAGATGAGTCTCCATCCCCTTTCTCACCAGTCTGATTAAACCTCTCACTCCAGAATGAACCCAGCACAAGGGGAGCTCCAGAACGATGGCGCTGAGGACCAGAGCTGCTAAAGGTGAACACTGAAATGCTTACGGTCACACTCAAAAGAGCAGAACATTGATGACAAGGTGATGCTATGAAATCCCTTTAAATACCATCCTGGGGCATCACAAAAACACCAACATTAAAATTGTAACCCATTCCAAAATGTTATTAAAGGATTCATTTTTGACCTGGTCAGGAATCCCAAATGTGTTTGTTCAAAGAGATTAAAGCGAGAAAACATAGATCCTGAATGTCAACCCAGTACAGCTGCAGAACTCTGAATTACATTTCATGCAGACATTTACTGGGGCCTCACTGCAATATCAACATAAAGCCTACAGTTAGCCTACATATTTACTTCCTGAGTCTTGTCTGTGGATAACTTTGTAATACAACAAGTAATGTCTTTAGTGCTTAAAAAAAGAATGTAACACTCAACAATATTTCAGGATATTTGAAACACTACTTATATGTAAAAATGCTGTATGAAGCCATAATAAGTAAGTCTACAACACAGAAGTGCTTTTCCTGTGTGACTGAATCTGAAAGCAGACAGAAGGAGGACTAATTAAAGTTCTAACATCTGCTTTTTGAGCTCTAAACGAGTCTGCAGGCTACAGGCATCGCTCGCTCCACTTCCTTCAAAAGAGGGATGCTATTTAAGGTAGAGCAGCTTCCAAACAAAGCTACTAATCTCCTGGCAGTAGCATTAACATGATTAGCATATTATTGTAACGGGGAGCAGGATTTCTCCAGCTAAACTTCAACAGCTGATGGAGGAGGGATGAAGAGGAGGAGGAGGAGGGTGGGAGGTCTAGAGCGAGGCACGTAACCTGCGTACAAATTAACAGCACAGCCAAACTCGAGCAGCGTGAGTTTCTTCTCCTTTCTTTCTTTCTTTCTCTCGCGCTGCACTGCTCTGGCTCCACTCCTGTGCGCCGCCAGTCTGGTCAAATGCGTCTCCGCGGAGCTGGACACTGCGGGAGGCGACACGTCCACGGTCAGATCCACATCGCGGAGCCTCTGCATTAAGCGCCAGGGCTGCCAGCCTTTCTCCAAGCCCGAGGTTATCTGCCGTGCCAGTGCTGGACGAGAACCTTCCCAAGTACGGACCGCTTTTTAGCTCCTCCAAACTCGACTCTGCTCGGCGTGGCAGCACAATGACTTTCCTTTCGTGTTTCGAGCCACAACCTAAAGCCTGACTGTCTCCAAACAGCCGGACTGTGCGGGGGACTTTGACAGCGAGGAGCAGCTCATGAGCGACAATAAAAGACACTTTATCGGTCAGCAGCACGCTTCTACTTGGGGGAAATGATGGTGTGAATGAAGGCAAGAGGCATCGAGTGCGAGACGAATGGTTTGGGTAACTACTGCTTTACTTTCCTCTGAGCCATGCACGGATACAGCCCTGATACCTGCTGATAATAGGGCAGTTATGAAACAGGTGTTGCGGAGAAGAGCTTTGACAGAGGTTTTTAAACTGCCAAAGGATGCAAGAAGAGGCTCGACGGCGCTGCTTCGCGGACAGCTAATGATAACCATTTGAGGAGAGCACAAAGCCGGATAAACTGTGAAACTGGCACAACAAGCCCCGGAGGCTACACTTGGGGGTGCCACCTGATAAATCAACAGATGCTTCAGTCATGTGGCTGTAAGTCTGGGACAGGATTTATTTAGCAATGTATTATCGAGGATTGCACACCCTGTTAATGAATTAGTTTGCACATAATGGGATGGATGTTCTCCAGGTGTCCTTGTGATAGCTATGTGCCATATGTGATAATACCTGTGATAATTTGGTGCTAAACTGTAAAGCTGGAGACGTTTCCTTTGCTTTGAGGGGTTTTTTGTTTGTCAGCCTGGTATTTTTACCTGGTATTAAGATGCAGAAAATACAAGTGGGGCCCAGTTTTATCAATGTTGGCCAAGGAAACAATTTAAGAGCTTTTTTGAATGACACTTGAAGAGATTGCTTTCTTTTCATGTCGGCATGCAAGCCAGAAAAAGGTGGGAAGAGCAAAACACACAGTATTTTAAGTGTAGAATGAAATCAAATGAACAAGTGTCTCACCTGTAAACCATTACAGGCCATTACTTTTGCTTAAAGTGACATGGGTTGTCTCACCTTGTCAACAGAAGTGTCATTTCCCATGACAGAGGAATGATGAATTTGGTCATCATTGATGAGCTGAGTGGACACACAGGCTGTCATCCCACTACCTCACTCAGAACAGAATAAATTACACAGCGCTGACAGCCAGTCAAAACACAAACAGGGCTTGACAGGGAGATTTCCGGGGTGAAATTTATGCTGCGGGTTGAATAACTTTAAAAAAAAAAAGGGACCTCAAGAAGGCCAGCTGTCAACCTCTCCATCCCGAGGCCCTTATAGGAAGGCTATGTTGAATTGAAAGAAATAACACATTTAAATTCCAATATCCTCTCAATCTGCTGCTTGGTGAAATTCATTCAATTCTGGGACATGGTAATCGAGTTGCAGAGCGCTCAGAGACAAAAGGCTTCATAGACAATCAGATATTACGAATGCTGGCATGATCCATGCCTGTCCTCCCACAGTGCCTGGGAGCAGATTAATCACTTGAGATCGCTTCTTCTCTCATGTCTTTGATTCATCAGATGCAGAACAAAAAAGTCTGTAATATTTCACTAGTCTGGGTGATTTCTATTTTTCTCTTCTTCATTTCACCCTCCCTCGCCAGGAGCTTATTTATGAACTATTACCATCATGCAGTAACACTTTATTAGGCATGTAGACAGCCAAGAGGCCTATTAATCTTTAACTTGCAATCTTACACTTATTCCTTGTCTCTATCTATCCCAAATACAACCCTGAAGCCCCCAGAGGAGTTCCTCAGCTCTCTTCAATGATTCAGTCAGCACACAGAAGATGGCACAGCTTCTGTTAGTCTAACAGTGCAGGAAGTTATGTGTCTTCCATCAGCAAGATATCAATACATTTTTCTCACTGGCAGACTTTTCTCAGAGGCTGCAATCATGCTGAATATCTCTTGCTCGATCACACTCAACTGTTGCCATTATGGCACATCTGAGCTGGTAATGATTTTATATTATAATGTCATCGATCCTGGTGAGGGGTTGACACCCCGAGTGGCGCTGAGCAGATAACACACAGTCCAGTGGTTTGTGCCGTGCTTTTCAGCTAAATACTACAAAGAGACGTTTTTTCGATTGCACTGTAAAGTCAATGATCATTTTTCAAGACGAGATCAATACCAAGGTTTATACTGTCTGTGAGTGAAATATGAGCAGGAACAAAAAAATGAAACCACTTCTTGAGCCAAATTAGCATTGCCTACATGCACTCACCCAGATGTACACACTGTGTACACAAATTCACGAGTCAAAAGCATCTCTAAACAAATAGCAGGTTATCAATATTCATCTGAAAGGCGAGCTGAATTTGTGATGATTAAAGACTGCAGAACAGTATGCGATTACACATCAGAGACAACACAATCCAACAAACCACTTTGACCGGGCACCTAGCTGCTCCTGAGCACAATTAACATGAGAAAATCTCTGCATAAAAAGAACCAGAGTCAGGACATTTATGTCAAATGAAGACTATTTAATTCAAAGAGCTGTAAAAGGAAAAAAACAAAAACATTTTTTTACAGGCTTCTTGGAGTGTGAAGCCATGGTAGATGTAGATCTGGCCAAAGATGAAGGACGCTCACTGCTTTCTAGGCAGCCAGTGTCTTTAACCATAGCAACAAACCACTTTACATTTGTTTTCGAATTAGCACTGGAAACACAAGCGTGTTCTTCTCCCGCAGATTGTTTCTTTTGCTGGAGACAGATGGCATTTTAAACTAATGTTTGAGCATGGTTCAAAACTATGTAAATCTATGTCTTACTGTCTTTCAGGCATGGTGCCCACACCCCAGGTGTGCGTATCAACCCTGGTCACAGTGAGCACAATGGCCGTGGTGGACCTCTACCTGCTGGAGCAGAGCATGCTGGGAGCTCGTGGTGTACAGGGACCTAGTGTGTGGCAGTGTGTGGCCGTGTTGCTAGGTGATGTGGGCTTCCTCCTTGCTCTGCGCTTTGTGTCAGCCGGTGTGGTGTCGGAAGCACGGTCTCCACGCCGCGGTTTTGCCAATGCCCTGTGGTTCCTGTTTCTGTCTCTGCTCCAACTCAAGCTCTTCTTTGTCTGCCACAACTACCGCCAGGAGCGACGGCCACCCGACCCACTCGCCAGGAAGACCCTGACGTTACTGTTGTCCATCTGCCTGCCCTCACTGTTCCTCATCCTGACGGGCGCGGACCACATGACCCCACAGCGCAGGAAGCAGGAGGTACGCGGCCGTTTACTGTGGGTGGTGGTGGACCTGCTGGATGTCCTGGACCTGCAGGCAGGGCTGTGGGAGGCCCAGGGCAGCACCATTGGAACAGGAGACCAGAAGCTGCCCATTTGGGCTGAGGGCCTGGTCTTCTTTTACTGCTATGCATTGCTGCTTCTGTTGCCATGTGTGGCCCTCACAGAACTGGGGGCCACTGGGCTGCCAGGCCAGAGAGGGCCCCGAAAGGAGGCTGTGTACCCCTGGCTTAGTCTGGTCACTATCAACATCTTCACCCTTGCCCTGAGGGGTACAGGCATGCTGTGGTACCGGGACCCTCGCATCTCCACTGTCTTCCTGGGGAAGAACTTGCTGGCCCTGGCTGTGAAGCTGAACTCCGCCTGGGAGCGCCATAAACAGGAGCGCCGCGCTGGAGGTACTGGGACAGGAGTCGAACCAGGGGACGCCGCTTTGCCAAGCCAGAGCTCAGAGCAGGGAGAGGGCCAGGCCCAGGGGAAAGGCCCTCCATCTCATTACCACACACTGTCGCGCTCTCAAAGTCACACTCTGTCTCATGTGAGCCTTGAACCCTCAGAGACGGCCTTAGGACCTTCTTTCATTTCTCATGAGCTCTAGACAGCTCACAGCACACAGACCGAACCAGCCGAGCCAGTATCTATTTCAAACAGATAACTGTGTTACGCCTCAGAACACCACTTGTGTGTTTGCTGCAGTGTTGTGGAAAAACCTTTGGCAGGCTTGGCTTTCTGACAATTCAAAATGCATTGCTGTGATTTGTGGATGTTCCTATTTAAATTGAACACTGTGGACAAATGTATGAGTGTAAAGAATATTCCAAAAATGTCTCCCTTGGTCTCATAACATTCATGTCTCAATAACTTGACTGCCATAATGAGTTGTCTTTAGGCAGCATCTCCTCAAGTCTAAGGTTAAAACATTCAATGTTTATTCAGATTTCCACCCACTCAGCGTTCATGATTTGTTTAGAGGTGATGACCTCTCCTACACGGTTCACTTGGGGTTATCTGTGTCCACAGTAGAATCTATAACAGTGTAGATCTGCCAGTAGAGGCCAAATACAGACTGTATCTTTCCACTCTATCCACTGACTAAATTTACAAGAAACTTTTTAAATGAAAAAGTCTGACACAGATGTATTTGTGTTTAGTTTAAGACAGCATACCCTTAATCCAAACATCATCTAACACACACATCGTGCTCTAGTTTGTGACGACTCGGTCTGCATCAAGAAACATCCACCGTGGAACCAGAGTGCAGTTATCCGAAAAGAACCACAGTTAAATGTCTGACTGAAAACGGTAATCACAAACAACACTGGCTCTGGGCTTGATTGTAGTAAAGGCCTGCTGACGTGTGGCCAATTTGATTTCATGTGTGTTGGGTAACTGGCTACTCATTTAATAAATGTTTAAAAGCACTTTGACAACATTGTTAAAGAGATGTGTGCTTTCAAAAACATCGTTAACACACTAGCTGTATCTCTAACTCAGATGCCAACTATGTGCACATTGTTTGTTTGGGAAGTATTTTAGTTCATTAGTCATTTTAATACACATTTTTTTGGAAAAGATGGAACCAATGTAAGTAATCCCTTTACTCTTTAACATCCAGATGTATGTTTTATCCCGTTTTAATGTCTGTGTACGTCTGACTGTTTCATAAAGAAATTGGGGAAAGAAAAAAAAAACTGCTTGTGAAGCTGCCTGACCTTAAACACAATTTCACTGTTTGATTTTGAGCCATTCATTCACATATGCTTCTCGATGCGAGTAGTGGAGCTCAGGGCAGGCAGGTGTAGGTACAGTAGAGTTAAGTGCCTTGTATCCTGGTGGAGCTGTCAAAGGTGTACACAAAGCACCATGTGGAGCTTGGACATATGCCATGAGTAGTGTGTCAGCTACACCTCAGAGTGCAGAGTGCAGACTAATAAAGTGTTTCATACTCGCCTGGCTTTGACAGTTTATTGGCCATTGTGTAGGGGCCATACTGGCAGCCTGTCACTCTGCAAAGGCTCCAATCAAAACAAATCTGTCCAAATTACTCCACTTTCTTGAAAACCCTCCACAGTTTTAAAGTCAATCGCTCCCTGTTTTAGATTCACTAAATTTTTTTCAGTGGCTGCACATTAATGCTGATGATCGAACTCCCACGTCTACTCGAGCTGCTTCATGGAGCGGCACTCTGACAAAAGGCCATCGTTTGTCACCATTATGCCAATGGCCCTATCAACCCAGATGCACTCCCAGAAATGCTCTTTGACTGCGTTGTGTTGTCTGCCTTTAATGCAGAAAGACAAAGAGTCCTGATGCACTGGCTGTATGTTTATCAACCATCGTAGTAACGAAGTGTGATGTTTATTGGCTCTCAGCGGTCCTCAAAGAACCCGCTCTCCCCTGAGCTTTAATGGTCCTATTAATTGAAATTGAGGCCATTTGTCAAAATGCATGAGCTTATTCACACTACTTTATGCTTGATTTACAGTCCATGTTTACAAAATGTATTAAGACTAATGCACATTCTCAGCCACGAAAAGAAATGCATTTAAAGTTTCTGTGGGGAATTTCTCTCAGGGTTCAGAGACTTTTAAGGAAAATCGCAGAGGGATAACTAGTGTAGCAGACAGCATCCAACGCTGCTCTACCCTGTGTCTTTCATCTCCTGTATCTTCTTCGCTCTACATTTCAAACACATGCATTCTGTATGCACTGCCTGTTGGGCAACTCCTCATATTTCTATTATACTAAAAGCAGCAACTGCAAAGGTAGCACTCTCCACAAATGACTTCCTCCTCGAATTTGTTACACCTGTTAGGGTCTGAATACAATACTCAGCATTTTCTCTCAGCACCCACTGACTCTCATAACCTGCTCCAGAAGAAAAGAACACAAGTGCAAACCCATTTTCCTTCTTCTATGGCCGTCTATTCTTACTGCCTGTTCGCTACTGCTAATTTCACCGTAGCCTGTAATTATTCTCCAGGTCCAAAGCTGTCAGTTTCCCTTTATCCATCACCATTTCCTTTCTTTATTTCTCTCATTTGTTCACATTTGCCCCAGAGCCGACAAGCAGCCTACCTCTTCACTTCCCTTGTCGAGGCTGGTTAGTCAAGAGGCGAGGGCAGAAACAAAATGAAGAGTCGAGACTGGCTAAGATTAAAGAGCTGGGGCGACAGCCTAAAGCGTGGTGTCTGCTGAATGCCATTTATTTACAGTTCTCCACACACTGCACATGCACGGAGCGCGGCCCTGACGATAATGACATCACACACATACACAAGTCCAGGAGGCACCTAAAGGCGAACAGACGCTAGTACCTTGCTTGGTTGAGCACTCGGTTTGCAACCCATCTCACCTCATTACCCCAGACGTGGCGATCGCTACAGTATGCCCACAAGCTCCCGGCCGGCGAGTCTGAAAGAACACTGCGTTTAACAGACAGATGTCTAAATCATTCATCACAGCACACATCATCAGCACTACAGCATTGGGAGAGAACTTCAAAGTATATACCAGGAGAAAGAAATGATGCAAAAGACTCAGAAACAAGAAGCAACTCAAAACTGGAGGTTAAGTCACACTATCACTTCAGGGTTCTGGGGACATAAGGCCGACATTTTGACAAGGGAATGACTGAACTGAAGAACATAGTTAAAAAAAAAAAAAAAAAAGAGTCATTTAAGTATTCCAGCACAACACAAATCAAATAAACAACCAACAACAAAAGCGGGCTGAAATTCAGAGCTTTGTTTTAAACCCATTGGTACCAATCTAAAATACATCATTCATTTTATGCATCAATAAGTTATTGTTCTTCTGGGAGAAATAGAATATCGGAACCAGGCAGAGTATGGACCAAGTCTCAAAAACTTTACAAAAGCATTACATGACAACCACTGAGACGTCACAGTGGACATATTTTTCAAAATGATCCACTTCAGATGAAAGAATCCTATAACCCACCAGCTGACATGCCTCATGTCACCGTTTTGTGTGAGCGAAGTGAGCATTGTTCAGTTTTTTTTTTTTTTTTTACAAAGTCGCTGTAAAAACAAGTTTTCATACAGTGTCAGAAAAGAATTTTATTATTCAACGTGAGGTAAGAGAATTTTTTTTTTCCACTTTCATATTTGAAGTTTCAATGGCAGGACATCAAACAGGAGAACTCAATGAGAGGCGACAATCCACCGAGAAAGAATTCACTCTGCTTCAACTCACAGGCAACTGAGAGGTCTCCAAAACCGCTGAGGGGAGGAGAAATTTAGTTGTGTCTCAGTAAAATCAAATATACATCCAAGTGGTAAACAGTGGAGGGATGTAAAATTGCGTAATTAGGGTCTTGGCAGCTGATAAAACCTCTGCCTGCATTGTTTTGGGGGCAGGAATAAAAGCTAAAATGTAACTGGATGAAAGAGTTACTCCTTCAATGTTTTAATGCATATAAAATGTGTGGCTGTTTTTCGGCTGACGAAAACTGTACTCACTGTACCTGTTCCTTGAGTCATTCCAAGGGCTTCCAGAAAACATTTGATTTTGTATAAATCTCCCAAATGAAAAGCCATCACTGTGACATTATATCTTGAGCTGTAAAAGCACCTGACAAAATATAATGCACCCCTCAGCAAAAGCTCTTTTTGTTTCAGAAATTGTGTAGATTTAATTCAATGCCTGATATCACAAGCAACACACACTCGAAACTAGCTGTAAGTGCAGTTTTTGGTGCAGCCTTAATCTAGTACCTTTCGGATGATTTATATTTTAAAATGATGCAGAAAAAGAAAAAAATATATACATTTTTTGTAGGGTAAATTAATCACATAAATGGCCATTTCGTATTTAATATAATGCTGTTTTAATTTAAATACGCATGAGTACAGCAAGTTCCTCTTCTCATAAAACACTTTGAGATAAAGTGGGGGAGTGGGTCAGTAGGCTTCGGCAAAGAAACACTGTCATTTGTATACCAAGGCATTATTCATAAATGATGCATGCTCAAAGAAATAAGAATGGACTCAACAAGCACAGTGTTTTCTGCCAAACAAATCTGGAACTTAAAACCCAGGGCCACTACATTTATCACCTGCAAACACATTAACTGAATAATGACAAAAAGGTCACAAGTAAACAGAGTAGAAGGATAAAATACACATCTGACTAATGTGGGCGGAGTGCCATTGTACAAACTGTGTCCTCGCTTGCCTTTATACAACACAGAAAATGCCATTAGATTTGTTTACATCACCCTCCACCCACTTCAGCTTAAAGAGACTTCCCACAAATCCAGGTTCTTTGTCATTTGGCACAATGTACATTTCTAGCTGCCTGCACTGGTTTGTAACTGGGTCACTGACCGCCTACAGTTCACCACAGCCTATCTCCTCACATTCCATTATTTCAGCACAAGGCTCAACTCTTGCATGAACAGAGGAGTCATGTGGCGACATTAATCAGGGAGCCATCTACTGCGACACAGGACATTTCAGACACTCTTTTGTGGTCTTAACCTCAAGTATACATGAGGTACTGTAGCCGCTTTCCAACAAGAGACGGATTTGTTTAAAATTTGTCTGAAGTGTACATTTGAAACAGACTGGCAGTTGAGTGTTTGTGTTTTGACAGAAAATCTATACAGAGATGCTTGAAAATCTTTCAAACAACTGTTGTGGAAAAGCAAAAAACAAGTCTGCCAACAGAGACACACACTGCTTTACACCTCCATACAGACTAGTTTGCGCTAGTGGAATCATAATGTATGTATTATGACAGGAATTGCTATTAATTACACTGGGAATGGTACTTTGTTGGGGGTCTGTCTGGATAATGCGATTTGTAGGATGGTAAATCTCTGTTCTGCTTAATTGGTAATAAGATTCAGTGACACGTTTTCCCTTTGAAAAATAACTGCAGCTACTATAATTTGGATATTACACCCAGTCGTAATATATAAAAGTATAATACTCCATCTCCAACAATGATTATAATGGGGTAGTGTTGTTAACTTGAATAGCGTGCACAGACTTTAGTATTTTGGGTGTGTGGTTGCCCATGAATTGGACACAGTGTGAAACATGAACTTGTTTTAACAAAAACTCAGCTGCCAAGTGTCAAAACCTAATCTCGGCGCCGGTGTTGTAAGGAGAACAGGTTTCTAGTAACAAGAAGAAACAAGAAGATATTGTGTTTGATTCTACATCTTGCAGCTGGTGACAGTGAACATCATTTTGAAGCGAACAATAAACTTAATAGAATTTTACTCCAGACGTCTGATGATAAATGTGCCGGCTTGTTATTTCTTTGTGATACTATTCATTACGGACGCCTCCTCCCTTCCTGCCACTTGTGTTCACTTTTTCATCCCCTTCTGTGAGTGTCGTCATTAAGTCACGGAGATGGATTAGCAGTGAGAATTGATCTGGTTTTTCCTTACAGGGGACCGGCATCCAAGGCTGATGAGCACTGTCCATTAAAAGGGCTAACAAGATCATTTGTATGTACCGAACGAGCCACGGGGCTGCTTCCATTCAATTTGTAGAGGACAATCAAACTTTAATAGATGAACACCCGTTTAAGTGCGAGCAGATTGTGTCTTTATGCTGTAAAATATAAATTTGACGGAAGACTTTAAACAATAGCATGGATTGTTAAGATGACAGTCCCCTGCCTTTAGGAGTTAACAGCTTTTAGCAAGGATCTCTATCAAACCGTGTGAGCCCACAGTTCATTCAAGGACTCCAGCCTTGCTTTAGTATTCTCCCATGCACCGTACACACATTTATTTAATGTTGATCTGGCGTTATTAGTGAAAAAACGCTGTAGCGCAATAAAACAACAAGACAACCTCAGGTATCTCTCTGGAGCAGGGAAAAAGTATACATGAATTTAGGACAAAACCTTGACTGGTTCGATCCTATTTCATCGGTGTGCCGCTGAGGAGTGATGATAATGCACAAGGACGGGTGTTACGGCGGGAGGTGTTAGAGCGTGTGGCCTGGAAACGGTGAGAAAACTGCTGCGCACAAAAGCTAGAGAGTGGCATTCACCTGCACAAAGGAGCTGTGCGGGCTGAATAAGAATGGGGAATACGGCTGGGGCGATGGAGATGTACGGGGAGTGAAAATAAGGGAGGCCCAGGTCATCTTTTGGTTAATGAGAACAGCTCCAGCAATTAAGTTAACGCTGCTGATTACTTGGGGAGCACCGAATGAACAAGAAGTGAAATTGTCATTTGATTTCATTTTACCTGTCCCAGAATGGGGCCGAGTGGAGGTCCAGGGGCGGCTTGTCCTGACCTCACGATAGCCCTGATTACGCCACCAGTCTCCAGTTTCTTCACCGCCTTCGCTGCCTTGGAGATTTTTGACATCCTGGTCGCTCTGCTTCAAACCAGTCGTGAATCCGTCCACTAAGAACAAACACACAAAAAAACAAACAAATTAGTGCTCCAAGTATCAACAACTGCAACAAATCATTTACACGCTGGGCTCATTAAAACATCATACACTTGAGTCGATACGATACCCACGGGCTAAACACCATGCCATTCCATTCTGCAGAGAGTAATTAAAAAAATCTTTGCCTTCGATCAGCTCGGCGAGAGCCACTTTGCTGGAGGTGTTCAGTGTGGATCAGCTGCAGCCGAGTGCACGCTCACCATGTTCAAATTCCCACAAGGCGCCGATACTTTATCTATACTCTGAAATCGAGTCAGATCTGCTCACTTGTATTTGATACGCGTCGCCACTCGCACTTGGAGCTGCAGCTCAGTATCCGCTGCATCAGTAGAGGTCAAATGTCAAGGGCAGTGGAGGGATAAGTGAAAACACTCACACGGGGAATGGAAGGAGTGTTCTTGTTATATGTTAAGGCAAAACCGGTCAGCTTTTACATTTCATCTTAAAACCACTTTCGAAATTAGGACGCAATTAGTGGAGTGGGCAGAACGGCCTGAACTAGTGGCCTTTCTCTGAAGAGGTACAAGACATAAAAGTAAGCCCATAATCCTGTGCTGGAATAAAAGTGATACTGATGTCGCTGTAAAAAAAAGAAAAAAAAAAAGGTAGATCAATGCCCAGAGCCAAGGGACAAACACAAGTTTTAAAGTTGTGCCTCATGATTCAGGGAAACCCTGCATTCAATAAAAAATAAGTACTTTAGGAGAGAGAAGAGTTCCAGCAATGATTCATTGTAAGCAACAGAGGGTATCCAATTAGATCAACACAAGAGACAGTAGCAAAGAGATATATGGGAGCTCACGCCGCTTTAGAGCAACAAACAGGAAAGACGTGCACCCAGGAAAATTTGTTATTGTATCTAGGCAGTTGATCATCCAGCAACAGTCAGGTGAAGTGCAACCACCATGACAATATTTGTAAGGCATTAATGGTGATAACACACGCTGCAGAGAGAAGAATCCATGTGGCTTGATCTTCTTCAATAGCTGTCTTTACAATAGCATTCATACCCTGCTGCTTTTGGGAGGTCAATTTCACGCTGCTCCACTAATGTGTTCTGCTACTTCATTGGAGGAAAAAAAAAATCACATTGCACTTCGGATCAATTTTAAGCCAGCTAAAAATTCGGAGTGATCTGTATGCATTAAAACTGAAAACAGAAGGTGCTGCAGTTGTTAAACAAGGACAAGGAACTGGCAGGAAACAAAAAACAGTTTTGGTGCAAAATTATCCCAAAAATAATGACTGTAAACCCCAAAAAGCAAGGCTTGACTAGTTTTCTATCTGAGGACCTGCAGCAAAGGTTGGGTTTAAATCTAATTTGGAGCAAAGAGAATAACATTTGAGAGAGTGGGAGCAATGACAACGTCATGCTTTAATGCACAACAACTCCAATCTCTGTTGGGGTATGAATAATAAAACTGCAGTTCTCTGGCAAAATGAAATCGCTCATCACAAGGCCAAGCAGTGGAGAAGAATTGACCTACATAAGGCATCACAACTGCGCTGACAGTGCGTTTCACACAGATGAATTTACATTAGATTTGAGGAATAAAGTAGCATTAACTTGGAGCAGCGGCGTGGATCAAGGCTGCACAATGAGCCTCAATGAGGGCCAGGTTTATTTTTTGCTGTGAATAATCAAATCAAAGGCACAGTAATTTGAGAGCAACAGACACAATTTGGAGCCGCTCTTTAGCCTCGATATTACATTCCTACGGCAATTACTGGAAACAGTGTCGTCGATAACAAGGAACGCACAGGAAGAGCAATTTGTTTGGACCGTGTAGTGTTCCTGCATAAAAGCATTTCCTTCAAACCTGCTTGATGAATTACACACCACAAAGGCAGAATTTAAATTACCATTTAATACAGCAAGGTAGGCTATAATGAAGCAAAACCTTCCACCAAAACAGGAACATTTTCTTGTCTCTAAAGGCACCAAAACAACCATTCATGATAGTTCAATTTTAGTTTTGCTTTATCTGCCAACTCTATTCCTCTATTCCAAATATCTGAACCACTGCCGCTGCGAAAGATTTCTTTGTCTGTCAAATTTATTGGAAAATGTGAAAATTTTTATCTCTGCTACCCTGCAGAGTGTCAAACAAAGGGATGGAGCAGAACATGTCTGACAGAGGTAAACATGTCAATAAAACTGAGCAGACTGAAAAATCCCAGCCGTCATGGCAGTAGGTTGACACAAACTGCACTGGAGAAGCATCTTAAGTGAAACTCCCCCACCCAAAAACTCATTACATTTTATTATCTGTTCATTATGACACGCCTGATATTTCTGAAGGACTTTGCTGCACTATAAGAGCAGTTTATGCGGTGTTTTAGCATAATTAAAACTGACTGCTCTTCAAGGATAGAGCTGACTTTGATTAAGGAAATTAATCAACTTGCTATTAACAATATAGGCTTTACAGAATCAGCGAAGCCTTCTGTTGTTTAGGCTATTAGGCACTCTTTAGTGTTCATTAAGGAGACGAGGAAAACAGTGGCCGGCATCAATGGAGCCTCCAAATGTGTTGGCATTTACAAGTTGGAGATGATGCGGTGACACAGTTTCGAAAAGGAAGAAGGATCACTGTGGTTTGAAAGTTCAAAATGAATGATACAGACGTTGTATAAAACCTGGAGGAAACTGTGCCGTCTTGTCTTTTTATCCATCACATCTTTTTACTGCAGTCTGACGAAATAAAAGCCGGATGCTAATTGATTTCTCGACGGAGAGAGGCTTTGTACCTGAGACGGCTCATGTTCAAGTCTGGCTGGATAACCTTTGTTACCCTGCATCGCCCCCTGGGTCTTCATCTCTCTGCCAAAATCTGGGAAAGACGAGTGAAATCTTTTACAATTACAACGCCCGGTGTTCTGCTACATTGAACTTAGAAGGGAAACTGGTATCTTATCAAAAAAAAAAAAAAAAAAGCACAGCTGTGACGGAGACTAATTTAAGATGAGATGTGTCCGGAGATGCTTCATTAGGATTTCTTGCGTCTCGAGATTAATGTGTCTCTCAATGTAAACAATTTTCACAAGTTTTTTTAATCTCCACGTCCTCCACTGGTATGGAGAATAAACAATAGAACTCACTGTAATTACTTGCCAAGACAGAGAATATATTCATACCACTATATCAGACTGCTATACTATATTTACACACCAAAATCCATTCTGAAGGCTCAATATGTGGGATTGTTTTGCTCACCAATTATCTCAAACTCCAATCCAAACATCTCCATTGGCAACTTTCCTACACAACAATAAGTAACAGTTCTTAGATGACAAACTGAGTGACAAGGCTAAATGAAAGTCTTCTAGTTTTAAATGACAGCTCTGTGTGCCATTTTGGTCAGCGTGCTGTTGTTTTGAGGTGAAAACAAAGAGACTCAGTTGGATAGAGAGCGGGCGGCGTATGAAGAGGCAGGTTTAATGTTGTGTCTCCGTCAGCTGATTATCAAACAGCAGCAGGAGGCGCCGATAAAAAGGCTTCCGGTTGTGGCTTTAGTGTTGTCTACTATAACGCTTAAACTGATGCAGCCAGGTCTTTATAGCGTTTTAGTGAAGACAGATTAAGGGTGCAGATGTTCGCCTGTGTGTCACTGTGGCATAGTGAGAGGCCCCGGCCATTTTTCAGGCAGTGAAAAGTTTCTCTTTTAGGACAGCATGGCGCAGACAGCCATGGTTTATCTCTCTTTTGTTGTCATTTTTCTTCGTCTCTCCCCTGGTTTCCTGTCATCTCTCTGCTGTCATTTGTAATAAAAGCGAAAAAATGAAGAAGAAAGAGCAGTGCGGCTGGAGAGGAAGCGGCAAATTGTTCGGGTTTGTAGGGAGTGTATGCTGTGACACAACCAGACCATTAGATGAAACCTGTGTGTGCTTCATTTTTTATTAAAACTGCTATTTCTAAATTCTGAATTTCTGAACTTGATCTAAAATATTTGTATTTTGTTTATTTGTATTGGTAGAAAAATGCCTCAAAATAACTGAATGGTTGGAGGATTTCTATGCCTGCTGTTTCTCCCTCATCTTATCATGATTACATGCTACATTTGAGCACATCGTTCCCAGCAGTAATTACAGTGATTTCCTCCGATATAATAAATTTATTCAACTAAGTTTCTGCTTGAGATTTGCGATCCATTATTTGATAAATCCTTCTTCTCTGTGGGGCTCAATATAGTCATGCTGTAATAAGAGGGCTCATCGCTAAGTCTTAGCAGCAGAAGCCACTTTGTTCCCATGTCTACAACAGATAAAAGACTACAGTGTTATGAGAATTACTACAAAACAGACTCACCAACTACTATTTTTTATCCCTAATATTTAAAGCAGCTCTGCCAATCAGCTGTATTTAACAGTAAGTTTGGCAGTCCATCTAGTGGTTGTCTGTACTTTTGCATTTGTAAACCATTTGTAAACCAATTATGTGAGCCAAACCATAAATGTCCAATTACAGATGGGGATCTTCTTAGACGACCTCTGTTAAACAGGACAGCCAAAATAAATAAATAAATAAAAACAGAAAGAAAAGCCTTGGAGACAAACTGATGTCCCTAGGCACCGATGGAAAAAGAACATATTAAAATTCTAATAACAATCTGCAAGTCGGCAAGAAAGGTTTGTATGCCATTACAGCCATGATAAATAGATGGTGTCCTTGAATATATATATATATATATAAGTAATGCTAACAACGCAATAAACAGCAGTAGAGAGGCCTTGAGTGGAGCATGGGGCGCTGTGGGTGCCCACAGCACAGGTCAGCAGCTGGAGGTTAATAATGAATATTGAACTTCATGTGGTTGTACACAGGAGATGTGGTGGACAAAACGAAGAGATAACGTCACACGTTACACAGAGTCAGTCATACGCCAGGGCTGTTCCCCAACATTAGTATTCATCCCATCAAACTCCGGCCCTGGAGCTATTGATCGCTGAATGCCAAGTGCTAAAGGGCAGTCAAATAAAACGAAGTACTCAAGAAGAGTCTGAATGAAGACCGAAAAAAAGAACCGCGGTGACCAGTTTCCAACCACATCTGAACGTGCAGGTCTCACCTCCTTCAGTGGGTCTCTAATAAACACAGATCAACCTCCAATTCCAAAAATTGAGCCCAGTGACGACCAAATAATGGCAAATAACAACAGATCTAATTTACTTTGAAGTAAGTGTGCAGCAGCTGCTTTGATCCAAGCTTAAATGTATTATACATTTAAATTCACATCTTACATTCAGCAACACTGGCAGTAAAACAGACAGGATCAAAACTGAAAGAATGTGTTTTTATTCACAATGTTTTATTTACAGTTTCATAAATTTCACCAACTGCAGTTTTAATGGGCACTGAGTGAGTGTTTTACAGACTGTTCATAAGAATTAACTTAAAGTGTTCTCCCATGAACAATCAACAGTGTTTTTATATTAAACATATTCCAAACTACAAAGAACGTTAGAAAGCAGCTGCTGTCTATATTTATGTGTAAGCTTTGTTCTAGAGAGGTCATTGAGGTTTATTTTCACATAGCATGAATTATTCAGTCCATCAGCTTAGAAATGTCTCAAAACTGTGTCTTAAATATAACCTGAAATATTACAAAAGAAATATAAATAAAAGTGACTTGAAGTCAGGGAAGTATCTAGTATCAATCAAAATGATTTATTAGCTGAACATCCATTCACTTTTCAGGTCATCAATTATTAAATAAATCTCCTTGACCGGGATTAGTGCCAATCCACCCAGAGTCAGTACTTGCTGCTAATTTGTTCATCTTCTTCTCTTAGGTTTGAGTATCAATGTTCAAACACGGAGAAGATGCTTTTTATCTGAGTAGTTAACATGAGCTGAATAGTTAATCGGCTGAGTGAACTCTATACAAATGTAGTCGGCTCTGTTTCTTTTCCTTTGCCGACACATGATGATGTTGATGTTAAAATCACTGGTCCCTAACAATTATAACATTACAAAAAGTGCAATTAGCCAGTGAGATAAAAACAAAGTTGGAGCTGCATCATTTAATGTTATCCCTAAATAAAAAAATCATATTCTAACATATTGTTGTTGCAGATGGCATGTTTCTGATGTGATTCAGTCATTTTCTATCACTTTTCTTTTTATAGAGGTTTAAAGCAGGAGTGACAACCTGCCACAGTGCACCTCTTTCTTCTATTGTCACTCAACCTGAACCAAACCAACCCTTTCGATACAGCAGCATAAAGGCGGCCAGCCATTACCCAAGAAATTAGACTTTCACTCCTAGTGTTCACATAAAGACGCAACATTTAGATGTAAACTGTAAAATATCAATTTACTTCCCTAGTGACAGGCGACAGAAACAGTAACACAATGCCAAGGCCAAATGACAAACCACAGCAGAAGAGAGCAGGGGTTGCCAGCCCGTTTGGCTTTGAAATCTCAATCACAGCTGATAGACGTCCGTCACTGCACCACACTTCAATCCAGAGGCTGTTTTTGAAGAGCAATGGCTGCCAGTCCCTGCATGCATTATCTCTGCTGCCTGTGATCAAATCCCAGGGAGGCCGTTTTCTCCACTGACTCCGCTGATTTACACTCCCCCTCCTTCCCCTCCCATCACTTTGAATGCTATGACAGAAAATGCTACAAACTGCCTGCTCTGGGAATAAATCTACAACAAACAGTAACAATGAAGGATCAGCCGAGAGGAGTAGGAACGGTGAAGTGAAAGACAGGAAAAAAAGAAAGAAAAGAAAAAAGATAATGAGCCAAAACTCAAAAGACACCAAAATGACATTAAAGGTTTTCCTGCAGCTTTTATCTTCTGGTGCCTCACAGGAAATGTAAAATCTCTTATGTCTCTAGATTAATGATTCCTCCGATTACAGCCGCAGAAGGCACATCAAAGCCATTTTCAACTGGGGTTCGGACACAAAGCCTTGAGATAAAAATCAAGCCAAAAGTGACCAGAGACACTCAAGTAAACACTGGACTCTAAAGTGACTGTCAAAGAGCTCATAAAACATGTGACTAAGATCTTATGACTCTCAGCAGATGTTACACTTTTGATTCAAAGCTGGTGTTCCCTTTTTTTCCAATTCACCCGCATCTGATTTTCTCTGCAGCACAACATTCAGACAAACATATCAATATCTGAAGCTGGGTGCCTGCTCAAGGTCCAGATCGGTCTGCTTTCTGTCTGGAATTAATCTGGTGCTGCTACACAAGCCTGGCTGTGAAAACAGAAAACCAAAGTGGGTCAGACTAAGACACAGGGCAGAGCGAGGAAAACTTAAAGATCAATGAGAACCCCTTACACAACTTATACATTTACCCTTCAAATTAGTCCACCTACGCATAATAATGACCCTCCTTTTGAGATGTTTTTACTCTCTTTCAATGCAATTCAATATGAAAGTATCCCATTGCTTTGTATAAAAAAATGGAATCAGTGAGTAGTTATTAAATGCATCTAGGTTATTACCATGACGCACAGCTGCAGCACAGACCACATTGAACAGCGACCAGCGCCAGAGTCGTCCCCACGACGCAGGCGTAGCGTTTACTACAGCGGCTTTAAAACCAAACTACAGACTACAGAGTGCATCACTGAAGCCCAAAACCCTCCAGTTGTTTTACCTGTTTGTCGTCCTGTCCCTTCACGCCGTCAGCAGCACCCTTCAGGGCGCAGACATGTTGGTTTCCTGACGCAAGCGGAGTGACAGTCCTCGAGCTGCCCCCTGCTGGAGCGGAGGAGTATACACAGATGTGATCGGATGATACAGACCCTCACAGTAGCTTTTACTAACGGAGCATAGGGCAAAATGTATTGATTTTACCTTTTCCGAGCATGCTTGAATAAAAAAAAAACAACAACCTAAAAGCAGACTATGCATGGGTCATCTTTAAACAAACCTGGACCCACACTGCTCTAAAGCTCCATAGGTGTAAATAAAATGGGCTTTCTGTATTGAGAATAAATTTATTCTGAATGGAAATCCAGCATATTATTGCTATATAACAAATTATAGTTTGTGTAATGTATTCTCCGATTCTCATCTCCACAAAACCAAACTAAAAGCATTCTTCATCAAGGCTGTGTATGTCAAAAATAAAGTTGCAGCTAATGATTAAAATGTCACATGGTTATGTTTTGGTTGTTAGTATGAATATTCAAATCTATGGCTGATTTGTGTATATTCAAAAACCCCAACAGTGACCAACAGAGAGAAGCAGATAGGGTTGTGAGACTGAAGCACAAAAGCTTCCATGAATATTTCATTATCATGAATTTGTCACTTTGAAATTAACAAGGTCTTGCCTTTGGCTGATAAGAAGATCAAGTAGGTTCCTCCTGTTTCCCTCCAGTGATCATTGTGTTTTATTCTGTGTCACCTGGCTCCAAGAGAATAAATGAATGTATGTTATAATGCTCCTTTATAATCTCCTTTCTCTAGAACAGTTTAATCCTCTAAGAAAGTCAGGTAGAATTATAATGAAGCAGCACAAGATACCCACACAGATAACACTCTTTTTACAGAACAGTTTTGATGAGCTTCAAAACAGATTATTCTACTACCTGACAATTACAGGGATATTTCTAAATTTAATGAATACAGGTATAAGTTATTTCTATTGCTCAGGGGGTTTCTCTTGGTAGAGAAACGGGTTAAACTTGTCTGAAAATACATTTAGCTGGTATAAGCCTTCAGAGATAATTAGTTGTTTGCTATCTCACACCAGCAGCAAACAAAGCACACAGTTCAGTCAGTACTACAGAGAGAAAATGTGTTTTTCAACATTTTATTTGGAATGCACCAAGTTATTTGACATTGTAATATAACGTAAGTGTCCTCTGAAAGTGAACCAGTCTATTTTTTTTTACTTTAGTGATAACCAGCCATGTGATTCTGTATTGTATAAAATGTAAATCAAACTTATAAAAACACAAAGTGCACAAGTGACAAAATGATTTCAGCAAATTCATTTGAAGTGAAAAAGATCACAGTAAAACTATCCGTGTAAAATCCAGTTTAGCTCCCCTGAGTTTTGAAAAGCACATTTTCAATGTAAGGCTGTTTCTGATTTTACAGATACACATATGAAACATGTTCACATTGACAAAGGAATATTTCTTAAAAATAAACTCCACAAAGTAAAAAGTGAAGACATTCACAGCATGTTTGATGCATATGAGGTAAAAACTGGAGCCGCTTTGACAAAACATCAATATTTTAAGGCATTTAAAACATATTGTACATAGATTAAAACGCAAAAGTACCTTAGAAGGACCATTCATAACATAATCAGGTCAGTTGTTGGTCACTTTCTGGAGGGCAGCAGCACTCACATTAAGGCAGTGTTCATTAGGTAGAAACTCCCTCAGTAGGAAAGACGAGAGCATCTGTCAAAGGGCCATAATGAGAACAGGGTTTTTATTGCATTAAATTAAAACAACCATAAAATGGGACACGAAACTGGAGAGAAGGGGAATTGCTGCATACTTACATACACCAGTGTTTTATTGGCTTCTCGATCCTGAAAAATATTAAAAACTGACTCCATATCTGTCTTCTTAAGGACAAGAACGTTTGAATCTGAAAGAACGAAAGCATAAATGTTTTAGAGTCTGTAGATATTTGAACAGATTATTGAGAGAAAGAGAGTGATTGCCAACATTTAGCATTGATGAGGCTGTGTGCTCGTTCTCTGGTCTGGTTCTTCTGTTCGTCTGTGCGAGGAGCTGCTGGTGCTGCAGGACTCTCTGGCCACAGTTTGGCACGCAGTGTGTCGATATAAGCAGCCATCTGTGCTTCGGTTGGATTCATTTTGTTCAAGAAGGAGTTCACTTTTCTGTGGAGGAGGAAGACAATGCAAAATAAGATTCAGAATTTGGTTTAATGAGATAGAGCTGCAATGTTTTGATCATGTTGTTGTCTTCGGGATGTTAAAATAATTGCCAGTATTTCTGTTTTTTTCTCTGCAACTTGGGACCAAACTTACTTCTTCAGGATCGGCATGACAGGTTTCAGAATGGCATCAAATATGTTGATCATGATGGAGTTTCCTGTAAAAAATATAAACAGTTATTAGCTCCTTAAGGGACACAGTACATGACAAAGTGTTATCCTTTCCTGAGTTGTATTACGATGCAGCGATGTAGTTCAATGAACAGATTATCCTCCACATAAAGCTGTTTATATGAGACCAAATGCCAGACTAAACATTAAAGCCAGACTGCTGTAGACTTCAAATGATTCCCTGCACGAATGACACACCTTTCAACAAACAGAAAGCTGACATTACCCTTTCAGAGCATCTGTTTGTTCTTCAGTTTGATTTTCTGAACACATCATTTAGGCGCTTTTATCTGTCAATCTCTAACATTTGGAAGCAGAACACATGAAGGCACCCAGGAGCCAGTGTTTCACCTTTTACAAAGTGTTATTAACTAGAAATGAACACTCACTGTAAAGTTTCTATCTCATTCACTCAAAAAAAAAAAAAGAAGTTTGTACTGAATGTCTATTTGTCAGCTTATATTACATCTATATAGGTGAAATCAAACTGCACAAACCAGAAATCTCTTTGAGCAGATCAAATATGACTTTAGTGGTGTCCAGCTGCTCCCAGTTGGTTTGGCCTTTCAGAAGAGGGGAATCCTCTCCTCTTGGTAAAGTAGCCTGTTTGGCCTTGTTAGCTCCTCCAGACGCTCTGAAACTTATTTTCTCCTTTTTGTTTGACCGTGTACAGATCAAAGGTTGTGCAGTTTCCACCCGGGAGCCTCCATTCTGACTGCAGTGCGGCGTGGAGTCTGATTTGGGCTGCTCTTCATCGTCTGTGATTTTAGTTTGGGATAAAGACTCCTGTGACCTGGAGCGGCTCAGTCCTTTGAAGAGCATTTTAAAGTGAGAGGTAAGAGGATTATCAGAGTCCTCGGTTTTGTCTTGGCCAGAAATGGCAGGAGAGAGTGGCTCATTTTCTGCTTCATCTTCTTTGTGTGGTTCTTCAGGAGTTTCACAAGAGGAGATAATAATAGTTGGTAAAGTAGGGCCAGTAGCAGGGCTGTCTAGAGATGGAGAGATTGATTTTGGAGTTGGCATTGTGACCTCTTTTGGAGATTCATTTTGAGGGCTGCCCATCTGTAAAGAAAAAGATAGCACTTTATAATCTACAGCTCTGATGGACACATCTAACCATTTCAGTATTACATGAGACTACGGCCAATTAAGTCCATTATTTGATTTGATCCAGCTCTATAAAGATGGAATTATCCATAAAGCTGCTCAAGCACAGAGGTCTTCTGACAGGGAATGGAATTATTGTTTGACTAGGAACTACAAAACCCAGCTCTGAAAAAGAAGAAGAATTGGGCTTGTTTTTAGCTATGGATAAATTCTGACCAGTTGTCATTAGATACTCAACAGCAGGATGATGGAAATGCCTGAACGTGTTAATGGTTTGTTTACATCAGTCAATTAAATCTACAGTTCTTATCATCAAGGCCAACACTTCTCGAGTCAAGATTATTGGTTTTGGCTTCGAAACACGAGGGAAAAGGGATGCCATCTTTAATGTTTTAGAAGGAAGATATGCGTGTGTATGTGTGTGATTTTACCTCGTCTTCTTCGTGACCAGGAGTGAGAAAGTAAGCCAAGCCACTGAGAAGACTCCACACTCCTCCATAATATCCTTCCTCATTTAACAGTTTATCGAGAGGACATAAAAACTGAAAAACCGGTTGAGTGGGTCCTATCAGATTATCAGAAACCAGTTCCTAGAAAACACAATGCTCAGTTGTTACAGTTCACATGCTTCTGCAGTTCAGGCGTGTTTTTGAAAATATTCACCTGCAAAAAGTGCTCCACTGACAGTCGGGCTTCTTCCTTAATTTCATCGTTGACTTTGTTTTCCTCTAGAATCAAGATGCTGGGCAGACTGCTTGAGTCCTGGAAAGATATCAGTTCAGAGTTTTGGGACTTTATTTATGTTTTATCTGTTTAGGGTTTACAAATGCATTTAAAATGTTTACACTGGCCCTTCTGGATTATGATTATGATGATTCCAGCATGCACTTCAAGGCACTAATTAAATTTTGTTTTATTATAATCAAAAAGAGACAGATGAAAAGGGGCTCTATCTAATTCAGTCATTTGCCAGTGTAAAACCATAGGCAAGCAGAATTTGTGCTTGCTCTTTAAATTGAAAAAGCTGTAAGCCTTTTTCTAATTATTGCTTACACTTCATATTGCGACAGTGCAAGGGTGGAAAACATATGGACCAAGTCTGATTTCACTGAGTCTTTAGCAAGAGCTCAATTAGAAAACTGTCTTGCTTCCCATTTTGTCTCTACGCTTTTGGTGAATGTCAGCCGTTTCCTCCAGATATAATCTTTCTACACCACCCGCACTGCCCATTATCTCCATTTACAGTGTGCCATTTGTCTGCCAAATCCTTACCGCTTGTTTCAGCTGCAGTAAAACATATTTAAAACATAAATCATGTCTAAACAGAAGCATGAAAGGTCCATGTTTATAGTTTGTTTCTATGAACCGAGCTCATTCACATTTATTTCTTCACACAGTTCATGAACATTAAACTGTTAAAAACAAAATTTTTAGACAAAAGTAGTGTTATCCATAGGGTACACTCAGTTGCTGTGGTCTGCAGTCAGACGTTTCAGACACTGACAGCTGCCCTATCCCATCCAGAGAGACAGATAAAAGTTTTAATCAACTGCCTGCCACTGTACCTCCATCACCAGCAGCATGTGGAGTCTGGGGGAGCTTGTCCAATTCTATTTCCCATTTACACACAGGCCTGTGTTTAATGAAGACATTTTACACAGAGGGGAAGAGGTCTTACTGTGGTAGATCCTCTACTGTGTCAAGGTAGCAGTTTGTTATATAGTTTTAAAAAAACAGGGGTCAATATCTCTCAATTCAAACAGACTGTGTGCAATAATGATGGCTTTCTCTTGAATATCTATCTACAGGGTTCAGTTTGTGGAAAAGCAAAGCAGCAGATTAAAGAAACACTTATAATCTGGTCTTTTACCTGCCACCTGTTGCAGAAGTATATGACATCCATGTAGGATTTTCTGATGTCCCACTGCAAGTTCTCAGGGCTGCCCTTTTCCTCCAAATGAACAGTGAAGAAAAGTTCCTCATTCTCCCAGTCAGCCTACGACACACACAACTCCAGTCAGACTGTAGCTCTAGTATTAACATCAGCAGGAAGGACAAACTTTGCATAGTGTCACTGGGCATATAACAAGCCTCCTGGAAAGTGTGCACTGTCACTGATATTTATAACTCACATGAGGGATGCTGACAGCCCAGTGGCCAACACGCCACATCTCGTACGACAACTTGAATTCCATCATATCCTCCTGGACACTTGTCAAGTAGTTCTCCAGATCACTGTCCCCCTCCTAATGGTTTTTGGCCATAAATTGACAATGAATCTGTCTCATTTCACAAAATGTCATCTTTGTCAATACACAGGCTTGTGTGCAGCCTCACCCTGTCAGAGTTCTGCTGGCTGTGAACTGAGCCCTCTCGGCTGCTGACATCCTCCTCATTGGACACGTCGCCCTGAATAGCCATGATCCTCCACACTAGCTCCTGCTCCATTTGCTTCATCTTCTTCTTTTTGGCTTTTTTGGACTTCATTTTGTCCACAAATTTGTTCCATCCTTTTCTTAACTTGTCTAAAAATGACAACATAAAAATCTAAATATGATAACTACTCATTTCTTCCATTTTGTATGTATAAATACAAAATCATATTTTTAGTCTTTATTATGAATATTGTTATGTAAATTGACAATCACATTAACAAGAATATATTATAGTGGGTATATATGACATTATATTAATGATCATCGCTAAGCATGAGAGCACTATGAGTTTTAATGTAACAAATGGTAAAAATGGTAAAAAACAGAGAGTTACTAAAGGCCTTCATGGCCATGACGTATTAGGCTACTTTGAAGGATGCATATTATTGTCAATAGACTCATGAGTAGTGCTGAATTGTTTACAATACGAAGAGAAAAGAAAGAAAAAAAGAGGATTACTTTGCATTCAGTTTGCGGTTTGTATAATTAGCTGTCTGGACAAGCAAACAAGTGGGGTCTAATTATGAGCTGAAAGGCTGGGGAAAGAAAATGTTAATGCCACATGGCTATCAACACAACAGCAATCATCAAACTGCTACACAAGGCATTATGTAAAAACACTGTTTGGCTCCAAACCACCAAACTATGCCATCTGTCCTGTACAACTTCTATTCATATCCAAGTACGAACTAATCCGAATAAATAACTAATAACTTTTATTACAAGGAAAGCATTTTGGAGAACAAAGCTGTGAAGTAAATACAAACCTCTCTTTTTGCCTTTGATACTGTTGTTGGATTCAAGTCCTGCTCCTTCCAAGCTCCTACAAAACCAAACCAGCCACCACACAAAACCCTCGTCAGTTCCAATTTCAAACACAGAAGGTGGTTGTTACAGCGGATGCTTTGAGGCTCAATGTGAGTAGGTCAGAGCAGTATGGTGCAAAAGATGACAGACACTCACACTTCACTGCCCTCTCCCTCGCGCTCCACATCGCCTTCCTGCGAAGTCAAAGAGGCTTGCTCTGGGTCGGATCCACTCGACTCATCCACAGAGCCTTTGGGGGTAACACTGTCCAGCTGGCTCACCACCAAATGGTTCAGGTTGTCTGGGTCGGAAAGCCATGTCACTAACAGACCCAACCCTACGGAAAACAGACAAGATTTAGGGTAAAATCCATGCAATACAGCAGCACAGGAAATATTAAATGCTTTGGGTTTGAGGTGTTAACCAACCACTTTGTTTATGAGAAAGTCTTTCAACCTTCAGATTATCAGCAAATGTGTTGATGTGGCTGCTTTGAGTGTATCAAGGTTAAAGGTTTTTGACATATGACTTTAAAAAGCCCGGTGGTATTTTACCTCCCCTTAAATGGCTGTTTACTGGGCGAAAGGGTGAAAATATTACAATGTAACGCGCACTTAAACAGATAATGCTTTTCAGATTGGCCCTTTTAGTTGGTGTGTAGCTGTCAGTGATCACAGAGCTCAGCAGAGCCCATAAAGCTAACAGCAGGTGCAGTGCTGCTCTTTATTTTTCTCTGGTTTTGGGTTGGCACCAAAAAAGTTCTGCTTCAAACAACCTTATAACAGCAGCCCAGTGCCAAAAGCAGTGGGGAAGTAACACTAGATGAAATGAACAAATAAGAAAATGC